>OX596381.1:213166824-214366824 GCA_951394425.1 Tipula unca
CAGGGTAAGGTTAAGTCAATAGTTCGCTGGACATCCGCAGGGATAATGCCATCAGGTCCGGCCGACTCGTATGGCTTAAAACTGTTTATTGCCCATAGGATAACTCGGGATGGAAGCCTGGAAGGATTGCGTAGCCTTGCCGCCTTCGAGGACTCCTGTATATTGCCATAGTAGAGCTTCCTGGACCTGCTGCAGAAGTTGTGAAAATCTGTTAAACTTCAAATGAAGCCTATGTTCTAAAAGCACAAATATTGAAGTGATCATTAAACTTGTGCAAGACTTTTAACCTCATGAATAATTTTCAATTTCAAATGCAATCTTTAACATTGCGCATAATTGAGTAACATGATATGTTCCAAGGGGGATTATCGTTTCAAGCCAAACTAGTTTTTTTTTTGCATCTATATATTTGGTTAACAAAAGCTACAATACAACTTCAGTGATATAATACAAGTCAACCGAGAATTTCAATATACATTTCTAAATTAAATCCTATATCCCTTTTCAAATAATTTATTAATCCATTCCATTCTAATTTATTGTATCAATAAATAATGCATTTGAGAATTGAAGCAAAATAAAAAATAAAAAGCTTGGAATTTTCTTATTTAGAATCATCTTCAACCCTATCACACCCTTTACATACATGAATGCTATACAATAATATATAAATGTACATACGAGTATACCTATATAGATGTATATATGATCACACAGCTGTTGAAATTTCCAAAGTACACCCTGCGTCCACTTAATGTCATCACAAAATTATTCAACAAAATATAGAAAATTATTGCCACAAAGTGTTAGCATGACACACACACACACACACAATATATAACGTATATTATATAGACGACACAAGACTGTTGTAATTCTCGTAAAATAAATTATTTTTTTATTCATTTTCACCCAATGCTTGGTGTAATGATTGCGATAAAGATACACCACTCACTATATATGTATATATAGCATGAGATGAAGAAAAATACTTGACTCAAGAAAACTTATTATTATCGCAAGCACAAAAAAAAAATAAAAAAAATTCTATTATCAATGAATAAAGTTTTTTGTGCTTGTGCTTGTGCTTATCTCCTTCGTTTTTAAGATTAAATTTATTTTTATTCAAATTACATACACACTGCATAAGACAACAACAACAACAACCAATTTGATTATTGTACATAGATATAGAAATTATTTCAAATAACACAGGAACATCTCGTAAACCACGATTATTCAACTTTATCAAAAAATTGAGTTGGCACCTACTGTATTCAGTTGGCCTACCGGAACCCTTATATTTCTAAACAAAACTTAATTTTAACGTATTGAACTATTTGAAAGCACCAGCTTTTAATGTTTATACGTGGCATAATTATAAATCATAAAGATACTCACTCAAAGCTTCTGGGTTAGAAACTTTAAATTTTAGACGTTATATCAATTTTTTAGGAAAAGCTTTTACTACTAGGCCTGTCACTAAGTGAGTATAAAAGATGATATCTTAAAGCTTATTCACCAAGTTTATTGCAAATCTTGTTGAGGATTTGTTTTTGCCTGTTCTGAAACGTTTACTGAAAAGTATTAGAAAAGACACGTTATAGTATTCTAAGAGCTTTAACTAAAAAGGCTAAGCTTATTTTATTATTTTGAGCTTAAAGGACTAAACTCATATTTTTAGCTTTTAATGCCATTTGGATGGAGGTGATAAAATCGAACTTCAGAAAAGGTCCGATTAAGCTTTTTAAAGCGCGTACAATTTCTAATTATATGCTCAGATTAAACTTGTAAAGTATGCTCAAAATAATGTTAATAAACTATACTGGTCTGCAAAAACTTTGCGCTATATACCAGATGATTTGAAATTGTATTGAAAGCTCAAATTGTATCACGTGTATTTTTTAGTGAAAGCTTAAATCTTGTTTTCGGGGGAATTTTCGGAAGTAAGGTTTTAATTTTGTAACTATTTTACTTTTATTTCTAAGCAAAACTTAGTTTTAACGTAGTGAAATACTTGAAAGCTCGAGATGAGCTTTTAATGAAAATACGTCGCGTAGTTGATAACCCAGAAAAGCACACACTCGAAGCTTCTGGGCGAGGAACTTCAAATTTTAAACGTTTTATCAATATTTTACAAGAAACTTTTACTTTTACATCTTTTACTGAGTGAGTAAGAACGATGTAGCACACAGGGACATCTCATAAAACGTATGAAAGCTGTTGCTAAAAATTGAGTCCTTACTGATTGTATGAAGTGGGCCTACTGGAGCATCTTTATTTCTAGCCAAGTTTTGTTTTAAGATACTGAAATAATTGAAAGCTTGAGAAGAGCTTTTAATGTTTGTACGGAACATAGTTGATAACTCATAAAAGCACACACTAGAAGGTTTTGGGCGAGGAACTTCAAATTTTAGACGCTATATCAATAACCTTTTACAGAGTAAGTAAGAAAGATGATAACTTAAAGCATGCAGGGACATCTCTAAGGTCGACTTTCATGCTATAACTAAAAATTGAGTCCTTACCGATTGACCGATTGTATGAAGTTTTTAGCTTGAAACCTATTGAAATAATTAGGTTGAGGTGAGCTTTTAATGTATATACGTGACAAGTTGATAACTCATAAAAGCACACACTGGACTTATCAATATTTAAAAAAAAAACTTTTACTGTTAGATCGTTAACTGAGTGAGTATAAAAGAAGATAATTTAAAGCTTATTCAACAAGTTTATTGTAAATTTTGTTAAGAATTTTTTTTTTCGTAAGGTTATATTTCTACACGATTTTTGTTTGTCTGTTCTGAATCGTATACCTGAAAAGTATTAGAAAAGATACGCTATAACTGTTTAACAGCTTTATAAGGCTCAGCTTATTTTATTTTTGTAAGCTTGAAGAACTAAAATCATATTTTTAACTTTATACTGCCATTTGGCGGCAGGTGATAAAATAGATACTTCAGAATAGCTCCGCTTACCAGTTCTAATTGTTTGTTCACATTAAACTAGTAAAGTATGCCCAAAATAATTTTGACGTTTGAACAGTATTCAAAAACGATGGCAAAAATTTTGTGCTATATACCAGATGATCTTAAATTATATTGAAAGCTGCAATTGTATCAAGTGCGTTTATAAGTGAAAGCTCATATTTTTGTGGAAAATTGTTCGGAACAAGCTTGTATTTTTGTAACTTATGTAACTTTTGTAACTTGTAACTTCTACTTATTGGTTCCTTCTCTAAATCGAATATTAGAAAAACACATATCATCTTTGAAACATCTTATATTAGCTTTAAAAAAAACCTGCTTGAGGTGTTATATTCTGTCAAGCTATTCAACGTATTTAAGATGAGCTGGAATAGTTTAAAATATATAAAACCATGTGTGACTTATAAACAATTGTTTAATTTAAGCTATTGAAATAATTGAAGCTTTTAATGTATATATGTGGCGCAATTGATAACTCAGAAAACCACACATACGGAGCTTTTGGGCGAGGAGTATTAAATTTAAAAAAAGATTAACGTTTACATAATTTGTTGAGTAAGTAGGAAAGATGATAACTTAAAGCACTCAAAGACATCTCGTATAGCTCAACTTTCATGATGTATCTTACAAAATTCGGGTCCTTACCTGATAATTGTAATTTTAAAGTATATTGAAATAATTGAAAGCTTGAGATGAATTATTTTTTGTATCTACGTGACATAGTTGATAACTCATTAAAGCACACACTCGAAACTTTTGGGCCAGAAACTTCAAATCTTAGACTTTATCAATATATAGAAAAAAAGCTTTCTCTACTTTATGTTGTACAGGGTGAGTAAAAAAGATAATAGCTTAAAGCTTATTCACCAAGCTTATTGAGATTTTCTTTTCGTATGGTAATATTTGCTTACAATTTTTGTTTGTCTGCTATGAATCGTATATCTGATAAGTACTATAAAATACACGTTAAAGCTTTTTATGAACATTAAATTATTAGGCTTAGCTTATTTTATTCTTTATAGCTTAAACGACCAAATAATTGTTTATTTTTATTCTGCTATTTGGCTGCAGGTGATAGAATCAATCCCTCAGAATAGTTCTAATTGTAAGCTCAGATTAAACTTGTAAAGGATGTCCAAAATAATTTAGACGAATTAATTTGAACAGATATGTACTCAAAAACGATATTGATCGGCAAAAACTTTTTGCATGATCTGAAATTGTATTGTAAGCTCCTTATAAAATCCTTATTTTAAACAAATTTTAGTTTTAAGCTATTGAAATAATTGAAAGCTCAGAATACCCAGAAAAGTTCACATCCGGATCTTTTGGGCGTAGAGTATGAAATTATACACTTTTTATTAATATTTAAAAAGAGCTTTTACTACTAGATGTTTTGCTGACTGAGTAGGAAAGATGATAACTTAAAGCTTTTTAACCATGCTTATTATGAAATTTGAGAAAAAGTTGACGTAAGTGTATATGTGAAATCTATAAGAAAATAATCGTTATAGCTTTTTAAAACCTTTAAATTAAAACAAGGCTAAGCTTATTTTATTCGTTTAAGCTTAAATGAATACTATCAATACAATCAATATTTCAGAAGAGCTCAGATTAAGCATTCAAAAGCACTTACAAGGTCTAGTCTCTAAAACCGAAATTTAAAAATTTTAGTCAATATCCGATTAAATTCGAGAATTAGGATGAACTCGCGTTTTAAAATCTGGAATTTAGAAATAAAAGCGTTAAGTTGTATATGACATTTATGATAACTAAGAGTGTGACTTTTTCTTTTTTGCGATCGAATGATCGTACACGAACAATAGTTTAATTATGATCGTAATTTCGTAAACTAATTTCTAGTGGTTCGTTGAATTTGCAATTTGAAAAAGCCCTTTTGAAAAAATTTGCGACGCTGTTTGATGTATTCATGTACATGTATATATATGATGGTTTTCCTTCCTTAACAATATTGTGTGGGCGTTCGTGCACACATGTATCTGCAATAACGAACATCCGATTATCTAATATGTGCGACTTTAAAATATAATAACATTACCATCTATATGGTAATGTTATTATATTTTAAAGTTATTGCTATATGGTTTGGGAATTTCAATTATATAAAATCTATATATTTATGTACGCATATACAAAAAAAAAAAAATTAGAAGTGATAGTTATCTAAAATAAGAAACAATTATCTTCTTATCCCAATCCAATTTTTAGATTAGGTATCTTTTGCAACGAATTATACCGAAACTAAATGGGAACCTCTTCCGCATAAAAAATGAAAAAATATATATAAACGATGGGAAATAAATCACATGTTCGTTATAAATGAAAAATAAACATTTATAAAGTATTTTTTATATATAAACATTAACTTTATAGACATCAACATTTTTTCCAGCCTAGCACAGACAAAAATATCCTATGTACATATTTTCTTTTCCTCTATGGCTACAAACATACATATATATATACATATATATACACACTTTTTCAAATGAGAATTTTCCAACTTTTTAATAAGGTCAATGTCAAAAACGAGAAGAAAATGGTAAGTACGATATATCTCGTATATATACGTTCTGATACAATTCCATTAAAATTTTGCTCGTTCGAATAAAAAATTCAAGATCCTATATATACATATATGTACGTATAGAGAAAATATGTATGTTGAGGGATGATGTGGATTAGGGGAGGGGGAGGTAGCTCTGGATCTAATAATATATTTTTCATATTACACAAAATCGTTTTATATGCTTTCTATTTTTCATTTCATTTTTTTTTTTTTTTGGGTAATTTTTCATCGGCACACACACGGAGAGTAACTTTTATTGCCGCATAATAAGAAGGAATTGTTAAAGAGAAACCCCTTTATAATCCTTATATTATATGTTTATGGATAATTTACGAATTGTTCATTTGGTCTATGATTTCCATTTTACTGTTAGGTGAGCTCGTTAAGACCTATATGATAAAACGTTGGGTTACGGCGATAAATCATCTCAAATAGGTTATATTCGCAGAATGTTTCCAATTTTAATTTTTGGCCCAAAGTTAAAGTTACCATTGATTTATTTCAACAGCTCTGGATCGTGAATAGCTTTATGCTAATAGCTTGATAAACACAACGAGGTCTGGAAGCTTTCACATATACGTAATCAACGTTGTATACATTATAATTGAAATATTAGTAAAAAGCTCGCATAATTTTATTAGTTTAAATTGAGTTTCCCTTTAAAAATGTTCATCACTTCAAAGAGCTTTTATTTTAATTTAATTATGTAATACAAATAAAAACTAATTTTACTTTTATATCAAGCTCATCAAGTTTCATTAGAACTTCAGATTTTGTGAAATTAGTGCTTAACGTTATTTACCTACTCTATGAGTTTTGTTGATTTTCTTAAGAAATTATAATTTGTATGAGGTAACTGTTACTGTATTCTATGGACAGGAGCTTTTTTAACCATTGATATAAAATTACAAATATGTCCACATATTTTGAAATTTTATAAAATTAATTAAATCACGCCTTTTTGCAATACCAATTTGGTCTTTCAGAAAATAGAGCTTTTATGAATTGTTAGTTTTTCAGAGCTTTTTACAGTGTTTATGATATAGGCACTTTAGGCCGCCTATCTAAACTTTTAATTAAAACTCAAATGTAGTTGTGAAATATTAAAATTTTCTTGCGGTGAAAGCTTTGAAGGAAAACATGAAATTTTTTAAAAGTTTTCATTTGTTTTGTTTCAGAATATAATTTAAAATGATTCTTCTTTGACTAAATACATATTTTGAAAATTTAACATTACTTTAAAACAATTTAAGCTTTACTAGGAGCTTTACTTTTTTTCTACAACACAACATGTATTAAAATAATTATATTTAGAGCATGATGTGGTGTAGGTTAATAGTTTTTAAAAGAACAGCGAGCTTTTAGTACCAATAATTAAATTGATAAAAAAATTTAGAGTAAATTATATATTATGGAAACCATATGTGAAAGTATATGAAAGCTTTTTATAAAAAATATTTTATAAGTAACCCACATTTTTGGTGTCATAGCAATGAAACTTACTATATAACATTTATACTCGTACATATTACTGGCTCCTTACTGTGTCAACACTCCGGCTCCAACGATTTCGATCTTTGGTTTTGGCCTTCATACTGTCTTAGACAACCTGAAGAAGCCAAATGATTCTCTACATCGTAGAGCCATCATCACCTGCCATATGGTGGCTCTCTTTTCAGAGATTTCACTGCACAATTCGCTCCGGATCAGCACGCAAACCGTGACCGACCCATATCGTACTCGCTGAGATCTTATTTCATCTATAATATCGGGGATCAGACCTCTGATCTCGATATTGTATGGAGGTCGGTATGTACTTCGCGTTTTGGGCCGCAAATCACCCGCATGATTTTTCTCTCAAATGTAAGGAGCCACCTCTGAATCTGATCCGTCAGCGCCCAACTTTCCCATCCAAACATAAAAACGGGCCTGATCAACGCTTTGTAAAGCTTCAGCTTCACGGCACTTGATAGGTGTTTAGATTTTAGCAGTGGCCTTAGAGGATACAAAGTATATGACTGCCAGCTACCAGCCACACTTAAATATCCTCACCCACCAAGTGGTTTTATACATATATGTATGTATGTAATATTGTATCAACGCTCTTTAAAGAGACAAAGCTTTCAAAAACCATAGTTAATGATTTTAGAACATTAAAAAGTTACTGTTAGTCAAATTTCTTAATTTTAAAGGAAATGTTTACGAGATTTTAATCAAAGATTTTATTTATACTTCACTCCATTTTATACATCATTCACATCCATCTCCGTACATCAGGTTTTCCTGGATTTCCGGCAGGCCTACGACTCGATCAATCGAGAGAGTTTGTGGTCTGCCCTGGAATACCTAGGAATGCCAACAAAATTGGTACGACTGTGTAGGATGACAGTGACGCAGTCTCAATGCTGTGTTAAAGTTGAGAACAGGCTATCGACAATTTTTGCAGTTAACTCGGGTGTTCGGCAGGGAGATGCTCTGTCCCCGATACTCTTTAATCTCATGTTGGAGTACATCTTTCGTAAAACTGAAACACCTCAGCGCAACATCTTATATCGCCAGTCCAATCAAGTGCTTGCATATGCAGATGACATATGCGTGATTGGACTGAATAGCAACGGAGTGAAAGAAATACTTGATCCGCTTGTAGAGTTTTCAGCTTCTGTTGGACTCCAGATCAATGAGTCCAAAACGAAATACCTGATCTCTGGTTTTAGAGACAATGGGACACCAGATTTTAGCAGTGGCCACCACACGTTTGAGGGAGTGAGGAGGTTCAAATATTTGGGCTCTCTTATCACTCACGATAACAGTGTGGGTGAGGATATTAAAGTGCGGCTGGCAGCTGGCAGTCGTTCTTTGTATCCTCTAACGCCACTGCTAAAATCTAAACACTTATCAAGTGCCGTGAAGCTGAAGCTTTACAAAGCGTTGATCAGGCCCGTTGTTATGTTTGGATGTGAAAGTTGGGCGCTGACGGATGAGTACGAGAGATGGCTCCTTACATTTGAGAGAAGAATCATGCGTGTGATTTACGGCCCTAAACGTGAAATAGATGGTACATACCGAGCTCTGTACAATTTCGAGATCAGAGATCTGATGAAGATCCCCGATATTGTACATGAAGTTAGATCTCAGCGAGTACGCTGGCTCGGTCACGTTCTGCGTGCTGATCCGGAACGAATTGTGCAGCGATCTCTGAAAGGAGAGCCACCATATGGTAGGCGCAGAGGTCGTTGCAGGCGACGATGGCTCCACGATGTAGAGAACGACTTGGCCTCTTCTGATTGTCTAAGACAGTATGAAGACCAAGCTCAGGATCGAAACCGTTGGAGCCAGATTGTTGATTCAGTAAGGGGCCAGTAATGGCCTTTAACACTGTTATTATTATTTATACTTCACAATGATGATATGTAATGTAAAATATTTCTGGTTGTCAGTGCAAAATTTGAAAAATTGTGCTTAATTATAAAACCGAAATCAAATGAGCTTTCATCATGACTTTTCAAATTTTCAATCGGAATGTTAATAAATAAACATTAAAATAATCAAACAATTTATTTTAATATGTAATTGCTGGGTAAAATATGGTTAAATTCTGCTACCAAGGCAAATTGAGTTTTGGCCCAAACACAATGTTCTGGCACAAATCTTCACTAAGAATATGAAGCTTTTTTTAGTTGTTAATCTTTTAAAGATTTTTTAATTGTTTATTAATGATCTAGTGGTCCGTCTATTTAAACTATAAAAATCGATTAAAGAAAAAAGACATTTAATTTAATAAAACCTCTAATTTGAGCTTTTATTAATTGTTAATGTTTAAAAGCTTTTTACAATGGGTATGGTATACATACGTTAAGCCATCTATTTAAACCATCAATGAAAATATTCTCAAATGTGGGTAGGTGGAGTATTCAAATTTCTTGCGACGGAAGCGTAAACAGTCGATTGAAGAAAGACGCGCACTTTTCTAAATTTTTAATTTATTTTGTCTAAGAATATCATTTTAATTCTTTTTATTTAATTATAAAACACTATAAACATCATAGTAATTTAAGCTTTCATTTTTAATCTATCATTTTGGGTCTTACCACTATTTAACACCGGGCTTAAGGAAACCATATGATAAAGCTTTTAGAAGCTTATAACAATATTTTATCCAAATTTTTGGTGCGATGGTACTGAATTGAAACTAACTAGCTGTATTACATACATATACATATATGTTGATTTCATCGGTTGGATCTCATAAAGTGAATATTCAATCACAGCTTTTATAAATGTCTATAGCTACTATGCCTAGCTTTGAGATTTTAATTGCTATGGGTATAAACTGTTTATTATATGTTAGGTAATTCGTTCATTTAAACTAAAAATCAAATAAAAATTAAACGTGATTGTCTGGAATATTCAAATTTCTTACGATAAAAGCTTAATAAATCGATAAATCGAATAATGACCAACACAAAATTTCCACATAATTAAAAATAAGCTAAACGTCGTGTGCTTACTTTCTGTAAAAGCTCTGATTTTTAAAATATGAGTACATGAGTAAATGTTTTAAAAAAATACAAAAAAAATATGAAAGCTTCTTAAAAAGTTCAACAAAACTATACAAACAAACTCTATTGGAGAGTATTCCTTTTAAAAATTCTGTCTTTTCAGAACGTTTCATATAGCTTAATCTAAGATTACTCGCATAACGTAAATATTTGTTAAAAGCTCGAATATAAAGCCTAAATTTTTAATACTAAAAGTTTTTAAATTTGTATAACAGCTTTTTCGTGAGTAAAAATCAGTCCAAGCTTTTATAGGAAGTTATCTTTTATTCTACACAACTTTGGTTATAAGGACATACGTTCTAAAGTAAAATATTTCTGGATACGAAATCTGAAAAATGAGCTTTGTTTGAACATTTAAATGGTGATTCTAAGAACATAGAGTTTTCTTGCGATATAATAAAAAAAAATTAAAAACAGTTTTTTGTTTTTACAACATACAGGTTCAACCAAACCAAAGCATACTTATCGTTCATGTCCGGTGAGCAGTCTAATTTGATATCAATAAAACTTTAAATGTTTTTGAAGTGCCTGCGCTAGAGTAATATATCATCGTATTTTTAAACTCCTAACATAACCTCAATGTTATGAGTATTACACAGATACCCATTTATCTCGAGTGTTATTCACAGATAGCATATACATAATCAATGTTCTACAGACATATACGCACACAGACACATAGTTATTGTCCGGTCAATCTTAATCAATATCCTATAATCTTCAATAAAACGGTATATCCATAAATACAGAAAAAAGGCGAAAATTTCCATTCTGTGATAAAGGATTAAAATTAGTTTAGACAGATTTCCATTCCATGTACCACATGCACATAAGTATACGTATAAAAAAAGCTAATCTACCTGTTTCGATTTATGTACATATATATATGTAACCGATTTATACATAAAAGTTCTATTTATAAATTTCTTATGTACGACCGATATATGTATGTTCTCTATTTATAGTTGAAATACTACTATTTATAAACATATTATGCTCTGTACCAAGAACATAGTAGTATTTTTATGTATGTACCTACATAAATGCTGCCATTGATTTATCGATCCGAAACCGAAAAAAAAAAGTAATACAAAAACTTTTTATTTCTTTGAAATGTTGGCATTGGTGCGGCGGGATGTAATGAGGCGAGGTGGCATACGGAGGTGGAGATAAACCAAATACAAATAATTTATTTAAAGTTTTCCAATCAATTTTCATCATTCCATCATCTTCTTATATTATATATTTTTCTTCTGTATATTTCCAGCAAATCGCAAACCTAATTCTGATCATTACATCAGCATTGATCGGCCTGCTGTGCTATTTTTTGGGCGAAGCAAAACAGCGACGAGCATTTCTGGAGGCAAAACAAAGTTTGGAAGTTAAAATGCTGATTGAAGAACAATCGGCGGAACAGGAGCGACTTCTGTTATCGGTGCTGCCGGAACATGTGGCGGTCAAAATGCGACAAGATTTGGGCTCAACCAATTCGGAACAATTTAAAAAGATTTACATGAGCCGCCATGAAAATGTTAGGTAAGTGGGCGCAACACTTGTGTCGGGCGCAAACATTGCTAATGGCACTTTTGTATATTTACAACAAGTCGATTGTGTATTGTGAAGTATAGAGGTAAAATAATCTTACCTATATGTTGTGTGTGTGTTATGTTTACATAACTACAAAACCCTCTTTATACCCGTAAATTTATCTACATATAGCACACACAAAAAAAAGGATAAAATTGGAAGGATAAAAAAAATCGAATTACCTTAAGAGGCGAAAAAATATATTGCTTTAAGACGAAAAACAGGATTGTTGTTGTTTTATTATGTTCAAGGCACTTTGTGTTGTATAATATACGAAGATGTGTTATGGTGTATATATACGGTTATCGGGTGCAACGGTTTAAGTTTATTTGGGATAAACATGCGATTTGATACATGTGTGTATACACATCAAAGTTATTTAAAGAAAATGTTGGTAGAAAATTGACCGTATACACTTTGAAACTGGTGGTGCGGGTTTCTGGTTTTCATATTTTATTTACTTATATATATGTATATGATGGTATCTTTTTAGGGTGACCTGAAACATAAAGATGTTGATGAAGATAATCCTTTGTCTAATAAAATATAAAAAATATTTGAAACAAAAAGGATTTTTTAAAGACCTTGGTTTTAGAGGTGTGGCCATGATATTATAAAATATATACGTACGTGCGTTTAACATTCAGAGCCATTTAGAAAATACATTATTGGCACACTGTTAGGTGTTATACCTTAGCCGGAGTGCTATTCCACAAATAATTCGCAATTCGTTTAAACTTGTAAACTAGAGACCGAGGAAATGTATATCGAAAAAAGAAACCGGTTTTACGTTCACATAAAATTTGAATCCGAATAATTTAATGAATTCTGAAACTTAAACAAATTAAAAATTTGTATTTGGAACCTTAAAATTTTTCAGAAATCACTGCACAATTCGTTCCGGTTCAGCACGCAGAACGTGACCGAGTCAGTGTACTCGCTGGTATGCCGAGCCCGGTATGCACCATCTTATTCGCGTTTTGGGCCGTATATCACACGCATGATTCTTCCTTCAAATGTAAGGAGCCATATCTCGTACTCATCCGTGAGCTCCCAACTTTCACATCCAAACATAACAACGGGCCTGATCAACGCTTTAAAGCTTCAGCTTCATGGCACTTGATAGTTGTTTAGATTTTAGCAGTAGCCTTAGAGGATACAAAGCAACGACTGCCAGCTGCCAGCCGAATTTTAATATCCTCATCCACACTGTCGTGAGTGATAAGAGTACCCAAATATTTGAACCTCCTGATCCTCACGCATATATCAGCTGCATATGCAAGCACTTGACTGGACTGGCGATATAAGATGTTGCGATGAGGTGTTTCGAGTTAACTGCATAAATTGTCGATAACCTGTTGTTAACTTTAACACAGCATTGAGGCTGCGTCACTGTCATTCTACACAGTCGGACCAATTTTGTTGGCATTCCTGGGTATTCCAGGGCAGACCACAAACTCTCTCGATTGAGACAGAATCATCCGCAACGAAAAGACCTGATGAATGACTGAGCGATTCGGACGAAATCCTCCTTGACCACCTTAGCCCTTAGCCGCCAACACAGCGTTTTTTACCTGCGGCTAAAGACAAATCCAATTTGTTAAAAATGCAATTTAGATGTACTAGACATATGAGTGCCTCCGACCACAGAGGCCACTACCCACTCTTGAGATCTAGCGTGCTTAAGATGTTGGCTCCTGATAACGTGTTCAAGGTGTCATCGATACGTGGCAATGGGTGTTTATCCTTTTTAGTTACGTCGTTCAGCTTGCGGTAGTCGACACAAAACCTCATCAGATCGTCCTTACTTTTGAACAATCACCACTGGTGAGCTCCACGGGGTGCTAGACTTCTCGATTATTCCATCGCGCTCTATTTTTTTTTTACCAGTAGTTCGGTCTCTTCTTGCTTAGCTATAGCGGTATTCATGGTTGGCGCTTGTTTAATTAGAGTTACATCTCCGGTGTCGATCCGATGTTGCACTACTATATATATATCAGTTTTCCTCAGATGATCTCACAAGTGTATTGTTACGTTGTTCTTCTGGTACGCAATTTATGATGAAATTGACCTCCTCAGCGCGAGTTTTATTGAAATTATTGAAATTCTATCTACAGAGACAAAAATATTACTGAGGATATCAAGCTGACTGTTCGTTTAAAGCAGATTATTGATAATGATAATTGCTTAACAAAAATATTTTGATGATGTTGTGCAACCCTCTTCAAAAATGATATCATTTATAAGAAATTTTTCGATATAGACGCGCGCAATAAAACGTCCCAAAAAATGTCATTAAAATCACCGCACCATCTGCAACACATAAACCATAGTAGTAATCTGTATATGGTGCGTATATTTTATTGCCATCTCAAAAAAATATATCCCTCGTCCCATCTCGTCCCTGCCTTCCATATTGTCGATGACGAGTTTTCAATTGTCATTTGATTATGTTTCGGTATGTCTCCTCGCACTGTTGATTACCATTATCAGTAAATATATATGGTGTGGTACAATTTCCCTTTCCGACGCCCCGCCTCTGTCCTAATTTAGTCCTCGTTCATTTTATTGTGATCTTAATGTCATCGTCCTTCGTTTTATGTTTTTGTCGGTTAGCTTTTAAAAGCACAACATTTTATTTTTAGAATATATTTGGATGTGTGCGGTCGGGTCGGCTCGGTATATTTATTTGGGAAAAAACCACTGTATATGTAATGCAAATGAAAATATTAGGATCTCCTAGGATTTTCATTTTATTTTTGTTCGTTTTGGTTTGATTTTAATCGGAAAACAAAAAAAAAAATTAGACAAAAAATTAAATTCATCTGGATGGTGAAAAATCCGTTTGTGTTGAGTTTTTTGTGTATGACAAATGAGTAAAAATATTTTTGGGGAACGCCAGGCTATATCAAAAAAAAAATCAGCATGATGCCATTTTTTGTTTTATATATGTATGTGTGTGTGCGGTTAAACTAACAATATCTTGAACATAACACATGATAGATGGTTATGGGGTGAAAATTCAAAAACAATGATGATGAAAATTGTATGTATCAATGTCATGTTGACGATGATTAATTTTTTTTTTTTACTTCCACACATGCCATCGTCGTATTCATTATATAAGCTTTTATATATGTTTCCGATAAAATTATATATTTATGCGAGATGTTGTTCCAAAACTGGGCCCACAAAATTTTTATTATAATTGGTTTGAACTTAAGATATAAAATTTACATGACCGCACGATAAATATTTCCAAAGAAAAACTATACGCTTTCACATATTATTATGACAAAAATATTTCTCCATTAGTAAAAGCACAAAAATTCCAATTTTGGCATAATTTTGACACAAACCATTAATATTCACTTTACATCATATACATACATATATATGTATATAAACACACACACACATAAAACGTAGAGAAAATGCGACAGGAATTTCCACCGTTAAATATAAAAAATAATAATAATAATTGAAAGCTTTTATTGTTATGTTTTGTTAGAAAATAATTTCCATTTCGCTCTCAACCAAAAAGCTTATATTTCAACAGCGCGGGAATTCTGTGTACGCCAGTATACGTCAATCTACATACATAAACATGTATGTACATTGTACATATATGGAAATGAAGAGGTGTTCGAACCAAAAATAATTTAATTGCATTCCACACTCTATATGTATATGTACATGTATGTACATATATGTGTGCCTAAAATTTGTAATTTAAATTTGTTGCCTCGTAACGTTATTGTTAGTGTTGTTGCTACAATTAAAATCCCGGATAAAAGCGACATGGCACAATATTTTGTCTACCCTTATCAAAATATCACATAAAAAAAGCTGCAAATAATTAAAGCTTTTTTTTAATTTATTTATTTTTCGTTTAGTGTATGTAGGTACGTATGCATATATACATACATACATGTAAGTTAAATGTTCATTTCCTCATCCATTCGGAAATCGATATTTTATCTTGCATAAGTTTTTCGATTTAAATCAAAATGAAACTGAGATCATTGAAAAATTAAATCATTTCAATAGATGACCAATTTATTGGTTCAGTGCCCTTTGTATAGCTTGTGTGTCATAAAAAGTTATAAGATTCAATTGCACGAGACAAAAACTTTTGATTTGTATATAAAGTTCAATGAAACCCTTACCTCGCAGTAGCAGCAGTGCCATATTTTTTTTTATGTGTATATCCAACAATGTCAACCTGTTTGTTTGTAATGTGTATATATAGGATACAAGTAGCAGTATGAAAACAATAAAAAAATAAAAAGTTTGTTGTTTCTCGCTTTTTCTCCCAAAAGCTTTGTGATAAAGTTTCTCTTATGTCACTTCTTTGTGTATTGCGGCATATATCACAAGGAAACCTTGTATACTATACCATATAGCTGTATATACCAAACAAAAATAGTTTTTCGTTTTGTTGAGGTTTTAGTGGTTATTATTTGCCGATGAAACATAACAAAAATTCAAACTTTTTGTTCATGGAATATACGATGGTTTTTACCAAAAACATAAACGTATGCGCCTAATCGATATTAAGGAGGATGGTCGAAACAGAAATGTATGGAGCCATATAAAAGGCCCTCCTTAATACCATCTAAATTCCAGTTAAGTTGGCTTCATATTATGTCAATTGAATTCCAAATAATAAGTTCTTACAACTTTAAGTACGATTGCGCCTAAGCCTAAACCATATTGTCATATTCCCTCTAATCCCAATCCTCTATCAATTGCAGTATTACATTCTTGGTACTGCGTGCTCTGCTGAATTTTAGCTGAGATACATTGGAGCATGGAATGCTTCGGGGCTTGTACGAGACATATACTGATTCTTAATAAGTTTAAGTCACATATTGTGGAGATTGAAATGGTGAATGATAGGCTATTGCCCAAATTTAACTTCACCAATTCATTCTCACTCAGGATTTCTATAGACAGTTGTCCGAGTTGATAGTTTTTTTTTGTGGATGGCTCTCGTTTAGAAGTCAGTGCAGGGTTTGGATTCTATTGTCCATGGGCTCAGATTCTCGGGTATTCTGAATTTAGTAGTTTTTCATGGTGAATTAATTACGCTTACCATAATAGTGCGATTGAGGCGTTTAAGTTTAGTGATTTGAGGAAGGACCTTTTTATCTGCACGGATACTAAAGCCGTGCGTAATACACTTAATAATTCTTTGACTATAAGTCTAAACTATGGTCAAAGATTGCAAACTCTACATTAATCTCCTTTGCTCTAATACGAGAGAGTAAGGATCATGTGGGTGCCTCCTCGTTGTGGCGTTGTGGGAAATGGGTTGCTGGATTTTTAGTGAAAGCTATTTAAAGTTTGGTTTACTTGAACTGGGTCTGATGTGACGTTCTACTCCTAGCTGTTGAAAGGCAAAACGGTTCATCATTGAACCCAACGTGAGGTTCACTAAATATGTGTTACCTTTAAAAAAGAGCCAATGGACGTTTCAAGATTCATCTCCAACGCATGGGACTTGCTCAGAATGGTCTTTGTGACGACTGTCTGGAGTAAGTAAGTTCTGGTGTCCTTTGGGAGCTAGATCCCAAGTATTCGCTTCCGAATCTTTGAACGTAGATCAGTTATTATCCTTTTCTTGGTTCAAACTTTTACAGTTTGCTAAGGCTGTAGTGCACTCCAGCGAGCTGCGGGATAAACCCTTTAGGTTTGTAACATGGGCCCATTGGCATTGAGTGAGGAACCTCTGTAGGTTCCAACCATTTTAATAAAATAAAAAAAATGGTTGGCATGCAACACTTATTAATTTTGGAAGATTTAATTTTCTTATAGGATGCCAACATGAAAATTCCCTATCCAAGAATATAAAAATCTTCTTGATAGAGTTTTTTTGGCTGGAATATTAATAATAAAATACAAATCAAATATTTCTTATAGTATCTTGAATTGCAATCAAACTCAATTAGAATAGGTAGAGTTGAAGATCAGTAGCCTTGTACTAGTGTGGCCGAGTAATTCTAAAGCACATTTGTAGTGATTCTATGGCATGGTGTGGTTGCGCTAGAAGCAAGAAGTTCTGTTGGATTATAGGTCTGCCCTAAAAATATATAATTTGTACGGATGTACATATAAGTTAACACACGCAACAAACCAATTCCCACAGTTGAAAAGTGGTGTCATATGGCACACGAGCAACACGAGCAATTACCTGATTAACACATGCATTCGTCATAATGCAGTGTAATCATATTTTCATCGTAAGATAATTTTATGTAAAGTAATTTTAAGTTAGTCGTAATTTTGTAATCAAACATAAATCTCGTTAATTAAAATAAAAAAATATTTTTTTATAAAATATAAAATAAGATTTTGTTAACTGGCACCCGAGCAGGGACCCTTGTAAAAAGGCAAAAATTTAAAAAGTGCTTAACTAAATTTAAATTTCCAAAATTTAAAAAGTGCCTAACTAAATATAAATTTACCAAAATTTAAAAATGTTTAACCGAAAATTTAAATTAACCAAAATCTATAAAAAGGTTAATCCGTCTAGTTCAAGTGTAACAGCATAAAAACGAACTAAGATTAATCAGTGTTAACCAAACAATTAAAAGTGCCAACAACAAGGGAATTGGGAAAAGAAGCTCCGTAGTAGACGTTACCAAACGACAAAAAGGTGTTGAATCAACGAATCGACGATAACCCAACCCGATTTCTGATCAACTGCGGCCCAATCGATTGTGAATGACGGCAAGAGTACTTGGGTTCATAAAATAAGTCAATCTAAAGTTATATTAAGTGAAAAGAATATTGAAAAGAAAATCAGAGTAAAATCGAAATTAAAATTATAGTATAGATCAGTGCTGGGATGTTCTATCATCACTTCTATCGTTCTTATTAAAATATCTATATCCAAACACTACTGATAAAAAACCTAGATAAAATCGCGTGCGTAGCAGATTACGACAGTTTATCTTAACAGAAAATTTTTTTTTTTTTTTGATTGGTTGTTCGTTTTACAAAATACCGGAACTAATCCAAATTCTTAGATTTCTACCTATCGATTAAAAGTATAAAATGGTCAATCCAAACGAAGTAATCAAACCAGCAACGTTAAAACCAGACAGTCAACACACAAACGTAATCGACCTTAGCCAATTAAAAGCCGTGATAACCGAAATGGTTAATCAGCAGAATAAAGAATTAGTCGATAAATTGAAACAAGGGCCATCGAAAGAAAAATATGATTTCGATCAGCCCATAGACAGTAGGCACGTAAACAACCTAAACGACATGGACAAAATTCCTGATGTCGTCAAAAGTTTACGGGAATTTTCCGGGCAACCGAGTGAGTTCGGCTCCTGGAGAAAAAGTGTGGAACGTATACTGAAAGTTTACGACAATTTAAAGGGCACTCCAAAATATTATGGAATGCTTAGTATTATAAGAAATAAAATTACGGGCCAAGCAGACATCGCCTTGGAATCTTATAATACACCATTAAACTGGGAAAAAATATCGAGATGTCTGACGTTACACTACGCAGACAAACGTGATTTGGGTACACTAGAGTACCAAATGACAATGCTAGTACAACGGCATCAGTCAATCCCAGAATACTATCAACAGGTGTACCAACACCTATCACTCATCCTGAACAAACTATCCTCCTTGGATATGAGTCAGGAATCCATGAATGTCATGACGGAATCGTATCGAGATAGAGCGCTGGATACATTTGTCCGAGGTCTAAAAGGTGACCTACCTCGACTTCTAAGTATGAGAGGTCCGACAGATCTCCCATAGGCATTACATCTTTGTCTCAAATTAGAAAATATGCAATACCGTGTGCAACACAGTCACGGTAACCTTAATGTGAGAAATCTACCACTTTCATACCGCCACAAATTCCACCTAGGAGGTATCCCACGCAACAGCGTAATCCTCCAATCACACCAATGTGTAATTTTTATCCGGAATTACTACACAGCCCCCAAATACCACAAAACTTTCAGAAACCATCCCCAAATCAACACCCAAACTTGACAACATCATATCCATTCCAACAAACAAATAGGAACTTTAACAATAGCTCACTACCCAAACCAGTACCAATGGATTGGCAATCCATTCATTCGAAGCAAGTGAACTATCAAAATAGACCACAAGGATTCCAAAATAAACCTCGAAGCTTCCCAATTCCGAACAAAAGACCTATCCAATCTGGACAAGTTCACCAACCCACCAAGTTCCAAAGAATTTACCAATGTGAACCTCAAGATGTAGAACCTGACTTGACTTATTACCAAAACCAAATGAATGAGTACGATTTACAATATGACCAGTCATTTGTAGAATACACTGGCACACAAGAAAACCCGATCTCTAATGAAGAGATCGAATACAATAATTGTTACAAAGAAAACGAACAAGACGTATTTATAGATGACGTTAATTTTTTAGATTAAGGAGCTCTTCGCTTCCCTATACGTAGAGCATAGGGCGAAGAGCGGAAAGTTATTTAAATTCTTAATCGACACAGGATCGAATAAAAACTATATAAAACCACAATACGTACGTAACCCTTTAGAGTTATCTAAATGATGAAAAACCATTCATCGCGAATTCCGTAGCTGGTGGCATCAAGATTACACACCATGCTTGGATAGACCTATTTGGACCAGAAAGAAAACTGAAATTCTTCATCTTGCCGAAATTACAATCATTCGACGGTATAATAGGCAATGATAGCCTAAAAGAACTGCGAGCGACAATTCACACCGATAAAGGATTCATGACGATAGATCCTAACATTAAGATTCCATTAAAACAACACTTATCCAATTCCGTTAATAATATAAACATTCGAGATTCCCATCTTAACCAAGAACAAAAAAGAAAACTAAATAGTTTAATTGGCAACTACCCCCGACTCTTCGCCGATCCCGAAGAGAAACTAACCTACACAACTAGTGTCGTAGGAGAAATCCGTACCGTCAATTCTGATCCAGTCTATTCCCGATCATACCCTTACCCCATATGTTTGAAAAACGAGGTCGAGAAAGAAGTAAATCAATTATTAGAAAACGGCGTAATCAGACCGTCCAAATCTCTATATAACTCCCCGGTATGGATTGTACCAAAAAAAAAGACGCTTCGGGAGAAAAAAAGTATAGAATGGTTATCGACTATCGAAAGTTGAATTCGATCACCATTGCAGATAAATACCCCATACCAGAGATCAATGACATTCTGTCAAATCTCGGGGAAAACAACCATTTCACAATAATAGATTTAAAAAGTGGATTCCATCAAATTTCACTAAAGAGTTCCGATATAGAAAAGACCGCGTTTAGTGTAAATCATGGAAAGTATGAATTTACACGCCTTCCATTCGGTCTCAAAAATGCGCCCTCCATCTTTCAAAGCACCCTCGATGACATTCTCCGTGATCACATTGGAAAACGGTGCTACGTGTACATCGACGACATCATCATATTTGGTAAAACAGAAATCGAACACTTCAAGAATCTGGAAACAATCTTTAAGGTTCTTGAAGAAGCCAATATGAAGATACAACTCTACAAATGCGAGTTTTTAAGGGATGAGGTAGAATTTTTAGGCATCGTCATCTCGAAAGAAGGAATAAAGACAACCCCTAAAAAAACAAAAGCGATAGCTAACTTTCCGGTACCCAGAAATGTAAAGGAACTTAGATCATTTCTAGGTATGGCAGGATTTTATCGCAGGTTCATTCGCGAGTATGCGAAACTAGCGAAGCCCCTAACTTCGCTCTTAAGAGGGGAAGATGGACACGTGTCCAAAGCCCTTTCGAAAACTAACCAGGTAAAACTTACTGAGGCAGAAATAACCGCCTTCAATAAAATTAAACAATCACTGGTCTCAAACGAGGTAATACTCTCATTTCCAAACTTTCAAAATGATTTTGAACTTACTACCGACGCTTCCAATTTTGCACTTGGTGCAGTACTCTCTCAGGAAGGTCGACCAATAAAGGTCGATTTTCTTTCTCGAACCTTAGATAAAACTGAGGAAAACTACGCAACTAACGAGAAAGAAATGCTCGCCATAATCTGGGCATTAACAACTTTAAGAAACTTCCTTTACGGATCAAAAAAAGTGCGTATCTTTACCGATCATCAACCTCTTACATATGCTCTGAGTAATAAAAATAATAATTCTAGAATGAAGCGATGGAAAGCGATTTTAGAAGAATACAATTACGAACTAAAATACCAACCGGGTAAAATGAACCTTGTTGCAGACGCATTGTCAAGAGTACAGATCCCTCCTACCATAAATGCAATGTTAACTACGCAACACAGCGACGAAAGCTCGTCACAAGATCTAATTCCCACAGTGGAGACCCCGGTTCAGAAACCAATTGCTATTGAATGTAGGCGAAGAAACCTCATACCAATTAGTTAACCCATTTCCAAATTATACTAGGCACATTATTACCCAACCACGGTTTACCAATACTGACATAGTAAGAGTCTCTTCAAACGTTATCTCAACCCTCATACTATTAACGGACTAAAGACAGATGAGAACATAATGGGTAAAATACAAGAAGTATATCCAATCCACTTCAGAGGGTATAAAACTCAATTCGCACGAAAGATGGTTCAAGATATTACGAACGAAACTCAACAAGAAGAAAAAATATTATCCGTACATCGGTGTGCACATCGAAATGCTCAAGAAAACAGAGACCAAATAATCGAAACTCACTACTTTCCGAGAATGAGTAGGAAAATTAGGACATTAGTAAAACGATGCACCACATGCCAAGAAAACAAGTACGACCGTCACCCAAATAAACCTATTCTTCTCCCTACACCTATTCCAAATTATCCGGGTCATACTCTTCATCTGGACATATATTCAACAGAAAATAAACTGGTACTGACGGCAATCGACAAGCTCAGTAAACTCGCATACTGCAAACCAATAAATTCCAAAGCATCGGAAGATATCAAGCAACCACTAAGAGACATCCTGTTCTTCTTTAGTGTACCGGAAGTTGTAGTAATAGACAATGAAATATCACTCAATTCGCATTCGATAACATCCATGTTAGAAGATGGACTAAACATAACCGTTTTCAGAACTCCCCCCTATAAAAGTGAGGTAAATGGTCAAGTGGAGAGGTTCCATTCTACTCTCTCAGAAATAATGAGATACCTAAAAGCCGATGGCGTAGAACGAACCTTCGAGGAACTTCTCGAAAGATCAGTTAACGAATATAATCACTCGATTCACTCAACAACTGGAAAAAAAACCACAGAACTCTATTTTGGTAGAGTTCCCAATGCGAATCCCGAACAACTAGAACAAATTCGAATCGAAAATAAGATCAGGCTGGACTAAACAGAAAAAAGATCTTAAACTTCATAACAAGAAACGTAAATCCATAATAACTTACCAGCCTGGACAGGTAAATTATGTAAAACATAATAAAAGGTTAGGGTCAAAGTTAACTAGCAGGTACAAACCTGAAGTAGTAAGGATAAACCGGAATACCACCATCCTTACCGAATCCGGAAAAATAGTGCATAAAAGTAATATTAAATCCTGAATATCCCTTTCAATTACAGCCTCATCCTGACAGGTATAATAACTGAAATACAGATTGTCGACTACACAAATTCACAAATAATATCAATCAGTACGGGACGCGCCAAAATACAGAAAGGCAACTTTAAACTGATACACATAATTGAATTAGAAAAATATCAAAATTTTTTGGACAGCATACAATCAATATTGGATAAGAAAATGACGGAAGACCATCCTTTACTACCATATTTGAAACACGAACTTGTAGAATTACGGACGTTAATGCAAAGTCTTAAAATACATAGAAATAAGCGCGCAATCAACTTTATAACAGATCACGAGTATTTCGAAATAATCAAAGATAAAATAAATAATGTGTTAGAGAATAATAATAAACAAGTAATCATAAACCAGATGTATAATGAGAGAATTAACAATATCACAAGAATGGCCAATGAGATTATCAATACAATACAAAAAGACAGCAAATTCCATGATGAATTAGCATTTAACATTCAATATAAATTAAGAACTATAAAAGAGGAAATAGTAAATATAAAATATGCAATACATTGGGCCAAGTTAGGAATTATTAATTCACTCATTTTATCAAACTCTGAAATAAATCTAGTGATTAATACTATAGAATCCGATAATTTGCCATATAGCACACCAGAAGAAGCATTAGACTTCGCGGACATCAAAATAATTACTAACAACTTGTGCATACTTTATATAATTTATATTCCGATAACTACGCTGGACCTATATGACAAATTAATGGTAAAACCCGTCAAAAGAAACAATAGAATAACAGAAATTAAACATGAAAATATTATTAAGAATCACAATCAAATTTATAGCATTATCAATGAATGTAAAACAATCAAATCTCTTTCAATTTGTAAGCAAGACAATCTTTTAGACATAAGTAATTCTACCTGTATACCCAAGTGCATCCATCCAAATGCAATTATACCAATAGTCAACATGTACCAACCGTCAACGAGATATCAGAAGGATTAATATTACTAAATCAAAACGATGGAAATATCAACACAGGGAATGAAACGCAACACCTAAATGGAACTTATCTAATCAAATTCGAAAATTTGACATTATCATTGAACAACAGAATATTCGTTTCAAAACAAAAAACGACTATACAAGCTCTCCCCGCCATATTGCAACCAAAAGCTACCGAAGACGAATTCACCGAAATACTCTCGTTACAAATGATGGAAGAAATGCACATCAACAACACCATGCACATAGGGCTTCTGAAAACCGAAAAATTTACACAGCACATTTGGAATTGGGGATCACTCTCACTAGTGATCATCATAATCATAATATTGACAATCATAAAATGCAAAAAAGACACGAAATTAAGGATCCTAAATACAACTAAAATTAAAAACATAAGTGCAGCTGAACCACACTGTCGAGACGAAGAAATCGGATGTGCAACTCTTACGGTAGAAAAACCAAAGGAGCAAACATCGAGAACTGCGCCAACTCAAAGACGGAAATTCTACGAAACACCGTTCTTCTAATGGTTCGAATGTGGACATTCGAATTTTCAAAGAGGAAGAGTTAACACACGCAACAAACCAATTTCCACAGTTGAAAAGAGGTGTCACATGGCACACAAGCAATATGAGCAATAACCTGATTAACATATATGCATTCCTCATAATGCAGTGTAATCATATTTTCATCGTAAGATAATTTTATGTAAAGTAATTTTAAGTTAGTCGTAATTTTGTAATCAAACATAAATCTCGTTTATAAAAATAAATAAATAAAAAAAATTAAAATAAAATAATATTTTTTTATAAAATATAAAATAAGATTTTATTAACTTATATTTTTCAAGATTGTTTGCTACAATTGTTGTATACATTAAAGATCAGATAAAATCGACTTTGACACAAAAATAAATCTCCGTACTAAAGTATATAACCAAAAATCGGTTTTCCAAAATAATATTTTCAATTTTGTGTCATTGCTGACATCTTGCACGAAACACATCAAATTATATTAAATGAAAATGAAAAATTCTTGGAATTGAAAACGTACATGTACATAACAAAAATTTATTTTATTGAAAATATCGAGAAAATCTCAAACCGCGTACATATATAGATAATGAAAATTCGATTAACTTCAATTTGATTTGAATTTTCCGAACGAATTTACTCCGCAATACCGAGATTTATACTTTTTCAATTTCCCTTTTGTAACTTTGGAATTGCACTACATTTTTTATTCAACATTTTGGTTGGTATAGATCGCTTCATCTTCATATCACTCAGCCACTAAATCGAAAAACGAAAAAAAAAATTCCAATTTCCATTTTATTGTTGTAAAAGTAAGTACGCATTTTGCACCACATAAATAATAGAAGTAAATATGAGAGCTTTTATGGGCGTGGTGTGAGAAATGGGTATATAGATAAATTACTATATATATGAATAATAAACAAAAGAAAAATATATTTTCCAGTCTTGTTGATGATGTTTACACGTACTCATAAGACATTGTTGAGTATTTTATATAGAATATATACGAGTATATGTGATATGGATTGTTTGATGAGAGATAACAAATTTTCATAAATTTTCATTTATGAGGTTCTGTTTTTTTATTTTATTTCCGTTACAGTATTTTGTATGCAGATATTGTAGGATTTACAGCGATTTCATCCACGTACTGCGCACAGGATTTAGTGAAAATATTAAATGAGCTATTTGCACGATTTGATCGATTGGCTGAGGTTAGTACAATATTATTCCTCGCTTAATATAGGTAAACCAGTCTATATAACTATCTACTTTTTATCTCACCTGTTATATAGAAATACCAACAGTTACGTATTAAAATTTTGGGCGATTGTTATTATTGCATAAGTGGTGCACCCGTTGAACGACCTGATCATGCTGTACTCTGTGTACATATGGGATTATCAATGGTAAAAGCAATTAAGTAAGTCTTTTGTAAAATTTATTTTTATATGATTATATGAAATAATAATTTATCAGACGAAAGAGACAGAGAACGAGCTGGGTATAATGGAAAAATGGAAAAATCAAAAAAAAAAAATAAAAATAAAAATTTAATTTTCTTATTTTTGTTTTGTTAAATTCAGACTATAAGAAGTAAAGAAAATATTCTTTTGCCACGGGTGTGGGTGTGTTACACCCTTATATATCCTTAATATAACAAATTTAATTTCTTCGTTGTTCTCTCGTATACTATACACATGTATGTATATATGTACGTATGTTTGCAGATACGTACAACAGAAAACAAACTCACCAGTTGATATGAGAGTTGGAATTCATACGGGTGCAATATTAGCTGGAATTTTAGGACAAAGACAATGGCAGTACGATGTTTATTCAAAAGATGTTGAAATAGCAAATAAAATGGAATCAAGTGGAAATGCTGGGTAAATAAATTAATTTTTTTTTGTGTAATTTAACTTTCAAACAACAAATATACACAAATCGACACAAACATACTTAAATATATAAAATGTAATAAGTTAATTTAGACCTTTTACGTTGATTTTTTGGTGTTGTTCCAGTCGTGTACACATTTCAGATAAGACGCTCGGATATTTAAATGGTGAATTTGAAGTGGAACCAGCATTTGGTGAGAAACGGGAGGAGGTGGTACGAGCCGCCGGTTTAAAAACATATTTCATCACCAAAGTTATAAAACCGGTATGTACCAAAACACGATAATAAATTATATAATTCCATTGAGCGCGCTAAATCAGTAAAACGCTAATTTTTCATCGTGCTAAAAGCACAAATATAAAAGCAATTTCCCTAAATACATTTTATGTATTATTCACGATATTTATTTATTTATTTATATTATATATTTACTTATATAACCATTTTCATTTTATTTCGTAAATTGTAAGATTAATAATGAGGGTTAGATGTCTAGTGTATCTATCTACGTGTATATATATACGTATACATATAGTGAAGGTATACAAATTATTTCTAATTTCTACTTAGCAAATTTCATTTTCACACAATTCGTTCGAAAATAAATATAAACAAATAAACTAGAAAGCCTAATTAAATACCAAATGGATACAAATTTGTTTATGGTAATGATTTCTCTCTTGTTTAGTTACAGAAACGAATGGGTTACGAGATTAATACTAAAACTTGTCACAAATATCTATAACACAATATTATCATGAATTTTTTAAATTATTTACACCTAAACTGAAAATATCTACTAAATAGATTAATAACAGAATTACTTAGCCAATTAAAAGCTTAGTAAAAGCTATTAGTTTACAAAAGCTCTGCAGGCATTATTAAGTGTTAAACAATTTTTCTTGCAACAGTGGTGGATTTGTACCATCTTATAAACACACACCCGCCGGTTTCAAATGTTGGACATTACTTCACTCGGAGGTGTCTAGCCATTTGTATCTTTGTTCTCCCTGTAGCGCGTCAGTCTTAGTTTGAGTTTGTCACCGCTATCAAATCACGGCATGTTGTTCTTCTTTTGCACGCTCTAAGCGCCTCCGCTCATTTAATACCACTGTCGCCATGTAGCTTACAGCATTCCACCCTTCCTTAGAGTCAAGCACTAATTGCATTATGTTTTCTGGTGTTGGACGCTGTTCTAGGACAGCTGACAGTTTCGTTCGAACTTTTTTTCTCAAACCATGGGCATTGAAAAAAAAATGTGCTCCACATCTTCTTGTGTATCTTTGCAAGCAGGACAATCTGGAGTTTTAGTGTGCTTGAACCTGCACAGGTAGGAATCGAAACAACCATGTCCACAAAGGTATGAGACGGTAAGACCAGCGACCCTTTTCCGAGCAATCCCATCGTCTTTGCCATTCTGTCATTGTTGAAGCACGTTCTAGTGCTCTGATTCCTGGTTATACACGATTGGGGTACCATTTCTTAATTTCCCTCGCAGGAAGTTTGATTGGTAACATCCCCGCAATAACGAGTGTCGCGTCAGTAGATAATATGCAGAAGCTATACATATCACTCTTAGAGCACTTAAGCGATATTATTTCATCTGTGGTTTTGCAATCACTAAGACTGCAACGTCGTCAGCAAAACCCACAATTTCCACATCATCAGGTACATGGAGCCTCAGGATACGTCGTACATGATATGCCACACTAGCGACCCCAATACAGATCCTTGAGATACTCCACTCAAAACATTGTATGCCTTCACATCCGTGTCATACGTCAGCACTCTATCATTAAAATAGTCTGTGATGATACTTCTTAAGTACACTGGTACTTGTAACGCCTCCAGAGCAAATTTGGATACAGCTCCATTTGATCCAGTTGAATGCCTTCTTAACATCCAGGGTGAAAACAGCACAGTACTTTTTTGAGCCTCCTTTCCATTTCTTATTTCAACGACATGTTGAAATATAATGTTCACCCAGTTAGTACTCCCTCTCTGAGACAGGAGCTATATAGTTCCTTAAACTCATCCGGTCTGGCTTGTATTACAGCATTTAGTGCAATATTATCGATGTTGTCAGGTTCAGGAGCCTTTCAATTCCCAAAACGTTGACACGCATTCATGAGCTCTTCTGTTGATACTGGCGGTATTTCTTCCATGCCAGGTACTCGGATCATGTCAAGGATCACATCATCTTGCTGCGCAAATAGAGCAGTTATAATTCTACGTAATATAACTGGGGAGGTGGGCGAAGATTCATTTCCCTTTTTAAGCCTTTTCATGGCGATTCTATAGGGTCTCCTCTATGGGTCATGATCCACTTCTTCCTTACTTAATTGGCCTGCTTAAATTTACATATTTCGAACATTCAGATAATTTTGGTGCAGGCTAGAACAGGTCTCTGTACCCCATGCACGTTGATGTTTCCTCCTTGCATTAAGGTATTTCCGTCGCAATTGTGCAATCTGCTCGACGATTGGCTAGCAGCCTTTCTACCATAGATACACTGCACGCGTGAGTGACCGTATTTCTTAGATTTATAATCTGGGCCACTTTTGCATTGGCACACCCCGACACGATCGGTTTCTCCAATGATAGCATAAATAGGTACTCCTTAAACGTATTTGTCTCCCTGCCGCCGATTTCATATATGTTTTTCCGTTTACTTTCCCTAGCTAGTTTTATTTCGAAGAGTATTGCTTGGTGGTCACTATGCGTATAGAGCTCACTGACTTCCTATTTGGTCAACACTCTCAACAAGCAGCTGCTACCAAATGTAAGGTCAATTACGAAGGAGGAGCCACCATTACGAAAGGTCAGTGTATCACCACTCACCAGTGTTGAACAACACAACGTCTATCGAAGAAAATTCCTTGAGCAGTGCTGTTCCTCTTATATTCGTTTCTTTGCTGCCCCATTGATTTGCTTAGGTATTGAAATCACCATCAATGACAAGAGAACTTCTACTCGTACGAATCCTGCGGTGAGATTATTGTTGTTCTCCTGCATTTATTTTGAATTTCTCCGAGTTTTCAATTTTTTCACTCAACCAAAAATCTTATTCGGTGTAGTCTTCTCCTATCAATTTCTATCCATAGATGGAATTTAATTGCCCATCTACCCGCCGGCGTGCCGGTTGGAGCAGGACGCCCCTGATTGGAGATCCTGAAACTCCTCACGCCGGAAATATTAAACTATATATGTATACGTATGTATGTATGTACTCATAAATATGTATTGAGTTATGAAAATTTAATTACTTTTACTTCAAAAGCTCATAATTTTAAAATTATTATTTATTTAGGTCGCACAAATATTTTTATTATTTGAAATCAATACAAATTAAACATTTCGAAATAAACAGAATCAAAAAAAAAGCTGTATTTTCCAGAATTTCAAAGTTAAAATAAAGTTTTGAAATTGATCAAATATCAATATTTTAGTTTATTTTTTCAATATTTAAGTTTCAGATTTCTTAAAAAAAAAATATTAAAACATTCGAAAATACTTCTTAAGTTTTTGTTAGCTATTCGAATTTAAATCAATTTAAAAATGTAAAAGCTTATTATATATAATAGCAGCACAAAACTTTTAAATGAATCCGGCATGAAGTATTTTTTTAAAATCGGATAATTATTTATGCTTCTTTGAAAGCGAACGGATGGATGGGGCACGAGACCAATTCAAACCATTCTCAACAATCAATACATCTAATGTTTAAACTTTTAAATTATATATTTTTGGTTTCTGAGTAGATTCACAATTCGAGTTGTGTTCTGTAAATATCATTTGTAATTGTAATACCGAAAGCTTTTGTGATTTTTCAGAACCTAAAATTTTGGAATATTAAAGTTTACAGCATTGATTAAAGCTTATAACATTAGTTTGACATGCTTACATAATAAATCTTAATATGTCTTTTAAAATTATTACATATTTCATTGAATTTGCAGCATTTAATGAATTTTATTTCAAAAGCTCAAAACTTTAATTTTGTTATTTATTAAGCTCGCTTAACGGTTTTTGTTGTTTGAAATCAATATGAACTAAACATTTCATAATAAATAGAATAAATATAAAAACCTCTATTCCAAAGTTCAAAATTATCATAAGCTTTAATGCTTTAATTTTCCTAAGCACACTAAGTTTACAAAGAATGGAATTTAATTACTTCGAAATACATGGATAAAAACCATAAACAGCTCTATTTCACTGAAACAATATCGAAGTTAAAGTTTTACCTTTCGTTCTATCCTGGAACTTTCACAATATTTAATGTATCTGATTATTATAAAACAAATTTTTTAAATATTTAAATATTAAATTTCTTTAAAAAAGAAATATTAAAACATTCGAAAATATTTTTTAAATCTGTTGTTAGCTTTTTGAACATAAATCGATATAAAATTCTTGTAAAGCTAATTATATACAAAAGAAGCACGAAACAACTATAAATTTATGGGACGTAACCAACTCAAACAATTCTAATTATCAATACATCTACAACGATTAAACTTTATAATAGTTTATTAATTAATTTGAATAGTTTCTGACTAGATTCTCAATTAATAAATATCGTTAATCATTTTACTAATGGAAGCTTTTGTTATTTGACAGAAACTATAATTTTTAAGTATTCAACTTTGCAGCTCTGAGAAATCTTTATTAAAAATTTAACAGGTTAATGAATTATTCGTTTTAGCAAATGTTTTGAACAACTTTCTTAATTAACCTTTATATGTCTTTTAATGCAACATTCTTTTCCAAAATCTCACAATTATAAAATTATGCTCGCCTAAAAGTTTTTATTATTAGAAGGCAGAATAAATTAAATATTTCACAAAAAAAATTAAAAGCTCAGTTCCAAAGTTCAAAATTATCATAAGCTTTCAGTGCTGTTAGTGAATGGTTTGCGTTTATATTTTGGCTGCAGTATCGTTTATGTTGAGAACAATCAATTATATAATTATTTGTTGAGTACTACGTGGTACTACTTTTAGAAAATAAATTTTCTAAAGTCTCTCTGTGACTTAACAGAATTCAATTTTTTACTAAAGACATTAATTTAAATTATAAAGTAAGAGTTTTTAACTTTAGGTTATAAAAAGCTCTGAGTTTACAAAGTATTAAACTTGGGTTTAGTTTACGATTTTGATATGAATTCGAGTTGAACTCTATAGACATCATTATCAATTATTAAATTACACATACAGCTTTCATAAAAGCTTCCAACATGTTTGGAAAATTACTCAGCCAAGATTTTTTCTAGAGTAAAATAATTAATTGTATATCGAGTTTTTAAAAATTTTATGATATACAAAAAGTTTAAAAGCTATTGAAATATTTAAGCTTCAGATTTCATGAAACAAAAATTTTCAAACTTTCGAAAATACTTCTTAAATCTTTTGTTAGCTATTCGAACTCAAATCAATTTAAAACTTTTGCAAAGCTTATTATATATAATAGCAGCACAAAACGTTTAAATGTATCCACCGTCTTTGAAAGCACGTGATGGAGCACGTGACCAATTCAAACCGTTCTAATAATCAATATATCTAACGGTTAAACTTTTAAATCGTTTATTATTTAATTTGTTTAGATTCTGAGTTGATAAAATTATTTTCAGATTCTTTCATAATAAAACGTTATTAGTCTTTTAAAATCTTTACATTTCCATCGGATTTTGAGTATTTAATGAATTTTATTTCGAAAGCTCATAACTTTAAAATTATTATTTATTAAGCTCGATTAAAGGTTTTGTTATTTGAAATCAATCGAACTAAACATTTCACAATAAAAATAGTAAAAAAAAATAAAAATGCTCAATTTAAAAGTTAAAAATTAGCTTGCTGAGAAATTGGTTATGTTGAGGAAAAATCAATTATTCACACAAATACTAAGTAAATCAGAACATTTTATTGATGAGCTTTCTCTTTGAAATTTTAAACTAAGTTTGCTTTTAAGAAAAACTTTAAATCTCCTGAAAAAAAATTGGTCATTAAATGCCTTAACAGTATAAAGTTATGTATTTAATAAATTCATTAATTTAAATTATAAACTATAAGTTCCAAGACTAGGTCGTTTCGTTACTATCGTTCTGTATTGCAACGTTTAAAATTGTTAATTTATCTAAAATAATTAATTGTCAACCAAATTTTCGAATTATAACCAGTTTTAACGTAAATATACTTTTACAATTTTTAACTTTTACATATCTCAACGGAACAAAAGTAGTTTTGTTAGCTTTTCAAAATGTAAATCAAATTAAAATTATAGCAAAGCCATGGTAATTACTAAAGCTTTTGTGTTTTTACAACAACAACATTATATTGAATATTAAACAATACAGCTTAGAAAATTTTTGGAATGTGAATATGACTGCAACGCTTTTGGACAGCTTTAATAAAAAATCAGCGGATGCTTTAAAATATGTTAATTACATATTTTAACAAGTTCTACAAATATTAAATGACATAAAGCTCAACATTTTAAAATTGTTAATTAAAACTGCATAAAATTGCTCCGGCATAACACTTACAATTATTTATTAAAGTCATTACCTCGCAACTATCACTTTAAATTATGAAATAAAAGTCACAAAACTAGGTCATCATCTCAATATAGTTTCGTTCTCTATACTGCAATTTATAAAAATTTTAATTTATTTGAACTAATTAATTGTGAAAACGAAAATTCAAATATTATAGCAAGGAATAAGTTTAATTTATTTTTTCAATGTTTTAGATTTAAATATCTCAAAAAAAAACTATTTAATTTCGAAATACTTGGTAACACTCTTGGTATCGTTTTCGAACTAAAGCATTTTGAAATTCTATCAAATATCGTTATATAGAGTAGCAGCACAAAAAATCTGATATTTACTTTTTCTTTATTGTTCGGGAGATTACTGGTTTGAAGGGCAAACAAACTTTTAACACTGTTAAGAAACTGTATGTAAGCTTTATTGGTGCTTTCTTAATACGCTTTTTATTCATCTGAGTTTGTTGTTACGTACTTAACTCCCTTTTTGAACTTAGATCAATTTAAAATTCTACCCAAGCTTGTTATATAAAAAAACAATTTCAATTTTTACGACATGAAAGAACTTTGTAAAAATTTAATAATTATTTTCAATTTTATTAGAAAGCTTATAAAGCTCTTGGATAATACAGTAGTGTTATAAACTGCATTTTAAATAAATAAAGCAGATTTTAATTATAAATTTTCGCTTTGTGAATTTTAAATATAAATACCTAAATAAAGACCTATCCAACTCTTACAAGAATAAGATTTATATATTTTTATTTTAAAACCTTTCACCATAACTAATAATTATGTTTAGCTTTTTTGAAAATAATTTTACAAATTGCCGTTTCACGACATAGATTACTATGTATTTATGAAAGCTCGTGTTCCTAATTTTTTCCAGAACATTGGTTTACAATGTATATATGTATGAATAGCTATATGTATTAAACTGCTACATAATATTGTGCCAGTTGAATGCCAGTTTTCGAGATAAATTCAAATTAACATACAATATACAGAAATCATTAAAATCAGTTTTCTAATTAGATTTTCATTAGAAAAAATAAATTTAGAGCTTTCAGTGATATTTAATTGATATTATTGATAAACGATCTAGACAAAATAAACTACAATCCTTTTATTACCTAAACTGAAGCTTCAAATTTTAAGCCTACATATACCTTGACTGCAACATTCTTATACAAAATTATTTAATAATTAATGCGTGACTATCCATTTTTAGCAGAGCTTTTGAACAGCTTTCATAAAACATTTTTATGCATCTGAGATTACTATAACCGACTTACACTAGTAAGCTTTCGTTGTGGTACAAATGTCTTTTAAAATCATTAAGTACGCACTATATCGAGTTTTGAAAGCTCACGATTAAGATTTTTAGTTAATAAGTTCGTTTAAGATTCAAGTTGTTGGAACTCAATACAAATTTAACATTTGATAATAATTCGTTTAAACATTATAAAAAATTCAAAGTTAAAAATAAAGCTTTTAACTTTTAATTGTTTTTAAAGCAAGGTTAAAGCTTCTTTTTCTTAGTTAAGCTTCGGAATGAAATAATTGTATTAAAAAATTCATTTTTATTTGAAAGTATATAAAGCTCTTAGATTCCAGGAAAGTTCTAAAAACTAAATTTTATATAAATCAAGCAGCTTTTGAAGCATATGACCTTTTACAAGAATTAGTTTTGCCAAAATATTAAAAAGCTTGGACCATAAAGAATAATTACGATTAACATTTTTCAAAGCTTCTGTAAAAGTAATTTTACAAATTTTCATTTCTCGTCATAGACTATTTATAAATAAATATTTATTGAAAGCTCATGTATTTATAAAAGCTCAAATAATTTGAAATTATACCACTTTTCTCTAAAAATATTACTGAAACTAGAGTATATTGTTGAAATTACCAATTTGTGTGAAATTTATTTAAATTAACAAGAAATATACAGAAAACTTTAGAATCATGTGTTGGTTAATATTGAAAAATTATATATAGAGCTTTAAGTAAAAGTTTTGTGGCAGTATTTTTAAATTATCTGCCGAGCATAATAGCTCTCGTAAATCAATAAAACGATTCAATCTTCATATCAGCCAACCTGAAGCTTTTAGTTTTCGACATATACAAAGCCTATACATACTTTGATTGAATAATTGAATCTTCATATTTCTGATAAGATCAAACAATTAAAAATCAATAGTAAGGTTAGTTCTTAGTAGTAATTTACAGTTAAATAAAATTAAAGCTTTGATGGTTATCCTTAACATAGTCAGTAAAATTTTTAGACTTACTTTTTTAATGTTAAAAGCTCTTAATTTTAAAAGGTTTGGTTTAAAATAAAAAATGTACAATATAATAAATTGAAAGCTCACTTCAAGTTAGTTGCTCGATTCAAGGCTATATCAATAAAATATATTTAAATAATTTTAGCAGTTTTAAACTACATATTCGTTAGAGCTTTCAAGATGATCTTGATTAAGTTTACTTTAATAATCGAAAAAGTGTAATAATTATATTATTAAGTTCTACTTATTAAAATCCGTATTTTTATTTCAAAAGCTTTGTCGACCAAAAGCTCCAATATTTAAAAACATATATAAGAGATGGTAACATTAAAAGATATATAAAAGTTTACGGAGTTTAAATTTCAAAATATTTTTAATCAATTTGTATCCTGTATTTTAATTATGTATTAACCTCAAAAAATGATAAATCAATTTTCGATTCAATTATAGCGAAAAAATTTTCTTTTTATAGTTTAGTTTTTAATTTTTATTAATCGATTTGAATTGACAAATTTTTGCTATATACATACATGAAAATTATTTTAATTTTATCATAAAATTGATTTTCCCCTGTGTGTGTTTGGCTCTAATTGAATTTAAATTTTTAATTTATTTATTGTTTGTTGTCAATTTGTGTTGTCAAAAGTTTACGAAAATAGATGAATTTAAATTAAAAAAATTTTAAATTAAAACTTTTTGGAACATCACTGAATTTAAAATGAGTTTTGGTTAATCCGCCGATAATAGATGTTCAATAACAAATACTTAAAAGCTATCTCAGAAGCGTTCTCAATTATTTAAACGAAACTGTTCAAATTGAAACTTAAATACAGTTTTTCAGTAAAAGTTTTCTAAATTTAGGTTTCTAATTAGAAAAGCTCACCACCAAAAAGTATGCAAATTAACTAAATAATTGTTTAACTCAGTTATAACAGACGTTATATGTTCTTCATACGTTTTGTGCTGTCTTCCCAGATAGGCTTTTTTCTACACCATATAGGATTGCTATACGATTAACTTACATTTTGGAGAATCATGTTCAAAGATTTTAATATTATTGTATACGCACGTACATGAAAAAAAACTGTCACACCCACATCGGCAAAAAAATTTGTACGGTATATACATACATCCGGAGGATGTAGCATAATATGATTAAACATGTCTTGAGAGACATAGATATACCAAAAATGCTAATCAAAATATTACCACTGTGCTTTTTAAAAACTGTCGAAAATTATTTATTATAAATGAAATCATTAATAACTTTGAGATTTCAATAAATGTAAGATGTTTGGTTTATCATTTCCCAAATATATACTTCTCATGACGAAGATTTTGTTTTTAAACATATTTATTGGTATATGACTACTACAATCTTAAACGTTATTAAATCGTTTAATTCATTAGTAAGGTTGACATAAGTATACTTATGAGATGAGCATAAACTTGTGTGGGTTTGCTGCACCATTGTCCAGTTCCCCTGTCGTATGATGTTCATTCGGTTAGCTCATGTGATTTGGTTCGTTTGAGCCACCTTACTTCGTTTGTTCTATCCAGTAGTTGTACGGCCTCAACGTTGGTGTGGATGAGAAGTCTCTTTTCATGTTTGATGGCACATACGAGGATGGCGTCATCTATCAATTGTATTTGTAAATTATTGTGTATTTCCCTGTTAGTCACAAATCGGTAAGATGATGATGATTGCTTTACGTGGTAGTTCCTTCAATAGATGATATTTCATCAATTCTTGCGGTGCCTTTGTTTGGTTAAGATTTTTGTTGATTTCTTCGGCAATTTCTATTGGCGTGACCATTTTAAAATCCTGACTTGGTTGATAAACAGGTATTATGTCGATGTTGAATTGAATGTCATGGGGTTGAAATACTGTTGCTAGGTGTTCGGCAAAGAGTTTCGTGTTTCTTTGTCTTGTCGAACCCAACTACCTAGAGCATTTCTTATGGGTGGTATCCGAGCTACAGGTCGTTTGAATTTTCTGGTGCCTCTCCATAACGAATATCCCTTATCCATTTCTGAACCTAGCCCGCTTAAGTACTTGTCGAAGCAATCTTGTTTAAAGCTTTTGATTAGCCTGTTGACTTTGTTACTCATCCGATTGAAGGCTGTTTTGTCAACGGGAATTCTGGTGAGATGCCATATTCTTCTAGCCTTTCTTCTTTCCATGATTTGTTCCCTGATCTCAGCAGGGTATTTGATTTCCTTGTTGGCTTTTTCCTTTAATTCTGAAGTAGCGAGGCTGGCGTTCTTTGGGGTGTATTCAATGAAATTCTTTGTTTGATGTTCCAAATCCTCATTACTTTTGACACTCACTTTTAATTCAACTATAGCTTTTCTCACTTTTCTCTGAGGAGATTCCAATCCGTAAATTTATTAGAAAGGTTTCGCTTTTTTTGTTTTTTGATTACTATAGCGCTTACTTACAACAGTACAGGAATGTATTTTTCCTGCATTCGTTGGCCAATACGTTGGCCCCTCCTGGAGACAGATATTCAAATTTGTTTTCATGAATGAAACCCAAGCTGTTTGTTTTATATTGTAGTCCCATTCAATGATGAATCTTGGACCGAGTTTATTGAAGACGTTATTAAATTGTAACTTCGTTGGTGTATGCCGTGGAGGACAGTATGATGCCGTAATATTGAGATCTGCGCCATTATATTGGATTGAGATAACCGTTGCATGCATGTAGCTCTTGTTGATTATGTTTGATATTATTTTTAATTAGTACAGCTGAACCACCTCTAGCTCTTTCACTAGGATGGGTTGTCCAGTAGGATGAATCCCTTTATTCTAATAAAACTTTTGTAGAGCAGATGGATTTAAACCCCGTTTCGTCACTTTGCATTTATCAGACTTGTCATGAATTTCTGCATTTATCATTTTGCAAATATCACCCTTGACATATTTGAGTCTTAACAGCTTCATGTTGTAAATATTTGTATTTATATCATTACTGTACTCCAAATTTATTAATTCACAAGACAAATCGAATAGAAATTGTCTATATATATATATATATATATATATATATATATATATATATATATATATATATATATACCTATATGTATGTGTGATCTTCAAAACATCATGCTTACATGTCGCAACGTACGTAGTAAGGACAATACATTGTATTCGAAAGACAATTTAAATATGTTTCACATGCCATCTGGTTCACTGAACTTGATTAAACCATTTTTTTAATGCCTGTGTTTGTCTGTGATACATATTCTGGTTTGGTTCACTTCTATAGCAATATATTGTATAGGTATCGTTGATGTATAGGTCCAGCCACTAAGGCAATCCCTTTTTAGGCATTGCTAATTCTTAACGAAAAGGACATCAATGTTGACACAACTTAAGGTAGAAAACAAATATTTACATGGGTGCGGCTTCATAATAACGAGGAGGCATGGTACAAAGTTCGACAGTTGCACGAATAATAAGGACAACAAACATACATAAAATAATTGAATTTATTTCATGCGTCGAGCTTTCTGGTTGGAATAAAGCTTAGCATTAAATAAACAAAAGAAACCCAAATTGTAACGCATATATACACGCACATTACATACATATATGTAGGTATAGATGATACCTTTCCTCATTCCGGAATTTAATAATCGTTTTATCGTTTTGTTGGTTTGTCGAAAAAGGAAAATTCGTTACAACAAAAACAACAACAAATTGTTTTATTCTTATTGATTTTCCATATGATATAAATAATAACATTAAATAGGAAAATATATTTGTTACAAAAAAAAAAATATTTGATTGAAGAAAAACCCAACAACAAAACGTATAAATGTTGTCCAGTTGATTTTATATACGAATATAGTTAAATAAAAGTTTCAACGAATAAAATATCCAGTAGATTCGTGCTGTATCGATATAACAAATAAAATTGGTAATTTAATTAAAGTTCGTGTTAGCCACAGCCAAATAATTTGTATACACATGTACATAAAAATTTGAAAGCACAAATTAAGATATACAGTTGGCATATTATCCCGTAACATGTTCCGTAAATGTATGAAACTATTTCATAACTTTGATCCACCTATCGTAAATATGTACAATATTATTGCAGATAACAGGTATCCGATGCTTGCGGCCCCCCTTTCGATTATCTTAATTAAAAGTTCTTATGCGATTTGTTCAAATTGTGTCCGGAAATGATAATTTTTTAATTTGTAATATTTCAGCACTATGCGTGTCTCGATGGATTAAAAGACTGCTGGTTATCGAATTCTGATGAAATTGGACATATACTCGATGTAAATTCGATTCTAAAATGGTTTTAGATAAATTATAGTTAAATCTCGATCGTACCCTTGCTTTCGTTGCAATTCAGAATTAATGCATCTTGCATCGAACGAATTGGTACTGGAATGCCCAATTTTGATAGATAGCTGCCGCATATTAGCGCACGCATATGTCTTCATGATCAAAGCTTCGTTGCAAATTTTTCATTGGTTTGGCAAATTTCGGAGAAATTCGAGAGTGTTGTAGCTGGTGGTCGTTCTGCTTGTTGCTGCATTAGCACCCACAAATGTTGAACAATGGCATGACGTTCGTGTATTGCAAATGAGAAAATACGCGATTATCGACCACGACTCTTCCTTTCATCGTCACCGTCACTGTTCTGCTACATTTTCGGGTGATGAACGACGCCGATATAGTGGATAACCGTCGTTTCGACTAATTGCGTGTGTGCCAGCAACGGACGCGGACATTGTTTTGTGCATTTCCAATCGGCCATACCCGGTGCTGGATGGTGGTTTCGAACAACTCCGGGTCGGCTTCTGGATCTGGTATTTCGGCGGTGATGATTCAATCGATTTGATCTGGTCTGATTTTCTCAATTAACTACAGCAGAATGTGTGCTTGTGGTCGTATTCCACGCTTCTGCCACTCTACTGAGTACATTTAACAGCCACGTTGTCCCAAAATGAACTGCTTAACGATGAAGTCCATTAGCGTCTTGAGTTTTTGTTTGCACATGTGCGGTGATGTCGTGGTGGTCGCTGAAAGTTTGTCGTGGCGGTTGATTACCGGTAATTTAAGGCCATTTCGGATTACATGTGAATGTGTTGATCAAATCCATAATGCTCATACGTCATCTCTTCGTTGCGTCTCCTTCCAAAACGATGGCAACGCGCAGATGAATGTATACTGGCTCGAAACGTTGTTTTGTTTGATTGAAACGGACGAAATTTAAACGTTCCGTTTCGATCTTGACATACATATCGACGCCATACTGTTGAAACATTGTCCACGCTTTGAGAGATAGTCAAGTATAAAAATGCATGGAGCTGCATATAATCGATGTGTTTCGTACACGCGCTACACAATTCCATCACGCAATTTCACATTTTCGCCAACAATCACAACTACAACTTCATCGCTAGTGGGGGAATTGTACTGACGTACATGGCCTCCGGTTGCTCTGTTAAAATGCTCTGATGATTATTTCGTGATCCTCGGAAGTCATTGTCTCCAAAGCAAATTTAACAAACGAACCAGCACATTGTGTTCATGCAAAAGGACATTGAACTTCTCCGATTATCTGTCGTTTTGACGGATTGAAAAGCGCAAGACGATAACTTTATTGGCTCTGGTGGCGAAGTACATAGCCCTGGCGTTTCTGCTTGGAACTTCAATGCTTGGCAATGTTGGCACACGGTAGAGAATGCGCCAATATCAACGCAGTAAAGATCTTTGTATATAGGCGATTGTAGAGTCATTATTGAAAGTAGCGCGATTGAAGTCAACGTTCACCACACTTCTTCGTTTAGTTACGCTTGCTCGAACCTGAGTTGGTTTTCCACTCAGATTTTCTCTTCTTAAAAGACCATCTGGATCAGATACACGCGAAATCCCGTACAACAGCATTTTTCGATTTTCCAAATTTTCCGACTTTTCCGGTAGATTTGAGCCAAATCGATTCAGCCGTTTTCAACTGTTACCACTAGATCATCAACCTTAAAAACATAAGGTGGTTTACGTTTTTTTATTATATCTCATTATAATTTCGATTTTTTTCAAAAGCTTTTACAGCTTCTTTACGTCGCTCATCTAATAAGAATTCAATTCTACGTGATCATCCAAAAGAAACTAAACTATCAAATATGCGGGACCTTTTTGATCTACACCATACACTAGTCGACCTAGAGTATCACTGGTAGTTCGATTTATAATGTTGTTGAATGCAAACTCCATACCTGCTCTATAACTCATCACTCCATTGAACATTTATGCTCTGATTCAACAAATTCGCTGTTAAAGAACGACGTGTTGTTGTTGCATTTAATATATGTTGCACACATTTTTCAGTTAAAAAAGTTTTAAAACTATCAGAAGTAAAAGCACTCCCCCGATCACTAATCAAGCTTATGTTTGAATCGAGTTACTTCTAAATAGTTTTCTTCCACTAAGGTCTAAAAGTAATACACCTCAAACAGTTAGAAATATAATTTTTTACCTTATCACGAATATTTGTTCAACCACCTTAACCAATATGTCCCAAATAGTCGTGTGAACTTCTAAGAATTTATGGGTATTGGTGTGGTTCCCCATTAATACGATGATACTGTGTATCACTTGAATGTTGGCTTTTTTACCTCAATTTGAGTTTACATTCATTAATTTATCATTGTAATCAAATGAACAATTTTGGTATTGACTAATGTAAATATGAATTATAATTTCTTCACTTTGCAATTTAAATTATTAACAGGTCGTACAATGTATATAAGCTAGTATATAATACAACAATTGACGTTAAATAAAATATTATAAACTCATATAACCTTTTTTAAGGCAACAATAAAAGAACCTTTCTGGTCTGGTAAAAATCGAATTCTGGTTTTTTATTAGAAAAAACAAAAATCAACAAAATATAAAATCAACGATAACTTATTTATAAAAATTAAATCTAATTTTGTACGCAACCATTAAAATCTAAAGTGCAAACGAAAACAATAAAAATCTAAATGGTACAAAATAAAAATGAAAAATGAAGATCAAAATGAAAACACTACAAATACTCCCCCTCCAGAGAGATCGAAGATCTATCGAAGAAAATATAAGAAACGAGAAGGGGTCCTGGATACACGTCCCGAACTTGTAGTCCTTACACTTTTTGGTGCAAGATCGAAGTGAACCTTTTTTTTACTTTTCGGCCCTGCAGCAAGTACCCCAGGCACGTTAGCCGAAATAGAAGGTTTTGGTTCGAGAGTCGGTAAAGATGGTCCAGTATTTGTAGTCAGTGTTTGCTGATTGTCGGTGAAACATGGTTTCAGTCTGTTGATTGAAATTTTGGTGTGTCTTCCGTTCAAATCTAATGTATAAAATTTTGGTGTACGGTCAATTACTAAAAATGGTCCTGTGTATGGTGGTTGCAGTGATCTGCGTACTGCGTCAGTTCGTAAGAAAACGTGCGAGCAAGTATGCAGATCTTTACTGATAAAAATTTTGTCCGTTGCGTGTCGCGATGCCGGTATAGGTCGTATTTCGTCAAAGTGTCGTTTTAGATTAGTAACAAAGTCTGATTGTAAAATTTGTTCGTTCCTAGGATCTAAAAAGGTACCTGGAACTCGAGTCGTAAGCCCAAATACGAGTTCAGCAGGTGTTGCTTTCAGTTCGTCGCTGTACGTCGTTCGTAGTCCAAGTAAAATTGAAGGGAGAACACTAGTCCAATCTGTTCGATCGTAGCACATAATGGCAGACTTGATGACACGGTGCCATCGCTCGATCATACCATTACATTTTGGATTGTAACTAGTTGTTCTCCGTCGCTCGAATCCAAGTAAGTTTGCCAGTTCGTGAAAAAGTTGCGATTCGAATTGCATGCCTTGGTCCGTAACAATGGACTCTGGCACACCAAAGCGAGCTATCCAATTAGAGTAGACAGCGAAGGCAACTGTAGCAGCAGTAATATCAGGAACTGGAATCGCCTCGGGCCAGCGGGTGTATCTATCAATCAATGTAACGCAATACCGCTGATTATCAGAAACTGGTAATGGACCAATGATGTCGAGGTGAATAATCGAAAAACGTTGAGAAGTTAATTTGTATGTGCTAAGCGGAGATTTTGTGTGACGAGAGACTTTAGCCTTTTGGCAAGCTACACAGTTTTGAGCCATTTTCTGGACGTCTTTATTAATAGATGGCCAGATGACATTCTGAGTCAAAAGTTTAATGGAAGCTTTGACGCCAGGATGAGAAAGATTATGAAATGCATCGAAAACTTGTTTTCGGAAATTAAGCGGAATGAATGGTCTAGGTGTAGCAGTTGTAGTATCGCAATGTATTAGGGTTTTCGAATTGAATGAAATAGGGAATTTCTCAAATTTGAGAACCGAATTACTCCTTAAGATTTCTTGGAATTCTTCGTCATTAGTCTGAGCATCTGCGATGATAGCATAATCAATACTTTCAGGAATAGAAATTTGATTAATGCGTGAGAGAGTATCTGCAACGATGTTATCCAAACCAGAAATGTGTTGGATATCGGTTGTGAATTGACCAATGAAATCTAAGTGTCGAAACTGACGAGGAGATGCTTTTTCCGGATTCTGACTAAATGCGTGAACGAGTGGTTTATGATCGGTATATAGTGTAAACGTACGACCTTCGAGAAGATGACGAAAGTGTTTAACACCAGAATAAGCCGATAGAAGTTCGCGATCATAAGCACTGTATTTCTTTTGCGTATCATTGAGACGTACTGAAAAGAAACCGAGTGGTTGCCAAGTATCCGAAATTAATTGCTGAACTACAGCACCAATCGCTGTATCGGAAGCATCAACCATGATGGCCAGAGGTGCTGATGATGAAGGATGAATTAGTAATGTAGCATCGGAAAGTTTAATTTTGCAGTTATCGAACGCTTCTATAGCTGCTGTTGACCACTGTATTGGAACGCGACTGTTCTTGGTATAACCTTTTAGATAATCATTCAGTAATGCTTGGTCAGCAGCAGCACCCGGAATGAAGCGTCGATAAAAGTTGATCATACCTAAAAATCGTTTCAGTTGTTTAACAGTCTGTGGTCGTTCGAAATTTTTGATGACTTGAACCCGTTCATGCGATGGTAAGATACCTTGTCCAGTTACCGTATGGCCTAAAAATTGAATTTCATGTTTAGCAAAAGTGCATTTGTCAATATTTACTACTAGTCCATGTTCTTCAAATTTAGCAAAGGTCATTTGAATATGTTCGAGATGTTCGTCATAATTTTTAGAGGCAATGAGCACATCGTCCAAATACACAAAACAGAAATCAAGTCCTAGTAGAATTGAGTGCATAAGACGTTGGAACGATTGTGCTGCATTGCGAAGTCCAAAAGTCATCCTACAGAATTCAAAAAGTCCGAAAGGTGTCGAAATAGCTGTTTTTGGAATGTCCGTCGGTTCGATAGGAATTTGGTGGAATGCCTGGACAAGGTCTATTGTAGAAAAAATAGAGCACCCTTCGAGTCGTTGTGTAAAGTCCTGGAGATGTGGAATAGGATATCGATCCGGAATCGTTACACGGTTAAGAGCTCGATAATCCCCACATGGTCTCCAGTCTCCATTCTTTTTTAACACGAGATGTAGAGGACTGGACCAAGGACTGCTACTAGGTCTGCAAATCCCGAGTTTCATCATGTTTTCGAATTCTGTTTTCGCGATGATGAATTTGTCCGGTGCCAATCGTCGTGGTTTGCATGCAACCGGTGGTCCGTACGTCTCTAGTTTGTGAGTCACGTTGTGTTTGGTGTTGTCGATGTTTATGTGTCCGTGAATTACTGTCGGAAATTTAGAAATTACTTTGAAGACTCCTGAGTCCATCACTGACTTGTCGATCCTAGACAATGTAGAATTATCGTTGTTAGAAGAAAAAACACCGCGTGTATGCAAAGAGGTTAACGGATCAATGAGCCTCTGTCTTTGCATATCTACTAATAAACCTGTGTTTTTTAAAAAGTCAGCGCCGATGATAGGCATCGACACGTCAGCAATGATGAATTCCCAGGAGAATTCGCGGCGCAGTCCGATGTCTAATTTGAGAATTTTGGTGCCAAAGGCGTTCACTGCAGAGCCGTTAGCAGCAAACAATCTGAATGATGGGTCGACCCTTGGGTTCCGAGCGAAACGAGCCGGCAAGACTGAGACATCTGCACCTGTATCTATTAAAAAGTGAATTTGTAAGACGATTTCGAAAATTAAAAGGCGGCTGGATTCAAATATGTCATTGCAGCCCGCTATCTGCAAATGACTTACTGGTTTTTTGCAACCTTGCTATCGGAAGTTGTAGAATTTTTTAAATATTGGCAACCAGTTTTACATTTTTGTGCCTTGTTTCCGAAAAAATGATGGTAAAAGCAAATGAAATTATTAGACGCAGAAGGCTCACCATAATTTTGATATCGTCGAAAATTAGGTGAATTAGATCGTGAATTTGGCCGCGAATTGGATCGTGAATTATTTCGAGATCCAAAATTACTATTTCGATTGGAATTAGAATTTGAATTTGAACGAGACCTAGACTGATGTTGAAAAATTTCCGAAATCTCCGATAGCAAGGTTCTACGAAATTCCGAAAATTGTTGATCAATAGTAATATTTGGGGTAGATACGGAAGCGGATGACTCAATAGCACTGACTTGAGATTGTGTCATTGTCTCGAAAACATTGTCAGCTCGTTCCGCCAAGACTGACAGGGAGACATCATTTTCAAATGGTGTGAGTACCATTTGAACCTGCTGCGGCAATCTCTTCATCCAAAATTGACGGATGGTCGGCTCGTTCAAGTTGTTGCCAGCATTCAACTTCATGGCGCTCAGCAACTGTGATGGCTTCCTGTCCCCAAGTGTCAAGCCATGCATCAAATTGTTCATCTTTGTTTTCTCCGATTCCCCAAGCACCCGGATCACTTCGGTCTTGAAAGCCGTATATGGCTGAGCCCCTTTAGCCTGTGTTATTATGTAAGCCAAAGTATCATGGAGCCGTGCATCCAGGGCCCCAACCGCGTGTGCATACCTAGTTGCCTCAACGCTAATTCCAGCAACCAGAAATTGTTGCTCTAGAATCTCAAACCAAACAACCGGGTTCTGAGCGTAGAGAGGTTGTGGAGGTTTGAACGCAACACGAGAAATTTGAGCTGATAAAGGAGGAGTAGGAACATGATCAATTATGGGAGGCTCAGGTAAATTTATTCTCCGTACAGCTTTAGCTACCGCTTCATTAATCAGGACAGCGAGCTGAGCTGGTGAAAAAGTTAAATTTGTAGCATCCGAAGTGGATGCCTCGTCACTCTCATTAATTGGAGGAGAAGGAGTAGTCGCAGACGGATCCATTTCGCAAGTAAAATTTAGTTAAATACCGAAAAAAAAATTTTTTGGATTTGAATGTAAAATTTAGAGGATGCCGAAAACAAAAACTTTTTAAAGAAAAAAAAAAAAAAAAGACTATATCTTTAGATTTTATTAAAACAAAAACGAAGAAAGAAAAATTTTGTTTGCACTCTAATAAAAATAGTTACGTACTTACAGTTTTTGATTTTGATTTGAAAAAAAAAATCCGCCGGTGCAGAGACTCGTTAACATGGAGTCACCTCGGTCTCTGTTAAAATGCAAATGTGTGTAGTGTTGGTGATGTTAATGATGATGCCGTTGCTGGTGTTGATGTCGATGTTGTTGATGTGGTGATGATGCCGTTGCTGGTGTTGATGTCGATGTTGTTGATGTGGTAATGTGGTGTGATTGATAATATTGGTGCGTGTTCTTGATCACGTCGGGGTTACCACTTATGGGTATTGGTGTGGTTCCCCATTAATACGATGATACTGTGTATCACTTGAATGTTGGCTTTTTTACCTCAATTTGAGTTTACATTCATTAATTTATCATTGTAATCAAATGAACAATTTTGGTATTGACTAATGTAAATATGAATTATAATTTCTTCACTTTGCAATTTAAATTATTAACAGGTCGTACAATGTATATAAGCTAGTATATAATACAACAATTGACGTTAAATAAAATATTATAAACTCATATAACCTTTTTTAAGGCAACAATAAAAGAACCTTTCTGGTCTGGTAAAAATCGAATTCTGGTTTTTTATTAGAAAAAACAAAAATCAACAAAATATAAAATCAACGATAACTTATTTATAAAAATTAAATCTAATTTTGTACGCAACCATTAAAATCTAAAGTGCAAACGAAAACAATAAAAATCTAAATGGTACAAAATAAAAATGAAAAATGAAGATCAAAATGAAAACACTACAAATTTGTGTTTCCAACACCTCTGGTATAAAAAAACCTATTTTTGCTTTAGACAATTTACGATAAATTAAACTATCTCTAAGACCGCATAATGGACTATCGCTTCGTTCTAATCCTTGACGTAAACATGTTCTATACTGAATAATCGTATTCTTGTAATTCTAGAACCAAACGAGCGATTTTCGGATTGATAAGTTTTTTTATTTACAGTTAGTGTTAATGCATAACAGTTGGTAATAATTTTAAATTGACGACCATAAAGATATCAAATACAAAATTAGAGCTTTTCTTTACTAAATCCTGTAACGGCTTAGCATGATGACAGAAATCTTTAACAGATTTTCTGAAGTATGAGGACATTCTCAAAAATCGTTGTAACGAAGGGTAACTCGATATTGCCTGTACACTACGATTATTTGTACCCTAAATTTGTACTGTACCCTAAAAATTCAATATGACATTTGTCCAAACGAAGTTCTAATAAATTAAACGAAAATAATTTTTAGACAATCGTTAAAATTCTTAAATGTTCTCTTACTGTCTTTGTTGCGATCAAATCTCGAAAAATCATGGTGCTGTATTTTTGAACGTTTTTTAATCCAAAAGGCATTTTCACGTAATCAAACTGGCCAATTGGAGTAAAAACCTTGTGAATTTAATACTCTCTTACGTGGTGAAATCCTGATTTTAGATCTATAAGGTCGTAAAATAAATTTAATATTTAGGACCGCTCAACATATCTTCAATCACCGGAATGGAGCAATTATCCCGAACTGTTATTTTATTTAATCTATGGTTATCGGCAAATAACCATTTCTCACTAGTATTCTTCTTATTCACTAACACGATGGGTGAACAATAAGGAGAACTACTTCTTCTAATAATACCCCGATTTAAAAGATTTTCGATCATTTACGAGAGAGAGGGAGAGAGAGAGAGAGAGAGAGAGAGAGCAAGAGGCGGATCTACCATTCTTTTTAAAGAGAATATAAAACACAATCTCTCGATCTCTCTCTCTCTCTTATTTTCTAGTGGCGTTCAGTAACGATGATGACAAGCGTTTCAAATGTTCAAATATGAGTTTATTGGTCTTAGCCTGCCCATCAAGTTTTTTATTTAGAGCATCTATCCATTTCACGACATCTCTCAAAATTTGGCCATCTTAGCTATCTTTTGCTTTTGCCTCTTGACCTTGGGCCACCTGTGCATATTTGTCTGTCGATTAGTCGGGGCTTCACTAACAATGTTTCTACAGTTTAGATCAGACTTTCTTATGTTTTGTAATTCTTTAGCTACCTCACACTCACGGTAATAAATGCATTTTAGCTGAGTTCCTATCTATAATGTGCACGTGCTCGTAAGGTGGCTACCGGTACATTTAACGCATCCTGCGAAATTTTTGATGAAATTTTTGCATTGGAATATCTATCAGTAGTGACTTTTTCTTCACTGGTTCAATTATGACTTTAATATTTTGAATTGCTTGAATATAATGAATTCTTTGAATATTTTCCTCCTTGCCGAACGTTAGTATGAAAAGCGGTAGCCCGCATTTTGTGACGACACTGTTGCCTTTATCATCTAACCTCTTTTTTTTATGATGTTTACATCATCCTTAATGTCGAACCCTTTACTCTGCAGCTCCACTAATTTCTTCACTATCCCATGTTTGATGTAGTCCTCTGGCCATAACCTTAATTGGTCTTTCCTGCTTGTCCTCATATGTATTCCACTGAACTTTCTCAGCATTAAGCTTCATAGAGAGATTTCTATAAGTCTGGACCTTCCAAACATCATTATTTAGTGTTACTAACTTGAATTCCTTGTCCGTAATTGATCAGAGCCTTGACGGATAGTCAATGTTTATTGGTGTATGCTGTTTTTTTCTGGATTAGGAATTTCATCGTTACCCTGAGTAGCTGGTTTACTCGATGTTGATATTTGCTTTCCCTGCTCAACTTATTCTGGCGATGATCGTTCTGGCTTGTTTTTTTCACGATCCAATCAGATTCTCTTGACACTTCCTCTACATCGGAAAGTACCATGTTGAGGAAGTTAATTTATCTATGTCTTAACTAATCTGTAAATGTTGATTTGTGGTGAAACTGTATATATGGAGTTCAAAAAAATAAAAGCATCTTTTAATCCTGCTAATAAATTCATTAAATTTGTATAATTAATTAATTAGCTTTCTGCTCTATATAGAAAACTTATAATAAATAAATTAATTTTGTGCGGTATTACCGAAAAAGAAGTCTAACCAACAATCATCCATACATATGTATGTATGTACGTATATAGCACAATACATACCGACCAATAAAAAAAAAGGGTTTAAGATTAGATGAATCGAACGTACCAAAAAATATAATAATTTCCGGTTGGATATCAGAACATTATATTATGGCTTATTAGTTATTTAATGCATAAGCCGTATCATATAGTTTTCTGTTTTAATTAAATCCTTCTAACTCTTCTTATATATAAGTATACAAACTAAAAAAAAAAACACTTTACCTATTTGTTTAGGTATATTATGGTACCGGAACTATATAACTTAATATCGGGGTTAACTTTCCTATATACAAACTCGTATTAAATATTTAATTATATATTTATGTCGGGGTATAATGCTATGTTTCACACACCGGTTGAGAAATACATATGTACACACATATCAACAACAACAAAAACCAAAAAAAAAGCTTTATGTCGGTAAAGGTAAACTTTCCATTTATGTACAAATGTACAATACCCCAAATTCCAATAAATCGATAACCAATTTACGAACTATAAATAAGTCGAATCAATTGTAATTATACACACAATAGACAAATTTAGAATTTTCTTTCACCTCTGGGAAATTATTACCTGTGTAAATATTGTTCCACTATATACGACCATATGTATGTACATACATACATATGCATTACGATATGTATTTTACAGATTTACGGATACTGTTAAAAATTGGTAATGTAGATTAAAGCCGAAAATTCTTAACCGATTGACTCCAGTCGACGTATGTCGATAAAGAAGATTTTTAATTCTTGGATAAATATGATACTATAAATTGACCTATGTTAGCAGAAAAATTTCAACAGAAAAAAAATTTGCTATATCGACATATATCGGCTGGGGAAAATATCGGTCTGACTATATATATACATATATCGTAAGTCGCTTTAGAATTGGTTTCGCAATTGTATCGTATGGTCTGAAATAAGACAAAAACGATGATAGTTTTGTTATATTATGGACTAACAAGTACAACAAAAACAATTCTCTGTAACGCTGGTTAGAGTTTTGAACGGAGCGAAAAAATCAAGTAAATCAATCGAGACTCTCAAAATTATCCATGCCTATTCTTTAACTCGATTCCACTGGAAAATAGATCCATCTAACAATTTGATATTCTCCATCCCGCATTTCGTTGGAATTTTGGTATTCTGCAACTCGTTTCCATTGGAATTATGTATTTATTATTTTTGTAAAAAAAATGTCGCCAGCTAATTGATGACATTATTTGCTTGGACGACTGCGGTATTGTCGTTCCCCGTAAATGTTTACTGTATAAATATGAGCATCAAATCAAAATAACAAATATTTTTATACACATACTTATAGCGCAGAACTCATTTTATCAGTTTACAATTGCTGGTAAAGTGAGTTTTGCCTATATTTTGAAAGATTGCAGGGATAATAAAAATCGATCGCCAACGCTCACGAGGCAGTTAAAAATAATCTAGGGGAAATGTTTTAAACATTATATATGTACATACAATAGGTCGCCAAACGACAATACCAGTCGCGATTATATTAAATCGTCCAGATATAATTTTTTAAAGTTTGGGGTTTTTCGTATGTGGAACACGGTATGTTTGATGGGTTAATAGGGTTATAATTTATATTATAAAATGGTTTACATAATTTAGCCAAAACCATTTTATAATTCCTTTTCAATCCAACATACAGGGTCTCACCAAAATCGGCAAAGAAATTACATACCCCGTGCCCGATGGCCATTATCCAGAACTGAATCCAATAATCATTTCACATTCTCATTTTCAACCAATGGTCTAATTCCGTTCTTGTTGGCCACATTCCAGAACTTCTGCCAAATATCATTTTATAATTCCAATCCCATTCAATAATTTCAATTCATTATAATCAGTGTATGGTCGGTTGAGTGAATTTTCATTTTCGGTAAATTATCGTTTTCGGTGAATTGTTTTCGGAGAATTATTATTTTCGGTGAATTGTCATGTTACCGTAGTACATCTATTTTGTTACCAAAGATTTATTATGTTGAAAGCAACAAAATTACAGTAAAAAAAAATATTTGGATTAGCTGTCGGACAATCACGACCTGACCCAATGATACACGAAAAGAACAGTAATCAGTGGTATATCTTCGTAGTTTGTAACTCCGAAAAACGTCAATCTGACAATACTACAAAACCAATAAAAATTACCACAGAAATTCCCAGTACAACAAAATACAGAATAGCAAATTTAATTCCAATGGATTTTTTTTGGCCAGTGGAAATTTTCCAACCGAGTTACACAATAGACTTGATTGTCTGATCGCTTACGATAAAATAATTAGAAACTTTTGTTAAAGTTAAATAAAGCCGATATTTTCCCAACCGATATATGTCGATAAAGAAGATTTTTAACTCTTGAATAAAAACGAAACGATTTATTAAATTTTGATACTAATTTTTGATGAAATTGGTGCTAAAATAATTTTCTAGTGGTAGGTATTGCCAAAACACTTCAACACAAGCCATCTTCAGATATAAAATTCTAGAGTATGAATTTTTATAAATTTTCAATTATTTGGAATATTTAAATTTCTTAGGATCCTCATGGAACTTTCCCTTAGAGTATTAATAAAAATTGTCTTATAATTGTATCAAAACCCAATTTATATACTACTGAAGTTAGCAGAAAAATTTCACCAGAAAAAAATCTGCATTGTCGACATACATCAGTAGAAAAATTTCCCAGAAATAAAAGTTTTTTTTTTCATTTTCTGGTGTTGAATTAATTATTCAAATTTATTTTTAGAATTACAGAATCTGCTCATTTATAATTTGTCGTGTACACGGGAATTCAATTGGGATGTTTTATGATGCATATCTGAACAAAAATAATTAAAACCCCCACCCATCCTTTATTCGTATGAATAGGCCCAAATTCGCCAACTAAAGATTATGTTGCTATATATAAGTCCATTTTATTAATGCTGTACGCTTGTTGGCGATTTAATGCTTTGATGATTTCATTAGAATGGAGTAGGTTCATTTAATGGACGTTCTTTTAATAATATTTTTAAAAATTGTTAAGGAATATTGACAACCGTCATTCTCATAAGTAGGGCTATTTTTAGAGAAAACCATCTCACAGATCTGATGAATTATTCTTTGTTGGATGAAAATGTAATGCTAAAATGATTCATGGCAAAAGGTTCGTAATATGGCCAACAGGAATGTTTCTAGGCGATTCCTTGCCCGATTCTAATAAAACTCGGTACGTTTGGCGGCAAATTTTATTGGATACGTTTAATGTTTAAAACATTTCCGATGGATCATTTTTAACTTCCTGGCGATCGATTTTTATTGCCCTTGTAATTTTTCAAAATATAGGCAAAACTTATTTTACGAGCCGGCAATTGACGACTGGTAAAATGAGTTTTGCGCTATACACATGTGTCGGAATATTTGTTATGTTTTTATGTTATGTAAAATTGCTGCCAAACGACAATACCAGTGCCAAAGCAAAGAATGTCATCAATTTTCTGGCGAAAATTTTTTTTCAACAATAATGAAAAAATCTAAACTCGAGTTACAGAATAGCAAATTGTCAGATGGAACTTTTTTCCAGTGGAATCGAGTTACAATGTAGGCATGAGTGTTTTGTGCCAGTTTTGTTTCAATTATACAGATAAAAATTTAAATAAATCATTCAGTTATATCACATTACTAGGTTAGTCTTTAAGAAGTATTGCGTAATGCGTAAACCGTGTTTTTAGGGTTTAGCGTATTTAAAATGTAAAACGGAACCCTTACAAATCTGTTGTCTGTCTGTCCAGTCTGTCACAGGCTCATAACTTTTGAACTATCATTCATAACGAGTCCAAATGCGATGTGAACCTAGGAACTTCGTGAGTTCGGTAGAATGTAATGACCAACTATAGGTCTATGTAGATGGGTTCAAACTTGCCACTTGGTAGCTTGAATTTACCAAGTTCTGATTTTGTGTGGCGGTGAACTTTGGACTTTTGACATTGTATACAAGATTTTGCCCAGTTCCTTGTACAGTATTCATTCTTACGATTCTTACCTGTCGATGTCTCACACCCAATTTACAGCTGGTTTTCTAATAGGTTGGCTTGTTGCAGGAGTAACTCTTGATATCGGATTCCAATTTGAAATCAACTGTCATTCAACGGCTGTGCCAAAAGAGTGGCAGTGCATTCTTCGGGCCAAAAAATTTTATAAAGGATTTTCCAATAAGAGGTTTCATTTTGATATTTAAAAAAAACAAGTATTTTTTAAGAGAAATCAATTGTAAAGGTCATTAACATTTAAAAACGATATCTGCCAAATGGCCGCCACGGCTATGCTTGCAGCACCAGATCCTTTTCATGAAATTTTTATATATCCTCGATATCTTCACGAATTCCATCTATTAGGCCTTGAATCGATTATAGAGCATTAGCATAGTTTTTATCTTTCACGTGTCCCCAAAGAAAAAAGTCTAAAGATGTTAAAACACTAGATCTCGGTGGCCAATTGTGATTATCTCTTCGAGAAATAACACGGTCAGGAAACTTTTCTTGCAAAAAAAAAGTAAGGTGCTATCACACCGCCAGCCCAAAAACCGCACCAAACACGTTGAGGATGGAGGGGCTTTTCAACAATCATTCTTAGATTTTCTGAGCCCCAAATGCCACAATTATGGTTATTAACGTAGCCTCCGAAAATGGGCCTCATCACTGAAAATGATTTTTATTTTTCTGATAAATTTGAAGGACTCAATCGGCAAAGATACGACGTTTATGGTGATCGATCGGCTTGAGTTCTTGGGTTAACTGAACTGTAAAAGCCTTAAGACCTAAGTCTTTACGCAAAATACAGTGTAATGTCGTTTGTGGAATGTCTAATTCCTGGGTTTTCTTCAACACTACGGGCTACAGCAGCAATATTCTCAGTTGTTCTTGAGCGACGCACACGGTTTCTATTCTTCACATTACTAACTTGTCCCAACAGCTTAAATTTTTCCACCAATTTCACTATTGCCGGCCAAGAAGGTGTTTCACGACGACCAAAAAGTGCTTTAGTTTTGCGAACTGTGACTGCAAAATTTTCATCATTTTTGTAGTGAATTTTAACAATTTCAATGCGTTGTTGAAGCGTGTATCGTACCATTTTTAGTAATCGCGTAGTTTTTACTTGTCAAATGTCAAAAGATGGTAGCTTCAAAATTGACAGCTGCCCAAATAACAGGCTATTCAAAATGAAACCTCTTATTGGAAAGTGTTAGTTTATTAAGTAGTATGGCCAAAAGCCTGTGAATAGGCGAACACAGTTCAACTTAACATGGTTTAAAGCGATAGTAATTGTTCACCATTCCTATACGACCTGCTGTGTTTGGCTGATTGACGTTGGCTCTGGAAAGTTTGAAATGGCTTGAACTCTATCTTAAACGGGAGGATGCCATCTTTTGAAATTGTGTGCTTAAGGTCGAAAAACCATTTTGATCTCAAAGTGACTTGCAATGAGGATATCATCGATATAAGAAAAGACGAAGTCTAGCCCTTTTCAAACTTCGTTAAATAATCACTGAATGGCTGGGCCGAGTTGCGAAGCCCAAAGGGCATTTGGGTCAAGTAGAAAAGCCCGAAGGGAGTGGTTATTGCTAATTTATGTATATCCTCAGGAGCCAAATATAATTTGACCACAAAATTTATTAATACAATTGAAATTTATGTACTTGATCGGGCTTTTAATGTTTCAAATTGGTTTTGGTTACGACTCTAATTTTCCGGCTTCCCTTACCTATACATTATTCTATCGACATCAGAGACTGTGCATTATGGATATCAGTTGTAGATATCGGTACGATATCGGGATGGATATCAGTTGTAGGTATCGGGCTGTTCAGGATTTATGTAACACTATTAAAGATTTCCAATATTCAAAGGGAAAATACCGACACAACGCAGTAAATGTCATGCTTTTCAGAACTTTTTACGATACTATAGTCCATGGAACAGGATTAAAGTCTTTCGATATATCCAGATGTCTCTGGAAATTCTTGTTACCACGATGTATGTTTAATAGCCAATTTGAAAGAAAATATTCTATCGTTGGCTATAAAGCCATCTGGCTGCTGCTCGTACATCTTTTCCTTTCCAGCACAATACACACACCATATATCCACATATATTCTTTGGTTGTGGATATTGTGTGTAACAATTACAATCTCAAAAAACTACTTTGTATTTTCTAAAAACGTTCGTTAAATTAAGAAAACAAAATGTACTATGGTCCAATTATTTAAATTCAAATATTTATTCTAAAGATAACAACATAAATCTATGTTAGGCCGCATATTTTTATTATAGATAACATGTATGTAAAGAGAAAACAAGAAAAAAAACTCAGTTTCCGCCTTAACTGTCATACCCATAATGGCAACAAAAAAAAAATGAAATTTCGGCGAATGTAGTATAAATAATATCGTTAAAAATGTCTTATTGTTGAATGACATAAAGATAGAATTTATGCGAAAAGCTAAAGAAATTATTTGAATGTGTGTGTGTGTGTGTGTATATATGAATAAATATATAAAAAGTTTATTTATTTCGTTATAATAAAAAATCGATAAAATTTATTATTTTTTTATGTCGTTCTGCCAATTTCTGTTATAAAATTGACAATATCATCATTAAAATTTTTTTTTATTTTCTTGGTGTTCAATTTAAAGCTGCACCAAAACTATACATAGCGATATGCATACATAATTCGTTTTCTTATACTGTATACGACAATAGACAATATGATTGGTGCCAATTAGTGTGTACCCCACATATTTTAGATATAAAACAAGGAAGAGTATTAAAATTTCTATGTTAATACATTTATGTGCTTTTTGTAAGATACACAAGAAGTTGTTAACATTACGAATTGTTTCGTGGACACAAATCACATACACACAGGGACGCGCGAGGTAGATTACGCCATGTAATCTACGCAGTTGTCGACATGTAAAATATAACGTATAGACTACTTGACAGTGTTTTTTGTCAACGTCGACCATTAAAATAATGTCAACAACCTCCGATTTTAGCGATTTGAAATCGAATGCACCAGTTCGCGGGAGTATTATGTAAAATCGTTCATCTAGAGATGATTTTTTCATTTGTTTCAGTATTGTTTGCCATTTCATCATGGAAAGGCTGAGCCCGGCATAGCGTCTACAAATTGTTCAGCTTTATTACGAAAAGCATCGTTCTTTAAGAAATGTGTTTTGTGCAACTTAGACCAATTAGTTACGGTAGACATAATCGGCCTGTCGAGACCACTGTTTGGAATACCATCGAAAATTTTGAATCCCAGTTTACAGTGTTGGATGATACGCGACTAAATAGACGGTTTGGAGTCGTTTATTGAATTTTTTTTAATTATTGCACAAATCACCTCTATAGATTTCGTTATTATGGATAAAATCACGCACATGTTGGTTGATGCTCCCTGTTTCTCGCATAACTGCCGGTGTGACTTTTGCACTTCAGCACTCTTTCCACTATAGCCCTAAAATTGTCGATACATCGAAAACCTGTGAACTCTTTGAGCTAACATTGATTTGATTAAACTTGAGAATCTTGCGTGTTTTGTCTGGTGTCTTCTGCGTTTGAGAATGGTTTTGTGGGTTTTATAGGTATATTTCTGGAATTATACCCGCATTGGGAGAGAATAATTGTGTCCGTTATTTGTGGCTGGATCCAACTGCGGCGGCTCGCCTACTGCTGGCTGGATCCTTGGTCGTTTCCCTGGTTGCTGTATTGTCTGTGTGTCGCAATGTTTTCCATCGGCTGTTGAATGACAGTGTTGAGTTTCTTCATTGTGCTAAATTTGTTTCCTAAATTCTCGATTTCATTTGATCGAGGTTGGTCTCGATATTGTCCCGTGTTGTAAGTTTTATTTAATTGAAATTTGCTTCTGCACTCGTCGAATGTGGGACATACATTTGTAGTTTTGTAGTTTTGCAGTGGGATTGTAGGTTGTCGGTAGTTTGTGAAATTATTTTGTTGAGGTGGAGTGTATGTGATTTGTCTTGTGAGAGTATTTGGAAATTGTCTGGGTGGGGTGTATTGATTGTGTGGGGAGTATTGGTTGTTATGTGGTCTTTGGGTTTGATAATTGATTGGTGAATTTAGGTAGTGTGGTTGATTTGCTCGGTATTGGTGGTTTTGGTATTGTATGTTTGTTGGTCTTTGTTCTTTAAATATCCTAGTGCGGCATACATCTCACGTGTAGTTTGGTTTTTGACAATAGTTACATATTATTTGGCTTTTTCTATAGTTAGTGTTTCCATGTGTTGTTTTTGTATTGTTTGTTGAATTGCTAGTGCTGGGATTACGTGTTGGGTTGGCTCGCCAGTTATTGTTATTAACATTTTCTCGATTCGTTCCGTTTCTTCGATTATCTTGTCTATATTTGTTATTGCGATTGTTGCTACTTTCTCTTTTAGTATTGTGTTTGTCAGGCCTCTTTTAAATATCTCCACACTATTTACATCAAGGTGTTTTGTGTAGGTGTCGTCCAGGTTTGCCAGTTCGTACTTTGATCTGTAGCCAATTTTGTACAGGTCTAGGGCTTCACTCAGTCTGTAGCCGTATCTTTTGATGGACTCTCCGTATTGCTGTCGTATTCCCGTGTAATTGTTTTCGAGTTCCGTCAGTGAGTTTGTTGGAGTGTACATTTTGGGATAATCTTTTATCTGCCGTCTGTATATTCTGGTGAAGGCGGTTCCTGTCAGCCGGTATACTTGATGATTCCGTTGAATTCCTCCTTTTCCTCCTATAGATATTATCTGATGCTCCAAGAAATTTTGCAAGGCTGGTTGCGGTTTGTGCCGGGTCGGTCTCGTCACCACTGAATCAGAATTCGAAGCTAGTTATGCTTTGATGTAATTGTTGTGGGTTCATTTTGTTTGGTTGTTGTTTTTGTGACGATTAAAATGTCGTCTGTCGATTCGACTTCTATTCGTCGGGGAACTTGTGTGTTAGGGGTTAGTCGTGCAGTCTTGCCACATTAGTTGAGTGCTGTTGGTGTGTCGTCAACTTTTCTGGTTGTGGATCGCGATGTCAAGCTGAATTTCAAAGCGAATGGTGAACTGTCTTGCATGTGGGAGTTCCTGTTGCCTAACTATTACCTAACTAATTCGCCACAGTTACGATTTTCGGCAGCGCCAATATTGTAATTTTTTATTAGGCCAAAACTTTTCTGCTAAATCGTGTTGAAGAATTAGCGGCAATATACGTCGTTATGAAAAATATGACAAAAACCTGGCTCCACAACTACAAATTGCTGGCCAAATCATACATTTTTTTGCAATGTATGTAACTAACTTCAAGTGTTTCAAAACTAATTTCATGTACGTTTCGTCATCCATCAAAACACATCCACTAAATATTGTGAAAATTTACATATTTTATCAAGTGTTGGTTATCTCATCGATTTGGCTTTTTAATAACTCGGTAACAGTCATAACCTTCCTGAGCTCGAATTCGTGTTACCATGGAGTGGGGTGTGTTTAATTTTATGGTACGGTCATAGATAAATCTCCCCGGATTTGTTTTGATTCAATTCTCGTCAGTGTCAATACTTTTTTAATTTAACATCTTCGGCATCTCTTGTGTATGACCGTCATGAAAATGTAAGAGAAATCTCTTGTGTATAGGATTGTCCATTTCTGTTGGTAAAATTTTCAATTTTCTCATATGAATACATAAAAGATTTGTATAGCACCAACTTTATATACGCCGGTGGTCCAGTAAGCAGAGTCTTTGCATTTGTAAAGTAAGCGTTGTCATACGATTTGGAATCGTGGATGTTGTGAATTGTTCGAACCTCGATTAAGGGTAAAAAAAACTTGGCCCATCCACACATTTCTCATCAAATTAAAAAAATTGATTTTTGGTTTAAAAATGACCAATTTTGCAAATAAATTAAAAATATATATTGAGGCTTGAACTAGTCATGATTGTAATCCAATCACACAGCTTCTTTTGCCACCGAGCCACCGCCATACATATAAATAGTGACATTTTTAGCGTTTATAGCGACCATTTGAATAAAAATATTGAAAATTTTAGCAACGGCAATGGGACTCTGCTTATTTGACCATCGCAGTACAATTTTATTACCGATCTATACCCATGCCCATCTTATATACTTGCCACTCTTACATGGAGAATATTGATGTTTTGAACAGCAGCTGAGTTGGTTTAATTTTATTTCAACATCACCAATTTTGACAGGAGAAATTATGGCAATGGACTCGTTTATTTCACCATCACTATATACCCATCTTGTATACATGCCACTACTTGAAAAATATGAAAATGTTTAACAGAAGCTGCGTGTGTTGAACCAATTTGAATGCAGAAGAAATTAAATTAAAATAATACCGTCGCTAATGGGACTCGAACCTAGGTTCACCAATCCAAAGTCAATTACTCTATATACTAGCTCACCCACCACCGTATATATATTTGATGTTATGCAAATCTTTTATAGTTTCCAATTGAATTGAGAAACAAGTGGGAAATTTTACAACGGAAGCTGAGTTGAACCAAAAATGTCCCAACATTAAAATCGTTTGAAACTTAACTGAACTGCATAGAGCCAGGCGCATTGCGAAGAAATTAAAAATCTGACAAGCTATTCCTCCTTATGTTCTTAAAAATTATAAAACTTCCGTTCCAGTCAATGCGATGCTTGATGCGATTTTCTAGGCGGGCCACAATATTGACCACTGACCGCATGATACAAATTTTAAGTTTAGGTCAGTACATGAATAACGTCCAAATATAAAATTCCTCTATACAAACTGAAAGTATAACAAATAGGTATATAGCTGAGTTAAGTCTCGATTAGGGCTAAAATGAATTTAATTTAATTTCTTACAAATCAATTCAATTCAGATTCTGTAAAATTTTCATTTTGCTCTATTCAACTGGTGAGTATAAAAGATGGATTTATCAGTAATGAAAGTTTGCGACAATGGTCAAGTAGGCAAAGGCGTTTGATTAGTGGACATGAGTTCAAGCGGCATTAGGACTAACGTTGTTTTAATTTAATGTCATCTTACAAATTAGTTCAACTAAGCTTAAAAATAAATCTTAAAAGTTTGACGCTCGTATTGGGACACCCTTTATAATATGTGCATAGCAACGACTGGGTGGATATAGAAGAGCATAAATATAAGTAAGTATGTACATATACGTTTCGAATTTATTCAAAAATTATTTATTTAATGTTTGGCTGATGGTATATAGTAGTTGTTCATCTTCCCACGAATCGAAAAATTCTAGGTTACAAACTATACAACTGTATCTAGTCTAAGGTGTACGTCTCTTTAATATAGTACAACTATATAGTTTTAATCGGTAAAATGACTTTGCAAAACGTATACAAACAATGATTATTACTTTTATATTGCATTGTGACGAAATTGTGCAATATAATGGTATATGTACATATATAGAAATCATTATAAAGACACGCTCTAATTCACCTTTTAGTGATATTGAATATTAACCAAACATACATTGAATAAAATAATTGTTTTATGTTGTGCTTTTTTAATGGAATAGCGCTTACAGTTTGTGTAATTCCATTTTCTTATTTCTTCAATATTGAATTCGTCATTAATCAACTGTGCGCATCGTATATGGTTTATACCAGATGGGCCAGTCGACAGGTTCTCCCCTTCCACAGCTTTAATGTTTAAAAAGTATATGCGTATATACAAAGATCCAACAACAATTATGGAATTAATTAACCACGAGCCAAAGGTATACACAAGTTATACCAGAAATTTTGATTGATTTCACTAATTTTTCTTTCCAGCTTCACCTTAACTAATTAAAGCTTTTGAAACGTGAAATACACGTGTAGTCACATTTTCTTGAATAAATATGGGCTTCATATATACAAAACGACTAAATATAGAATAGAATGGAATTGAATACTTAAGACAAGTAGCAGATTTTTTAAATTTTGATTTTATGTCACAACATATACCTTTAAATATTAGCGCTTCAATAAATTCTGCAATCATTATGCGTCATGTTTGTGGGATATTTTGTGGTACTGTTTTTCGACCTCGTTGGAATAGTATGGCAAACCGAAGTGGCCGCGATATTCCCCATCTTCAAGAAGGAAGACCGCTGTCGTTTGCAAAGCATACAAATCACTGTACTACAATATTTTGGATAGAATCACCCCTAGAGGACGGCTTGGTTTGTGACAATCAAGAAGGATTTCGTCCGAATCGTTCAGTCACTGATTAGATCTTTACGCTTTCGGGTGTTCGACAGGGAGATGTTCTGTCCTCCACACTCTTTAATCTCTTTTTGATGAATTTCTTAAATATATATACTACATTTGACTTTACTAATGATCATTAAAAAATATAATGAACTGATTGATAAATATTCCAAAACCATACAGATTAAAGTGAAAATAAAAAATTCTAACAATTGCCCATGGATGAGTATAGATCTCTGGAATCTAATCAAACAAAAAAATAGCATTCTTAAACGAATCAAGCAAAATACAAACAACCATGTGTTAAAAGGCAGGTTGGAATTCCTTAACAAAAAAAATTATTTCGCAAATTTATTCAATAAGTTAAACAATAACCAAAAAGAGGTCTGGAAGATAATCAATCAGTTTATGAAGTATGACACCAGTGCTAATGTCCAATCTATTGTATTTAATGATATTGAATATAAAGATCCGAGTTGTATTATTGCAATAAATTCTTTGTAAATGTTGATACAGCTTCGATCTTTGTGATTATGAACAATAACTCGAATAATTCTTGCAAACTAAATACTGACTTGAATTCCATTTTTTTGTCTCCAGTTCAGGACACTGAAGTTCTCAATATTATTGGTAATTTAGATAATAATAAGGGATGTGGTTATGATAACATTACTAACATTGTTGTGAAGCGTATAATGCTAGTAGTTTTTCCCACTTATTGGCTGATATATTCAATGTAGTGTTCGTAACCGGGATTTATCCAATTTTCAAATCTGGAAGCTCTAATGCTATTAACAACTATCGTCCAATCTCTGTCTTATCCGTGTTTGACAAAATATTGGAAAAATTAATAGCAAATCGCATGATAGAATACCTTAATAATAGAAATTTCTTTTACTGTCATCAATATGGTTTTAGACAAGGGTCTGGCACTGACACTGCATTAATTGAAATTACCGATGTAATCTATAGTGCATTTGACAATCAAGAATATATGTGTAGTCTATTCTTGGACCTACATAAAGCATTTGACTCTATTGATCATCGATTGCTGCTAGATAAGCTATATAGTTATGGTTTTAGGGGAATTTAAATCGTTAAGCTAGTTATCTTCAAAACCGCACTCAGTTTGTGGCAATGAATGGTGTTGACGAGTCGACGAGTTTAAGTATCTTGGAATAATGTTTGATAAGCACATGTCTTGGGATAAACACATTTGTATGTTGAGCATGAAAATATGTCCGTTTATCGTTTTGATTAAAAAAAACTCGCTCCCTTTGTTCCAACGCATGTCTTAAAAACGATTTACTTTTCATTTATTCATTCACGTTTCTACTATGTCATCTCAACTTTTGGAACTGCAGTAAAATCCAAATTAAAAAAATTACAAATTTTGCAAAATAGGAGATTCAAAGCTATTTTTAAACTTCCACATTTATTTCCTTCCGTTGAGTTATATAGGAATGTTGCCGTTGGCTCTTCCAATAAATGTTTATAATAAACCACCAACCGCAATAAAAACTTCTGAAAATGTTTTCAAATTTAAAAAATTACTTAAAACTCATTTAGATTACCTGTGATTTGTGCTGTTATTATATTGATTTGAATAAGACAAGCCTATATGATGTTTATATATTACTTAATTTTAAGTGATCAAAGTGCGACTGACCAGCTTTCAAAGGACATATAATCCACTAGCTATCAGTCACACTTTTTTTTAATTATCACAATTTAATATGTAAATAAATAAAAATAAAAATCTCATGTTTGAGTACATTTTTTGTAAAACTAAAACACTTCAGGGCAACATCTCATAACGCCAGTCTAATCAGGCGCTTGCGCATATGCAAATGACATATGCGCGATTTTACTGAATAGCAACGGAGTGAAGTAAATACTTGATCTGCTTCTAGAGTTTTCAGCTTCTGTTGGACTCCATAGATTAATGAGTGCAAAAATAAATACGCATATGATCTCTGCGGTTATAGGAACAATGGCCCAACAGATTTTAGTGGTCTACACTACACGCTTGAGGGAGTGCGGAGGTTCAAATATTTGAACTCTCTTATCACTCACGATACCAGTGTGAGTGAGAATATTAAAGTGAGGTTCGCAACTGGCATTCGTGCTTTGTATATCTTCTAAGGCTACTGCTAAAATTTAAACAACTATCAAGTGCCGTGAAGCTGAAGCTTTACATAGCGTTGATTAGGCTCGTTGTTATGTGTGCAAATATGAAAGTTGGGAGTTGAGAAGAGAAGAATCATGCGAGTGATTTACAGCCCAAAAAGCGAAGTAGATGGTACAAACCGCGCTCGAGATCAGAGATCTGGCGAAGATCCCCGAAATTGTACATGAAGTAAGATCTTAGCGAGTATGCTGGCTATGTCACGCGTGCTGATTCTGAACGAATTGTGCAGTGATCGTTGCAGACGATGATGGCTCCACGGTGTAGAGAACGATTTGGCTTCTTCAGACTGTCCATAAAGACCAAATTCTGGATCGAAACCATTGGAGTCAAACTGTTGACTCAGTAAGGGTGACAGTAATGTCCTTTATAAACGGTTTATTGTTATTTAAGTTAATTGTAAACTAATGAAAATGGTGATACTGTTTATGCGTGTATTTTATGTTTGGATTAACTGGACTCACTCCGACCCACAGTAGGCGCACTAATTTCTCTAAAAAAAATACAGGGGATGCACACCTTACTAATCCACTCCATCGACAGCCAATCAATTTAAAATCGTATACAAAGTGGTAACATACTCTTGGGTGATAATGACCGAAAGTAGGACTGACTATCATAAAGTAATTCAGGTAAATCTACTCTCAGGTAAAAACAGCGGAATAAATATACAAAAAATCTAGCTGGCCTTGGGATAACGAAAGCAATGAGAGCCTATTCTATTCTAACTTCTTGTTAGAGGTAGAAAAGTTTCCTAATATGATTAGTTGCAAACGCTTTGTTATACAGCTTACTGATAGTATACTAATCTGTGCCCAAAGCACTTTACTAGATAGCACACAGTATAAAATCTAGGTAAATCTAATTAAAATTTAAATTCTCGATAGATTATGAGTATGTATGTTTACATTTTTTTTATTCATAATGCACATACGAGTAATATAAGTAATGTAATAATTTAAACAGACAATAAATTCCCAGAGGGGAAAATCATAAATTGATACTCATACTATATGTAAATGTCTTTAGCTATATGTATGTTTGTTTCGACATGCAATAAATATGTACATAAATCACACTCGTGCCACAGATAAAAATTAATGAGGCCAATATGATCGACGTATTTAATCGTTTTCCAACTGTTTAGTCGCCTCCCACGACAAGCAAAGAATACTGTGGTAGTATTCTTATAGAAAACCTGGCTGTAGCAACTTGACCTGGCTGTAGCAACTTGAGTTGTTCGGTTTAATTAACATATATGTAAGCCGAGAGGGAGTTTCAATTTTCATCACAAAGGTTCGATCTATAGTGTTAGGATTCCATCGATGACGGTGGTTATTGATATGATCGTTCCGCTCCCACTTTCAAAAATTACGTTATACTGAACCATAATGAGGTGATGTCCATTTTGTGGATCTCACAACTAGTTGGAACGTTTTTTTTTTTTTTTTTTTTGATGGCTAAAGATGGCTTAATGTATATGTACTCTTAATGATGTATAGTTGAGACCGAATTAACGTGGTATATATCATATCGAGTCCTCTGTACTAATGGAATTTTGTAGGTTCATAGATCGTTGGTTTTTTGTCGATTGTTCATCCGTTTTTATGAACTATGTGTATATATAGAGCTTTTACTTGCGGGTTGGGCCATTTTCCCTTTCACTATGTCTTGCTGATCAAGTAGGTCATACATTATGACAGGTTTGTTTTGTGACTGATGACTGCTGATACTTGGTATCGCTGGTTGTTGTGTACCGCTTGCCTATATAGTTGGAAACTCTCTTTTTTATTATTTAGCTTTATTTTCGATGGGTTGGGTACTGCCGGTTGGCTGAGAATATTTTTTTTAAATTATTTTTGTTGCTGGTTTGTTTCCAGTTTCGAAAGACCATGTATTTGTTCAATTCTTATGGAGTATGAAAACTCATGCTAGATTCCGTGTAAAGTCATCTTATGCGGGTAGTCCACTATACTACTACTACTACTACTACTACTAACTACTTTGGCATTAGACAGTCCACTTTAATAAATGAGAAGCAATAGCTTGACTTGAATTTTAATTTCATCTTAGCACTCTTTATATATTTATGTTAACCATTTTTGTTACCAGCTGAATTGGTAACATGCCCTCCTTTTATTCTGCTGAAAACCCTTGCGAAATCCTGGCACTCAGAATAATAATCTGTGTCGATGAATTTTAAAATATCCTTTCTGTCTTCTTATCGAGAGAAATAGCCCATGATTATCCCTGAAGCGATCGTTATGTTTCCAAACTACCTTTATGCTGGCACTCAGCTTGTCTGGTTCGATTTGGCCAGACTGCTGAACCATCCACTTAAATCCTTATCCCAGTTATAGATGTATATGAAAGTGCTATATGAATGGCTTTTCTTGGGTTATTTAGGACTGCTAGAATTTGAGAGATGTTCGGGCGTGAATGTCTAGGTCAAACAATGAGCAGCCGTTCCAATAACTAAAATAAATTAATTCAGTCGAGAAACTTAAAAAAGCTATTAGCAAAAATACAGCCAAAACATAGTTCTTGAGAGTCTCAAAAATTTAAAATTAATATATTGGTGCTTTCAAATTTCAAATTAAAACTTACGAAATCGAATATTTAAATTCCCCTAAATGTTGCATAAATAAATTAGAAAAAAAACAAAATTTTATTTTATTTTTAAATGGTCAAAAAAAAATTAGGGCGTTGTTTCTATGAAACAAATGAAATAACGCACTATTATCAAAAATAATTATTGGAAAAATCGAATCATCTACGAGTATGTTAGTGTCACTAGTTATATTCACCTAGACCATTACTAATTGATTTCCGTAGAAGAAATTTGGTGAACCTCTCCAGAACGGTGAACATGGCAAGTTGATTAAGGCAGTGGACCAGATGTATGTATACATTAAACTCAACTAAGTTTTATAGGAATCCTGCTGGATGACCTGCAGGTGAATTGTGATTGGTGTCGCCAAATTCGTTGCTCCTAAAGTATTGAGTTACTATACATATATAGCAACAATTTTAGCTTGGTAATTTTTTCTTTGATTTTGGACAACAAAATATTAATAGATTATTTAGTAGATAAAAACCCAGCAACAAAAAAGTATCTAATCACTTCATCAAATAAATTACGAGCAATAAAAAACTAAAATAATTATCGTCGCAATTTTTTTATTTTTGTGTCATTTTCATTTAAAATGCGATAAATATAATTTATTTCCATAGCCTAGGATTACCTACAAACATACATATGTATGTACATATATATGTATATGTAGACCAAAAGAAGAACCAAAACTTATCGTGACTTATGACAATTTCACTAAAAACACACTACACCATTAAAAATAAATAAAAATATATCCTAGATAATGGCCAGATAAAATAAACATTTCGTGATGGCAATTTACATTACAATTTTTACATTTACAATGTATACATATATAACAGTAGTTATTTAGTGACGATGATAATGATGATTATAATGGGTCAGTAGTTATATGCGCCTAATTATGTACAAAAACTGTTTGCTAATATTTAGATATATAGCCCATCAAATTGAATATTAAACTTTTAAAGTCTCAATCCATCAACCTCGCAGATATAGATTTAAAATTTTATGTAGTTTGCATATACCTAGTCATTACCATATCTATGTTTCATTTTTTTTTTTTTTGTTTATTTTTTATGTGACAACCTGTTAAAAGCATATTATATTTTCAGCACTTTACCACAAATCATATAAATCACGTTTTTCATGTCATCGTACATAATTTGCTTTTATATTGTACTACTATGTATACCATATACATAGCTATATGATGTCCCATTTTATTTCCCTGCCGAACAATTTAATAATTTTACATTAACATTGACAATAACATAAAAAAGGAAAATCAATATTCTTCGGCAGTGCTGGCCAAATAATGTATATTTTATGTACATTACCAAAAATCGAAATATAAATTTCGCTTCGAATTGAAACTCTAATATTTTCAACATTTTTGTTTAATTTTTAAAATTTGAGAATGTCGAAAGCTGCCAAATTTTAGTTCAAATAAACAAATCAAAATTGCTAAAGTCATGGTATGAAGTTTACTATACTCATTTAATTTTAAAAATACCAAATGAAAAGTAACCCAGAATCACAAGGGAAGTATTAACAAGGAGAATTGCCCTAAGAGTATATGAAGGCTAGATTATCACCATTACTGCAACGGGATGCGGCTTTCAATAGTCATCTTGAATATGTGACTATTGACACACAATAACATACAATAATGACACAATAACATACACACCCAAAAAAAGATTAACTTTTTTAGAACAAGATGATGAAAGTCATGACATTTTTTTATTTTGGCTTGAATGTGGGTACAGGGGCATTTTATTTGGCCACACCGCTATTAAATATACATCTAACCTAATATTCTAATCTTCTAGAATATTCCACAATAAGTCTCTACTTAAATAGAGATGTCGCCACGATCATAACATTGCCTTTTACAAAATCCTGATTTGTCCCGAACAGGACCCAACTCACCTCCCGCTGATCACTCTAAGTACATCATCTTCAGTCTTCCTCGCTGCCCTTTCCTAACGTCGTTTAGCTTATTAATGATGGTATATGGTCCTTCCCAAGATGGTTGCCGCTTTGGTGATAAACCCTACTTCCGTTGAATGTTGTGACGCCATACTAAACCTCCTACTTTGAAACTACTATTGTTTATGCGCACGTCACCCCGAGTCATCAATCGGCTTGGTCGTCGCCATCTTACTTCACGGCAATCTCGTGAGATATGGCCCGTCGTGCCACATGCCCAATATTTTATTTTGCTACCACCTTTTCTGTATCTTGGTTCCGAGCGCCGTCAATAAACGCTCCATCTTAATTCTCTCTATGTAATCGGGAGACGTATTTGTACGTGCAAAATGCACTAGCCATTCGATCGCTTATGAATATTCTTGAAGAGTCTCCGATCTTTTGATATTAACTCTTCAACTCCATACGACACATTTCTCGTTTATGGTCACTTCCGTAGTTTAGATCTAGTGCCTTCATATTACTTCGTTGTAATTGTATTGAACATATTTCTGAATGGTCCCATTTCATTTCATTTCAGAGATCACTTTGATGTCCACATTCACAAGGTACTAGAGTCCGCTAGACTCAGTCGGTAAATATAAGAGGCTATTCTTCCATGCCCCGTTAACATTTGGGTAAACCATCCACTTAGAGGAATCTTTGTCTCTAATCTCGATTCAATGTTTCGCAGATAACAATATGTTATTCTATACCATCCATTGAATGCTACCATCTATCTTACCATATTGCTTTCTCGTTTTCCTCTTCAGCGAGCCTCAGAGGTTTCGCCGAATTTGACCGCCTTCTACTATCACGATTCCGTAGCTCACGTCTTGTCTGTTTCTTATTTTGTAGTTGGCAATTTTCTCATTTAAGAGTATATCAATAAGAATCATGCCGGCCAAGACAGGGACGACGTCACTTTACACTGTTCTGTATGCCGTGATAATTCCGAACAAGATACTTCTTTGGGCACTAACTATATTGTACGCCGATGGTGACCATTCAATCTGTCTGCCCATGCCACGCATGCGTATATCAATGAAGAGACCACATGGCCCTCATATATTAGTGAGAAAGTACGTTGCTTGAGTCCCCAGATCTCTTTAGCAAGTCGTTTCAGCACAGGGAAAACCTTCTTACTATATTTTCCATGACTCTATTGACATGTGAAGTTACTCCAATTTTTCCGTTGAAGTTTTTACCATCACAATCCTTTGGCCATTGATGGGAACCAATGGTGGTCTCCTAATGTCCAGTGAAACTTTAAGTTGGATCATAACTGTTTTTGTAGAGGATAGCTCCATTTTCTACCCTTTGCATTAGTCTACCATCCTGTCTATGGCTAATTGCGCTTTTCCTTGAATACTTTGTTTTGAATTCCCAGCAAAGAGCATTACTTTATCATCCACGAATGCTACTTCTTGGAATTCTAAGTTCATGCTTCCGTTGAAGACAATATTCCAAAGGTGTGAACCAAGGATGGCACATTGCGGACATCCTTTATTGACAATTTTTTCAAGTGTGCCATGCCTGGAAATAACAGTTTCTTTTCTTTCACCACAGGTTGTCGAATGCGCCAAATACATCTAGGAAAACTACATTTTGGTCCGACTTTTTCACCATATTGAACATTTTGATCATTGCGTCCTCTGTGGACCTATTTTCTCTAAACCCAAACTGTTTATCACATAGTATCACCACGATCTTGACATTGTCTAGGCCTAGTGCTTTACCAGCTTTCATATAGACACGATAACCAAAGTGGCCTCTTCATCACTGAAATGGATCACGTTTGGTGTAGTTGGTGCAGAGTTACGATTGGCATGGATTTTTCTTTGTCTCTCATAGTCATTTTCCTCAGTCGTCGGGTAGTAAGGTATTAGGCAAGCATTTTGTGGTGTCCTCCCAACAAATTGTTGTTTGTCCGCACCACCTCTCACCAGGGTACTTATAGTACCACATTCGTCTTCAATTTACTTGTGCTAAACTTATAAATGAAGCTTATAAACTTATAAATTTTAAGCTCATTTGGCTTTTGTCTCTTATTCTTTTAAAATACGCCTTTCGGTGTACCGCACATACTTAAGCCTTTGGTTTCCCGAATTTCGGGATTTTTATCTCTTTGATATACCTTACGCAACTTACGAATCACTTTTCTTGATTCGGTTAAGTCCGAAGACCACCAAAACAATTTTTACTTACGAGCACGTTTACGTGGTATAGTAGCGCTACAGATTTTGATAATTGAACTTGATATTATTTTATCGCTCTTGATCGATACCTTGAGGTCTTCTGCCAGGCTTTGCCAGATGCTACATTGTTGGCTGTAGAAACACTCCCAATTGGCATGCCTTAAGGCATACCGAGGAACTTTCTTTAATGCTAGGGAATCATTATGTGTATTCTCCGAACCCAATACTTTCATTGACGGACCAACTTAAAATTTTTCTACATTCCGTTCCCGAATATGAGAAAGCTCGGATTGCAGTATTCAAGGAGTATTACGGAGGGGCAAGTGGAGGTCACCTAGCAATTAATAAAACAGTTGCGAAAATACGTCAATATTTCTACTAATCAGGATGTAGACAATGTGTGGTGGAGTGGCGTCAAAATGCGATCAATGCTCGGCGGTAAAAAGTTCCGCACGGAAAAGTCAGAGAGCAATGCAGTATTATAACGTCGGAGTGCCATTCAAGAGAATTGCAATGGATGTGGTAGGACCATTTCGGACTACAGATGCTGGTAACTATGTGCTATAATAATAGACTATTTCAGCAAATAGCCAGAGGAGAATCCCATACCCAATCAGGAGGCAACAACGATAGCTGACGTCGTGATTAATAATTGGATTAGTCATTTTGGAGTATCAATGGAGATTCACGGACCAAGGAAGAAATTTTGAGTCCGTTGTATTTCAAAAGTCTGTCAGTTTCAATGGGACATTGGAAAAATATTTGGATAATAGTCGTGGATAATAATCAACGTAACTGGGATCGACATATTCCGATTATCCTGATGGCATACCGACCAGCAGTGCATAACCCAACGTAACTGACACCAGCAAAAAACCTATTTGGAAATAATGTGCGATTACCCGGAGATCTAAGTTTTAAGCTGTTCCATCACCATCCTTATGTGGGCAGAATTATGTTGATCAGATAAAAGGAGAACTCGATGAGATACACCAGTTTGTACGAGAGAAGATACGAGTATCAAGTATAATAAAGGATGAAGGCTCGATATGACATACCAGCAAATAATTAAGATTGAGAAGAAGGAGATTACAACCTACAACGAAAGAAGGGTTTATCGCCGAAGCTGCAACCTTCATGGGAAGGACCGTACACCATCATCACAAAGATAAACGACGTGGTCTACTGGATTAAGAAAGGGCAGTGAGGAAAGCTGAAAATGGTTCACTTAGAGCGATTAGCACTCCACAGAGGAGATTAGCCGAATTAGGATTAGGTATGAGATAATGTTACGATGGCGACATCTCTATTTGAGTAGATAGTAAACTGTAATAATTAGATGTGTCCAGATTAAGAATAGTATAGACACTCTCGAACATTGTGGAATATTCTAGAAGGTTAGAATATTTGGTATAACGAGATAAAATTATAGAAGTGAGTTAATTGTGTTTTAACCGTGATTAGTGCTAGTGGTAATAATAAGAGGAACAAGTGAAACTTAAGTGTTTATAAAGTGAAATAGTGATTTTTGTGAAGTTAAATAATTAAGTTAAATAAGTGAATTAAGGAAATCAGTGATTAGTGTAAATTATTCGGAAATATATAATTTGAGTGCAATCTAGAATTTACAACGTTTGTTTTATTCACAATCCAGTGATCGAACCTTGTTTGACAAGGCATCAAATGTAACAATATTTTGATTATTTTTCGAAGGCTCTGTTTGTTTTTATATTTTTAAATTAAATAGACTTTAATTAAAGATGATGCCATCTATTGAGCAATAGGTTAACTATATAAATAGCAGGAAAAACCTTTTACAATATATAGATTTCTCAGAAAAGTCGTTTTTTGTCCGTGTACACATAGAACTTGGACAGCGCTGTTCTAAACTTTATTATAATGTTTGTTACGACGGATGATTTCAATTTTTATGAGTTTTACGAGATCCAGTTCGAAATAAAAAGTCATCCGAACAATGTGATTTTTTTAGCAGAAAAATACGTTAATTGTTCATTATGTTAAGGGAAATATTGATTTAATTGTGTTACATAATTACAATGCTTTTCCACCGTCTATTGTGTACACGATTTTTCAATGTATATTCTAAAGCTTTTCTGTTTTAATAATCATATACATAATTTTCTTTTTATCGTACTGCTTAATATAGTTTGTACCGTTGGAATATAAAAATGGAACAACAACCACAAAATCGGAAACAAAAGATTCTATAGAACCGGATGGGCCATCCGGTATATTTCGTGACGATGATGAGGTAATTTTGTTTGTATACGTAGATAATTATTTATCGATTTATTTAATAATATATATTGTATATACAGTTTGCTACGCCCGGTGATGAGGATCCTCGTTCGCTGGACATACAAAAATGTGATGACGATTCGTCCGAAGATTTTAAATTGCGGCTGCGAAAGGAGCTTGTGAGCCGGGACGGTCATGGTGAATTGTGGCGCGACATAAATATATGTTTAACATTTAAAAACAATGAATTAGAAACGGCCTACACGTTACATCGACAACCATTCTCCTCGGTCCCATTAATCGGTTTCCTAATCGTGCACGTTGCTGGTGGACTATACTCAATTTTTGTACTACCACGGTAAGGTTTTTATAATATTTATAATTATTTACTATATACGAATATATGTCTTCCAGCACGATAACACATTTTGCCATAGTTTTCGTTCCAATTTGGATATTAATTTTCTTAGTAATTATCTCGGTTGCTGAAAGTTTCCCTGCGGTTAGTAAAAAAAATGTTCATAATTAAAATACAAAACAAAAATACGAAAAAGCTCTCTTTCATATTTTTCATATATAGGTATTTCCATATTTCATATCGCAAAGTAGTAAAAAATTTAACGATTGTGTATGGCTACGACGAATGGCTGCCATAATAACAATACTAATTGTTGGACTGTGTAACTGCTTTGATATGGTAAATAGTAACTAGAAGCTTTGTATATAAACTAAAAAAAAAAGCTTTATATTAAAAAAATGTTGTTTGTTTGAATTTATTTTTTTCAGTTTACGTCGTCCCAACTCGAGCCGACCAACGCTGATAATATATTCGTTATATTACTAAATCAGACCGTAATCAAAGATCATATAATGCAAAATGTATGCCTATTCCCATCCTACTACAGTAACTATTGTGTATTAGTTCTAATTGCGGTTTCGGTTATCGTCCAACTATCGCATATCAGTAAAATTATTTTAATGATATTAATCGCAGCGCTTCATTGTCTCATCAACGTATTCTATATGGAAAAACAATTCACCAATGAGGAGTATCACACGTGGAATCAGTAAGTATTTATTTTAGTTTGTATCCAAACAATTAACTAATAAATTTTTTTTTTCCATTTTTGAAAAATTCTAAAATTTATGTGAGCTTTTAGTTTATAACAAATTTTAAAGCTTACCGTATATTCCATTAATCACAATTGTTATGAAAAATTGTTTATTATTTCAATTGGGGGGTGGAAAAAAAATATTCTTGCACAATAGCTGATTTCTGAAGTTTTTGTACATACATAAAAGCTTGTGTGATTATGACTTTTGTAAAATTAAATTAAATTTAAAATTTTATTATTGTAAAGCTTTTATATCTAGTACATGTATGCGGTCTGTTCGAAAAACATATAACATCGTTTATGTGGAATTTGTCGAGAAATTTTTATGTCACAACATAAATTTATAGTTATAACTATAAAATATTAAATTAAATTTTTTAGCTACTGCATAATACATATATTAAACATAAAATATTGTTTTATTAACTTTATGGAGCTTTAAATAAATCACAGTTCTATAAATTTAATCAGGCTTGAAATAATAAAACTTATCAAACCACAAAGTTTGAATATATTGTACTTAAGAACGTAAAAAAGTATTAATAGCTCCAATCAATAAAGCTTTTATATATTATGGCTTCATTTTAGCTAAATAGTTTGATATATATATTATAGGAGAGCTGTTTAGTTTATCAGCGGCTAAAATTTATAAAAGCTCTATGGCGAAATTATACACCATTTAAATATCCAGCACGTGTACCAACCCATTGGCGAAATAATTCAAGTCCGGCCACTGGATCGACATGCCGGCTCCAACGGTTTCGATCTTGCGCTTGATCTTCACACTGTCTTAGACAGCCCCAAGGAGCCAAATCATTCTCTACACCGTGGACCCATTGTCGACAACCTTTGCGCCTACCATATGGTGGCTTCTTAGATCTTACTTCATGTACAATGTTGGGGATTTTCTATTATCTCTGATACTGTACAGAGCTCGGTATGTATACCATCTACTTTGTGTTTTGGGCCGTAAATCACCTGCATGATTCTTCTCTCAAATATAACCAGCTATTTCTCGTATTTATCCATCAGCGCCCAACTTTCACATCCAAATATAACAACGAGCTTGACCAACGCTATATAAAGCTTCAGCTTCATGGCACTTGATAGGTGTTTAGATTTTAGCAGTGGCCTTAGAAGATACAAAGCACGGCAGACTGCTGCCAGCCGCACTATAATATCCTCACCCCTACTGTTATCGTGAGTGATAAGTGCCATTGTACCTACGAGTATATCCCTAGATCATGTAGTTAAACTACATAAAACTTGGTCACAGTTCGTTAGGTCTTCTGGGATATATATTTTGTCCTGAGGGTATTTCCGAGTATCTTTGGGAACGACATTACGCATCGACTCTCGTAATTTCTCGACCAGTGAAGTTGGGTTGACTGCCTTGATCAGTCGTGATTTCGAGTGGGACACCAAATCTGAAATGTACTGGTCTACGAAAGCTCTCACTACAGTACTTGCTCTTATATCCGTCAGTGGTACGGCTTCTGGCCATCGTGTGAATCGATCTATGATCGTTAGTATGTACAGGTTCCCGTTAGATGGGGGTAATGGTCCGACGAGATCTATGTGAATGTGTTCAAACCGGCCTGTAGCAATATTAAAATGACCGGGCTCCGAACGTGTATGTCGGTTGACTTTTTCCTTTTGGCAGGGAACACATGTTTTGGACCAGTACCCCGTATCTACGTTCATACTAGGCCAGAAATATTTTGACGTAATTAACTTAAGTGTTGCACGTACCCCTGGATGAGAAAGTCCGTGAAGCTTCTCAAAAATAAACACGCGCTTGGTGTTTGTTGATGTTTCGCACCAAATGGAAAGTTTTGACGCAAAATCGGGTACTTGTTCCAGTTTGCGTTTTGAATTTGGAGCTTTTGCATAGTCTCTGACCAGGGTTTTTAACTCGTCATCCGATCTTTGCAATTTGACCAATTTGTCGCAGTCTATTCCTGTATTACAAATAGTAGCTACTTGTGATTCTTCTGGCCTAGACAATGTATCTGCCACTACGTTTCTTTCACCTTTTACGTACCTTAAATCGGTTGTAAATTGGGAAATGTTGTCGAGCTGACGACTCTGACGTGGGCTACGCTCCGACTTTGACGCGATCGCGGTAGTCAAAGGCTTATGATCAGTATTAACATAAAATATTCTACCTTCGACAAAACACCTGAAATTCTTGATGGAACAATAAATGGCGAGGGGTTCTCTATCGAAAGCAGAATATTTTTGATCAGGAGGGGATAACTTCTTAGAAAAGAAAGCTAGAGGTTGCCAGTGTCTATCATGTAATTGCTCCAATACAGCACCGATAGCAACACCGGAGGCATCCGTACTGATGCAAAGTGTTCCATTCTCTACCGGATGAGCAAGAAGGGTAGTTTGAGTGAGAGCAACTTTAGTTGAATTAAAAGCGCTTTCACACTCCGTTGGCCATGAAAATGGGCTCTTCTTACTCATTTTACCAAGATTACTAAGATGGCTATGTATTGGAGCAAGATGTTCGGCTAAATGTGGGATGAAGCGATGGTAATAGTTAACCATGCCCACGAAACGCTGCACTTGCCTGATAGAAGTGGGTTGAGGAAAAGTTTAGATGGCCACGATTCGATGCGCAGATGGCTTAATACCATCTTTGGTGATTTCGTGGCTGAGGAAATTGATGGAAGCTGCACCAAATTCACACTTAGAAGGCTTAATTGTTAAACCGTATTCTGCCAAACGAGAGAACAGAATGTTTAGATGTTCGTGGTGCTCCACGTAGTTTTTACTGGATATTAATATATCATCTATATACACATAGACGAAATTCAAGCCTTTTGTAACTTCATCCATTAGACGCTGGAATGTCTGCGCACCGTTTCGTAAACCATACGGCATCCTAGTGAACTCGTAAAGTCCAAAAGGAACGGTGATTGCAGTCTTATGTATGTCCTCTGGAGCGACTGGTATTTGATGATAAGCACGTACGAGATCTATTTTGGAGAAAATGGTCCAATCTTGTAGGATAAGGGAAAAGTTGGATATGGATATGCGGGAGAGTATACCTGTCTGGTACAATGATTCGGAGAGTCGCTTAATAGCAGCTAACGGGTCTACCATAAATATTTCACCAATTACATAAGTTAAATAATTGGTTTTTAGAATAAGATTGTAAAATGTTGAAGCTTTTGATGCCATCTTGATTGTTAATTGTGATAAATTTCCGATGGAATGGAAATTAAAGGCTGGGTTATAGCTGATTGTTGCGGGTGTGAAAGATTTTCGAAAATTTAGGCGTTTATGTCTCCATTCGAACTCGTTGGCAAAAAGCCCAGGTGGCCACAGCTTAGAATTATATGCAGTATTGAATTGGTCAGCATCTAAGCTGACTGGGAAAGAAGTATAGTTGTACCGTTTTATTGATTATATAGCATTTCGACACATACCGCTCCGACCAACTTTATTGTTGTAGTGATGAAACCTTCAAATTGTTGCTTTAAGATCATTCGATCTAGCCTGCTGACGAAGTGACATTATCGCAGAGCTACAGTTTTGATCTCAAATATTGGGATGTACCGTCAATTGGTGGTTATTAGACGTTGGCAACGTATAGAGGACATTGAAGCAATATGTATCGAGTGAGCGTTAGTTAACGATAAACAAGGCTTCTTATTGCCAGTCTCATGACTGTACAATTCACACGTTTATGCTTTCTATAGGAGCAGTGGGTGGCATTTGTGATGGTAACATTTGTGTAGGAGCTGCTGGTATTTGCGGTGGTAACGTTGGTAATGATGTTGATGCTTCGGTGATGTTGATATAATCGCTGCAACTTGTTGGTATTCGGGGTGGGAGTTTCCGATATTAAAACATATAATTGTGTCTCTTGGTGTATGGAAAGCCTTAAGGTTAATTTAGAATATGAATCTTTCATACTTAACATGCATCCAGGGCAGAACCAACTAAGTTCAGGCATTTCATCGAAAGCTAAATTCATGCACTTTTTCACATCATTAGCTGCGTTAAGTTTTTTATAGCTATAGAGACGTAGCGCAGCTGTAGCTTATAACTTTATCACACACAAAGCCCTTACACAGCTAAAACCCATTCATCCACTATGATGATCGTTAGCAATTACAAAGTACATCATTCTCTCTCTCACCATTATCGGTCGCAGTTTCGTGTTGGGAGTACCGGGCCTATGTCCTCACACATGTCGGCCTGATTACTGACATCTCTAGCATTAAAGTCCCCAATTACCAGTCTAACATCGTGTACGGATATAGATCCCATTGGATCGTTCCAGTCATTGTAAAATTAGTCTTTATCTTGGAGCTTGCTGACTTCCGTGGGCGCATGTACACAAATTATCGAACGGTTGCCTAACTTCATGCACAATTGAAGCTTACACAATCGGTTATTGACTGCATGGAAATCCAAAAATCTCAGAGATTTCCAAGGTCACCTCCGCTATAGAGCAACGTATAGCCCTGGGACACATGGTCTCCACTTTTAGGCCAGCGAGCATTTACTTCTTCATACACGTGATTAGGCCTTCCAACGCTCCTGGTTTCCTTAGTGACTGCATGTTCCACGTGCCGATCCTAAACCTCTTGTTGACTTTATAAACAGGTTATTTTTTAACGAATGCAGGTTGTCAGCCCAGCGATCCAACCGTTTAGTTGCCTCCCACGACAAGTAAATGATACTGTGGTGATGAGCATTTCATATCTGATTCTAGATTCTTTGCCCTATACGTCGGAATATTTTGAAAAATTGAGAGCTTTTCAAAAAACAGCTTTAATTAATTATTTGCTAGGATGCTATAAAAAAGCTTTTATCGCCAAAGTTACATTTTATTAGAAAGAAAAGTTAAAAGTTTCAAACTATATAATACAGTTGCATATAGCTCGAATAAAAAATTTTTTGTGAATCATAAATTTTTATACAAAAGCCCATTTGCAACGATGTTTAAGTATACAAGCTTCCAACAATACGCTATTATAAAAACAAACATCCATTTAAATTTAATTTAAAGTTTTGTTATTCCACATAATTACTGAAAATTGTTAAAACATACATAAAAGCTCTCCTTAATATAATTAAAAACTTTTTTTATTGAGCAAACAGTAACGAAATTTTCTGTTCCAAGATAATAAAAGCATTGTTAAATCTCAACGGTGTAAAAAATAAAAGATTCGATTAAAATTATTTTAAAATTAGAAGTAACTCGTATCGGGAATGGCTTTATAATACAAAGCTTATCAATATTGACGTTTGAAATTTAATAATTGATGAAATCCCATTCGTTCAGTAAATCTCAAAAACAAATAAACAAATAACAGTATGGAATCTAATTCATTGAAATTTAATTAAATTAAATAAAAAAATACTTCAAATTTAATTAATTTTCTTTTGAAAAGTTATTCAATTATGCACATTTTTACAGAAAATTAATTTAAAAGTTTAAAGTTTCGTGCACACAAAATATTGTAGAAACAGCTTCGTAAAAAATTTGACAATACGTATCAACATTTAGCCAGAGCTTTTCGTAAAATTATTTTAATATTTTATTTAATAAGCTTTAAAGCCCAATATTAAAATATTTTAATTAACGCTTTATCGTTTATCATTCTGCCTGATGTATTGTTTTCTTCGATTCAAATAAAAAAAGCGATATATAGTTGGGAGCTTATTTTAAAATAGGCATATGATCTCATAAATAATACTTGAACACTAAACTTTATATGTAGTGAATCAAATTGACAAATAACGTATAACTAATTTCATCACGATAAGAATCTGTTTTAATATTGAATTGAAATCGTTTACGAAAAAAAAGATTGAAAATGTGTTTTAGTTAAGGTTTAAAAATGTGAACTTTAGTTTAATGATTGAAAGCTTATTTAGTGCTTAACTGCAAAATAAACATGTTAATTCCGTAGCTTAATTGTAATTTATTGCGCGAAATAGTAAAAATTAATGTAAGAGTACCAGCAGACCCAGAATTGACGTATACAATTTTCTTTGAGAATTACGATTGAAAGCTCAAAATAAAAATTAGGGTCTAAGCTGTCCGAAAATGTACGTCTCTGTGGTCGGAGGCACTCACTCGTAAACCTAAATTGTACAATTGCACAAACATGTGGTCAGGAACACAACGAAACACATGGAACGTTTCGACTGGGAAGGTCTAGGAAGATCAAAAGAAACGATATCAGAATCTGGTCAACGACAGCATTGTGGAAGATAATTGCCAGTCTGACTGTGTGAGCTCTGTTTGGGAGACACTGAAAACTTGGGCTGTCAGTGTTGCTCAACAGATTTTAGGTATAGTCCAAGTGAGACCCATGAATGATTGATTTGGTCACGAGTGTCTTATTGCAGTGGAGCAACAAAATATAGCCCATAGTGAAGTGCAACAACGTCTAACAATCGCGAGGAAAAACAAAGCTGCTATTGCTCGGGCAAGTATTCAGGGATGGACACCTCTGTACCAACATCGATGGTACAGAGGTGTCCATCCCTGAAAGTTTCAACCTTATTCGATTATTATGGCGAACCGAAGTAATGCCTAATGATCTCATATTTTAGTAGTGGCCACTATACGTGATCTGTGACGAATTGTGCAGCGATCTCTGAAAGAAGAGCCCCATATGGTAGGCGCAGAGTTCGCTGCAGGGGACGATGGCTCCACTGTGTAGAGCATGACTTGGCCTCTTCAGATTGTCTAAGACAGAATGAAAACCATTTTCAGAATTGAAACCGCTGGAGCTAACTATTAAATTAGATAGCTTGATAACAGTTTAATGAAATACAAAGAATGTATTTTACCAAATTCCACAACTGGTTAACAGCTCCTTGCTGAACAGTATAAGAAATATATTTTGGATAAAACAAAGGCGGTTTATAAAAATAATCTTTCAAGTTGATCTGATTCTAGCGTGTGAGTTGCACTAACGTATCTCTAACACTATATTTACCTTCAATAATATTCCAAAGTAAAATTATTGAATCAGTTCTTCAACGCGCCGACTTGCTCAAACTCAAAAATGTCCGCCTTTCAAAGGCCCAGAACAAATAATAAATCGGGTACAATAAAGCAAATACAGTTTTACCGGCCTTCTAATCACGAGGTTTTTTTTTTAATTTTCATTTTTTCTAAGGGGCTCGTACCATGCCTATAACCATGCTATAGCGGGTTCGTCTACCCTACAATTTCTCATGATGACCGAGTGGCCGGGAATCCAAACTATCCGGATGGTGAAAGAGAAGAGTGATATAACCCAACGCCACTCTCAAGGCCAGAGAAACTGATTCCAGCAACTTGATTGCCCCTTGACTTTCCACATAGAAATATTGTAATGAGTAACCCGTTCTGCTCACAAGCATTTGGGTAACCATGTTAGCTTTTTCCCGCTTCCAAGATAAAGACCATCTTAACTTCTGCCCGCATTTCCATGGTACATAGACCAACCTAAAACACTCTTTGCATATTATCTCTTACCAGGGGAGGATAATCGACGAGTTGCTTTGGACTTCCGCTGATATGACCCTGTATCGAACCAGCCGATTTAAAACGTTTGAAACTCTTTACTACCTATATAGGATCCGTTTGTTTGTTATGATATCATCTGTACGCAGAGAATGTGTTTCTAGCCGAATATTAATCTGTATCGAGTCGTCTAAGCTTCCTGAAAAGTGGGTTTCGATGAGAAGCTTCAAGAATTCCTCACTAGGATTCCTCATTCCAAGAAAACGCCGATTTAATTAAACAACTGGGACTGTGGCGAGAGATTTCGAAGGCATCCTCCACTTTATCACAGAGCAGTGCCAAGACTTCCTTTGTGAATTTTTAAATTCTTTTTTTATATATTCTTAGATCCTCCTTCCTGGGGCTCATTTCTTCGTAGAACATTTCGAATTTATAACAAACATTGGATATTTTAATTTAACAAAATTCCAATAATTTTTTGGAATCTGATGAATTTTTGGTAGAGTGTGAAGTTCGCAAGATTGGAGGTTCATTGCATCCAAAAACAACAACTTAAACAAGCCTAAGCGTATGAACCTGATCAACCACTCGCTGCTCATCCCAAAGAATGTAAATCATCAAAAATTGATGTTAGACGAATTGGTGTTAGACGAATTACAGAAAGTTTAAAGAAATCAATGACGCCTTACGGGCGTTTATTTATTTCCATTTAACTGCCAGTGGAAATAAAGAAACACCAAGTGAAAATTCAATTAAATTGGCCTCAACTGAGAAATGCATTTATTGATCGTTTCAAAGATAGATGTCTCCAACAGAAACATTTGTGGAATTTTATAATGGGATGATGTTGTTAACAATGGCTCTTCAAACACCTATCCCAGTGCTAAATATGTGTTCAGGATTGCAAGTCACATTTTCTGGGAAAACATTTTCAACGATTCAATTATAACCCAAAACATAATTTCCTATACATAGACGACATGTTAGTGAACTAATTTTTGATAATCAGTCCGAATGTCGTATAGTGAGAGATACCCAGACATTTGGGCTATTCAGACACCACCGAAGTCATTTAAGACTAACAAATGGCCACAGTCGAGTTTGAGTCATTTAAATGAGTATATAGGCGTAATCGAGTTTCAAGTGTACATTTGTGTTGGAATTGTGGAATTAGAGGTCACGCATTTATCGATTGTCCTTTGCCATTACAGCGTGTGTTTTGTTTTTGATGCTGGTGCTAGGAGACCCTCGTTTCTGCAGAATATTAAACAAGTCTCCACAGCACATGCAACGGAATCTGATCTCCGCATCAATCCGGAATCGAAAGATCACCATATCAATAGCTATAACATCCCAATCTAACGAATCATCTTCTACAGGATGAGTGTATCCAGTATCGTCTAAAACCATATATCGCATTCATCCTAATCTTCGTTTAACACATCCAAGGATTAGTCGAGCTATCAAATACTTTAAAAGTAGAAGCGTGTACTACGAGCTAAAACTTCGGTTATATAAACACAACTTATGTTGCAAGGCCATATGCTGACGTAGAAATTTGAGGGATTCCATTTCACGGTTTGTTAGATAGTGAAACTACTGTGAGTATACTTGGTTCAAACGCAGACAAATTTATTAAAAAAAATCAAATTCTCGAGTACACTCTCTTTTATCTCACATATTAACTGTAAGGATCGTCTGTTACATTCATATTTCTACAAAACATCAGAAAAAAGGCTCCTTCGACACCCTCCATTATCTGACCATATGATAAAAATTGTCTACAGCGAAAGTTACGGCTATAACCTTCTGCCTAATATTATACCATTTCATTCTGAGGTCACAGATCCTGTGATTGTTAATCCAAGGGCTAGAAGAACTACTTCCTCTCCTGATTTTAAAGAGTAAATGATCCGAGCACGCGGTCTGACCGAGTTCAGTGCATTATACACCATCCTCCATATTTTAAATGTGAACCTCTTCATCTTGCTGACTTTTGTCAATGACGGGTAGCACCAAAACATGCTCCTTCACAGTAAACAACTTAGGTTTTCTTAAAGTCTTAAAATAATATTTTTAAAGCTTTAATTGTTTAAAGCTTTCACATTAAAATATAGGTCAATTTTTAACTTAAACTGATAATGCCTTTCCGCAAAGCTTTTAACTATATATTATGATTCAAAATTATAAATTAAATATGACAGAGCTTTTATGTAGTTATCAAGAGTGACAGTGAAGTTTTATTAATGAAAATAAATTTTCTGTAAATGTTTTATTACCGCGCGCACATATTTCTAATAAAACGTTAAGGTCAAACCTTGAACGTTCATATCCGCGCTGCTGTTCAAATAAAAATAAATAAAATTGATTCGATAAATATAATATTATACATGCAATCCACGAATTATTGATATCGTACTAATTACATAATTGTAAAAGCTCGAACATAATTAATTCAGTATTCAAATATATTGATTTTTTTTTTTTTTTTAATTTGAAAATTTGTTTCAAACTTAGCAGAGCTATACACAACACAAAAATGTTGTCTCGCGTGATTAAGTTTATTCCCCCATAAAGATATTCAGTGAATTGAATATTAAGGATTGTCAAATGCTTCCTGTTAATATGTACACAAAATCCAATAAATTTTATAAAATTCAGTTCACGCACCTTCTCACGAGTAGTCGCATAATTTAAACGTTTGTGCGTATCACATACATATATACAATACAATACAATACACACAGATTATTCGAATTCCCGCATATATTTTTGATATTTTCCAATCGATAAAATTTTTTATAAATTTTCTGTGGATTGAATGTTAAATGAGACGACGGTCTTCATACTTTCTTATCATTTTGCTTAAAATCAAGTAAAACTTGTACATATACTAAAAAAAAACTACTCCTACACGATTAAATATTTTATCGATTGATGTAAGTCGGTCTCGTCGTCATTTAAATTTTATCGAATAGTGTTGAGAGGCGTAATTATACCTCGAATACAATAATAATAAAAAAATAATAAAATTTCTCGATATCAAATTTTAGTCGACTTTCTCAAGCATTCACATAGTAAAACACACGAAAAATTGTCTTACATCAGGGCTCGACACTTTTCCGTATGTTTTACTAAGCGGATGCTTGGTAAGTTCAACTAAAATGTGGTATCTGATTATAATTATTTCTATAATTTTCATGTTTTCCTCGTTTCTAATATCGTTGCAGTGGGCTGCCATTACGCTATAGTTTATCGGCACTGTTGGTAGCTGTAACAATAGCACTGTCACTACTGGCCAGACATGTAAGTGTTGTTTTTTTGTTAATTAAATAAATGCGTGCACGTGCACTAAATTAATTTTAACCGGCAGATGGATAAAGAAGATCGCGTTATATTCCTGTGGAAGAACGAGGTGACGGAGCAAAAAGAAAAGGCGAGCGATATGCGAAGGCGTAATGAGGCACTCGTTTATAATGTGCTACCAATGCATGTGGCCGAACATTTTATGGGAAATCGTAAACGTTCACATGACGAACTGTATTCTCAAAGTTATGCCGAGGTTGGTGTATTATTTGCAAGTATGCCGAATTTTTCCGATTTCTATTCGGAGGAGACGGTTAACAATCAAGGACTTGAGTGTTTACGATTTTTGAATGAAGTTATATCGGATTTTGATGCGGTAAGTAGTGCACAATAATATAATTTTATCGAAATTGGTTTATTTTATATTATATTTTATATTTGCTCTAGTTACTCGAGCTGCCACAATTCCAAGATATCATAAAAATTAAAACAATTGGTTCGACTTATATGGCGGCAAGTGGATTAAATCCATCGCGACAGGTTAAATCGGAGGATCCAACAATAATACGATGGGCACATTTAGCGCTGCTTGTTGAATTTGCGCTTGAACTGAAAAAAGCTTTACAAAGCATAAACGAACAATCGTTCAATCATTTTGTACTTAAAATGGGTGTTAATCATGGTCCGATTACGGCTGGTGTGATTGGGGCGAGGAAACCGCATTACGATATATGGGGAAATACGGTGAATGTGGCCTCACGGATGGAGAGTACGGGAAAGGCGGGCGCAATTCAAGTGACGGAGGAGACGTGCGAAATTTTACAAACGTTTGGGTATACGTTCGAGCAGAGAGGATTGGTGGCGGTGAAAGGAAAAGGACAGTTGATGACGTATTACCTTCAGGTAAGAGAATAAATTGTTTATTTTGATACGCGGAAAGGTGTAACTTATTGATTGAGTTTTTTTTAAATATTATAGGGAAAAATACCACGCCAATCCATGAACCAAACCTCGCCGATGATCTCGGCCAATATGAGCACAATGGAAACGGTTCAAGAAGTTGAAGAACCACACGAGGCACCACCCATTAAGCCAGCGATTGATGGGTCACCAGCAACTGGCCTGCACCACGCGTCAATATCATCGAGTTCCGCATCACCAAATAGTGTAAAATTAAATTCGAATTATATTGATAAGAACTCATTCCAACAATCACATCAGTCACAGTCACAACTGCAGCAGCAGCAACAACAACAACCGCAACAACAACACCAAACCAAAATTAGTATTAATATTCAAGAAACGAATGAGAATAATAGTAATGATAATAAAACACTAATAACAAATAATAGTAGTTGTAACAATAGTAATATTAGTAGTAATAATAACGTACCATGTAGTCATCTAAATAGTAGCAATAGTGATAGTGATATAATTAAAAATGGTGGCATTGTGAATCCAAATGCACCCGCGGAAGCGGATGAAACCGGAAATGATAGTGATGTAACGACACCGCTGCTGAACGATAAGAATAGCACAAATTTTAATTCAAACGATTATTGCATAATAAGCGAAAAGGATTCTCTGATCGATAGTACCAAATAGAGATGACGAGACCTTATATGATTTGCTATAGGATCGAATGTGTTCAGAAATCATTTTAAGTTAATTTTATTTGATTTTTTGATTTTTACAAAATAAATGAGCTGTAAAGAAACATTTTGTTTAGTTTTCTACATACATATACATATATTATTAGTTGCGTTACGAGTAGAGTAGTTGAACAAATTAAAATAAATAAAAATCTAACTTTAATTTCTGTGATGGATTATCTTGTGATAAACGCGATTAAAAACGTCGATGATGAATGTTTCCGTATATACTCGTATGTATAACCCAAATACATACTACAATAGTTTTTATTATTTTTAATAAATATATTTATTTAATTAATTAATTAAAAACACAATAAGAATATAAAGATATGGATAAATTCCCACCGAACAGAGACTATACAACATATGTAGATAATTTGGTGGAATGTTAGAATAGATTTATCTAAACACAAGCGTACATAGCAAACAAACAAAAACAATATTAACAATTCTAAATTTAAAATAATAATAAATAATTCTAAATTTATCGAAAAAGGTTATAGACAAAACCACCGAAGTATATATATATACGGGTGGCTGAGACCAAGTTTTACCAAATGAAAACGCTGTAATTTTTTTAATTTTGATAATTTTTTATTGAAATTTCGTGGAATATGTTGAAAACATATTACATTTTATGAAAAACATGTTACTGCTCGATATAACCTCCTTTGGCTCTGATTATTTGATTCAGTCTTCCATAGAAAGCATTGCATGCTGACCGAACGTGGGCTTGCGGAATTTTATTCCATTCTCGAACAAGAGCTTCCATTCTCGAACAAGAGCTGACTTCAATGCATCAACACTGTTGAATGGTGAAAATTTTCTCATCAGAAAAGACAATTTTTGGAATCTCATCACGTTCGGCCAAGGCCTTCAATGCTCGTGTTCTTTCAAGCCTAACTTTTTTTTGTGCCTCTTTAAGATCTTGAATTTTTTGTATCTTGTAGGGCTTCAAGTGTAGTTCATTTTTCAATATGGTTTGAATGCTGTATCGTGAAACATGTAGACGTGCGGCTAATTGATTGGCACTTTGACGAGGATTTCGTTGGATTCGTTTCTTCACCTTTCGTATCATTTCTTTTGATGTTGCTGTCTTTTTAGGACCGCCTCTGTTGCGTTTAGCGATGCTACCATTTTCGTTGTATCGAGTTATGGTTCGATACACAAACATTTTATTCACATTCAAATGCTGGAGCTGACGAACTATTGCTGTTTGTGAATTTCCACCCAAATACAGTGCAATTAAACTATTACGTTTGAATTCCATTACGATTTTTTTATTAAGATATTAATTTAGAACAATTATTTATTGACCACATATAAACAACTAACCAAACTTCAATCTGTCAAAAAATTGACGCGCGAAAATGACAACTACACAAATGACAGCAGAGTGAAGTTAGTAACATTTGGTCTCAGCCACCCTGTATATATATATATATATATATATATATATATATATATATATATATATATATATATATATATATATATATATATTATATATATATATATATATATATATATATATATATATATATATATATATATATATATATATATATATATATATAAAATAAAACATAAAAATCTATTTAAATTATATCTCCTAACCTAAATCTAAAAGTGACATAATTGACTAAATAATAAACAAAATAAAAAATTATAAATAAATTACATCGATTTTATATATAAACCTTAAATAAAAAAATACTTAAATTTAATTAGTTAATTTTATATGTAATTTTTTAGGCAAAACTTATATAAATTTCAATTAGAGTTAATTCAAATACATTAAAAAAAACAACGTTTCGGTCGAATAGTTTATGATTGGTTCTTCTTAACCGACCAATGGTTGTCATTAAAATCCCTTTTCCGATTCATTGATTAAAATAAACTTTCTACATTTCAGGAATCTACTCCATGCTATTAAGCTTAAAAAGGTTACCAATTAAACCAATAAAAGCTATTTTCAATTCGAAAATTCTTGAAAACGAAAAATATTGTAAAGCACGGCTTCATGAAATTTTTCAAATTTTGGTAAATCAATTAAAATTGTGAACCATAAATAATACAGCTCTGATTAAAAAAAAATCCCAGAGAAAGCTTCAAAATATAACAAAATCCATATTTGAACTTCACCTTATCACAAGAATTATTTAGTTTCTCGGATATTTGATCTAAAATAGAAAGGAGAAAATAATTTTCCTTCAAAAAGCTTTCAATTTCCAAAAGTCCTAAATTAACATTCTCGAAAATAAATCAAAGCTGTCAATATCACCTGAAAAAATATGCAGGTCATAATTTGCTGAAAGCTCTTCAAAATTTCAGCATATTGACAATACTAATTTTGTTTAATAAGTTATTATTGAAAAACTTAAAGATGTGTGAATATATTTATTTGCTGAGCTTTATATTTATCAACAAAAAATTGTTCTCAAATAAATTAAAGCTCAGTAGATTAAATATAATTCATTTGGACCTTCCATCGATGGATAAACTGTGAAGCTTTTAATCATAGCTTCCTAATTGTTGAAACCTACCTAACTTCTTCAATAAAAACTTTTATATCTTACAAAGCTTCAAATCATACAATTTTTGGAGCTGGTGGAATAAAGTGCCACTAAAAAACACTTAAATGATTCACTAGCTTATTTCAAAGTATGTCAACGTGAGTTATGTTAAAGGAAAAAGCTTCCTCTTTTACTCTGCGTATGTGTAAATTGAAATAAACCATTTTTCTAGAGATAGGTCCTAAATTCTAGCAAATTCATGGAATTATATTTTAATGCTTTTAATTTTAACGATTTAAATTAAAATTACATTAATAAGCTTTAAAATTGTATGTACATTGAAAAAGAAGATAGTAGTAAGGCCCCAGATTTTTTGTAAGTGAATATTGAGTTTATTTACCTAAAACCTTAAATCCAAAGCTACTTGAAATAATTGTTTTGGAGATAAGCAAACTTCTATTCCAGCTTCCAATAAGATCCAATTTTAAATTTCAATTCATTCTAGAATGAATTATTATTATTCAATTAAAGCTTTCTGATACAATGTTTAGGAAACTTTGAAAAGTATGAGCGAGCTTTTATAAGCAACTGTCCGACAATACACTTAATTATTAATGTGAGATGAGAAAAAGTTTTTAATGAGTTATGTTAAATAAAAGCTCATATACAAATTAACAAAATACGTTCAAGTAAAGCTATTTACTAACGTTTATAGAACTGATTCGAAACCATTATGTTTGACCTTATAGATATATCGTTAAACGTATTTTAATTATTAACCGTTTGTAAACGCAAGCTTTCCCTAAAAAATCGAGCTTTATGAACATTAAGAAATAAAAATTTCGCCAACCTTTTTCAAAGAATTAAATAAAACTACGAAAACTGTAAAACTAAAATTTTGGACATGCAATGTTTTCCTGGACAGATGGAAATTGAGCTAATAAAAAGCTTTAGCAAACCATTTTATTTTGAATGTTTCTACAAAAGCTTTTGTGGAACAAATAATCATTCAATAGCGCCTAGGTAATAAAGTTGAAAGTAAAAGCTTTCCATAAAAATTTTACGATGTTTAAGAATAATAGGTGGTCGTGCATCTCAATTATAAATGGATATCGTTAATTGCATTAATTCTTATTAATTCGTTACGTTTAATATGAAGCTTTCTTTTTCAAATATTAAACTAGTTAAATCTCAGCAGATATGCTTACGTTTTGCAGACGAATAGTTTTAAAAATTCCGCTAAACTTTGTCTATTTAAAAATTGTATTATGCGGACAAAAATTGGAAAAACTTTTTGAAATTTAATCTTAAAATTTATTTCTTAAACAGCATTCTCTACGTATTTACAAAACCAAGCTTTTTAATTAAAATGGTTTTATATAAAAGCTTATCAGTATAGTTTTAGATAATAAGGTTTAATAAGTTATTATTTAAAAGCTTAAAGATGTGTGAATATATTTAGTTTTTGAGGTTTCCATTTATCAACACAAAATTGTGCTCAAATAAATTAAAGCTCAGTAGATTAAATATAATTCATTTGGAAAACGAATGATTAAAAAATGAGATAAAAGCTTTGGTTAACATTCCATCCATGAATAAACCATTAAATAAACCGTGATGCTTTTAATCTTAGCTTCCTACTAGAATTTGTATATGCAAAAAATGTATTTGCCAGGCGAAACTTGAAAGAAATTTTTTAAACTTAACCTGATATTTTTAATAAAAACTTTTATATCTAAAAACGGTTTAAAATACAACTTTTGAACCTGATAAAGTGTCACTAAAAACCACTTACATGATTCAATAGCTTATTTCAAAGTATGTAAATGTAAGCTTTCTTTTTAAGGAAAAAGCTTTCTCCATTACTCTGCGTGTGAATAAATTGAAATAAAACATTTTTCTAGAATTATGTCCTAAATTTTAGCAAATTCATGGAATTATATTTTAATGCCAAAAGTTGTGAGTTTTAAAAGCTTCCTAATTTAAAAAGATTTAAATTGAAATTACGTCAATAAGCTTTGAAATTTTCAGTAAATTGAAAAAGAAGAAACTAAGCTAAACGAGTTAAGACTGTGATCTCTAATGAAGAATGGTTTAAATTTATATTGAAGCTCTGAATTTTTATAAATCAGGTCAAACATTTTCGAGTTAATCTTTTTAGTACAAATTCCAGGGCTGATACTAGTAGTTTAAAAATATTACAGTTTTTTGTTTCAAGTGTGAGCTTTCCCGAAATAAGTCAAGCTGTGTGAATATTTCGGAATTATTTTGGTCGGAAAGCATTGGAACAGTTGAAATTAAAAGACTCAACATTATGATTTTAAACGAACCTGCACCTTTGATCTAACGAAGTAAATAAACATTGCAAGCTCCAAGCTACTTTTAAAATAAATGTCTTCAAAAATGATGGCATACTTTAAAAGTTGTTACCAAGTTTTAATCAAAAATACGTCAATATTATGTATAAAAGCTCTTTCTTATACAAGATTACTTTTCGTGATAAGTCACTAATTCTAAAAGTTTTAAAATACATAAAAATACATCGAGGCTTTCGCAAACAACATTGCTTATTTTTGAACTTGAAAGCTCTCAATAATTTTTGAATGATTCTAATCAAGTACACATATATGTATGGATCTAAAAATTTTAAAAAAAAATCTATGAAAACTTTTATTAAAAAATATTCTCTATAGATAGCGTGCTTATTATAATTAGAAGGGCTGCGTTTGATATTCATTAAAAGCTGATTGATTGGATTGAATTCCAAAAGTAATTAGCGAGCTTTTCAAAGATTATATTTAAATTACAATTAAAAATGTTAGAACAGACTACGCTACTCTACTATTAAAGTGAGAATCCGCTAATATCTAACCGTAGGAAAATTTCTCGCTTCTTGATACATTCGATTTTTGGCTATTTTCGCTTGCCACTAAAATTATTAAAAATGAAAATAAAATTATGTTCTAGTTCCAGAAGTTGGAATTTTTTAAATTAGTTAATATATTCGTTCTAGTTTCTCATTAAAAAATCGGATATATTGGTTTTTTATGTACTCCACGGACGGTGATGCCATCATAATTATCATTAAATCGACTTAACTTCGCAATGCATTAAATTCCAACTTTCAAAAACCTCGTGCAAATTAAACAATACATTACCTATAACCAAAAAAGTATTTTAATTTAATTATTGCCTATAATTTTTAATTATCAAAAAAACAAAACAATTAAAATCTAAATGTATATTAAATTGTTCAAAATAATTAATTAAATTAAACAAAAAAAATCGTTTTTATACAAAAAAAAAATCCAAATAAAAAATTTATAATTTTATTTTTAAATTTTTTTCTAATCATATAAATTTTAATGTTTAGAGAGCTGGAAAAAAAATTAATAAAAATTAAAAACTAAATTTGTAGCACTGAAACTGAAAAAAGAAATAATTAAAATTTAGTAAATTAATTAATTAATTAAGTATAATGATCGCTTTGTAGCTAATTAATATCTATTAAATAAAACTAATTATATAAACAACAGCCAAATTAATATGAAACAATTAATAAATATGATCATGTAAACAAAAACGTCATAAAATTTCCAAATCATTAATTAAATTATAGGCATACATAGAATACAGTATAAAATAGTGGTCACACAATAAACTACATCATAAATATTATAATAAAATTGGCGACAATCAATTTTCAAAAATCACCGATATTTATTAAAACATGGCACTAAACGATAACAAAAATTAATTCCGTAAATAAATTAAGTTAATTAAATTAATATAAAAAAAGCCTAATTATAATAAATTATATAAATTTGAAGATATTCTTTAATGATTCAATACAATTAAAATATAAAAAAATTTAATTAATTTTAATTAAAAACTATATATATGATTAAACAATTGATGTATAGAACAAAACAAAAAAAACTATAAATGAGAAAAAATTTTAAACTATAATAAAAATAATTATATAAAAAAAACAAATTAAATTAATGACGTTTAAATTATTCTAATTATTAACAACTTGAATTTAGTGTTTGTTGCGATATACCACATATGATCATTAGGACACTTTTTTATATTATTCTGACTTCCATGAATTCCATTGTCGCGATAAGTTTAGCTTGAAAAACACTGCAAAATTCGGGAAGACGAAAAGAGAGGGTAATCCCTATTGCCTCACAGAATACCCCACAGCCAACCACTATATCACTTTATGAACCATCCGTGAAGAAGCTTAGCGCCTCCTTGTCCATAACCGTCTCATTCACCCAGTCGTCTCTGGTGGGAAACTAAGTTTGGAATCTCACCTCAACAGATAGCGAAGGGATAGCGTAGTCGATAGTTTCAGGAATACACCTGTTGCACAGGATAGACGAGTACTCAGTACAGGTCCACATATATATGAATTTTTAACGCTGGTCACCAAACGAGAACCCCAGACAATAGTAAAGGTTTGATCAATGAGACGTATGGCCAGTGTACTATGTGGGGTCCATAGCCCATCTCTTTCCAATGACATTTTTGCAGAAGTAGAGCACTACAGTAGCTTTCTTTACTCTTTCTAAAATGTTTGTTGTTTCAATCTATCGGTAAAGATCAAGCGAGTACCATTTAATATTGGCGGGTCACACTTAGGAAGTTTGTATGATTCCTGGTAAAGAGGACCAGCTCAGAGAAATCGCGTGGGCAACCACGTTGAAAGTTATTTTACTGATAAAAATTTTCACCGAATGTTGCTTTTGAATTTTGCACAACCGCGTTTCATAAAGAGTCATACCTCAGACCACACTCAAACACTGAACGAATCTGCTGCATTGATAGGATAATTAAAAGAAGAAACCATATACCAAGTTTCAATTCAAACTTGTATTTTGCACATGAATATTAATTGTTTATGAAAATTTTCATTTCATAAATTCATTGTTTATGAAAATTTTCTTTTCCAAATCAACAACTTTTGTTTTGATGTAACAGGCAAGAAGAACTCAATGAAGGTAAAACCCATATGACATTAAATTAAAAAGGGTTTGCGCCCAATGAGATTCGAACTCAAGTACACGAACCCAAAGAACATCTTTTAACTTGCCAGAATGGAAAAAATTGAAAATTTTAACAAAAGCTGAGATCATATCAATTTGACTGAAAAAATTAAATTAAAAAAGTTCTGCGCCCAATTAGATTCGAACTTAGATTCACAAAACCAAACGCAAGTACTCACTCCTTTTAATTAACCATCGCCGTACAAATTGTTCATTGCTATACCCAATTTTTATACGTGCCGGAATGGAGAAAATTGAAAATTTTAACAGAAGCTGAGATGAATCAATTTGACAGAAAAAATTAAATTAAAAAAGTTTTGCGCCCAACGAGATTCGAGCTTAGGTTCGAGAACTATAAATATGTACTCAGGGTTTGCATCATAAACTAATCTAGTTTAACAATTTTGTCCCAGTCGTGATAATCTAGACCAAAGTCTCTTGAACGTTTGTATACGATCATATATTACGAGATTGAATTGAATTATTCGCGAATGATCATCATCAAATTATTTAAATAGGAAACAGCCGTCACATCTTAAATGTACAACTTTAATTTTTAACCACACGAGGCACCACCCATTAAGCCAGCGATTGATGGGTCACCAGCAACTGGCCTGCACCACGCGTCAATATCATCGAGTTCCGCATCACCAAATAGTGTAAAATTAAATTCGAATTATATTGATAAGAACTCATTCCAACAATCACATCAGTCACAGTCACAACTGCAGCAGCAGCAACAACAACAACCGCAACAACAACACCAAACCAAAATTAGTATTAATATTCAAGAAACGAATGAGAATAATAGTAATGATAATAAAACACTAATAACAAATAATAGTAGTTGTAACAATAGTAATATTAGTAGTAATAATAACGTACCATGTAGTCATCTAAATAGTAGCAATAGTGATAGTGATATAATTAAAAATGGTGGCATTGTGAATCCAAATGCACCCGCGGAAGCGGATGAAACCGGAAATGATAGTGATGTAACGACACCGCTGCTGAACGATAAGAATAGCACAAATTTTAATTCAAACGATTATTGCATAATAAGCGAAAAGGATTCTCTGATCGATAGTACCAAATAGAGATGACGAGACCTTATATGATTTGCTATAGGATCGAATGTGTTCAGAAATCATTTTAAGTTAATTTTATTTGATTTTTTGATTTTTACAAAATAAATGAGCTGTAAAGAAACATTTTGTTTAGTTTTCTACATACATATACATATATTATTAGTTGCGTTACGAGTAGAGTAGTTGAACAAATTAAAATAAATAAAAATCTAACTTTAATTTCTGTGATGGATTATCTTGTGATAAACGCGATTAAAAACGTCGATGATGAATGTTTCCGTATATACTCGTATGTATAACCCAAATACATACTACAATAGTTTTTATTATTTTTAATAAATATATTTATTTAATTAATTAATTAAAAACACAATAAGAATATAAAGATATGGATAAATTCCCACCGAACAGAGACTATACAACATATGTAGATAATTTGGTGGAATGTTAGAATAGATTTATCTAAACACAAGCGTACATAGCAAACAAACAAAAACAATATTAACAATTCTAAATTTAAAATAATAATAAATAATTCTAAATTTATCGAAAAAGGTTATAGACAAAACCACCGAAGTATATATATATACGGGTGGCTGAGACCAAGTTTTACCAAATGAAAACGCTGTAATTTTTTTAATTTTGATAATTTTTTATTGAAATTTCGTGGAATATGTTGAAAACATATTACATTTTATGAAAAACATGTTACTGCTCGATATAACCTCCTTTGGCTCTGATTATTTGATTCAGTCTTCCATAGAAAGCATTGCATGCTGACCGAACGTGGGCTTGCGGAATTTTATTCCATTCTCGAACAAGAGCTTCCATTCTCGAACAAGAGCTGACTTCAATGCATCAACACTGTTGAATGGTGAAAATTTTCTCATCAGAAAAGACAATTTTTGGAATCTCATCACGTTCGGCCAAGGCCTTCAATGCTCGTGTTCTTTCAAGCCTAACTTTTTTTTGTGCCTCTTTAAGATCTTGAATTTTTTGTATCTTGTAGGGCTTCAAGTGTAGTTCATTTTTCAATATGGTTTGAATGCTGTATCGTGAAACATGTAGACGTGCGGCTAATTGATTGGCACTTTGACGAGGATTTCGTTGGATTCGTTTCTTCACCTTTCGTATCATTTCTTTTGATGTTGCTGTCTTTTTAGGACCGCCTCTGTTGCGTTTAGCGATGCTACCATTTTCGTTGTATCGAGTTATGGTTCGATACACAAACATTTTATTCACATTCAAATGCTGGAGCTGACGAACTATTGCTGTTTGTGAATTTCCACCCAAATACAGTGCAATTAAACTATTACGTTTGAATTCCATTACGATTTTTTTATTAAGATATTAATTTAGAACAATTATTTATTGACCACATATAAACAACTAACCAAACTTCAATCTGTCAAAAAATTGACGCGCGAAAATGACAACTACACAAATGACAGCAGAGTGAAGTTAGTAACATTTGGTCTCAGCCACCCTGTATATATATATATATATATATATATATATATATATATATATATATATATATATATATATTATATATATATATATATATATATATATATATATATATATATATATATATATATATATATATATATATATATATATATATATATATATATATATATATATATATATATATATATATATATATATATATATATATATATATATATTAAAATAAAACATAAAAATCTATTTAAATTATATCTCCTAACCTAAATCTAAAAGTGACATAATTGACTAAATAATAAACAAAATAAAAAATTATAAATAAATTACATCGATTTTATATATAAACCTTAAATAAAAAAATACTTAAATTTAATTAGTTAATTTTATATGTAATTTTTTAGGCAAAACTTATATAAATTTCAATTAGAGTTAATTCAAATACATTAAAAAAAACAACGTTTCGGTCGAATAGTTTATGATTGGTTCTTCTTAACCGACCAATGGTTGTCATTAAAATCCCTTTTCCGATTCATTGATTAAAATAAACTTTCTACATTTCAGGAATCTACTCCATGCTATTAAGCTTAAAAAGGTTACCAATTAAACCAATAAAAGCTATTTTCAATTCGAAAATTCTTGAAAACGAAAAATATTGTAAAGCACGGCTTCATGAAATTTTTCAAATTTTGGTAAATCAATTAAAATTGTGAACCATAAATAATACAGCTCTGATTAAAAAAAAATCCCAGAGAAAGCTTCAAAATATAACAAAATCCATATTTGAACTTCACCTTATCACAAGAATTATTTAGTTTCTCGGATATTTGATCTAAAATAGAAAGGAGAAAATAATTTTCCTTCAAAAAGCTTTCAATTTCCAAAAGTCCTAAATTAACATTCTCGAAAATAAATCAAAGCTGTCAATATCACCTGAAAAAATATGCAGGTCATAATTTGCTGAAAGCTCTTCAAAATTTCAGCATATTGACAATACTAATTTTGTTTAATAAGTTATTATTGAAAAACTTAAAGATGTGTGAATATATTTATTTGCTGAGCTTTATATTTATCAACAAAAAATTGTTCTCAAATAAATTAAAGCTCAGTAGATTAAATATAATTCATTTGGACCTTCCATCGATGGATAAACTGTGAAGCTTTTAATCATAGCTTCCTAATTGTTGAAACCTACCTAACTTCTTCAATAAAAACTTTTATATCTTACAAAGCTTCAAATCATACAATTTTTGGAGCTGGTGGAATAAAGTGCCACTAAAAAACACTTAAATGATTCACTAGCTTATTTCAAAGTATGTCAACGTGAGTTATGTTAAAGGAAAAAGCTTCCTCTTTTACTCTGCGTATGTGTAAATTGAAATAAACCATTTTTCTAGAGATAGGTCCTAAATTCTAGCAAATTCATGGAATTATATTTTAATGCTTTTAATTTTAACGATTTAAATTAAAATTACATTAATAAGCTTTAAAATTGTATGTACATTGAAAAAGAAGATAGTAGTAAGGCCCCAGATTTTTTGTAAGTGAATATTGAGTTTATTTACCTAAAACCTTAAATCCAAAGCTACTTGAAATAATTGTTTTGGAGATAAGCAAACTTCTATTCCAGCTTCCAATAAGATCCAATTTTAAATTTCAATTCATTCTAGAATGAATTATTATTATTCAATTAAAGCTTTCTGATACAATGTTTAGGAAACTTTGAAAAGTATGAGCGAGCTTTTATAAGCAACTGTCCGACATACACTTAATTATTAATGTGAGATGAGAAAAAGTTTTTAATGAGTTATGTTAAATAAAAGCTCATATACAAATTAACAAAATACGTTCAAGTAAAGCTATTTACTAACGTTTATAGAACTGATTCGAAACCATTATGTTTGACCTTATAGATATATCGTTAAACGTATTTTAATTATTAACCGTTTGTAAACGCAAGCTTTCCCTAAAAAATCGAGCTTTATGAACATTAAGAAATAAAAATTTCGCCAACCTTTTTCAAAGAATTAAATAAAACTACGAAAACTGTAAAACTAAAATTTTGGACATGCAATGTTTTCCTGGACAGATGGAAATTGAGCTAATAAAAAGCTTTAGCAAACCATTTTATTTTGAATGTTTCTACAAAAGCTTTTGTGGAACAAATAATCATTCAATAGCGCCTAGGTAATAAAGTTGAAAGTAAAAGCTTTCCATAAAAATTTTACGATGTTTAAGAATAATAGGTGGTCGTGCATCTCAATTATAAATGGATATCGTTAATTGCATTAATTCTTATTAATTCGTTACGTTTAATATGAAGCTTTCTTTTTCAAATATTAAACTAGTTAAATCTCAGCAGATATGCTTACGTTTTGCAGACGAATAGTTTTAAAAATTCCGCTAAACTTTGTCTATTTAAAAATTGTATTATGCGGACAAAAATTGGAAAAACTTTTTGAAATTTAATCTTAAAATTTATTTCTTAAACAGCATTCTCTACGTATTTACAAAACCAAGCTTTTTAATTAAAATGGTTTTATATAAAAGCTTATCAGTATAGTTTTAGATAATAAGGTTTAATAAGTTATTATTTAAAAGCTTAAAGATGTGTGAATATATTTAGTTTTTGAGGTTTCCATTTATCAACACAAAATTGTGCTCAAATAAATTAAAGCTCAGTAGATTAAATATAATTCATTTGGAAAACGAATGATTAAAAAATGAGATAAAAGCTTTGGTTAACATTCCATCCATGAATAAACCATTAAATAAACCGTGATGCTTTTAATCTTAGCTTCCTACTAGAATTTGTATATGCAAAAAATGTATTTGCCAGGCGAAACTTGAAAGAAATTTTTTAAACTTAACCTGATATTTTTAATAAAAACTTTTATATCTAAAAACGGTTTAAAATACAACTTTTGAACCTGATAAAGTGTCACTAAAAACCACTTACATGATTCAATAGCTTATTTCAAAGTATGTAAATGTAAGCTTTCTTTTTAAGGAAAAAGCTTTCTCCATTACTCTGCGTGTGAATAAATTGAAATAAAACATTTTTCTAGAATTATGTCCTAAATTTTAGCAAATTCATGGAATTATATTTTAATGCCAAAAGTTGTGAGTTTTAAAAGCTTCCTAATTTAAAAAGATTTAAATTGAAATTACGTCAATAAGCTTTGAAATTTTCAGTAAATTGAAAAAGAAGAAACTAAGCTAAACGAGTTAAGACTGTGATCTCTAATGAAGAATGGTTTAAATTTATATTGAAGCTCTGAATTTTTATAAATCAGGTCAAACATTTTCGAGTTAATCTTTTTAGTACAAATTCCAGGGCTGATACTAGTAGTTTAAAAATATTACAGTTTTTTGTTTCAAGTGTGAGCTTTCCCGAAATAAGTCAAGCTGTGTGAATATTTCGGAATTATTTTGGTCGGAAAGCATTGGAACAGTTGAAATTAAAAGACTCAACATTATGATTTTAAACGAACCTGCACCTTTGATCTAACGAAGTAAATAAACATTGCAAGCTCCAAGCTACTTTTAAAATAAATGTCTTCAAAAATGATGGCATACTTTAAAAGTTGTTACCAAGTTTTAATCAAAAATACGTCAATATTATGTATAAAAGCTCTTTCTTATACAAGATTACTTTTCGTGATAAGTCACTAATTCTAAAAGTTTTAAAATACATAAAAATACATCGAGGCTTTCGCAAACAACATTGCTTATTTTTGAACTTGAAAGCTCTCAATAATTTTTGAATGATTCTAATCAAGTACACATATATGTATGGATCTAAAAATTTTAAAAAAAAATCTATGAAAACTTTTATTAAAAAATATTCTCTATAGATAGCGTGCTTATTATAATTAGAAGGGCTGCGTTTGATATTCATTAAAAGCTGATTGATTGGATTGAATTCCAAAAGTAATTAGCGAGCTTTTCAAAGATTATATTTAAATTACAATTAAAAATGTTAGAACAGACTACGCTACTCTACTATTAAAGTGAGAATCCGCTAATATCTAACCGTAGGAAAATTTCTCGCTTCTTGATACATTCGATTTTTGGCTATTTTCGCTTGCCACTAAAATTATTAAAAATGAAAATAAAATTATGTTCTAGTTCCAGAAGTTGGAATTTTTTAAATTAGTTAATATATTCGTTCTAGTTTCTCATTAAAAAATCGGATATATTGGTTTTTTATGTACTCCACGGACGGTGATGCCATCATAATTATCATTAAATCGACTTAACTTCGCAATGCATTAAATTCCAACTTTCAAAAACCTCGTGCAAATTAAACAATACATTACCTATAACCAAAAAAGTATTTTAATTTAATTATTGCCTATAATTTTTAATTATCAAAAAAACAAAACAATTAAAATCTAAATGTATATTAAATTGTTCAAAATAATTAATTAAATTAAACAAAAAAAATCGTTTTTATACAAAAAAAAAATCCAAATAAAAAATTTATAATTTTATTTTTAAATTTTTTTCTAATCATATAAATTTTAATGTTTAGAGAGCTGGAAAAAAAATTAATAAAAATTAAAAACTAAATTTGTAGCACTGAAACTGAAAAAAGAAATAATTAAAATTTAGTAAATTAATTAATTAATTAAGTATAATGATCGCTTTGTAGCTAATTAATATCTATTAAATAAAACTAATTATATAAACAACAGCCAAATTAATATGAAACAATTAATAAATATGATCATGTAAACAAAAACGTCATAAAATTTCCAAATCATTAATTAAATTATAGGCATACATAGAATACAGTATAAAATAGTGGTCACACAATAAACTACATCATAAATATTATAATAAAATTGGCGACAATCAATTTTCAAAAATCACCGATATTTATTAAAACATGGCACTAAACGATAACAAAAATTAATTCCGTAAATAAATTAAGTTAATTAAATTAATATAAAAAAAGCCTAATTATAATAAATTATATAAATTTGAAGATATTCTTTAATGATTCAATACAATTAAAATATAAAAAAATTTAATTAATTTTAATTAAAAACTATATATATGATTAAACAATTGATGTATAGAACAAAACAAAAAAAACTATAAATGAGAAAAAATTTTAAACTATAATAAAAATAATTATATAAAAAAAACAAATTAAATTAATGACGTTTAAATTATTCTAATTATTAACAACTTGAATTTAGTGTTTGTTGCGATATACCACATATGATCATTAGGACACTTTTTTATATTATTCTGACTTCCATGAATTCCATTGTCGCGATAAGTTTAGCTTGAAAAACACTGCAAAATTCGGGAAGACGAAAAGAGAGGGTAATCCCTATTGCCTCACAGAATACCCCACAGCCAACCACTATATCACTTTATGAACCATCCGTGAAGAAGCTTAGCGCCTCCTTGTCCATAACCGTCTCATTCACCCAGTCGTCTCTGGTGGGAAACTAAGTTTGGAATCTCACCTCAACAGATAGCGAAGGGATAGCGTAGTCGATAGTTTCAGGAATACACCTGTTGCACAGGATAGACGAGTACTCAGTACAGGTCCACATATATATGAATTTTTAACGCTGGTCACCAAACGAGAACCCCAGACAATAGTAAAGGTTTGATCAATGAGACGTATGGCCAGTGTACTATGTGGGGTCCATAGCCCATCTCTTTCCAATGACATTTTTGCAGAAGTAGAGCACTACAGTAGCTTTCTTTACTCTTTCTAAAATGTTTGTTGTTTCAATCTATCGGTAAAGATCAAGCGAGTACCATTTAATATTGGCGGGTCACACTTAGGAAGTTTGTATGATTCCTGGTAAAGAGGACCAGCTCAGAGAAATCGCGTGGGCAACCACGTTGAAAGTTATTTTACTGATAAAAATTTTCACCGAATGTTGCTTTTGAATTTTGCACAACCGCGTTTCATAAAGAGTCATACCTCAGACCACACTCAAACACTGAACGAATCTGCTGCATTGATAGGATAATTAAAAGAAGAAACCATATACCAAGTTTCAATTCAAACTTGTATTTTGCACATGAATATTAATTGTTTATGAAAATTTTCATTTCATAAATTCATTGTTTATGAAAATTTTCTTTTCCAAATCAACAACTTTTGTTTTGATGTAACAGGCAAGAAGAACTCAATGAAGGTAAAACCCATATGACATTAAATTAAAAAGGGTTTGCGCCCAATGAGATTCGAACTCAAGTACACGAACCCAAAGAACATCTTTTAACTTGCCAGAATGGAAAAAATTGAAAATTTTAACAAAAGCTGAGATCATATCAATTTGACTGAAAAAATTAAATTAAAAAAGTTCTGCGCCCAATTAGATTCGAACTTAGATTCACAAAACCAAACGCAAGTACTCACTCCTTTTAATTAACCATCGCCGTACAAATTGTTCATTGCTATACCCAATTTTTATACGTGCCGGAATGGAGAAAATTGAAAATTTTAACAGAAGCTGAGATGAATCAATTTGACAGAAAAAATTAAATTAAAAAAGTTTTGCGCCCAACGAGATTCGAGCTTAGGTTCGAGAACTATAAATATGTACTCAGGGTTTGCATCATAAACTAATCTAGTTTAACAATTTTGTCCCAGTCGTGATAATCTAGACCAAAGTCTCTTGAACGTTTGTATACGATCATATATTACGAGATTGAATTGAATTATTCGCGAATGATCATCATCAAATTATTTAAATAGGAAACAGCCGTCACATCTTAAATGTAATCAATCTGTCAACTATAATAAGCCGTACTTATCTATACCAGTTCATCGATTAAGCACGAATAGTAATATTTAAAAATTTCTAGACATCACAATGAATTTAATATTACTACTCAGTCTTTTATATTTGGTTCCGGTGGTCGTTTCACTAAATTGCGCCACAAATGCGATAAAATTCGAATTCCATAGAATTCGCACCAACCAAAAATCGCCACAAACTATAATCGCCGAAAAATATTTGCCATCGGTTGAAAAATGTGCCGAATTCACAAAGCAGTACGGAGGACCGGCATTTAATTATGCTGCGCAGAAAACACATCCAATTAAATCAAATACCATCATCACGGTGCCTAATAGTAATTGTGAAGTGTTGGAATGTCCAGAATTTAATGGGAACTATACAAATATGATAAACGATACACGATACGAATACTACAGTTTGTATAATTTAAATTCGAATCAGTCTACTGATTTATTATGTGTGCCTGGCATTGGTGTATTTAAATTGCATGGTGAACATAAAAATTATACAACCGCGGTAAAATCGTGCAATGAAAATGGTGGAACATTGGCTGATATATTGTCGAGCGATCGAACAAATACCTTGTCTAAGGTTTTATCGGGGGTACAACGACACGCGTGGATTGGATTACGTGAGGTGGAACAGAAATCGAATTATATAACGTCTCACGCCAAATCTATAAATTGCTACCGATATCGTGCTTGGTATCCGGGCCATCCAAAATCAGACACAGATTTAAATTGTGTTGTACTCACCAATATCGATTCCTGGAAGACGATGGATTGCAGCGCAAAACTTCCGTACATCTGCGAGATCCTTACCAATAATTTGTTACATTAATAAAACTATTTAATATTTAGTTGTTTTTGATTTTATTGTCTTCCTTAAAAATTTGAAATTTTAAAAAGCCAAAGTACTGTCAACAATAATTTTTTATTATTTTTAAATAAAATTAACGTAAGTAAATAAAATTTGCGTATTTTGTGCGATTTTCATAATACGTTTATATATCGTTGTTTGGTATGTGTGTGCGTGTGGATGTGTGCGTCTATTCCTTTATGAAGCCGACTTCTTGGCCAACAATTCATCAATGTATTGAACAACATCGCGAAAGATCTCTTCGATGTCGCGTTCACAATTAATAGTTTTCACTTTATCCGGATATTGAATAATAATCTCATTTGTATTCCGTCTAAATGTTGCGATACGAGTTTTGAGTGTTTCCTCATTATCATCGGCACGTACTATAGTCGATTGAGCAGCACGTTTCATTATCCGTTGCACAAGTGTATTATCATCACAGTCAAAGTATAAAATTAAATCGACTGGGGCGATGCTACGCTCAAATTCCACACCTTGGTTTTTTTCACGTGGATATCCATCGACTAAGAAACCAATCGCTTTACTTTCTTTTGCCATTGCCGCTTGGAGGAGTGATAAAACAGCTTCGTTTGGTACAAGAGCACCACTTTGCATGATCATCGAAAGTTCTTTGCCCTTGTTTGAACCAGATGCAACCTACGTTATAGATAAACATATTAGATATATATATTTGTACATATAAAGTCGACACTAAACTTACCTCAGCTCTTAACAAATCACCCGTGCTGTAGTGAGAAAATTTATATTTCTCAACAATCCGGTCACATTGTGTACCTTTGCCACAGCCTGGCCCACCTAAAACCCAGATAATTGGGGCATTTGTTTTTTGGCTCTATAAAAATCAAATAAAAAAAATAAACAAATTAATCCAGTCGGCTGAATAGAGTGTGGAACCCACGCGCACGAATCATACATCATGTTTTAGTATATAAAAAAATAACAACAGCGCGTAGTATACACGCCACTGTATGTATAGTCAAACATATCATAATATTATATTCCAACCAATCAAAGCATTTTTATAATTATTTTAAATAATTAGCGTAATCAAATTACAACACAAAAATTAGTATCTTTATATCAGTATCTTTACTAAATATTGTTCCTAGGCTATATATTGCGTAATATACTAAATAAATAATTGTACAACAACATTATATTTCATCCATCCTCGTAACAAATTTTTTTTTTATAGTTTGATACACTTACATTAGGCGGTGATGATACAGCAACGGTTGGACTTGCCGATTGCTTATTTTTTTGTTTTATTTGAGCTTCACGCTCCATAGCCATTTGGTGACAAAGAAATAACTGAAATTACATACAAGTATCGAATCGTTTTGGTTCTGTGATTTTCTAAAACAATTTTATTTTTTTTATTTTTTATAGTTCCAATTATTTATTTTCCAATAAAATTAATAAGAAAAAACATTTAAATAATATTGTAAGAAAATAAATAATTATTGTATGGTGCGATATTTACATGCCTTAAACTAACGCGCAGACTATCAAAGTAACGATGAATTGTTTAAATTAAATTCCTAAATTTAATATTTCAACCCTGTAAAAAATGTTTGCAAATTCTTGAAGATAGTATACGTACAAAAACCAACATATCCATCTATAATTCTGAAACTCTAAATTGTACGGTAAAGAAACTATTCTCTGGCAACGGAGTTAAATTCTAATAATTTTTTTAGAAAAATAATGATATTTATTTAGTAGTTTACCATTCGAAAGATGGGACGGATACCGATAACATAAAACTGCGTAAATTTCCTGCATAGCATTGCAAATGATTTAGAAAAAAAATTAAAAAAATTGCGGCACTCGCAAGAATAAGCCCAAAATTGGATTTGATAAAAAATAAAAACTAAGCAAATAATTTAAAAACCCGCGACTAAAAATTAGTAATAAAAATGACAACTAAATATTTTTGTTGTCATGTCCCTTTTGTTCATATTTTGGACTGTACTAAAAAAGCTGGCATACTATTTTGTGGAATAAAATTATTGTGCCAGAGCTTCGGCTGAGTGTACGAATATGGGAATCCTCAACGTACTCTAATCTCAACTTATCTAAACCCTACATTTTTGGATGATATGTCAACATTACGAAAATATATTTAACTAAAGGCTCAAACCAAAAAAAAACTACTTGTCGCTTGATGTACACAATAAAAAATGGACTCCACAGTTTGTTAAGTAAAATAAAAATTAAATTTTATAATTTAGAAAAATTTTCTAACAAATTGTGTTCACAAGGTTCTGAAACCAAATTTTAGAATAATTGTGTTGCTTAGTTATCGTTAAATTACTGTTTCAAAATTATAAAGATTCTAAATTTGAATTTCCAACTTCAAAATTTTGAATTTCAATTTTTAAAATCTTCAAAATTCTAAATTCTAAATTCCAAACTTAAAATAAAAAATTACGACCTTAAAAATTCAGAGATTCCCAAATTTAATGTTCAAAAATTCTATTTAAATTGAAAAATCTAATTACACAAAATTTACAATATTCTAAACGATTCAAAATTCATTGGAAATTAATTAATTCCAATTTAATTACTTCCAATTTAAACAAATTTAGCAAATCCTGAAATTTAACGAATTTGATACAAAATCCAAATTCTAAGTTTTAAATTAATGAATTTCAAAAAATTTCTTTAAATGTTGACTAACTCTATTCCTTGAAATCCTGTCCTAAACTGACGACGCATTAATTTAAAATTTTCAAACTTCTAAACTTCTATTCAAATATGCATTCCAATTATTACTAATATTTTAGGTGTATAGAAATTTCAAAAAAAAGCAAAAAATGAAGAGAAAATTGATAGATCAAATTCAAAACCAAATTAATTTCAAACTACTTTCAATTTTCAAATTTAAATAGATAGAAACGAGCGAGATGAACAAAAATATTCAACTTGGATTATAAAAAATTGAACATAATTTGAAAACAGTTTGAACAGGTAAAATTTAAATTAAATTTACTCAATTTTATTTTACCGATACCCTAAATTTTGCCATAGTCCAACCAATTTTAATTAGTATTAAAAAATTTGCAAATAAGTTTGAATGAAACAAGATGTAACGTGATTGAATAGAATTGTACTGGTTGGCTCGAAAAAAATAATTAAATTTATTTAAATAAGAAGCTCAGACTCGATTGCAACTAAACCACTTTAAATTAATTAATTTTGTAAAATAATATTAACACATGATTGATTGTGGTTTGAATAATATTAAATCTGGTTGGTAGTAAACATAATATCATATAGATTTAGACGGAGTTTGGGATAAATTATTTGAGTGAAATCAATTAGAATTCAATTAAATCAAATTTGAGTGAAATTTGAAAGAAGGAATTAACTTGAATTAGACTATTGATTAGATTATTGATTATACGTATTTATAGAATTACGTTCTAAAATAAAACTCAGTTTAAATCTGATATAGTTTGAGTTGAATTTGATTGGAATGTACGGAGTATTTGATTATACTTTGATTCAATATTTTATAAGTAGTGATTTCACTATAAAATTGAGTAAAATTCGAAAAAGTACCATGATTCAAAAGCCTCAAAAGCCTTAACTCAAATCAAGTTATAATCTTTTAAATACACTCCAACTTTACACTCTACTAAATTGGCATACAGCAGAATTTGAAAACTTAAGTGCATACAATGTTTGGGAATTCTCAGTAAAATATAGTATTAAAATTCCAGTCAAATTGCATTTCAAATTTGTTCAAACTGTTTTAATAAAGTTTGAAAGCAATTGCAATATGATTTGGTTTAAATTTAAAAAATTTCTAAGATCTTAAGATTCTAAGGTCTTTCCAATTTCTACATTTTAATTTCTATCCAAATATGCATTGTAATTGTTATTTGTATTTCACGTGCTTATGAATAACAAATTAAGTTTGAATTGAATTAAGATGCTTCCAAAATTTATATCAGTAAAAAATTTTAAACGGATAAAACGGAAAATTAAAGCTAAACTATAGCTATCAAATGATCTTCAAACTAAATTTAAGTAGAACGGAGATTGAAAATATTGCCCTAACTTCGATTGTAATTTAAACATTTAAAGAAAGTTTGAAGACAGTTTGAAATAGGTGAAATTTAATTTACTCTGTTATTGTTTTATCAATACTCTAACTAAATTATTTTATTTAGTATAATCTACTAAAATCGGACACTTCACTCTGAACACGTTGAATTTTAAACAAAATACTTGAACAGAATACTTGAAATTTAGGTTGGCTCAAAAAATGTCAAGTTGTATTTTATAAAATAAAATTGTTTAAAATAAAAAGCACAAACTCGATGGTTACAAAATAACTAACACGAATTTATTTTGTAAAATAGAATTGACGTAAATTTGACTGTAGTTTAAATAGTGTTAAATTGGTTTGGTAGTAGGCACAATAGCTATCAATTATCATATAGGCTTATTATAGGAGTTTGAGTCAAAATAATTTCAATTTAAAGATTTTCATATACTTGTTTATAATTTGGATATACATAATTTCAAACCGAATTTGAGTGGGATTTGAAAGGAATTAAATGTTTATCATTTGAACTAAACGTGCTGAAACATATGTATATAATACAGTACGAAAAAAATTGAGTACAATTTAGGTTGAATTAAAAAAAAATTAAATTGCGTTGAGTTTCAAATTTAAATCAAACCCAACGAAACCCAGGAAAATAATTTAGAAAAGCACATTCGAATAGAATTATTAGATTTTTTAAGTAAATTCAAACCTCCAATCAAACTGTATTTTTACTAAGCAAAAATTATACGATACAGTAATGCGTAATATGAGTGAAAACCTTCACATTTTGAGTGATTTTTTATTACACATATAATAAAATTTAAAACAAATTGCAGTATAGAACGTAGTACGATGTATATTCTAAATTTCTGAATTTAGCATATTAGGATAAAATTGTGAACACAATTCAAACTAAATTTGAGTAGTAATATTCTATTCTACACAAATTTATTATTAATAATATAATAAGAATAGAGTTTGATTGGAATGCACGGGTTGTTTAATCATACTTTTTTTTACTCAAATTTCCCTACACTTAAGTAGCTTCTGAACATAATTAAAGAATTAGATATTATAAAATAATTCAAAAGCCACTCAACTACAAAAGTCACAGTTTCCGAATATTTAGCTCAATTCTCATCAAAATTTTGATTAGTTAAATCAACATATTAAAATATAATTATCTTCCAAATACACTTTCAAACTTTTCACAAAATAGTATTTAAATTCGATCAAATTTATTTTTCAAATTTTTTCAACTCATATACTCTTTGAGTTTAAATGAATGTTATTCATTTTAATGTTTTTGTGTAATCTTTTGTCACTATATAACTTATTTTAAATAAAAAACTTTTATTTTTGATTTTATAGTTTAATTCTTCCTTATGGTGACAATTTTTATTTTTGATTTTTTCGGTAAATCGATTTCGACTTGCGTCTTCCTCAGTACCTTGTTAACTATTCTGAATAATAGAATAAGAATAGTTATAAGAATAAATAAGAATAGTTATAGAATAAGAATAGTTAACAAGGTACTGAGGAAGACGCAAGTCGAAATCGATTTACCGAAAAAATCAAAAATAAAAATTGTCACCATAAGGAAGAATTAAACTATAAAATCAAAAATAAAAGTTTTTTATTTAAAATAAGTCATATACTCTGTTAATAAAATTTGAAAACAATTGCATTGGTTTAAAATTAAAAAATGACTAAATACAATTTGAAATGAATTGGATTTGATTTCAATTTAAATACAACGAATAAATTTGATACAAATTTGAATACAATGTACCCAATTTGTACGAAATGTATTCAACTACACTCTATATCTATCAAATTTTTATAAAACACAATTTAAACAAAAAATGTAATATAATTTGAATAAACCACAAATTGAAATTTGATTGTGAGTTGAACCAAATAATACAATTAAATCAAAAAAAGAATTGAAACGAGTTTAAAATACTTGAGTTATATTAATTATTGTTAAATGTCTTTCAAACTGTAATCAAACTAAAAAAAACTGTTAAGTAAAATTTCGTAAGGAACTATAAATTTATATAAAGTTTGAGTAATAATTTTAGTAAATACAGAGTATGGCAGGGTCACAATTATAATCAAACCAAGTTTGAAATAATTTTGAGTAAAATTTATTTTAAAACGTAAAAACTAAATAGTCGTATTTTGGTACAGTAAAATTATTTCAAATTTTAGGTGGCAATAAATATTTTCTATCGAAATTTAACACTAAATTTCAAGTGAAATTTAAATTATAAAAATTGATTTGATTTTAAGTAGAATTAATAAAACTAATAATGAAATTGTCGGACACAAAATAAAAATGTAATTTAGTTTGATAAAAATTAATTTCGGACACATTTTTTCTACGATTACTGTCTAAATTATGAAAAAAAATTGATTCAAACTACTGTCAAATAGCGTTCAAACTGGATAAATTAACTGAATACACAGCAAAATTAAAAAAAAATTATCAGTATTATCAATTGAGTGCAAGAACGAATTTAAAAGAATTTCCAAAACATGTACTAGAATTTGAATTAAATTACTTAAATACCTAAAAGTTACTCGTACGAAGTCTTAATTTAATCAAATTCCAATCCAACTAAATTAGCATAGAACAATCACATTCGAAGAAAAGTTTTTCATTTGGAATTGAGTAGAGCTTGGAAATTGTTTAATGCTTTAGTTAAATCAAATTGAATAAAAATTTTACTACAACTAGACTCAACCTCGCGGGTCAAATCACGCAAAACACTTTCAAATCCTATTTCAAACCAATTAAATTTAATAATCTGTAATTGAATAAAAACAAGTATAGATTATTTAGGATAATTTAAGTGGTTTGAAATTGAGTGAGAGCCAAATTTGTCATCAAATTTAACTCATATTGAATCATTTTTTTTTTTTTCAAAACACTTTAGATCAAATTTGACCGATGTTCATTGAACTTTGAATTGGATTGATTACAATCTTAAACTCATAAACAAAAGATTTATAATTTACACAATCAAGTCACGTCCAGGAAGACGTCGAAACGACAAAAAATGCAAATACCTTCCGCAAGCAAAAACAGCATAAATTTTCTTCGCAACAATAGCATACTCGTTCACCATGTTTATGCGCATGGTGATGACAGTGGAATGAACTTTCTGGATCGATTTGTTTTCTTCCATGATACTGAGGTACTTTGCCTGCCTCGATATTCACAGAATCAGATTCATTCATTGTGAAGCAATTGTATGTTTCAAAAAAATACCACGGATTATTCAAATATACAGCGGTACAATCCGCATTGAGTGGAATCGGTGTATTGTCCAAACCATTCGTAGATATTCGATAACAGTTGGGCCATAAAATATTACCTTCACACTTTTTCATTTTTTATAAATTTTTTTTGTGTAATAAAACTTTAAATTTTCGTTAAATAAATAAATAGATATTTAATCAAACGCGATTGAAATGTCAGGACATTAAAAAAATAATTTATAAAATTCGGTTGACAAGAAAATACACAACAACTTTGATCGATTAATTAATAATAAATAATTATTACCTTGATTCGAAGGCATATACAACAAGGCCGTTCATCACAGCAATAGCACGATTTCATATGATGATAGTGTACATGGTGATGACAATGATATGAAACAAGTGTACGTTTTCTCTTCACGGTAGCCACATGACAATCGTAACACGAACAAAATCCAGATTCACATTTACAATTACAACTGTACGCAAATTTACAATGTGAATTATCTAAATCTGTTAATTGAATCCGTGAATGCCAATATTTGCATAATTTTTGCATTTTTGAATTTTGAAACGATAAACCAAATTTTGTATACCAAAACTAAACGCCAAATAGAGTTTTTTCGAACTGTCAATCTTTAGTATAGGTCGTCATGACTTGCTGGCTAACTGCAATGTAATCTATACATTTAGATCGCAAGGTTAAAAATGTGCAAGTTTATTATAGAGATAACGTTTTGGCAGACAATGCCCAAACTTTCCTAACCTTTGACTGCGTAGAAATATTTTTCATTCAATTCAGTACAATCGAACAGGGTTCTATTCGTTAAACGACAATCGTCTAATTTTAACGCGATTTAAAAACAAGAATAAAACCGCCGCGTTCTGATTCGCTGATTGAACTCTAGAACACTGGCAAAGTGATCCCGATTTTGGTGAGAAAGCACATTTTTATCGGCAACACACAAACTGATCGAGTTTAAGGCGATTACAATCCACAAGGTGTTTCACAGGTTTTTAACTACAAAACCAATCGTTTTGATTTGAAATAAACGCAATCATTCTCGCATATATAACTCAAATGACATACCACTTATCCACATAAAACTTATAACAAACGAAGAAATTTGAGTGCTTAAATCAGGCCATTTGTGCCTAAATATTCTCTGCGTGGAATAATGGAATAAGACATCTGTACTATTTTCATTTGGTTTTTAGATCAAGATGTACTGATTAATAGAAGCAATTGGGGGCAATAGTATTACGGCGCGAGAGGTGAAATTCGTGGACTGTCGTATAAGACTAGCATAAAACATAAGCGAAAGCATTTGCCAAAGATGTTTTCATTAATCAAGAACGAAAGATAGAGGGTCGAAGGCGATCAGATACCGCCCTAGTTCTAACCATAAACGATGCCAGCTATATCAATTAGATGGAGCTACATATATGGTCTTTCAGTCTTAATTCCAATAATGAACGAGACTCAAATTTCTTATCTAGATGCCGGCAGGCATATATTTTTGCCTTGTTATTCATGCTTGTAACGGGGTGTGGATTTAATACATAAGACTTGTCTGTGAGTGTAGTCATACCAGGTGGTTTGTCTGAATAGGACACTAGCTTCTTAAATAGACAAATTGGGTCTAGTAATAAAAAGATTGAGGAATAACAAGTCTGTGATGCCCTTAGATGTCCTGGGCTGCACGCGGGCTACAATGAAGGTATCAACGTGCCCCCCTAGTCTAAAAAGACAGGGTAATCCGCTGAACCACCTTCGTGGTTGGGATTGTGTACTGAACTGTTCACATAAACCTGTATTTCCCAGTGAGTGCGGGTCATAAGCTTGCATTGATTACGTCCCTGCCCTGGTAAATATCTGGTAAATCGTGGGCCACAAAACATAAATAAATAATTTCACCAGACATACACACCAAAAACTATTTCGCATTTTAAATAAAAATATTTCGCATTAAAGAAATAAATTAAATTAAAAATTTAAATTAACCAAATGTTTTCATTACGTTTAATTTAAAGATTAATTGATTTTGATTGAAAACTTATTTTGTATATTTTCTTCTAATCAATATATATAATAATTTGCTGTATTGTTCGCTATACACCATAAAAATTGATACGATCAATCTCAGCATAAAAAATTTTAACAATCGCATGCCTTCAAGAAAATTAAAAATATTTTTAATTTATAAACTAAAAATTATAAAATTAATTTGCTTCTACAAAAATTTTCGAATACTTCAAGTGACGATCATGAAAAAGTAAATTCGAAAATAAAATAAAAATTTTATTGTACGTCTCTAAAGTATACATATACGTATGTATGTGTAGTGTACGTGTATGTATGTATGTTCTTGTTTTTCCAATTACAAAAAAAAAAATATTTTTGGGAAATTAAAAATATTACAATAACAACGCGAAATTTAAATTTTTATTTTTATTTTTTGTTTTATTTTTAACTTATAAATATTTAAATAATTTTTCTTTTTATTTAATAATAAAAGCGAAATTTAAACTGTGTGGCAATATTATAACAAATTTAGATAAAACAAAAAATAATATTTTATTTAAACAAATAATGAATTTTTATTATTATTAAAATTTCAATTGATTTGTAAGCGGCGGGATTCTAAATTTTGCAAACAAATATTATTGTATTTGTTACTACTTATTTCAATAATCAATTAATAATCTTTGTTTTCAATCTTTGATTTTCAATTTAGCTGGAAAAAATTATAAAATTCCTGTTTAAAAAAATTGGCTAAATTTGCCTTTGTTTTCGTAACTCAATACTACTAGCCCTAATAAAGTCGTATAACGTTAAAATTATTAAATAATGAACAGTTTTAAAGGCCATTACTGGCCCCTTACTGAGTCAACTATTAGGCTCCAACGGTTGCTCCAGCTTGGTCTTCATACTGTCTAAGACAATCTGAAGAGGCCAAGTCGTTCTCTACATCGTGGAGCCATCGTCGCCTGCAAAGACTTCCGCGCCTACCATATGGTGGCTCTCCTTTCAGAGATAGCTGCACAATTCGTTCCGGATCAGCACGCAGAACGTGACCGAGGCAGCGTACTCTCTGAGATCTTACTTCATGCACAATATCGGGGATCTTCATCAGATCTCTGATCTCGAAATTGTACAGAGCTCGGTATGTACCATCTATTTCGCGTTTTGGGCCGTAAATGACACGCATGTTTCTTCTCTCAAATGTAAGGAGCCATGTCTCGTACTCATTCGTCACTCCTTAAAATTATTGAACTCATAATATCGTAGAAAAATTATTAGCCAACAGATTTTGTTGTATTAAAGCCGGTTAGTATTTCACGTCCCATTATAAAAATGTGTGGAACATATGTTCAGTTTTGTATTTTTTATTCATCTAACACAAATCGCAAAGTAAATTAAACATTGAACCATTCAAAGATGATGATCAATTATAGCAATAGCATGTATCATTGGTTTGCATAACATTGCAGAAGGAACTTTAATCGTCTTATTGGATTGTGGAACATAATATTCATTTGAATATCTATGCTCTGTCTGTGACTGAAAAAATAAGTCAGTCAAGCCTTTTCGAACAGTTTTATTGATTTATTAAAGATGGCAGCTAATAAGCTTAAGACAAATTTATTTCACATATTCCACAAGTTTTATACAAAATGAGATCAACGTATCAAATGAATTCTATAAATAGATCAATATTATAATTGAAGTTTCTAGAAGACTAACCATATATCCTACTGCTCATCTAAAACTGAAATACTGGATTAAATGCACTGTGAAATGCATTTATACTTTAGTTTGCAAAATTAGACAACTTTCATAATTTATCTCACGCACTTAACAAACATAAATATTGTACAAATGGGTTTCACATTTTTGTTTCTAATTCATATTTCGCACATTATCCTAATTGGTTCACCAACTTATGAGACTTATGTTTGTTTTAATTCTTCTGGACAAGTCTATTTGGAATGTTTAATAAAATTGGTATAGAGATTAAAATGAATGTTCCATACTTAAAAAATACACGGTTCAAAATGACTCTTGTTAGTGTAAAAAGTAAATAAATCTACCAAAAAATCTAGATTTTCGAAAAGTGATCTAGACTAAAAACATTTAAACTAATTCGAGGCTAAATTAGATAACTAAAGTTGAAAAATTATTTAACTAAAATGTTCTTATAAAACTTAAACTTCAACCAAAATATTGATTTAGGCGTGATTCAAAAGCTGAAATTATATGACTTCAGCTATAGAATTGTATGGGTTTAAACTAGAATAGTATTAGATAGGAATTAATTAGGATGGAATCTTATTCTTGAGCCAAATTTACAATATTATTTGAGTTAAACCAAAATTATGGTTTAAGGCAAAATTCTTCGAATTACACCACAACAATTGTGGGATTCAGATAGCAGTTTTTTATCTAACAACTGCTGATTTGGTAACGAGCATAATGCCACCTCCAAGAGGTCTAGCGGTAATCAAGAGTAACTTGAAAAGGAACACAGAATATATGAAGTATTTTTTTTTTCAAAATTGAATACGAAGGCACTCGGGAATATAGTCATCACAGCAGGTGAGTAAGAGAAAATAATAAAATAATTCTTAGGATATGGGAATTGTATGGTATATTTTTAGAGTATCATAATTTGAAATTCAAGCCGTTCCCAATCAGATTTCATAATTTCACTTTTGATCCATTTTTAAAAATCGTTTTGGAGCTTAAAACATATTTGAATCGAATTGCAAGAAGCTCAATTAAATTATACGGGGCCATATGAAGATGGGCCGATTGGGCAAAATGCACCATACAGCTGATGTTGGGGATATAACCAGAGCTTGTTCTTTCCATAGTAACCGCAAGTTCTGGTTATATCCGTAACATCAGCCGTACAATGGCCAACACAAAACATTAGGAATTATCTCCGGCCCCGAAAGTTTCTAGGAGTTAGTTTTCAAATTAAATTTTATGGGGTCATATGAAGGTTGGCCGATTGAGCAAACTGCACCATATTGGTGTTGTAGATATAACTAGAGCTTGTCCTTCCTATGGCCAACTCATAACATAAGAAATTATTTCTGGCCTCGGAAGTTCTTAGGAGTTAGAATTTTGTTCATACTAAATTATATGGGGCCATATGCAAGTTAGCCGATTGTACAAATTGCACCATACGGCTGGTATTGGAAATTTTACCAGAGCGTACCCTTACAATGGCCAACTCAAAACATTGGGAATTATTACCGGCCTGGAAAGTTGTAAGAGTTAGAATTTATTTCATAATAAATTATATTGGCCATAGGAAGGTTGGCCGAGTCTTCGAGATTTTACCAGAGCTTGCCCTTGCTATGGCCCGCTCGAAATATAAATAAATAAAACAGTGTTTAAAGGCCATTACTGGTCCTTTACTGCATCAACATTCTGGCTCCAACGGTTTCGATCCTGGGCTTGGTCTTCATACTATCCTAGACACCCAGAAGAAGCCAAGTTATTCTCTACATAGTGGAGCCATCGTCGCCTGCAACGACTTCTGCGCCTATCATACGGTGGCTCTCCTTTCAGAGATCGCTGCACAATTCGTTCCGGATCAGCACGGCCAGCGTACTCGATTAGATCTTATTTCATGTACAATATCGGGGATCTTCATCAGATCTCTAATCTCGATATTGTACAGAGCTCGGTATGTGCCATCTAGTTTTGGGTTGTAAATCACACGCATGACTCTTCCCTCAAATGTAAGGAGCCATCTGTGGTACTCATCCGTCAGCGCCCAACTTTCACATCTAAGCATAACAACGGGCCTGATCAACGCTTTGTAAAGCTTCAGCTTCATGGCACTTGATAGGTGTTTAGATTTTAGCAGTGGCCTTAAAGTATAATAAGCAGGGCTTCCAGCTGTCAAACGCTCAAAACATAAGTAATTATTTCCGGCCTCGAAAGTTCTTAGGAGTTAGAATTTTTTTCATATTAAGTTATATGGGGCTATATGAAGGTTGGCCTGGCCGACTGTGCAAATTCCTCCATATGGCTGTTGGGGATATAACCAGAGCTCGCTCTTACCATGGCCAACACAAAAAAACATTAGGAATTATTTCCGGCCTCGAAAATTCTTTGGAGTTAGAATTATTTCATAATAAATTATGTGGGGCCATATGAAGGTTGGCTGATTGCGCAGATTACACCATACGGCTAGTATTGAGGATATAACCAGAGCTTGCTCTTACTATGGCCAACTCAAAACATAGCAAACTATTTCCAGCCTAGAAAGTCCTTAGGAGTTAGAATTTTTTTCATATTATATCATATTGGGTCATATGAAGGTTGGCCGATTTTGCAAATTGCACCATATACGGCTGGTATTGAGGTTATAACCAGAGCTTGCCCTTACTATGGCCAACTCAAATCATAAAGAATTATTTCCAGCCTCGGAAGATCTTAGGAGATAGATTTTTATCATTTTAATTTATATTGGGCCGTAGGAAGGTGGGCCGAGACTTGGAGATTTTACCAGAGCTTGTCATTACTATGGCCAACTCAAAACATAAGTAACTATTTCTGGCCTCGGAAGTTCATAGGAGTTAGATTTTATTCATTTTAATTTATATTGCGAAATAGGAAGGTTGGCCGAATCTTGGATATTTACCAGAGCTTGCCCATTAAACGGATACGAAATCAAAATATATATTATTAATATTAAACCTCCAATTGGACCGCAGATCCTTAATATTTAATACCGTTCATTTTATATATTAGCCTTACGGAAGTTTTGGAGTTAAAGAAATAAGGAAACTTATCCGACTTCAAAATTTAGGAATTCAAATTTTTAAATTAAGGAATTTTGGAATTTTGAAGAAGTCTCATTAAATTTAGAAATTTTGTGTTATGTTTACTTAGTTCTGGAATAACATAAAGCACCATTTTTACAATTCAACAATTCATAAATTTGATAATATTTATCCATGCTACCTAACCTCCACAGAAAATAAACATCTGGGTTACTTAAACCCGCACTAAACGCCGTCAAAAGACAATTAATTCAAGACTTTATTACCAGAACGTAACAAATAACCATAAACACTTTCACGACTGAGGCTATAAAACTTCTACAACAAATGGTAAACGATTTGAGATTAAAATAATTTGAACTATACTTTGTACGTATAATAATCAATAGCGGACAAACAGACGCCTATATTACAAAAGTCAATCAATAATTTATAGAAAAACATAAATAGTATATTAACATGTGCATGAAAAAATTGGGTCAACAACCTAAATCAAAACAAAGAAATATATATATATATATATATGACTGATCACATTAACACATGCTAGAAAATCGCAACCATACAACATAGTGTGTATATGTACGAGTATATAGATATAGTAACATGATCTCCGCGCACGAAAAATCCGTACTATACAATAGAATATTGTTCAGAGGTTAAACAGAGGAAAATTATACGAATAGATTGAAGATTTGTTATACACACACACATATTGGCGCTTACCGCTATAGTCACCCGCGCGTAAATATGAAAATACATATTTTCACAAACATTTCGTGTTTAATATATACTTTATGTTTACCATATAAATTTATAAACAACACTGAACCCTAAACTCTCAGACCGCCAAAAATAACCTGTCATAATCACTATAATTATCTATGTATGTATAAAAAAAACAATTAAAGACGAAAATCTTTAAAGCATGACAGTAAAATTTGTTATAAATTTAAAACTTAAGTAATGTAGTCCAATGTCAAGAATTCTAAAAATATAATTTTCTTGTTCAATTTTCAATGTTAAACAAATGTACAAACATACATACATCGAGTGTATACATATAGTGAGGAAGATATCATTAAAATTTTCTTTTATTTATCTCTCGGTGTATGTATATAGCGATTATGTATGCATGTATTCATGTAAATAAAATGATTGTGAATTTGAGATTGGAAATTGTTTTAAAGAATTTTCCTGTCGATTATAAAATATAAAAAAAAAATAATAAACCGGAAAATAAAAAGCAACAAAAACAAAACAAAAATTGTTGTTGTATATATGTATATAAAAAAAATGAAATGAAAAACGACAACATATATATGTATGTATGTACCACCCAGGGTAATTAAAAGGAATTTGATTAATTCGCAAATCAAATTTATAAATAAACTCAAAATCGGAAAAAAATACCAAAAAAAAAACTATTTTAAACTTTTTAATATTTTAACTTTTTTAACTTTAAATAATCGCACATCTTGGAAAACACTTACCATTTTGTGTGATTTGGTTTTTTATGTGTGTATATGTGGGCGCAACAAAAACAAAATTTATAATCCTTTACGATTTTGAATTACTGGCACTTGTGGTTTTAAAATCGTTTTTGTTAGGCTTGTGCTTGCGGTACGTACAATGGTTGATACAAAACTGAAAAAATTATGAAAAATTTTGAAATTAAAAAATTTTGATTTTGATTTAATTTGAGATTGTTATTGCATTTTCTCGTGATGAGAGAAAATTTTGCAATGTAGAGAAAATGTTATTTTTAGCGTTGATTTTTTTTAGTATAAACTATAAACAAATTTGTATATACACGAGTACGTAGCACTAAAATAATACGCGGCATTCGCAGATAAGCAGTACATGAATGAAAAATGTTTTGTCTGTTGTTATTTTTGGTTTTGTTTCTGTTACAAATTTGTAGCCATTAGACTAATTCAATGACTATTTGAAGGTTAAGGTCATGATTTCGATATATTTCCTTGGACATATAATATTTAAATATCCTCATAAATCAAACAAATACTATAAACAATTTAAAATGAGCACATTTAACGATAAAATCGACGATCAAAATCGTTTGGTCACTTTTAGTTTTAAAATGGAGAAAATGTTTAATCTGCACATCATTTTTAGTCAGATTATCCACCCCAATCTAACAAAATTAAATAATTTTTACCATATTTCAAGTCTGTGAAGTTATCCCAGGAATCCATCCCAGAAAAATTAAAAAATAACATCAGGCAATACTATTCTCATCCCATCCCAGGATTTTGAAAATCATCCCAAAATTGGATGTGATCATTTAAAAAATTGATAAACAACGTGTTAGCTTATATATTCTTGTCGTAAAAAGAGATTGGCACAATAGGCTCAGAAAATCATATCAATATGGATCCATACATAAAATTACGAGTTTAACTAATGGTACTAAAGAACCATGATGGCCGGAAAAAAATTTCTGTTGTTTTCGAGGTTGCATATGAGCCCATTGCGCGAATTACAACATATATGGCTTGTGTTGAACGATTTATCACAGTAATTTGACATCATGTCAAACCGAAAACAATGGAAACTTTTTCCGGCACTCATTGTTTCCGAGAACCAGTAAATAAAATCAATATCGCATGTGTGCCGAATCCATATGAGCCCATTGCGCCAATTACAACATACGGCTGTTGTTGAACGATTTATCACAGCAATTAGACATCAGATCAAGTCGAAAACATAAGAATTTTTTTCTGGCAATATAAACTCCTTATTTTATGTATGGGGCCATATTCATATGACTTTCTGGGCGTATTGTGCCAATTACTTCTTACGTCAAGAATATATAAGCCAACCGCTGTTTACAAATGATTAAATCCAATTTTGGGATGATTTCCAAAATCCTGGGATGGGATGAAAATAATATTGCCTGATGAACACTTATAATTTTTCTGTGGGATGGATTCCTGTGATAACTTCGCACACTTCATATTTCGATAGAAAATCGTTAGGTCAAGATTGGTTGAACTTTTTATTGTTTGGTTATCATTAGGTAATTGTTCATTTTATTTTACTTACATAAAAGGAATATAGAGAGCAGCGTAGAGGTAACCGACATTCATGCGGCTCTCGCTGAGCAAGGCTTCCATGGCACGTCCATTGCGAATATTTTAAATCGGGGGAAGATTGCTCAACCGATGTTTTGCATAGAATTAGACCCAGATGATAAAAACAAAGGAAAGCACAGTATATATATAGCTTGAGATATTTACTGCACCGCAAAATCGCTGTAGAGGAACCAAAAAAGATAACCGGACCAGTACATTGCATCAAGTGTCAAGAATACGGGCACCCAAAAGCTTATTGCACGAGAAATGATCCATCAGTAGAACGCTGCAGCAAACTACAGAGGTTATGGTTGCCCAGTATATAACCGAAAGTTGCGATCTGAGCAACGAATGCTTTAGTCACGTTACAATCCAAGAAATATTACTTCCAGAAGTACAATTGCCCAACTAAGGAATGGACACTCAACCACACAAAATGATCTGGAGATTTTACAGGCAGTTTCGATTACAAATACAGATTATAGAGTCATTTCAGTAAACAGCAATGTTTGGACGATCAATACACCAGACTTTGAAAGGCTACGAAACTAAACACAGCAAAGATCGAATGGTACACGTATGAAGATAAAAAAAAACACCCAAATAAGGTTAAGGCCAAAGGAAGGACATACTGGAGGACCGACAAATAGAAGATGCGGCAAATATTATCAAAACTAAAAAATAGAGAACGAACAAGAGGTCACCATAATTAAAATGGAGCCTGCCGATTTTTATCCCAATCTTTAATAATAAAGAAAAGGTGGAAAATATCTTCAATATAAAGGCTATCCCTAACATGAGATATAAAATATGACAATTGAGTAAACTACTGGCCTGATACCTCAATACAAAAGATACCGAAGCCCAATCATACACAGAAAGATCTATATCGGAGCCTAGGTAAGTTAAATGTGCTGCGAGCAACAGACTGTAAAAGCATGTCCTATGTAAGTAAAAATATCCCCCTAAAATGTATCAAATTTTAAAGGATGTGGCATAGCGAAGAGATTATAGAAATTAAGAAACAGAAGAATTGCCACCTGGATCTAAATGGGCTCATGGAACATATACCAGAACTAAAAATCTTTCTAAAGACAGAGAAAATAGATATGTATATGCCAAATATCAGAAAGCCGTTTTACATAAACAACATGTGTTAAATTACATGGACCAGTCCGGAAGGCTCCGAGTAGGACCAATAATAATTGTAAAACAAAATATCAAACACTATGAAAGCCTAAAAATAGAAGATGACTATGTCACGTCAATCAAATCACTAGGACCTAATTTTATCATTGGTGGCAATTTTATCGCGAAAAATAACTACTGGAGAGCAAGACTTACAACTCCCAAAGGGAAAGAATTGTTTGAAACAGGACGAATATACAGTTGTGCATTTCATTCCGGGACTAAACAAACATATTGACCTGTGGACACAAATAAAATATACCAGATCTATTAGGCTTCAACATTATTATATCGTTGGATCACTCATTTGTCATCATGACTCTCAGTGCAACGATTGTTAATAAAAAACCTCCGTCCCAGGTTAACAAATAATAAAACTAACTGGGAACAATTCCGGAAGCTAATTGAAGACAACGTACCAATGTACAAGTTCCAATTAAAAGGTTGGTACAGTTAGAAGATAGGCTTACTAAACAATAATATTAAATGCGCAGCGTGGAACACTTCTTCCTTTATAGCCAAACGGACATGAACAAAAAAAGAAACTATTCACTGGAAGTAAAAGAATGCATTCTATGCATTAAAATAACCAAGGAAGTTAAAACCAGATCAATTAACGATTGCCTAAGTAGCCTTATTGCTCAAAAAGACACCGGTTACTCTCTTAGGAAAGCGCGAAAGAAATAAAACGATCTAAAATGCGAGTACCTCTAATCAAAAATCGAAGCCTGGGCTAGAAGGGCCCAACAAACCGATCTTTGCAATATACCTCGAAAATATATTTCAAACTCTACCTCGGAAAATGATCATCTAACTACCTGAACACCACAAGTGTACAAAATAAGATAGCTGAATTTCTAAATGATTTGTAAATCAGAATACAAGTCGACTGCAAGTCGATCAGAAATTCAAATTTGCAGACAAAGCAGTGAAGTCTATCGGCTGAACTCTTACCACACCCGCATGTTTAGAAAATGATAAAATGTTTTATTGACTAGTTAATACATGATCTGATTTAATCACGTGGCCAATTTGGGTAGAACAAATTCAAGAATCAGCTGGTGTGTAAATTTATCGCACGACAAAATTTCTGTCGTCCCGCAACATCAGCAATCTTGTAAATAAATACAACTTTATTTATTAAAACATACTGTCGCTTTCCGTTCCTTACCTTTCGCTATTACGGTCAACCTGTAGCATAACATTTTGTTGCTGCCAGTCGACTTCTGAAGATGCTTCGATCTGTATATCTTCCTGATCAGCACAAGTTGAATTTCTTTCTTAAATAATTCTGTATAGGGTAAAATATGCTTAAAACTATCAAATCAACATTTCGACGGCACTATATTAGTATGGTCGTTGGAGCTATAACGAGGCATTGTCTCATAGAGGTACATGCGAGCAGGCTGAACGATTCCTGCCCCAGCTGCGGTGATGAGGAGGAAGAGAAACAGGGATCCATCTGCTATGCACCTGTCCTCATCTAGAGTACAGCAGAAGGAAATTTACGAGAACTCCCCATCTGGATGACCTGACGGCTTTAGTAAGATCGACGTCAGATATTTTCAACGCTTCTTGGTAAGATCAATATGGTTCAATGAGTGTAGAGGAAGAGACTGAAATGTAGTATAGCTACGGACCAATTTGTGTATATGCTAGTCCATTAGGACGACCACCCTAACCTAACCTAAAGCTGATTCGAAACCACCGAATTACAAAACAAATAGTCTCACAATAGATAACAAACTTCGACTCAATTCAAACGGTCGACTCAAATGAACCTTTTAAAATTAAAGTTGGGCGGATTATTCCAGCACTAAATGCTACAATGGGCTCACGGTGCAATACCCGGGCAAACACATATACTCCACGTCACCACCGGAAATTGAACCCAAGACCCTCGAATATCAAAGCAAGGACGCTACTTACTGTGCCAACGAGGGCGGCAATAAATAATTGATCCTTTAATCATTTCAAATGGATTTACGATTTTTGAACTGAGGCCAAAACTGAGTTTTTCAACCAAATACTGATATAATGCCTATTAAAGTTATTTATTTTCGCTCTGGCTCAAAATTGATTAACAAAAATTATTTAATTAAGCGCTCAGCGATATATCATCGAGGGAGGGATCGTATTCCAAATTTTTGATCAACTTTTGAAATTGAGCAAAATGAATGCCTCTTCTAGTACAACGCCTATAAAGCCGTTTTTTCGAGAAACGATGGTAGGAAGTTTAAAAGAAAGTAATAGGCACTTCTATCTTGTCGGAACTCATCAGACGCGAACAATTTCTGTTATTAGTAGATCTATCCTATAGATATCGTAACAATGAAACTTTGAAAGTCTTATTTAACCAGTGCTGCGGGATGTTCTATCATCACTTCGATTCGCTTCGATAGACATTTGTGTCTCTTTTTTTACGAATAAAATTGTATTCTATTTCGCAATTCATATTGTGATCATAGCCCACTCGATTCTATTTCTATAAATTCATTCGATAAAAAATCACCAATATTTTTATTTTCGATGGCAAGTGAAAAAAGGAAAAAGAGATAGTTTGCAAATTTATTCTAACAAGCTGAGATCGCAATAGACAAAACGTAATTCAAAAAACGCAATGGAGCACAATTTTGTTCGTAAAAAAAGAGACACAAATGTCTATCGAAGCGAATCGAAGTGATGATAGAACATCCCCCAGCACAGGTTGTATAGGGCTTACCATATAGTAAGTGGAATGTACACCACGAAATAAAAAATTAATTCCATTCTTATTCTATATTACTCAATGGAATTATGAATCACTTACCAGAAAATAAATATCCAGAAAAAAATCGAAAAAAAAATATGGTAAAAAAGAGTTTAACATTTATCTCTCTAGAAGAAAATATGGTCGATAAAAGCGATTAACTTTAGTTTAGTGAATTTTTCTGCCAACTAGTGAAAAAAAAATTCTAGATTTTTTTCGGATAAAGTAGCCAACCCTCCTAGAATACATAATCAGCATTTCTAAAAGCATATTGAAATCTTATCTTAATGAGTCTTCTTATGCATCTACATGCTTTTCGCATGATGGATCTCAGATATGCTGATGGTCGAGTTCTAATCATCAGGAAAAACTTCGAGAGTCTAAACATAAACGCAATCAATATTAACCGCCTAGAATATAGGAATACGTCTAAATGGCAACCATCTGCATGTAACACTTAAAAAATTCTTCGAAGATCACACAGAGACAGAAGAACGATTAACCATTCGTCGGAAATGGAAGAGAAAAAAGTTTTTCTAACCTGTGAAATTTCAGTTTTGAGCTATCAAATTCAATTACCAATTGTAATTATATTGTATTCCATAGTTATGAAAAGGTGTAAAACCACTGTGCTATATACCACACGTAATTTAATTTTTGAATAGTGCTAAACTATCGTAATTTAAAATTTTATTGCAAATAATTATCGTTTATTTATGTACTGCCAACTATTCATTATTTATATACAAAATAATTTACATTATACGTATATATTCCGTCATGCTGTCACTTATTCTGATTAATTTCGTATACACATATAGCTATACAGAAATCTTAATTTTTATCTAATTACCGAATATCGTGTGGTGTGTGCGTTTCTGAAATACATCAGTCACGAATAGAAAAAAAACCTGTCGACGTCTGTCTATAATATAAATTTTCTGCCCCATCTGAGCTGAGTATGTTTACAAAATGCGGGAATATTTATTTCAATAATACCCTATAATATATATTAACTACATGTATTTAATTTGCCAAAAACCAGAAAATTTAATAAAAAAATCAAAACAGTAATTAATTTTAAAGCCGATGGTGGTTTTAGAAATTTTAAGAAAATTTATTTAAAAGAATGATAGAAAATTTTTAATTAACGGCAGACGAAAATTTATTTGTGATGAAAAAATTGTAATTAATTTTAATTGATGGTATTCGTTTGAAGTTAAGATAATTGAAGGTTTTCTAGTTCCAGAAGTTTTAGAAAATATCCGAAATTCTTGGCTTTATTAAAACTTCAAACAACCAGTCGCGCGATCTAGATGGAAGTATATGAAACCGTTTCTACGGTAAAGATGCAATTTCTATGCCATTCTTTCGAACTGAAGTCAAAACTCTTCATGATTTCGATTTGCACAAATTTAAGTCACCCATTCAACTAAATCAGATTCTTCAGAAATTAAAAATTTTCTACGAATTTTGTATAATTTATTCTAGAATATCAAATTTTTATATTATTTTCTGCAATTCAGTTTTCAACGCGATAGCAATTGGAACTAAAATAAAATTGATATAGAAAAAGCGACGTAAGAATTGAATAAAACACTTTACCAAACACGGAGCACAGTAGATTAAATTGTAACGATTGAGCTAAGATCCAAAACAAATATGGCTCATGAAATACAACGGACTAATATGGAAGAGCCTTTGCAAAGATTCTTCAGCATAAAACAGCAATTCTGACAAAAGCTTACATCTAGGTATCAAAGTGATTTATGTTGGACCCATAGTTTTTGAAGCCTATATACATACATACATACATTTATGGCTTGGGACACTGGCCAAATATTCAATTCAGAATAAATTTAATAAAATAAGTAAAATTATTTATAAATAAAAATTTTCCGCGTAACAACAAATTTTATCAAAATTAAATGGTAAATGGCAATGTGCCAATAATTCTTAGTGTCCATTCTAATCAGGTCACGAACTTTTTAGACTCCATTTTAGATTTTTTTGTGATACAAATTAACTTGAAACTCTCTTAACATATTAATTTAATTTATGACATGAAATTTGGCTCTATAGATCTGGATAAAATTGGACTAAAGCTTCATTTTCATTGCTACAATGACATTTTGTGTTATATGCACAAAATTATACGCAAAATTGACTTGGAATTGAAATTCAAATGAATGCAATACAAATTCAAACATTAAAATACCAGTTGACTCCAGAATTCTAGCTGATATAAATATTAAAATTCCTACTTTTAAATTCCAAATCTAGAATAAAACGAAAAGCTTCAAAATTCAAACTATAGGCTATAGGAATTTCGAGGCTGAACATGTTAAGGCGATATTATTATTATTGGAGTATATCAATTTTGAAATTAAGATCTCAGTCATAAATTTTTCAAACAATTTTTCAATGTTTCAAAAGTTATGACAAAACCACAGTTTATGGGTACAAGTTCAACAGGACAGACTCGCCTCCTAAAACCATTTTGTTCAAAATTGATTCGGTTTATTGCACTTCGCTCAATATGAATGCGCAAGTAGAGATTAGGATCGGAAATTAAGTTTAATGAGATTTTAAAGATTCATTTCTCGGGAATTTTGCCATCACCGATTTCGAAAATTCTCGTTTCTCGAGAGAAATATGGGTTTTCTCGAGAATTTATAAACAAATCGTGCAACAATTGCGGCCATTGTGTCTAATTTAGCAATATTTGACGACATTCCAATACAAAAAAATAGAAATTGCGAATTTATTCGTTGTAGTTTGAAGTTCCAAGGTTTTGATCTACCAAACCTCCCGAAAGAAACACTAAAACCAGTACAAATCGCTCTAGAGGCACAGTCTCTTGAAGAGAGTAGTTCTTTATTGGCATCAAATTGTCTGCAATAAATTCAAATTCAATACCTCTGATTTCAGTGTTGAAGTTTTTGAAAAAGCCTGGCAGCTTAACTGTTATTAGTTCCTCTACAAATTGTTTCAGGATGAATTCACAACCTGAAATATTGGAAATAGCCAAATCCTTGGATAATTTGTTATTAATGAACGTAAATCAGAAGCTGCTCCTACCAAAAATTCCGTCGAAAATAATTGTTCACTCTGAATAATTCACTTTCATTGAAAGAAAAAAGAAAATTAAAAGCGACATAAACACGTACATTTATTAAAAGAACTCAATTTAGTAGAAATAACTGGCCAAATTATTGCAAATTTAGGTTTACTTAAAAATGCTTTTGGCCAACTTCTACGCAGAACGAAATGTTTGTTCTACATCAGGGCATTTTGTTTCTAAAAAAACGACTCGGTTATCGGACATGGCCATAGATGCCTTGTGCCTCTTAAAATTTCATTTCATAAACAAAAGTATTAAGTAAATTTTTTATTTCGTTAAAAAAATATTATATTTCTTATAATTTTTAGCTATAGAAATATATTTCTATAGCACGAATTACGACGCACCGCTTTACTATCAATTTTTAATTTTGTTCAAAACATCATATAAATCGTTATTATGAAAGTAACTTCTTTGCCTAATGGTGATATATACAACGGATAAATGCTGTAGTGAGTAGTTTCGGTGCCTCCCAGACACAGTTCACACAGTCAGACTCATCTTTCTAGATGTATTTGTTTGTGTGGAAAGAATGTGCTTGCTACTCTAAGGTCATAAGTAATTGCAAAGTACAACATTATCTCACCACTATCAGTCGCGGTTTCGTGTCGGGATTACGAGCCGCATTGATTTTCACACAAGTCGGCCTGATTTCTGTCAGCTCTAGCATTAAAGTCCCCAATTACCATTCTAACATCGTGTTCGGATATAGATCCCATCAGATCATCCAAATCATTGTAAAATGAGTCTTCATCTTGAGGCTGGCTGACTTCTTTGGGCGGGGCGCGTCTACATAAATTATCGACAGGTTAGTTAACTTCATGTCCAAGCGAAGCTTGGTTTTACCTTCGGCCCAAGAAGAAATCCAGCTCTAAGATTTCCGAGGTTATCGCCACGTTCACCTCTGGGAAATTATGGTATCCACATGATACTGTGGTGGTATTCTTGGAAAATTGTGTAATTTACATATAGCTCATGTATAAGTACCACCCGACCACAGGGGCCGAATAACTACAATTATCAATTTATTTTAAAAAAAAATCTTTTTGTAGCAGTTATTCACTTGGAAATGGAGGGAAATTTTGAAAAATTGGAAAATTTAACTCAAAGATATCTTTTTATATAGAGAATTTTCATTCATACGAGTAACTCAGAATCGAAAAAAATTCAGTTTACTAGTTTCTCAAACAAAAAAAACACAGTATCTTTATATTGTTAACGCGCTCTAAAACGATATGTTGGTACAAAACATCCCCTCTAGGTGTTCAAGATAGAGTTCCAATGTCACATTTTAATCCGCGCCAATTAAGCTGACTTTTGAACATTCGGTCCAAAATCAAAAATAACTCGATAAGAGTAGAATTTTTTAGAATATTTTTCTCGCGGATGTAATAGAATACTTAATTACTCTCTTGGCATTCTTAATCTCAACCTAATATTCTTAAAATTCCAATTCTTACATTTTTTTTCTCAGAACTCCTTGTTTGTACATTTACATATTTTTTATAAATGCCCTAAAACTAAAATTAATTGGATTGTGTAACGATTTTCGTTAGAAAAATTATTTATTTTACACATATATACAACTTGGAACGGAAGCGATTGCCAGAAAGATCGAATGGAAAATTAGTTTACAAGTTAAGGGAACTCGGCCAAAATATTTCACTTTCAAAGCCAATTCAAAATACTTGGAACATAATAAACAAACGTAATAATTCCTCGTTAATAATGGCAGGTATTTTAGGTATATTCTTTTGGAAATGAATAAATATTGCACTATATATGATAAGAAAATTACAATTAAAAGAGGTTCTTACAATTTAAGTTTCGTGGCATTTTCAATGTAAGTGAGCAAAAAATTAATCTTCTTTGTTGTAATATATGCTCATTGTGATATTGAGGGTAATAAGAAGAAATATTTACGTTCACGGAGTCACGATTAAAATTAATCAGTTTCGAACCAGGCGATTCTTGATGATTTACGCAAAATCATTAGAGTTACAGCTCAAATTAAGTTCCAATTCTATAGGAGTAGTAAGGCAGGTCAGGTAACGATAGAATGAAGATTCGGTACTAATTAGGCTTTGCCAATGACCCCGACACGAGTAAATAGACTTATTTTATTATATTTAAATATAATTTCGTAATATAAATATTAATCGGTAAATTTTGGTAACTAGAACATAGATTTCAGAAAAGTATGTTATATACAAACTTAAAACCTGTGAAATGGTTAGCCTTCCGTATTACTCATCTCTTTTAGTTCTACTATTTTCCGCCCTTTATAGGAGTGCGTAAATTTCGATAGACAAAATCTTGAGTGATTCGAAAGGTGTTCCCAAAAATCAAACAAACCAACATACCAACCACAACCGCCAAACAATAAAATGAATAAATCAAATAAAATCCAATCAAATAAAATATTACGGTATCGATTTTAGACTAAAATTAGAAACATATTACTATTATACATAATATACAAGGGTGTGATACTGTGAAACAAATATTTCAACAACAATAAGACCAATTAATTTTGGGCAATCAAAGGCGCGATTAACCCAAATAAAACGAATCTTCCGCATGTAAAAAATCGATAAGGCTGAAACTTATTCCAGCCAAACGTTAAACCACACTACTTTATTTATATGTAGATATAAAAAAAAATCCAGATTTATATAAAATAAAAACCACATACCATATTCTATTATCGCAACGTAAATAAATACTACACAAAAAATTGTAATCACTCAGACATAATTAATTAGTTTTAATTAAATATAGTTAATTAATTAGCATCGTCTATAAATAAATGATACTATAAAATTCAACAAACTACATGGGACTACTTACATCTATGTATATTTTTTTGTGTATTCCAATTAATGTTTTATTGATAAAACTATATTTTATAAGTATTACTATATATATAACACAACTACTAAATCAAAATTATATTTAATAAAATATAATCTTATTTATCCGGTGTGACACTAACTACGACTATTAATACGCTTGTACTCCTCCATTTAGATTGACAATAATTTTCTAACTAAACTGACAGTCGTTTGTTTATTATAAAAGAAGCAGTAAGCAAAAAAAAACAAGAGATGACAAATAAAAATTCAAATACAATGTTGGAATTGGAAAATCAATATTTGTGTCATACATTTTTAGTATATTTATGATAGTGTGCGATAAACAGAGTCAACTATATAATAGTAGAACATAAAATGAGCAGTCGATTTTATTTTGGTATCTGCAATCTGCACTGAATATAATAATCATGTTAGTATATGCCAGTATTGAGTATGGTGCATAGAGCTTCAGTTGTTTTTATTATTTGGCTTTTTACGTATTGTGATTTTTTTACTTTATACATATACATATGGTTTGTGTATTCGATTATAACAGTTCTTTTTTTAAATATACAGTGAAATCTAGTAGTCAACATTTTGTACTAAACATATTAAATCGTTAGAGAACAGTTTACTAGTGTATTCCAATAATTTAACATGGTGTTCGGATTACAATGTAAGATACCATACGTTTCTTACATTTTATGTACTGTTAGTTGGATTAAACATAAGTAGGACAGAATTTGTATATATAATATATGAAATTAAACGGACATAAATCCTGTGATCCACAAATATCAAACAGGTTTGCTGAATTTCTTCAATCAGTTTATAAGCCGATGGACGTCGATAAATATATACCAAAGTGATGCACATTACAACGTATCGATACAGCCGAAGATATCCCTCCACTTGGCCTCCAGCCAGAAACATTCAAAGATATATGAGGTCCAGACAGCAACCAGCTTCTTTACTAAGAGACTATTAACATTTAAAAATTCCTCTGTGAATACTTTTCAATCAATCGTTGAAATTAGGATGGTTTTCTATGAAGTGGAATATGATCCAGAGTGATACTAATATCAAGGAATCATATTTGATATAATAATGTGAGATCCGAGAACGTGCCTCCCCCAGTTATCGAGAATAGAGTGTTGGGGACAGTGTCTAAATTATACGAGTCCTTAACGGAAGGCACGAATTTGGGATTAGCGATGAGATCGATGTTAAAGTCGCCACAGAGCTGATTGTAAAAATTGTTTAAGCTCGCGGTAACCCGGTCATTAATTAATAAAGTTAATTTTATTCAGATTTTGTATTTTTTAGTTAGACCTTTAGCTACTCAAACAAAAAATGTAGGTATTTGGGTGCGATCCTTTAAATTTTGTACTAATATACCAGATAGTAAAACGGTCCTGTTCTAACTCACTTAATGTTCTAGATTAAGAAAAGTTTTTATATTTTTTAGTAAGAGTACAATCCTTGATTCGGCAGGAGAATTTTATTCAAAATTTTTAATTTTATATACTAACATATAACATAGCAAAACACACCTCAAAAATCACTTAACTATTAAATTTAGTTATGTTTTTTACTAATTACTTTAATGTTCCTCCCATTCACTTAAAACACAAGTGCATCTTTGCATTTATGTCTCGAGTGATATATTTATGTAAATTTAATTTTGTTCTAACTGTTTTTTTTTAAATTGCAATAAGCATTGTTGTTGAATATTATTGTAAATATTTAGATCACTAATCTTATAGATTTGTTTATCCAAATTTTACATATTATTCTCACTAATCCATTAAAATTTATTAAGGGTTAGTATTTACAAATTGCACGCTTTTGGACAGACGCGTGAAGTCTAAAGATATAAACCGAACCAAAGATACATCAACAAACGACAACGCCCGTTAAATTAAAATAACCACACAACCAATATCGGTGCTGACTGCGACATTAACGTCGAACATTTTTTAGAATCTACTGTTTTCTGGCTCGCTATGTTGGTACTATATTTTGGCTGTCAATTTTTATGAACATTTTATACAAATGAAAATAAAATCATTTCTCCGCTTTTACGGTGCCGCTATGATTATTCAAGCGATATTGCCGAAAGATAAATGTATTTTGACGATGTATTTGGTTGTTGTATTTTTGGTTATTGGTAATTTTACTGATGCAAACAACAATCCATTTCATACTACAATATTGAAAGCTAATCATATAGCCAATGCAATCACTGCCAGAAGTGCAGAAGCTCAGAAAGGATTTAGCCGGGTGAAGACAATTGTCACAAGAGTGAAATACTTTTTTTTAGTTTTTCTATATACCCGATACCCAACGTTAACCAATAGAGTGAAAATTAAGGATTGCGGGCAGGTTGTTAAATGTATGGTATCACATTACTGAGTGTACGCTTATATATATGACGATTGACGATAGGTATTGGCAGTTATTACAGAAGAAATTACTGATACATATAAGTTTGGAGATGTTCTGGATATATAGTTATCACGGGATGAATGAAGTTAGATCCGAGTACGAAACTCAAGTTAATCTCATTATTGGCCTGGCAAAAGACTTGAAGGTATCGATTGATAGCAATATCGATCGAGTCGAACAAATAATATCTAAGTTCAATTATCAAACTCTGTAGCGCTACCATACTACGTAAACGTGCTCGTAAATCAAAATTGTCTTGGTGGTCTCCGGACTTAACCGAATCAAGAAAATTGGTTCGTAAGTTGCGCACGTTATATCAAAGAGATAAAAATACCAAAACCCGGGAAAGCAAAAGGCTTAACTATGTGGTACACCGAAAGAGGAAGTATAAAAGTATAAGAGACAAAAGTTAAATGAGCTTAAATGAGTTCATGACGGAAAATGGTAATACTGAATCATGGGGCTTTGACCAGAAGTTTAGCATAGGTAAATTGAAAACGAATGGCCTAGACAATATCGAGGTCGAGGTGATACAACGTGTTTGGCCTATTATAGAGTCCTTCATCACGAACTTTATGTATACTTCTCTTAGCAAAGGAGTATTTCCCAAAGCTTGAAAAAATGGTAAATTCGTTATCATTAGGAAAACCGGAGATCGGTGTCCAACCGATCCCAAATCTTATCGACCTATCATGCTGTTGCCTGTCCTAGGTAAATTATTTGAAAAATTAATTGCCGTCAGGGTAATGGACATATTCCAAAAAAGTAGCACCTATAGTGACAAACAGTTTTGCTTTAGAGAAAATAGGTCCACAGAGGACGGAATGATCAAAATGATTAATAGCGCGTTCGACAACCTGTGCTGGCATGCAATCTCTATAACATAATTAACCACTATTTCTCTGAAAGAAAATCCACGGTTATTTCAAGTCATGGGACACTTGAAATTGTCAATAAAGGATGTCCGCAAGGTTCCATCCTTGGTCTACACCTTTGGAATATTGTCTTCAACTGAAACATGAACCAAGAAATCCAACAAGTAGCATTCCGGGACGATATGGTCTTTGCTGCGAATTTAAGACAAAGTATTTAAGGAAAAGCGCAAGTAGCCGATGGTAGACTGTTGGAAAAGTTCTAAATGGAGCTATTCTCTACAAAGTCATTTATGATCCAACTAACGATTTACTGGACATTAGGAGGCCACCTTTTGGTCTCAATAAATGGTTAAAGAATTAAGATGGAGAATACTGTTAAATAGGTGGGAGTTGACTTCGACGAAAGACTCGGAGTTACTTCACATGTCTAAAAAGTCGCTGAAAATAATAAGAAGGTTTTCGATGTGCTGGAACGAGTTGCTAAAGAGACCTGGGGACTCAAGCAACGTACTTTGTTAATAATATATGAGGCCCGCTCAAGAGGAAAACGAGGTAAGTACCTATATACTTATCTGCAAAACATTGAACCGAGATTAGAGACAAAGATAAATGTATGAGTTTCCCAAATGTAAACGGGGCATGGAAGAATAGGCTCTTATATGTACCGACTGAGTCTAGCGGACTCAAGCGCCTGTAAATGTGGACAGGGCGAAGATACCTTAAAAAACATGTTCTATGACTGTAATCTAGCTCAAGAAGCTAGAGATCAAGTAATTATCGACTTAAGAGTTGGCCACTCAACTTAGTTTAAGGTAGAAATAAGAAAGTAGTATCAGGACACGTTTTTTGAATTGTTTAAAATATAGATGTTACACTGATTTAACGTACACAGTATAAAGATATGGAGGTCAGAAAACAAAACAAATTATATTTGTCGTAATTAAATTACACAGTTGGATTAGCAAATCGCCCCATAATTGTCGGTTAGTTGCACAAAACAAATTTTAATTACTGTCAATATCAATGTTACACAATTAGCACATATGTATAAAAGCCCCAGTTATCTAGATATTGTACATCAATCGTGTTATGATTTGCTGAACACAATGAGATCGTTTGCCATTTTATGTTTGGTTTTAGTTATCGGAGTGGTATAGAGCACAAAATTATTAATTTTATTAATTAATTATTAATTAAATTTTTGTATTTTTTTAAAATATATATTTATAGTGTGTTGCTGTTCCAGAGGGTAATCGTGAAAAGCGTTCTCCCAATGATGAGGGTCACGCAAATGAGGATGGTGGACAAAATAAAGGATTAGGGATTGCGGGTAGTATGGCGAATAAACATGCGGCTCAAGGTTTGGAAATAGCTGAAGGTGCAGGTGGTCAAAATGGTGGTCAAGGTGATGGTCAAGGTGGTGGTCAAGGTGGTGGTCAAGGTGGTGGTCAAGGTGGTGGTCAAGGTGGTGGTCAAGGTGGTGGTCAAGGTGGTGGTCACGGTAAAGGCAAAGGCAAGGGACATCGTAAAAGAAAAGAACATGGAAAACCAGATGAAAATGATCAATTTGTTGATGAAAACCCATTTGCTATTATTTCTGACGGTTTCATCGAATAATTCCTCGCTTTATCTGTTCCACAGTATATACAGACGTGTTTTGTTTTAAACGCAAATTAATAAATTTGGTTAAAATTATAGTTAATTGGATTTTTTTGTTTTGCTTATTTTATAAATGGTTTTGATTCAGAATCATTCAACAAAATATGGCTGTAAACTGATTTTGGGCCAGCTTTAGTTCTGGTTTGTTAATTTATTCGGGCCTCAAAAAACTTCGTCCCAATATCGTTCAAACACTGGAAATTCTAACATTTTTGTGTGTTCCTGCCGTTATGGAACTGGGACAGTAACTTTTTATAGGTATAATGGCATAATTATCGCAGTTCGTAATAAATTTGATTTGTAATAAGATAATTTGTATATAGCAACTTTTTTTTTTGAAGTTTAGAGAATAATGTGCTACCGTTTATGCGGACATTAATGATGACTTAACCATTTTGGCGGCTTTTATTTTCACGAATTTGACTTGGATGTATGACGATAATATCCTCGTTCCGTCGTTTGTACTTCAATTTACAGTATACCAACATTTTTTAACTTCGATTTTGATTGACTTGTCGTACGAAACATGTATTGGAACCTGTTTTTCATGAATAATAATAAAATTTATAATTTCAGACAAGGCAGACTATATACAATTCAATTAATTGCTTCCTATGTCCAACGCGGATTGGACCACTGTCCTATCCACAATACAAGTATAAATGGTTTAGTTGTGGTATTCAACGAGTTATTTAAAGGTTATATTAGCAAGTCCTTAACCCGTAAATATCCTTAGTATACGACTGAGCTTAGTTGCCTGGAAACCTGTCGTAATAAAGCATACATCAGATATAAGTGTTTAAGTCCCTCTTCGGATTATTTTCAATTTAAGTATCTCAGAATCCAGTTGCAGGAATTAAATTCGTGGTAGCCGAATATCAGTTATTTAGTTTTACGGGTTAGTTTGGTTACTTCCTTCTACGTTTGTTGTTATTTGAAGGAGGGCAATTTGATACTGTATATCAATATTTTGGAAGTATTGTTCTGTGAAATACTTCATTTGTTGCTCTTGTTCTTCACTATCTATAAACATGATTAGCGCTTACACTCTGTTTGTCTGCAGATCAGTCAGCTGAAACTTTGTATAAGCTTCTTTTAGTTATTGGATTTGGGTTGTTAGATAGGTTTTAGTTTTTCTGTCGTTGCTGATTAATTTGAGCCGCGCGCAAGCTTCACGTAACTAAATTCAAGCATTTTCATTTTGACTGGTTTTTATGTTTGCTAATTGTTGTTATTTTGGCCTTTGATAGTTTCAAAGGATCACCATCCACACGAAAGTATAACACTTTCTGTTGAACAACAGTTGTTGCGGTTGGTTCGAAGGACCACTGTTAAATTCAGCGTCAGCTTGAAACTAATTATCTTTTAATTCATGAAACTCTGAGCTTTCCGCTGATGGGGGCTAATATCAAAATGAAATGAAATAACGTTGAGTATCAGTTAAAATATATACTTAACGTTATTTCATTTCAGTCTGGTATTAGACCCGCCCACCCCCCCCCCATGGGTAAACTCTGCAGAGTTTAGTGCAATTAAAGAAAATAGATTCAACGGATGCTATACACCCGCGCACGTTTGCCTGCGCCGGAAATATTTGTACAGGTATATCGAACCAATTTTTGTATTTTTTCTGGTCGCCGCACGCATGTTAAATTACCTGCAAAGTTTTATCATATACATGCTTAGGTAGACCTGCACAGGTATGACGGTGCAGGCATACCTGACAGGTCCTACCTGTACGTATGTTGCCGGCTTTATGCAGACAATGTCTCTTTCTTACAGTTTTTATTTTATATCTTATTGAGCTTTATTAGAGCATGAAGTAACTTATTTTTTAATTATTATAGAATAAAATGGAAACCCCCAAAGAAAATCCCTCACGGCAGGAGGTGAAAATCAATGTTTGAATGTTTCAATTGATTTCAAGAAATAATAATTAGGGATTATGATAAATAATGAGCGATTATTTTTATTAATTTAATAAGATGGTACATTGACCACATACACTCATCGGTGGGCCCTACTCAATTTACAGCCACTATGCTCTACTCGTATAATGTGTGCAAATGCAATGCCTTGAAGCTGCACCAGCCAAATCAGCCGGCCACAACGAAACCTAGTCTATAATTTATTACAATTTATTACATAAGACAAAGGAAGGAAAAGGTAAACACTAGAAAATGTGTAATATTGTTTTCCTTTTTCTTCCTGTACCTGTACCATAGTAAAACGATAGCCGTCGAAATTAATCGACGAATTGTATAATAGGGCCGCTGGTCTCAATTTTATTACACTTGCCGTTCGCGTTTAAAGCATCAGTAGGTTTCTATTAAACTAAGTTGATTTTTACACAAAATAATTATATGTTATGTTTCGGCGTCTTATCAATGAGCTGTAATTAATTTGGAATAAATTCTGGTCCGAGTTTTATCGAGTTAGCAATTACGTCAAAAGTTACAAAGGGGCGTTGTAGGTTCAATTTGAAGTTACACCGCCCACGGTTTTCTCGCGAACGGCAAGTATATTAAAATTGGGACCTGCGGTGTAATAAATTGTAATGAAATTGTAATAAAAATATGGGCTAGGTTTCGTTGTTGCGGGCTGATTTGGTTGGTGCTGCTTAAAGGCACTTACAAGTGCTACATTGCTCGTGAACTTTGCTCTGCGAAATCTTCTGCGTTGAATGAGAGTTGAATGTTCGAAACGAACACTTGTTTTACACTATAATTTGTATACGCTCCACATTTATAATTCAATTTTGCCGCGATTAGCTATAAAAATAGAATAATTAAGTTTCGAGATGAAATCTATTCAAACTATTAATTTCACAGACTTTTTTATTATTTCTGCTACAATATAATTATAATAATTTACACTAATTAGCATAGCTTTGGCATCGATTATATACATAAACTATAATACAGTTTTTAAAGGCCATTACTGGCCCCTTACTTACTACCGGAAATCCTGGAACACCTGATGTACAGGGATGGACATCTCTTAATATTTAGATAGAATCATCCTCAGCGAAAAATCTTGAATAGTGATTGATCGATTCGGACAAAATCCTCCTTGATAGTCACCAATCAGGCCCTCCACTAGAGTGGTGATTCTATCCAATATAATGTAGGACAGTAACTAGTATGCTGCGTAAAGGAGAGCTATACTGTGATAATTATCACACTTCAAGTGGCCCCTCTTCTTAAAGATAAGGCATATTGCAGCCAATTTCTATTCATCAGGCATAACTCCGGTTCGTCATACTAATCGAATATGGTCGAAAAGAAAGTTGCACAAATATCCCTCTGTATGAAATTATGAAATTAAACGACGCGGCTTTGCCCTATTATGAAACTTATTTGTCGAATTTTTTCGATATCGAATCCTCTTTAACTGTTGACGTAATTTTTTTATTACAATCCTTAAAGCGTCTTTGTTGAAAATTATTTAATAAAAAACATAATAATAATTTAAAATTAAAAAAAATTATTTTTATTTGCATTGTGAATTTGAGCATTTCGTCAAAATACCTATAATGGACAGTATTGGTTTTTTGTCCATTCGAGTGATGAAGATGAAGTTGATGTGACATCCTATCTCCTAACAAAGAAAACGTTTGCGCACAGGTTCCAACCCTTTTGATATGACAAACAAAATATAATATTAAGTTCCGGGTTCTTATATGTACCATTGTTTATTAATGAACATTTTTTTAAAATTTATCAAATTATTTCGAGTATCGAAGAACTGCTTTAAAAACCTTCGTCGAATTTCTTTTGCTTGGTTGCTGGGATTCAAGTTATTTGGACGGAGGGAAACAAGATTAAAATTGTCGTTTCTCCACGATCCTCGAATTAATGTTCCATTATTTTCGCTATCTACTAGGCCTGGCAAAACATAATAAGAATCGGATTGTTGAGTCCGAAGCCAATTATGAAGGCGCAAACACATGCTTCAATAATTGGGCAACTAAAATGCCAAATCAATAATTCTTCTAGCGCGGCTGAACCTATATAGTTGAAGATCCTCTGGCACAGTGATAAATTCTATTTTCCATACGGTTTCAACAGATTTGAAGTCAAAGTGAACGCATTGTTCGCAACAAAAACGTATGGGGCGTTTTTAAATCCCTGTGATACATCGCTTGATCCTGGAATGCTAAAATTATAATTTTAGTATGTATAACCAAAAATTAATTGATCTATATAGAAATATTTACTTGATGGAATTGGAATAAAACATTTTTCCAAATTTACTATTCCGAAATACTCCACCATCACTTTGCCGACCAGCCGCACCGAAATCGCACATCATAAATCACCAATAGCTAACAGGATTATAGAATTCGATTTCTTATGGTTGAAAAATTCAGAACCACAGTGTGCAGGTGCCTACAAACAAAGAATATATGTAAGTTTATTTCTGAATAAAATAACGAATAAATTATATACCTACTTGTATCATAACATGTTTACTTTCGATGGCACCGATACAACGTGGAAAGTTCCATCTCTCTTCAAAACCAACTGCGATCTTCGATCTCGATCGATGCCGATGCACAATTGTAAGCCAAATTTAAGCTTTGTTGCGATTCTCCGGTGGCAATGGTATGTTAATGTGATTGCCAACCACATCGTTCCACTTATAGGTGTTCTTAATTTGAAGCAAATTTTCAATTTGCCACCATACAAGGCGTCTTTACTATATTAAGATAAGCACCCGTCGTATCCCGAGTTTGATAAAAAAATTCGTACTCAACATTTACGTACCCGTTTAATCTTCTTATCATTTTCGTCATCACTTTCATTGCTGCTACTGCTCGAAAATATTATGTCCACTCCACTAGTTGATTTTTATTATAAATCATTTTCAAATTTCCTGTTGATGTGATTTTTGATTTTGTTATAAACAGAATTATTTTATGTTACATAAATTTCATTAATTCTTGCTATAAAAGCGGCTATGGTTGTTTGTATATCCATAAAATAAATTATACTTGTTTCACATTTTACATATCAATTTTTAACATTCTCTTCTCGTTCGATTATGCAAATCTGCTTAAAACGTTCAATGTAAATCAAGTTTAAATAGCAATCGAATTTTGCCCCCGAGTAAGCGGTTTCGTTGTAATCTCTACACGGCCCCATTGAATTCCTCATGCAATGGATCTTCAATATAAATCTCCACAGTATGTATGTGAGGTGACTACAGTCTGTGATGCATAATGAACATCAAGCCGGTCGGTAAAGTGTCTACTCCATGCGTCGATGTTGACTCAGAGGTTTCCATCCCGGTCCCGACTGGCACTTGACACAGGCGTAAAAGTAAGGTGGAATCCAGTAATTCCATTAAAGAAACTACGCGAACTGCGCTCATGGCTGAGTTGATGTACTTTCGGAACCACGGCCTTCCACCATTTCCGCCTCTTCCGTATACAAATCTGCTTAACTGTCCTCCTAGCAAGAACAGCTTTGCTTTTCCTCGCGATTGTGAGACGTTGTTGTATATGGATTAGGATTCGATAGCTTCTCCGGTACCACAGATAATAAAACGTTCAAAATTATATCATTTAATTTATTTATTTTATTATTTTCAATAATAATTAAAATACAATTATATATTTTGTTTAAAATAAAAATAAATATTTTAAATCATCCATCTAAATTATTATTTGTTTAATTTTTTTGTAATTAAAGTGATGTATATAAATATAATAGTTTTGGATATTAATTTATTTTAATGTCTAATTATAATTTATCTTACAAATTTTATTAATTTTTTTTTTTTTAACAATGAACTTAAGGTACGCATGGTTTTTATTCCCCAGCATATTACATACGGTTCAAATGTGTATTATATATAGTTAAATGCTTCCCACCAACGTTATAAACTAATTTAATTTAGAATATTTTTCTATATATGTATACATATATACGAGTATATAGTAATTATGAATGAAATTAATTTATGAATTCATATGCAACTACTAATTATAATTAATTTCTATACGGTAACATTAAATTTTATAGTTTTGTACATTATTTAGATATGCGAATCAATCGGAAAATTATCTGCCTCTTCCAGCATATTCCTGAAATTTGGACGCCCATTTGGTATGTGCCCGTTCTGTTGATCAACCGTTTTCACTTTCGACCAACCATCTTTTACATGATTACCAATATTATTCGCTACATGATTATTACCTATATGATTGGTGGGCGTAGCGATTTTATTTTTGATACCCGAATTTCGTAAATGGCCATTTGTTAAACTAACATGATGGCTAACGGTTGGTAGCGGATTTGGTATTTCCTCCAAATCTTGAACAACCGCATCATTTGAATTATATAATAATGTATTATGATTACCTAGTTTGATTGTTTCATTGTTATTACTATTACTATTCTTATTATTACTTATATTATTATGATTGCCTGTTGCTGCTGCTGCTGCTGCTGCTCCCTTCATCACTGAAGTACTATTGCTACCACTGCCATCACCGCCGCCATTCATTAATTTTTGTACACATTGACGTATTATTTTCTCAAACTCTCGCTGCACCGATGGACTGTCCGTATCACCATCGACCTTCAAAATATTTCATAGAAAATAAAATATAAATTACCATTGATTTTCGATTAAATAATTACAAATATGTGTACTGTATTCACGTATGCACATATGTTTACAATTCCTTCCAGAATATTATTAAGGAAATTGTATTTTGAAAATTTAAATATTCTTATTTTAAATAATTTATTGGAATGGTGGAATACTGTCGATTGATTTAATATAAGCGTGGTATGTAATAAACAATATGAGTGTGGAACTTCAGAATGTCTTACTCACTTAACTATTGCCATTTCAATATGCAACACAGTGCAGAATCATCACATTTTCGACGTGATGGACCTACGGAACTCTAAACAGAAAAAGTACCGAAACCAGGACGTGCAAAAGTGAATAAAAAAGAGGTCAAAACAAATATTGGCGCAAGAACCCTGACGTCGTTCTTGTTAAGATCCGTCAGGTCATCAAACTGGGAACCTCCCATAAATTTCATTCTGCTGTGCGCCAGAGCGCAGGTGGAACACTATCTCCGCCTGCTCCTCGTCACCAGGGTATGGTGTCGACGAAGCGGACCTCGCTGTATCTTCTTCCATATGGAGGTATTGAGCTCATCTTCTCCCCCATCTTCCTTGACCCCGCCTCATTCGTCAAATTATCTATATATTTCACCTTAATTGCGATACTTCTAATGTTCTGAATTTTAAACTCTTTTCCCATCCTTATGGTGATTTTTAACAATATCTCATCATGTAGGACTGATTAATCTGTATCCTTAATTTATATCAACGCCCTTTAATATATACAAATAGTCTTATCACAATCAAATGCAGGTTCCGAATATTTTATTGATTAGTTGTTCGGTTTTATTATACAATCACAGATTCCGAGATTTTGGCTAGGCCACCTATCACCTTACTCTTGTCCCTGGTTCTCTATGAATTCTCTGATAATTATATTGCTCCTCTATGCAGGGCCAGGTTGATAGAATCAAAGCCATCTTAATAAATCAAGCCTCCATGTTCAAAAAGAACTTTTATTAGTCTAAGATGACAAAAAGAGTCTAAAATGACAAAAATAATCGCTCTCTTCATACATTTTATTTAATATTTATGAAATATTTGAATGAAAAGTAACTCAAAATTATAATTTTTTGAAATCAATTGAAACTATAAACATTGGTTTTCACCTGACTTGAAGGATTTTTCCGTGGGGTTTTCCATTTTATTGTATTAATTAAAGGAAAATAAGATACTTTATTCTCTAATAAAGCTCAAATAGAAATATAATAAAAATTTGTAAGAAAGGGACATTGTGTACATAACCAACAAAATAATTTATTCCCATCAAACAAATAAACCAAAAGAAGAAAACATCAATGTTTTTTTTTAAAATGGAACAAACATAATGATCATAAAACAACGCAAAAAACGAGAAAAAATATATGAACACAAATTTTTATTTCATAGCAACAACAAAAAGTTATCGTATAAAAAATAATATTGAGAGCGTGATCAAATTGTCCCTCTCCTAATCCTAATTGACATATTATATATAAATTATGTAACCTTTTGTAACCTTCAAAACAATACACAACATTTTATCATTTATTTGATCGATACGATCAATATTTTTATTTTGGTTTAATGAGAAATTTCCCAGCGTTTATCCGATTAATCTCCTAAATTTTAATTTATCGTAGTTATCATAACTTTTATACATATTTTTCCATGTTTAGATTTTGAATCGACCTATTTCTGTGTTGGAGTGAATGCAGTATATTGAAAGAGAGTATTAGAATATATCAGATATATATTTGTATATACAAATTTAAAAGCGTAAATAAATTAAATTAATGTCAATTTTATAATCATAAAAATTATGTTTAATTAATATAATTTCGAAAAATAACGCTGGCTATAACCTAATTCAATTCTTTATCTATTACTTTATGTAATAAAATATTAAAAGCTCTCACTATTAATAGTTGAACAATTCAAAAGAAGTGTGTATGAATTGCCATGGGATTGCATAGACTTCTTTGTATTTTACACATTTTTTGGTTAACTAAAAAAAGCTCGTTTCAAAATATCGCTCAACATGGAGGCTTTATATATTAAGATGGCTTTGATAGAATCGTCATCCTACAGTATTCTCATCTAAAAATGCAGCAATGAATAACCATTCGAAATTTATTTTAATTCACACTTGAATTTCTGGACCACCAGTAGATCCTACTGTTGTTTAATCAGCAACATCGGTACCCATATGTGTCGAATTTCTAAGAAGTGATCTTTCTTGATCTAAGAAGTGGGCGCTCCTACTTTCTGCATGAAGGAATATTTATAACAGCCATGTCCCGTAAGAATCGCTACCAAGATTCTTAACTGAAGATTAAACATACTTTATTGACCTCAAATTGGGCTCCTTAATGAAGTACTTCGCCTTACGACAACTAAAAGTTTCAAGCCACTGAAACCTTAGGTCTTTCAAAGCGTAGTCCTTTATAGTTTTCTTCCCGTAGTTAAAAGATTCAAGTTCAGAACCAATTAAAGTTAATTGAGAACCAGCTTTGCCTAAACAATCCGCGATCTCATTGCCTACAATGTCATAATGAGTCGTAACCCACATGACCGTAACTTTATTGTTAGAACAAATAAGGTTCGTGAAATGTTTGGATTCCTCGACGAGTTTGGAAACAGTCAAGGGATTTCTTAAACAGTTTAGTATAGCTTTACTATCTGTACACAGTAGAATGCTTTTGTTTATAACAGCAGAATTCAAAGCCTCAATAACACTACGTGTCAACGCTATTAGTTCCGCCTAAAAAACGGTACAATGCGAACCGAGACTACCAAAAAGTGTCAGATCAGCCCAAGGACAGTAGATTTCAAAACCTGCACTGAGGTGGTTAGAACGAAAGCCATCAGAAAAAAAGGCTATGGACTCATTTAATTTGTTGAGAAAATCCTGCGAACTCCACAAATTACTCGAAGGATAAGCCAAAGACAAAAAATTTGAGAAATGTAATGCGGGCATTAGTCTGTCATTAACCATATCGATTTCTGGTAAACATGAAGAATAATTTTTAAAAATGTGTCTATGTCCCACGAGAGAACCAAAAACATTCCATGCTCCAATGCACCTCAAGCGATATGCTGCAGCTAAAATAAAGGTGCGTAACTAATGGATTCCGCAGGGAGAAGTGGAGTCGAGAACATAGCCCCAGTTACGGCTCTACAAGCAAGATTTTGTAGACCATTAAGCTTGGCTGCAGAAGCCTTTAGGTCAACCACTGGGCACCACACAATGGAAGGGCTTAAACCCCAGAATTTCCCAAAAGCTTTTCTACATTGCCAAAATATGGTAGTTACTTTTTGAAGCTTGTAGTTCAGGTGATTCTTCCAGGAAAGTCTACTATCCAAGACAACACCAAGGTGCTTCATGTGGTCATATTTAGTGATCGTTCTCCCAAAAAGAGATATTCCTCTTCTTTGTAAAGACAATTAAATCAGTTTTAGAAAGATTGACACAATTCCATAATAGTTAAGACATGCTGAGTTAGGTCGGATAAGACACTGAGATGCTTGCCTGAAACTGTCAAAACAAGATCATCAGCGTAACTCTGTGCAATGTAGTCAGATTGATGCAGCTTTACAAGTAACTCGACAATGATCAAAAGCCACAGCAGAGGTTAGAGGACAGCCTTTGGTGATCTTAACAGAAACTAACACCCCATCCAGCTCCACCTACACAGTGCGAAACTTGAGCATGGATTCAATCCATAAGATAATGGTGTGATCAATACCAAAATTGGTACATGCAGAAGTGATCGTAGCAAACGAAGTGCTATCGAAAGCTCCCGCAATATCCCGGAAAGGTACCCATAAGAAACCCTTTATTATTAAGAGATTTTTCAATCCTGGCTACAAGTTCATGTAATAGGGCGGTTTCACAGGACTTACCAACTTTGTAAGCATGTTGCATGTTACTTCTCTAATGAATCCATCGACGATTATTTGCAAAGCTTTAAGTTGAGGACAGGCTAATAGACCGAAATGACTAATAGGGTCCGTATAATCGGACTTTCCAGGTTTAGGGATAAAACAACTCTACTCCTGCGCTAAGATTAGGGACAGTGCTATAAGAGCAATGCACGCTGGAAAAAGGTAATGCAAATGATTAGAGGAAAGTCCTGCTGAAATTCAGCAAGAAAAATACCATCAGGACCGCCAGCCTTATAAGATACAAAGGAAAATAAGCTCTCGCGCAAGACATCAGCTTGTGAGCCAAATTCCAGTCGGGACTTGCAACAGATGTCATAGTGAGCTCGGCAGCAACATCATCTGAGTTGACGATATCACAACCAGGAAAATGAACAGAAATGAGCAGCTCACCGATTTCCTTGTTGGAAGATGTAAGCTGTCCGTCCAGTAGACGAAGAGAATCAGATTTACACACACTGTTCTTAGCCAAAGCTTTATTGAGCCTCTCTTGATTTCCTCGAAGAAGTTAACTATGAGACTCTTTGAGCGGATCTTAAACTTCTTTTATATACGTTTTGTGTCAATAAGAAGTTAACCCAATCAATCTGTTGCTTAGACATTTTTGCTCTGTTCTTCAGTTTCCTAGTAGATTTCCTTAACTCTTTAAGGTCGGAGTTGCAGAACAGGACACGAGTTTTCGAAGGCTATCATAATTTCCATTGTAAGTGGCGATGTTTGATATTCAACGTCACCTTCTAGGTCAACAAAAATTGTGTTCTTTCTCAAATTTCGCAAATAGCTTTGCGAAACTTGAGAAAGAACACAACGTTTGAACACTGAATTTATGTATGGCCTATGCAGCCCAATAAAGTTTTTAAATTTCAGCCGACGAGAAGTTACAAGTTAATACTTATTTGCCAATTTCTTGGGCCAATTAGAAATTTTGAACACACTCGTATGTGTAACTATAATGACTTGCACCATGGGCTCACTGTGCCATTGAGTGCGGAACCTCTGTAGGTTCCAACCGTTTAAAAAAAAATATATAATGGCTTAACAAGGGGAACCACAATGCTTTAATGTGCCCCAGTATAAAACTTTATAAACTGTGAATTTGATTCAGAATTTTACGTATAGATCATCAGCAGCATCCGCAACAATGTGAGAGTATCTAAATGCCCAGAACTCTCAAATGCAAATTGTCCAAGCCTACTTGATTGCTTCTGCTCATCTGTAATGATGATATTACTCTTCTCCATTAGCGATAAGCATCCAATAAAATGTTTTATATATTTATTTGGCAATGCTTTCATCTATTTACGTTGTTTTTTATCTATTGCTCCCTATCTATTGAGACACAGATCTGCTTAACTAATACCGTTCTTTAGCGTAGTTTTTCTACATTGTTCTTCCCTTGTATTAAACAGTCGTAACTTCCATTTCCCCTTTGACTTTATTCACCTGTTCAGCGGCTCTTCAAGCGCATACTCATGGTAACCTTTGATACTTTCATATCCTGTCCAGATCTTTTCAACTTTTCTCAATGCTATAGAATTTATTTTTCTGCGACTTACAAATTGTGGTCTACAGAACACTATATATAGGTAATGAGGATATAATACTTTTCTTTGTATAGACTATTTTTTATGGTTTATGGATCAGGTGGTCGGAATTAAGAGATCAAGACTTTTGCAGTCTATATTTCTTTCTTTCTTTCTTTTGATTCTCTTAGAACTCCCTTATCGCAGATTTATGGCAGTATATATTAACCACGTCTATGGTAGTTTTGTATAAATTTTTACATTGTATCTATCACTCAAGCTATACCGTAGCTTGTTATATTGAAAGAAAAATTTCTAAAAATAAGAATAATGTGATGATTCATTCCATCGGGTTCTTAACAGAATTAATTTGGTATTGTATTTGAATACAAAACACCTCATATGTCATATCATACAAGGTAAACACAGGGTCGCGACCCTTATTCAGCTCATTACACATCCCACATATATATATATATATATATATATATATATATATATATATATATATATATATATATATATATATATATATATATATATATATATATATATATATATATATATATATATATATATATATATATATATATATACGTGACAACGTACAAATGAATTAACAAAAAAACTATGAGTGTACATCTATAGCGATGTCGATTCATTATTGATTGGAATGAATTCAAGTAAATGACACGAACATCAACAATAACTTAAAAATGTTAAATCATCTTACATATATAGTTATGGGTACGCATATACTTACAATTGATAAGCGCGCATCGGTATCCATTTGTTTGAGCATTGGCAAAGTTAATTCCCTAAATAATTCTAATCGCCGTCGAAACGATGACACAGTATCGTCTAATCTCCCCCGTCCCAATTGTAACTTGGAACAATCTAATAATATTATGGGTGGTTTTTGTTCGTACTATAAAAATAAATTTAATTCATTTATTATTTAAAATAATTACGTGAGCCTTTATATTTTACCTTTTTCTCAAACTCTTCGATTTGCGATAAATCACGCGGATAGCCATCGATAATAATTCCTTTTTTATCGTTCAGTCGCAATAAATTTTCTGAAATTATTTTATCGACCGCCTTCTTTGGGGCCATTTCACCTTCGGTTATCGCCTCTTTCACCGTATAATTTTCGCTTAGCGGTTTTGGACCCGAATCAGCTATTGTTCGCAATAGACGACCAATACTATTTAATATTGATATAATTGAATTGTAAAAATACTTTTATTGATTTAAATAAACTACGATTTTACCTTATATGTCCCCAACCCGATTGGTATCCGACTGCTTTCAGGCACAGAGACGCCTTATTACTGCCCGGCCCACCAATCACCCATATAATAGGCGGGCATTTATTTATTTGTACTTTGGCTGTTGGTGGCGTCACTTTTAGCGGCTGATTTGGTTGAACTTGATGTACTAAATTGCGACTACTACTGCGTCGTATATTTTGTCCCATCACCGAACCGACTTCCATAATTTCGGCCCGATTAGGTGTTTGCACTTGACGATCCGCTGCAACTGCAATAACTTTTTTTTGACTAGGTGCCGTATCTACACTAACTATACTTCCAGGTATATCATCTATCCCTCTTCCCATACCTGCAACTCCATTCAGTAGAGCCTCCTGATTCTCTTGCGCATTCAATATGTCCAATACGGCCGTACGAAAATCTTTGTACACATCAGATGGCGAACGTTCTCCATTCACCGCAACTAGCATATCACTTTGATCAAAGTAGTCGGCTACGGGCATAACATTTTTAAAAAAATTCTCTAATTCCATTTTGGCCAGTGATAACACGACATGGCCTAATTTTGCGCCATAATCAATTTGCTTTTGTAAAACAGCTTGCCGCCATGATATCAGGATGACACCATTAACTACTTGTATCTGCAGAATGGAAATTTAAAACAAATCGATCAATGCTATAATCAAAATATATTCATGACGATGACGTCAGAATTTGTCTAATAAAATAAAATGATTATGTCATTATCTGCAATAAACTATTTATATATTAAGATATGTATCAGTGTGCGAGTACAGTGGTTAAAGCACGCGAATTATTCTAAACGATATTTTTTATATGGTGGTAAATCGATGGTTAACGACTAACGTACAGATGATAATTTTCAACGGTATTTGTAATGTTCCGCATGTGAGAATCGTGTTCGCCACATAATTTAAATAGTTTTTTTTATATAATAAATAATCGGCAACTATTATGCAAATTAATAATGAATACATTTTTTTGTATCATAAATAAAAACAAAATGTGGTCATGCGCTTCGGTCGAAAGATCTTATGCATTTTTAATAACGCGTTTTATCGGCAATTTCACACAAAATGTCCCAATGGGGTGCTTTTAGATAGGCAATATTGCAAATTTGTATGCAAATATTGGCTTTATTATAGAGGCTAAACCAGTGGCGTAGTAGTTCCAGGATAGACTATCCTGGAAACTATTGTAGGAGGGTATGGTACAATCCTTCATGACAAGTACAAAGATAATGGGACCCGCGTCCAGCGTTGCAGCTGCCTTCATTGCGGGCCCCCCTACGTTGTAGGACCCCCCGCAGCGCGGGGTTTGCTCCCTTGTTTACGCCGCTGGGCTTAACAACTGTTAAGTATAGACATAAATGATATGAATAGTGGAGCATTTAGTTGATCAAGGTCATTTAGGGCTCAAGGTGTTTTAGCGGTAAATGTTATGAAATTGATAAAAATAGAGCTATATACCTAAATTCTAAATAAATTGTTTTGTTGAGTATTGATGGTGGACATCACAATACTTGTAATCGCGTAATGATTAAACGCGCCACTTCAAAGTGATTGTCAACTTTCCTAGTGCGGCTGCACCCCAAAGATGGCAACGTAACCTCTAAACATTCTACCAAAGTTACAGGGCCTCTGTCAGGCCAACATATTGGATGGAAATTAGATTTTAAAACTAATTTTAGATAAAATTCTGGAATATGATCAACTGGAATTGAACTAGGCTATTACTTTTGTAATATGCCCAATATTTTTTAAACGGTTATAATGAAATGCAAGCGATTATAAATAAATTCTATACTAATTATCAAAAGGACAAGACTAGAGAAATTTAATCTTTATCAGTCAAACAATAGGGTCATATTCCAAAGCTTGTTTCAATAATCATGTTAGAACTCCCATTTCAAACGAACACGTCGAATTTCATCATAATCGGTTAACGAATAACATATAGTGCAATCTTATTCCTATATCGAACAGATCAGAGTTCATCATAATCGTTCGATGAATAGACTAGCTGCAATCTAGTTGGCCATTGCGGTCCAACATGCTTAGTTTCATTAAAGTGCCAGTTTCCATCCAACATGTCGAATTTGATAATAATCTAATAAATAATTGCTATTGCGATGAGTTGTCACGGTGAATTGCTTGCGATAAATTCGTTCCGTTTACCAACGCCAAGACATGCGATAAAATTTGTACAAACGAAAGAGCGAAGAAGATAATAATCATTGCGCTGGAATCGTATGCTGTTTTTATTACTGTATATTATGGAAACATCATATAAAGAATCGCAAATGCTTTATTTTTATGGGTAACAGGTATGATTTAACTTAACATCTTCACGCACAGTATAGGAAAAAAACCATCGAGAAGATACATACATTATTGGAATTGAGTAAATCTCTGACATTTATTAAAGATTGTTTTAGATTTATCTTACCACATGCGATAGCAATCGGAATAAGTCACACTGAAGTAGTAACACTTAAATGTAAATATTAGTGATATCACGGGAAGAAGCAATTAAGTGAGCTTTGGAAATTAATAGCAAGCCCAATTCAGCACCATTCTCACGCACAAACATTTCGGTGATTGATTATGGTGCCATTTGGATCGATAACATAGACCTAATCATTTAACAGCTAATTTCGCATTGATTAGGCTCGTTTTACTAGAATTGAAATAAAATAATTTCAAAACGAACATGTGGTAGGTAAAATTTTCTTAAGCAATTTTTGAAAAAAAAATATCAGAACCTCAAAATCTGCCCATTGCTTCAAAGAAAAAGAAAAAATCAAAGGAACGTAGCAGCGTGGTTCGACAAATATGTCGGAAATATACCTATATTAGCATAAAAATAATTTGTTAACACTTGGAAAGAACAGTACCACCGGGTAATCTAGTAATTCAAAACTCTATATAGAGGCGGCAAATAAAAGAACTAAAATAAATGAGCTATGCTAAAGTTTGGGCCAAAATTTAATTACTTTCTTCTTACTCTTACAATGATACTTATTATTTTATTTTCGTATTTTGATGTGAAAGCTTAATATTTTGCTTTTGCGTAATTTCGTTTCATCATTCAATGTTCGGTATGTAAAACATTGTAGCGTTGTTGAATAGCAGTACAAATATTATTTCGGACACCTGACTGCTATTTTGACAAATGTCATCCCGGAACACGGTATGCCCCAAAGTGATCCTGGCCTCAGAGCCCGTTTTAATGTAGGGCCGCAAAGCCTATATTTCTATACACAATAAACAGTTACGTCTGTATATAACGTATTTATGATTTAGATGTGGTTTTGACTTGCCACTAGATCGGAATGACAATTTATCAAATAAAATTTCTTTTATAAATGTTGACATTATTTCCTGATAATTTTACGAGATGGTATAACAATTCTGACGTTTAGAATTCTGGATTTATACTCAAAATAATTACTCTTTCATTTTTGAAAACTATGTAAATTTCATTTCCATTTAAATATTAAAAAATTCCAAATTCCTCAAAATATTTAAAAAAGACTATCAATTTTCAAAAATGTATGCTGACCATTTGAAGCTTACATTATTATTCAAAATTCAGAATTTTCTAAATTTTGCAAAAATGAGTTCAACATTTTTCAGAATTTTGACGGATACTTCAATTTTTAAAATACTTTCAGGATTTAAAATATTGTGTAAACTATATTTGAATTTCAAAATTTTGGCAAATTTTTATAATTTTATAGAATTTGATTTTATTTTGCAAAATCCTTCTAAAAATGTATTTGAATTCACAAGTGATTTCAAAGACTTTTTTAGAGGAATCAATTTTAATTGAGCTTTTTAATGCGAAACATAAAGAAAAGTCTTTCGATAAATATCTCATTCCACACCCTATATATATGTATAGGATGCTTATTTGAAAAATCCGAATTGACACATGGTTTCAAAAGCTAATTAAATACAAAACAATTCCAAGTTCAAAAAGTATATTGATAAAATTCTTGTCTTAATTGAAAAATTTTGAATAGCAAAAACTATCATTTTTAAATTTAGTTGTCAGCTTTGAACACTACACAGCTTGCTAGCCTGCAATTTTAGTTCGATTTGTCATAACAAAGAGATGCATTGAGAATTCATCCCCCGATATTTAATCTACATAAAACGTTCAATATCTGGTCAATTTTAAAATTTTCCAAATTTCAAAGCTTCAAAGCAAATTTACCAAAATTAAAGATCGAACCGTACGTACGAGTATAATTATGATTCAGCCATAGGATTTGTAAATCGCAAGTTAAAATAAAAACAATTGATGAACTCAATTAAATTTGACGTTTACCAATTTTAACTCGAAAAACATAAAAATAGTAAACGTCAATTTTCAGATTTCCCAATTCACAGTAGTTTTTAAATTTCATAATTAAATTAAAAAATTCGAAAAATTACGGAACCAAATTTCACTATATACCATTCAATTTTGAAAATTGGAATGTTATATGAAAATCTCAAATTTATGGTGCAAATTTTTTGTAGTTTAGAGCATTCCTCCTAATTTTCATAATTCAAAATTCACAAATTGGAAAGTAAGACGGTTTTAGCGTATTTTTTTAAATTTTGAATTTCCAATCGTAATTAAGATGATTTATAGAATCTCGACGTTCCACTCGATATTTTTAAAATTTGTGATGTTTGGGAGGTAAAAATCCCAATAGAGGTAGGATGCAACAGTATCATCTCTGACCTCTTGTTATCGTTTATGTCGGTACAGACTATGGGTACAGGCATGGAACTATACAATGTGCCAATTAAGTTGGACCTGTAGTCGTGCGTCCTCGATTTGGCTGCGGTAATGACGTAAGGCAAGGAAGCAAATAAGCAAACTGCGAAAGACTTAAGAGAGCCTTGGGTCACAGAAAAAATTTGACATGTGGTTTGAACAAGAGATTCGAAAAGATTTTTGGTGGAAATTTGTTTATCCAGCACTGACAACTCTATTACACTTAAGCACCGAAATTAAAATGTGCTGATTGCATTTTTCTATAAAGAATTTAAACATATTGGCCAGAAAGATTGATTACGATTTTAGTTTCACAAATTTGTTAACAAATAAGTCAAAACTATACAGAAAGATAAACAACGTTTAAGTATAAAAAGTTACCCCAGAAAATTTCAAAATGTTTCAACAGGCAATACTATTTTCATTCCATCCAAGGATTTTCAAAACCATTTCAGAACTTGATATGATCATTCAAAAAATGTGTACACAGCGCTCTCGATTATATATTCTTGTCGTATGTTGTAATTGACGCTGTATAGGGCATACAGTCATAAATGAATATAATTCGAATTTTAATAAATAGTTCTCATACGAATCATTAGAGTCTAGAATAGTATTTTATGTTTCCGACTTCGCATAGCGAAAAAAATGTTTTCTCAATAATAAAAATATGAAAAACAATATTGGATTCGAAACTTCATTCCTAATTTCAAGATTTTAAGTGCCAAAGTCAAACAGACATTTGTGTGAACTAACTTAAAATGAAAGTTTGAACAAATAGACTTCATTTAGGCGAATTAACGTCGATCCATTTGTTATTGGTTGAATGTCTCAATTCAAGCAAAATAGATTATTGTTTCAAACCACCCCTCCTTTAATTGGTTGTATCCATGGTAGATGTCCCATACCTCCCAGAAGTTCTTGTTGGTCATCTCTCTTATCAAAATTCATTGGTTGTTAAACGGGTAACTAGGTAACTTAGTATTCAGTGTAAATCAGTTAGATTTACAAAAATAGATTGGTAGTCCAAACGACCACCGACTACTGTCCCAAAAATAGTGTATTACAATTAGGGACCGCAAATTTGCCGAAATTTTCATTTACCGGTAAACGGTAAGAAATTGGCATGAAAAACGGTTAATCGGTACGTAAATTACCGGTAAATTGAAATTTTATTATACAAATTGTTAGAATCTTGTTCTGAATAAAAAAACATAGTTAAGGAAATTATTCAATCTTGATAAATTCACCTTTCCTGTTTTAATGAGATAGACGCATCAAGCCCGCGAACCATTAGCAGCATATTGAATGAAATCATCTTGTTCAGTTCTGATAGTTCGACAATTGGATTGACACTTAGATAGTTCAGATGTCATACGCAGCACTTTAGAATGCTACACTAATTCTTGTTGGTTTAGTCGTTAAAAGCTGCTGGTATACACACCGGTTTAGTTACTTGGTTGTTCGTTACTTCGTTAAATTTCTCTTATCATTTTATTATTCGATCACCAGTTGTAATCGTTTTCCCATTGTCTAATGTCTCTTAAAAAACCTTTACATATTATGCTAACTGATTTGTCCACCTTGTATTGCTCCCGAACTCATCTGTGATATTTTTTAGGTATACACATATACGAGTATCATTTTTGGTTGGCGACTGCCGGAACATTGTCACTTATTTACTAATATTTTAATCAATAGTGTCACATGAGTATGATATATTGGGTGTATGCATTAAAAACCGGAATTTTTTAATGAAATTTGAGCCATTATTGTGGAAAAATGTTACAAAAATTTTTTATTCAAAATATTTCCCATCGCTACCCACTACTTTTTCCCATCTTTCTGACAATTTATGGATTCCATCCCAGAAAAACTGCGCTTGGCGGCCAAAAACGAATCGAGCCAATTTTCGATACCTTGAACTGAAGTGAAGCGTATTCCTGATAGGGCATTCTGCATGGATCGAAATAGGTGATAGTCGGAAGGAGCAAGGTCTGAATTTCCCATCCGTTATTCTCCAGGTAATTTTTGACCGGCACCGCAATATGTGGCCGAGCGTTATCGTGGTGGAAAATGATATACTCGTGACTGGTCGCATACGTTGGCCGCTTTGCTTGAATTTTCTGCTTCAATCGGATCAATTGTTGACAATAGAGTTGGGCATTGATGGTTTGGCCACTTGGCAACAGCTCATAGTGGATCACACCTAGCTGGTCCCACCAAATGCACAGCATGACCTTAGCCCCGTGAATATTCGGCTTTGGTGTCGATGGGCCGGCCTCGCCTTTCTTGACATACGCTTTTTTGCGCTTGGGATTATCGTAATGGATCCATTTTTCATTGCCAGTGACAATACGATGCAAAAAAGACTTATTTTTGTGGCGCTCGAGCAGCATTTCTGAGATTTAAAATCGTCTTTCCACGTCTCTTGGCTTCAACTCGTATGGCATCCAATTTCCCATCGTTTGGATGAATCCCAAGACTTTCAAACGTCTGGAAATTGTGGCTTGATCAACTCCCAATGATTCTGCAAGTTTTTCTGGCATTTGACATGTAATGCCTCCAATTCTTCATCCTCAAAATTTTTCGGCTGACCAGGACGCTCTTTGTCTTTGATGTCAAAATCACCACTTTTGACGCGACTAAACCACTCAAAGCACTGTGTTTTTGCAAGAGCATGCTCACCATACAAATCCACGAGCAAACGATGACTTTCAGCTGCTGTTTTGTTTGCGAACAAGTGACTCAACAAAACTTCCCGCATGTGTTGTTTTTTTCTCAAATTTGATAAATTTTCAATCATTGAAATCGGTTGGTTCTGCACAATCAAAACAAAAACTTTTAGCTGATTTTGACAGGTATTGAATAGAGCTTTCAAATGAGATAGATGTCATTGATGTACTATTACGCATAAACAAGTAATGACATCTAGTATCAAATTCCGGTTTTTAACGCATATACACCAAATTACGTGACTTAGTAAAAAATAATAAAAACTTCACTCACATTTCTATTAATTTCTTACATTTGAAAGCTCCCAGATTTATAATCGTTCAGCTCGCGGAATATTTCTTATATTAACTTCAATTAAAAATTCCGTACCACTTTATTTTACCTACATATGAGGATTCGTAAGTGTAACACAGATGCCATTACAATCCGACAAATTTACCTTACCAAATTTAGCTGTTCTGTGCTGTACAGGATGTTCAACTCCACCATTATTAATGTTGGAGTTGTTTGTATACTTGTATATATACTTCTGAGAAATCTGCCAATCAGGCAGATTTGATTAATCTTCCTTTCCGGTCAAAACAATTTAGTATGGCTCTGTATAGGTCTCCTATAGAAGAGGTGTATTTACATATATAGTTCAAGTGCAAGAAGTAAAAATGACACACAATTTCGAACTAATTGTAGAAAATTATCTCATTGCCATACCGAGCGTCACACACTCCATAACTCAACCATTATCAATCATGAAAATCATATTCTAACAAAGACCATAAATCATAATAAATGTATGTACGAGTATATGTACAAAATTATCAACATGGCTAATCGAAATTATCTATATACGAGTACATAATGGCTTATAATAATTTATATCAAAAATTTTGTTTTTTAAAATTCATTAATTATCACTTTGGAGGCTTTTCATTATAACTTTCACCACTCACTCGCGTATATATAATATTTTGAAATAATATTAAATCATCAATCAAAATTTGAAAACTAATTAGTCTCTAACTCCAATAATAATAATTATTATTATATATAATTACTATAATAACAAAATATATGATATAATTAATTTACCTTTTCCGAATATTCGACAACATCACGCATGGAACGTGGATAACCCGATACTAAATACGCTTTTGCTGCCGGCGCCATTTTCATTTCTAACATTAATACTTCGGTGACCGTTTTTGAGGAGAGTTTTGAAAAATCTTGCATATCTACATATATAAATTTATATTGTATATATATATTAGAAATGGTATATAAAATTAAATTTCAAGCCAACTGTACCATTTCCCATTGCATACTGTTGCAATAGATCCATCATATTTATATGCGTGACGCCGCGCTTTTCTTGCATTAACGTATCACAATGCGTTACTTTACCACTACCTGGGCCACCTGAAATGTATTAATCAAAAATTATATATAATTAAATTAATTTTTGTTTTAGTTGTATATCAAATATAAAAAATAAAAAAATAATAATAAAAGCTTCTTCTATATACATTATATAATGCTTTCAAAATTTAATTTACTATTATTTTCAATAATGGTTGACTTTAAGAAATAACATAGACTGTGCATTGGGTATAACTGATAATTATTTTAATTTGACATAATATTAACATAAAGCGGGGGTAAATGTTTAGCCTTGAAAGTTATTTGTAAATAACTGTTAGTTGCGTCTGTCACAACTCATGCCATTAATATGTAAAGAGCTAACCAAGCCGTCAACAAAAATGCAATTTAAGACATAAATGATTGGAAGAGACATAAATTGGGGCATGAGACTCGATAAAACAAGCAACACAGAAACAATAATTAAAGCTATAAAAATTTCTAGATACCAAATTTAGCAAAAACGCACGAAAAATTATCTTGCATCAGTGCCACAAAATTTTTCGTGTTATTTATCTTGCGAAAGCTGAGCAAGGTCGACTAAAATTTGATATCGAAATTTGCATTTTTATAAAATAAAATTGTGACACCAAATTTTAAACGACCTTTCCATGCACTCATATAGAAATGCGCGAAAGATTGTCTTGCATCAGAGCTAGATAATTGTTCGTGTGTTTTACTCTGTTAGTGTTTGGGAAAGTCGACTAAAATTTGGTATCGAATGTAATGAAAAATATATGAAATGGTTAGCTGAAAGCTAAGTTGGCTCGCTCACGACCGTTGAAGTTTTTGAACCGAACAGGATAAATTGAAGTTAGTGCCAAACATAAAAAAACACCGGAGCTAATCCGACGCTTTTACCTAATTGCTCCTGGAGACGATGGGACGTGTGAAATAATTAAAAATAATGAAAAATATATGAAATGGTTAGCTTAAAGCTAAATTGGCTCGCGCACGACCGGGGAAGTTTTATGAAACATACAGGATAAATCGGTGTTATTATGCCAAACTTAAAAAACACCCGAGCTAGTCCGACATTGGCTCGAGTGGTTCGAAGAAGTTTTTTTTTGTTGGTCAAGTTTAAAAATCACTTGACTTCGTCCGTTACTTACCGAACAAATAGCGCAGTGGTTAAAGCTGCGACGTTTGAATCGGGAGGTACCGGGTTCGAATCCCAACAGAGGCGGGATGCAAAAGGGATTTTTCATTTCCCGATTACGATCGGTGATTAAATTGAAAACATCTATGACCCTCTGTTGGAATGAAGAACTCATGGGCCGCCCTATCTTCCATGTCACTGTACAGGGTGACATGGAGCTATGCAATGCGCAGGTGGTAAACTGTACTTGTGTGAATGGGATGAATGGGTTGAATGAATTAGTTTGAATGTGGGTATTGCACCGTGGGCCCATTAGTGCTGGAGTAAAATCCGCATGGATTGGGCATTGAGTGCTGGAGTAAAATCCGCCCAACTTTAATTTAATTTATTTATCGTCCGTTACTTTATCACAATCTTTTTTGAATCTGACTTAATAAATCAAATCATTGAATGGTTTAATTTACATTTTTTTATGATACATTTTTGTGTATTGGTTTTTTCGTGATATTGAGTTGGTTTGGTACGAAATTCAAGATTATAATGATTTCCTGGGATGATAGTTTTATGAAACTGTCGCGACATTAGGACATATTTTTCCTGGGATGGGACAAAATTATAGGATGATAGTTAATCCTGGGCTGATTGCCATTGCGTTTTTCTGGGATGAATCCTGGGCTAACTTTATATACATTAAAATGCATCAGAATTCAGACCTGATCACCAAATAGATAGAATTTTGGACAGGCTCCTACCATATAGGCGTATACCCGTGGACATAACGATCGGATTAAAAATCATTCAAACTCACTTAAATTCCCAACATAGTAAAGTCCATCAGAATTTAATTTTCTTGATCACAAAACATACATGAGTACCCGTGGAGATCTTTGTGGATCAGTAATAAAACATCGTTCAAAATCGCGAAACTTCTAAAATCTGTGAAAATACAGCTCTCATTATAATTTAATTCCTGCATGGACGCAAACCTTCGAAACGTGTTCTGCCAATCAATACAACTAAAAACGAATTTCTGTTTCAAAAAATATTCGTCCCAAAAGCTTTCAACGTTAAAAGTTTGAATATATGTATATCAACACGAACGGATATAAACTCGCATTTGTTCGAACGAAGATAATCTCGCATTGGTCAGGTCATTTTCTTTGATAAGTGACTTGATGCCCAATAAAACATTGCGTAACTCAAAGTACCCATTCTTCATGGTATTCCTATAGCTCTAAGTGAAATTTGTAATGTTCTGTGGAAGGGCTGTACCATATAATCAACTTATTGGTGGTATAGGCTGCATTCCGAATACGATGTGACCTTAGTAGTTTTGTAAGTTCAGTAAAGAATGTCAACTCAAACTAGCTGCCTTGGTCTTTCGTGATTTCGAACTGTCGTGATGGGGAACGCTAAACTGTGAGATATAAATATTTCAATAAAAGGTTTAGCATCTGTAGCAATGGTGGTATCTGGAATGGGGTGCTTCTGGCCAGTGCGTAAAATGATCGGCTGAAGTATAACGGTTATACCTACTGAAGATGGAAGTGAGCCAATCAAATCCATCTATGTATATATACATATGTTCAAAACGACCCAGTGAAAGTTTGAGCGTGCCAAGTTGTGATTTGGCATGTTGTTCAACCTTTGATTTTTGAAAACCTTCCTTTTGTTTTACCAAATAAATTTGATTCAACTTTCACTATATAATTCGCATCAGGCGAATTTCACAAAATCCCGTTTATTGTTTGAACCGATAGGACGACGATTTTCTAATAAAGGTCGTTCGTATATTTTATTGCTTTTCTAGTTTAGGTAAAATTATTTGGTTATCAATTGAGCTATCTCATGCTCGTGACCAGTGAACACATTATATTTGTCTGATATGTGCCGTTTGTCAGTTGTGGATTGTGAGATAAATTCCAAATTGCAAGATACATTTGGTATAAGCTTCCTGTCAAAGACGGAATACTTGACTTTAGTTCTTGATAGTTTCTTTGGTAAGAACGCTAATAGTTCCCAAATCACAACCCCTAAGCACACTAATAGTTTTCAGAATTATTGGGCATTTCGTCTAAAGTTGCTAAGTGTACATGGCAAGTAGAAGTTCTGCTAGTTTTGGAATAAATCTAGAATAAACACGGTTTAATACCATCTTGTTGAAATGTAGTTGCTGAGGAATTCCAAATGTGGAACACGTGAAATTTAGACATTTGTTTTAAGTGATAGAATATTTCTCGGTGAGAATTGTCAAATTAAAAATTATTTTGCTCAGTTCAAGAGCTCATATTAGACAAAACTGATGTTTTAACTGGAAAACTTCAAACGATAGGAAATTATTTTGCATGATTAGAAATGCTATCGAGAATAATTTGTAGCTGTAAATATTATACGTACAATATGGTTCTACTCAGCTAACCAAGCATCCTGTGCTGGTATTATAAAAGGTAAAAATTTTAGTCAACTGCTTAAAATTCTATCTACGCATAGACTAAAAGAAAATGGGATGGAGGGAAACTAAAGTCTTATTTATAATTAAAAATGATTGTGTCCTGTCAATAACACGGATAACAGCCACTAAACAGACAAATTACAATGTAAACTCAAATTACACAGTTTCTAGTGTTAGTCATGGTTTTTTCTTTCTATTTTTAAATAGGTATGTACTGATCCTAGGCAATGAAAGGTAAATACCATTTATGAACAAATAGTTGAATAGATATTGTTATTCTACAACAAAATATATGTTGTGACGTGTTAAATAGCGTGATAAAACTTATTATTTTTTTTGATTTGACATAAACTAGAAATGTGAAAAAAAATTAAAAATTTATTCGATTATCGTTGATATTCGATATGTATGGTTCACATAAGCTGGCATGATTCACTTACCTAAAACAAATATAACTGGCACTTTTGGAGGATCGAATTTCACCTTTCCTAAATTTTGCATTGGTAACGTTCCACTTGCTGGTGTACGCAAATTTGCTGATCTTTGTCCATCTCCATTTCCACCGCCTTTCCATTCTGTACTCATTTCGTCCGTCTCTTGAGCAGTATTTGCTTCTATGTTGTATAATAAAAAAAATTTAATTAATTTAATTGTTAATAATAAATTATATTGGTGATTTAATCAATATTATTTGAATGATTGTGGTGGAGGTATGGGAGATACTTTCGTTGCTCGTAAAATTATACCGCACGTGTACCTGATATAACCTTGTGGAATACCACCACAATATTTGTTTGCCGCATTGGAAGAGTTTAAACGATAACGAACACTTTTAAGTATATCCGGATATGATATGTATAGAGGACCATAACCTTTGAAACCTATTTAAAGCTAATTTAAATCAAGTGATGATAGAACTACAAAGTTTTAGTTAGCGGTAGCAAAAAACCGAAAAAATATTACAGTAGGGATACTATTGAACCGACATTTATGTTCCAAAGAACATTCATACTTTCCAAAGTCAAAGTTGTTATATTTGAAATAAATTTCGAATGTATAATGAACGAAAAGCTTGTAATGGAGAACATAATCAATATTTTGGTTTCGTTAAAGCCAAAAGCTCAAAATTTGTGAAATTTAATTGAAAAAAGATAATTTTTACGGATAGAAACTTGAGGCTAGCAAATAATTTACAACTATTTTTTAAGTTTAAGTTTATTACCAAGTCAACTAAAAGCTTCGAATAAATATTCAACTAAAAGCTTTAAAAGCTTTAATACATTTGTTCAGAATCTAAATATTTTAAGAATTGAGAAGTTTCACTTCCCTTTTTCTATCAAATGAGCTTTCAATTTTAGTGCCGGAAACAATGGAACTCATGACGACCATATTCACACACAAAATCTGTATAAAAGCTCAGAAGATATCATTGTAAATTCATTTTCAAGTTACTAGCTAATATTTAAGATTAAAGCTTGAGGTTAATTGAAAAATCTATTGTGATAGAAGCAGTCTTTATAATTGCGAAAAAGCTCGAAAGTTTCTATAGTAAAAATCAAAAGCTCTCGATCTTAGAAATTTATAATTAAGTAGAAATTTGATCTACCGCCGTCGCCATAATTTTATTCAAATGATCCTTTAGCGCAAGCAGACCATTAGGAAATTTAGCAGAATTTCATCAATTAACGAGGAGCTTTCAAAAAAACTACCTTTAAAATTTCATATACTCATAATGAATTTGAAAAGGCTGAGAATTAATCGAATGTCAGCTCTAATGTTAATCAATTGAATCAAATGGAATAAAAATCGTGACGAAAGCTCAAATACAATAATCCGAAATGTGTATATTCCAAAGTATATTAGAACTATCATTTTTCAAAGTTTGTGTACATAAGAAAAAGTTTCGATGAACATTGAACGGAAAGTCCCGTTCATTTGTAACATTTTGTGAAAAGCTATATACGAACGAAAAAAACTTAGTTTGTGAAAGTTTATTTACAATGTTTTTTTTTATTCGAATATCACATAATAGCGGACAAATAAAAGTTCAGCATAACGCATAACAATGTTTCGCATAGTTGGGTTGTTTCAGATTGTTATTTAGACAGCAACAATAGTCTTTAATATTAATTTAAATTAATAATTAATTCAAATGAACAAAACATGCTATATAACTTTTAAATCGGAAGTATAGAGCTTTTTCCCTATATACATATACAATACGATAAATATTAAAGTGGGAATGTATTACTAATACATATATGTTTCATCATAAATATATCGTGGGAAAATTATACTATGGTTTTTCCTATAATTCATTAATAATTAATACAATAATTTCAACACAATCTTATACATAATTCACACAAAAAACGAAGGTGGTGTGTCTGGAAAATTGAAATTGTTGTTTCAAATTTGTACCAACATACTTAAAAAAAATTTCGAAACTTAAGTGTTAAACTCTATTCAATATATCATGCCTGTAATAACACAATAAAAGAATTCCCATATATGTATGTGCAAGTAAAAAACATACCAATCATGCTACCACCCCACCGTAGTCACACCGCACCACACTATAAATAATTACTCCATATATGTATACAAACGAGACATGATATACATTTCAAAAGGTTGTAAGCTTGGTTCTCGCGGTATATAGAGTTTGGATAGGAAATTAATTTTTATAATTTGTTTTATTATGGAATATACCCATTAACCATGAATAACGAAAATAAATTAAAATTATCAAGGTGACTTTCTGCAGTCTAAATGTTTCATTCTCCATTTAAATTGGCTTATATAAAGTCGCTTATTTCATTCGTCGTCAATTAAAATTACAAAAACTTACTATAAAGTAACTTTCATTTTTCCAATTTCCAACAATACACCGATATTTACATATAATTTACAGGGATGTGAGGATGAGTCACATATTACAGGATAATAACGACAATAAGAATTTTATTGACCTGCGTTATATTAAATATTGTCAAACATTAGGTCAAGCAAAATAAATCAAACATATATGTACACATCGATCGAACTCCACCCGCAATCGCGCGTATTGCAATGAAATCAAAACAATAAACTATACCACATTTTCCATCTAACTTCTAACCCCCAACAATAACTATATATATACGTATATATGTATGTACATACTAAAATGCCGAATAATAAAAAAAAATTGACATTTAATCAGCATATACGTATGTACATACGTATACACATTGACTGGTCAATGTCCATGTGTGACTATTTATTATTATTGATTGTGAACAAAAAAATTGTAAAAACTATAAAGTCTACAAGAAATCAAAATAAAACGTATATGTACTACTCGTATATACCACCAGTGTACAATGTACATAGAACATAAAATTTATGTATATGTTTGGTTTGATTTATTGTTTGGATGTTTGAAGGTTATTCCCGATTGTTTGATATTTTATGTTCATTTCTACTAAACAATCTTGAAATTTCCACTTTGTACTTATATACAATATTTTTTGATGCGATTGCTTTGGATGAGCATTTAAACGGATAAACCAACCACTGTCTAGTAATAATTAATAATATTGAATCAAATAAATGCCGGCCATAAACATCATTGCGAAAAAAAATTCTCGGGGCCACCTAAATGGATAATTAAGAGTAAGAGTCTAACATTATCTCAGATATCCGAGCTTTTATCTAACTTGTCGAATATGTAAAAATGTTGCATAATTTCATTTAAAGTGTTTAAATTTGATAAATTAATAATAATTAATGTTAGTATAAAACTTTTAAAATATACAAAAGCTGGCTTTCAACATTTATATTTGCTTATCGGAAAAAGCTCATTAAAGAATTCGAAATAATTAAATTTTAGATTTAACATTTTTTGAGAATAAAAATTTATCTAGCTTTCCAAAATTATTCAACAAACTTTAGTTGAGAATTTCAGTTTAAATTTATAGGAACAAACATTTAAAAATCTAAACAAATTTATACTGAAAGCTCATTTTCCAATTTAACGACCAAAATTGAAATTAAAAATATGAATTGTTAAGTGTAATCAAAAGCTTAATCAAACTTTGTTCAAAGTGTACCATAAATACCGACACAAACCCAAACTCGTAACTAAGAATATGATAGAACCATAGTTCACACGAATAAACTTCTAATTATAAGTGAAAGCTGTTATAAAATTCTAAAATAATATTCAATTTCAAGTTTATAAACAAAAATGTAAATTAAGCTTCTATACAGTCATAATTTTAGTGTGAAAATTTTCCAAAAGCTACTGTCGAATTTAATCGAATATGTGCCAACCATAAACATCAACAAAAAAAAAATCTCGGTGCAACCTTTAGGGATAATTAAGAGTCTAAGATTATCTCAAATATTTGAGCTTTTATTTAAGCTTGTCGAATATGTAATATGCAAAATTTCATTTACAGTGTTTAAAACTGATAAATTAATAACTAACAGAGAAATGTTAGTATAAAGCTTTTAAAATATTAAAAAACTTGGTTTTCAACATTCTAATTTAACGACTAAAATTGAAATTAAAAATTTAAATTGTTAAGTGTAATTAAAAGTTCAAGCAGACTTTGTTCAAAGTATATCATACATTTAAACTCATACGTAGTTTGGATGTTTGAAGAGTATTCCCGATTGTGTATTGACCACAAACAATTTTCAATATTTCCACTTTGTACTTATGAACAATATTTTTTTACTTTGACCGCCGTACACCTCACCTTTTGTTTTAACCTGTGGAAACTTTTAAACGGATAAACCAACCGGCACAAAAACAAACTCGTACCTAATAAGAATGTGGTATTTTTATTAGATTAACGTAAGCATACATACAAATTATGGTTCTAAAGGACAAAAAGCTCTTGTGCAATTTTTGTTTGTGATATGGGAAGTTTTCAAGAAAAAAGCAAAACCTTAAATAAAAACGTTAATTGAGAAATGTAGCCGAAAGCTCATGCAGACTTTATTCTGTTGAGAATTGTTGAGTCTGTTCTGGAATTGGAAATTTCAAATGTTAAACCCAAAACGTTGTATAACAAGTAATATTTAAGGTTCTATCAGAAAAAATTTACTATATGCTTTACAATTCATACAAAAAAATACAACAACCACAAATATCCATCGCACTAAAAAATTTAAATTTTAAATTTAACGATTTTTGAGAAAGAAATATTTATCGAATTCAACATAGCCGCTTTCCAAAATTATTCAACAAACGGAAATTAAAAATTTAAATTGTTAAGTGTAATCAAAAGCTCAAGTACATTTTATTTAAGATAACCATAAATTTAAACTCATAAAATTTTTCAACAAGAAATATTAAAAGCTCGAAATATGACAATTAAAAACACTTCAAAATTAAAACTTAATACTCAGCCTTCGTTCCATAAAATTGTATACTTGAAATCCGAAATTCTAAATCTAGTATTTATAAGGCTCGAAAAATAAATCAATGTATTCAAATTTCATAAACTTATAGAACTCAACTTTCTCAACCCGAAATGCATTAGGACGATTTTACGCGCACGAGCTTGTCAGTGCTTAATGTAATTAATTAAATCGTTGTTGGTCAACAGCTCCGCAGCTCATTTAAAGCACTCTTTGAAGTGCAAATAATAATAATGGTGATATTGGGACGGTTATAGAAGAACATTATCTCGCTTTCAAGGAGCACAAGTCGATGTATGTATTCCTAAGCCAAGAAGGTTTAATATCCGTTTTACCATAAATATCAGCCAAGTCATTTGCACTACATTTTGCCAAACCTATATAAAATCATTACCTAACTAAAATTCAGGAAGCGTCCATCGAAGAGTATACAGCAATCTGCAAGACATATATACTCAATAATATGCCAAGACAATGGCGTTATGATTACCAAACTCATTTGGCGCGAAGTTCAAAACAAATAGTGGATTATACGGAACAGTAATTCATCAACTAAAACAAAACGGATAAAATAAGGCTTGTTTAGTTATTGAAGGCGTAAATTATTGAGACTTAAATCCGATGTCTATATACGCTCAATAACCTTCAAAGCAAACCAGCACCGACAGTTTTTCTAACATCAGGAATTCTAACATCAGAATTACTGCGATCAATTGGCTCACATGTCAAAAATACTGCAATAATGGAAATCGTGACAACTAGCTAGGTCATCAAAACCAAAGATGTGGTGGGACCATAACAATATCATTGGGCATACTTTTGGTTCAAACTTCAAATTGATTCCAATCGCATCGAAATGGAACACCCAACCAAAGAGATATTATACAAATGTTGATGAGGGTTTTGCACCCATAAACGAATGTTGATTTTAAGAAAATCGGTACCATAAAAATATATATGGTTATAGCTGGCATATGTGATGGACAAAACAGCTGACAAATATCATTGAAAATTTGCACAAAACTTAAAAACAAAATCAACTTGCAGGACCATCGACTATTAAGAACACAGGATCTCCACTTGCAATATTGAATATCATTCTACACTCCGATGGGATCTGTTATTACAATTAGTTTTGTGACATGTCAAAACACCAAGTAGCCCTATACATCTACACGATCTCGCTCAATACCATCATACGCTATGTCGATGATTGCGATTTGCCACTGAACAGTTTTCACAACATCGAAGAGGCAATCCAAACAGATCAACAAGAAAAACAATAATCAAAATGTGGGATTCTATAAAAAATGGATCACCATTCATCATTCATTCCGATCAATTGGCACAGACAACGCAACAATGGAAATCGTGACAAAAACGATGTGGTGCGACCATAACAATGACCACTTTCGGATGGAACAAAATACCAATTAAATCGATACAAAGTAACTGGATAGAACTCGAACATCAAATAAAAGAGGAATTCAAAAATTTATAATTTGGAAAAATTTCATGAGTGCCGAAAAGGGCGTTTGGGTTTAAATTATCAAACTTAATGATGTTTGCATTTCTCAACTTCACGTCTTTGTTGATGAATTACTGGCACTTTATGGACCTCTAAGTAACCGAATGCGACTATATAGAAAAATCAAAGGAATACGAGTGGCACTGGTTATAGCGGTAAATGTGACAGACAAAAACTTTTATCAAATTTTGAATTAGGTAGGCTCGAGATGGATTCAAAATTTAGCAACTCTAAACAATTCGCATCACTGAAGAATTCCAAATGAACCCATATGAGTAATACCATATATATAAAAAGCGATATCGTTGGTAATGAACTGAGACAGTATTATGAGATTACCAGTTTGTCGATCTTTCTTCTATATATTTACGTCGGCAAAGATTTCAGTAATAATCTGTTTATTACCGTGGGACCATGTTCGAAAATTGTTACATTGAGAAAACAAATTGTTTGTGAAATATGTTCGTTTCAATTATGGCAGATAGACAAATCATTGGAAAGTTATAGTTCGATAGGTTTGTAGAATTCGCAGGATTTTCTCAACAAGTTAGATCATTCCACAAACTTATTTTCAAACGGCTCTTGCTGTAACCTCAGTGCTGGTTTTAGAATCTACTGTCTTTGGTTTGATCTGAGATTGTTCGGTAGTCCCGGTTCGCATTACACTATTTTGCAGGCGAAATTAATAGCGCTGATACGTAGTGTTATTAAGGTTATGAACTACGATATTAAAGACAAAATTATTTTACTATGGACAGATAGTAAAGCTGTACTTAACTCTATACCTTCTATTTTCTAATAATAAAATTACGGTCATGTGGGTACCAACTCATTGTCATCGGAGGCAATGAGATTACGGATTACTTAGTTAAAGCCGGTCCGCAATTAATTCTAGTTGGTCCTAAAGTATGCTTATTAGGTCCAGGTATGCTTTATCTTTGAAAAAAGGCCAATTATGAATATTGATAGTGATTCTTACAGGTATATGTACATCCGACATGGGTTTAGCTCAGCATGTTATATTCTGCCTTGAGAAGAATGATGACTGCCTGAACTTCGGGTAGCAATTCTCTAGCTTTCAATCCTGTTCGGTTTCAGGTTGTCAACGCGGTATAAGTCTTTCAACTTAAGCCAATTATCTTCTCTATGCCTTGGTGTAAAGTTGTCCAGTTGCCAAAAACAGCAAGGCGCGTTTACGTATGATGGGGTCACACGATGGGATTTCTTAAGAAATCTCAATTACGCGTAATACATATATGAAAAGGTTTAATTCAATTGATCTTGGGTTATTATATGATCCGCAAGTTATTTAAATTTCATTATATCGGGTCCATTTGGGGCTTGACAACTTTGCACTTTCATTGTGAACGAACCCTTATAAACAAATAACCCATTCAGTAAAGACAACATTTTTGACTGCAACTCCAAGAGCGTTAATTCCCATTTTTGGTTGTAATTATCATGAGTAGACAAGGAATTCATAGTCTAGTGTAAAAATTTGAGTCCAAATATTCGCTGCTGGCTGTTCCCATGCCATAGTGAAACAACGAAGATAAAAATTGGGCATCGCTCTGACCACACTTTGCGAATTTTGCGAAAGGATCTCGGCTTGAACCCTTATAAGATCAAGTTAACACAAGAACTAAAGCCACTCGATCATATGAAGCGACGTACGTTCTCGGATTGGGCTCTGGAAATGTTGGAAGGAGATGAGCAATTTCATCACTAAATCATCTTCAATGATGAAGCGTATTTTTGGCTAAACGGCTTCGCCAACAAACACAATATGCGTTATTGGCCATGTGAAAACCCTCATGTGCTTCGAGAAACACCACTGCATCCACAAAAAATAACTTTATGGTGTGGTTTTCATGCTGGTGATATTATTGGATCGTTTTTTTTTCGTTGATAAAAGTCACCGTCACGTTAAAGTCAATGGAGATCGCTACAGAGACATGTTGTAACGTGAACTCTTTGGTCCATTGCAAGAGCTAGACATTAATTATATGTGGTTTCAACAAGACGATGAACATGTCATATCCAGAAATGGCCTAGATCGTGTGATTTAGCACCACAAGACTTTTTTTTATGAGGCTACGTTAAATCATTGGTCTATGCCAACAAGCCAGCGTCATTAGAGAAGCTCAGAGCCAATATTCAATTCAAGTCGTCGAAAATTGGGTTCAACGAATCGACACCGGCAAACGTGCTCGTGGTGGACATATAATAAAATTTTCGAGATATCTCAAATGGTTTGCGTTTTATTTAAAAAAAAAATTATCAAGTCCTTATTGGAAAGCCCTTTATATGTGGGTTCAACAACATTATGTATATGTGTCGCATTTTGAGCTTAATCTACCAAAATTAATCTCCTACATGACTTGGGAACGGTATGGTTCGAAGCAAATATTTTAAGATCACCAAACAATCTCAATTTTCAAATTCAATCGACGTATATACAAATATATCTACTTTGGGTATATAATAATGACCCACCTAACCAAAAAATGAATTAATTAGATTTTTCTTCCAATACTGGAAAAATATATAAATAATTTATAGTAAAAATCAATTTTGATATATTTGTTATACACGTACATATGTAAACAAATGTATGTGTGTAAGTATAATGTTGGATTTTCCACTGCGACTATATAATTTTCATTTCAATTTTTATTTTTTTTTTGTTTGTATTTTGTCTTTATTCTATTCAAACAGCCAAAAGGGACACAACACCCACTACACGATACAACAGCAACATCGGGATTTTTTCCCATTTCGGGAAAAAAACGTTTTAATTTAACTCCAAAAATTTGATTAATTTTGAATCAATAAAATGTATTGAAATTCCACGTGTGAGTATATTGACCATAATAAATGATTGTCTGTGTCTAATGATATGTGTGTTATGTATGTACATATGTAAGTATATTAGATTAGGTCACCTGTATAGTATTATATTTGTGTATACACCGAATAATTCGTGTTGGTGTAATTATGTCAAAAATATATAAAAACCTATACCAAATTGTATTTGTAAACAAAATTACTTTTATTTTCATTTTGTATACCGGCATACTGAAAACTTAACCTAACCTAATCCAAATTTCACGATTTATTATAGAATTCGTGTACAACATATACAACATACATATACTAAATGGAAATTTATGTTTATCTCGCGTGTAACCAACATTTGGTATATTATATGGAATATAAATAACAAAACAAACAATTATTTTTTATAAACTATCTAAATCGTTTGTTTACAATTAAACCAGAAACATGTATTTAGGTGCGAGTGGAACTGACCTTATTTACATATATACAATGTCCTAAACTATATGTCTGTATACATTATGAATATCTATATAAAGACATAAATATCTTCTGTCATCAAATTTTAATTAATTATTAGCGCCCAATTTAATTTGTTAAACGTTTTTCCATTTTTCCCCACAAGTTATGTTGCGCGGGGTCAATACTATTTAACCTTGTCCGGTATGGAATATTGAATAATAAAAATTATATTTTATGGATTAATAATAATAATAATTTTACAATTTATTTGGTGTACACGCGCCCGTTTGAAGGATATTTATGTTTCAAGGAAACGAATTTTATCAAACCATTGCACCAAATATGTATGCTTTATAGACCGTAAAATTTTATTAAAACATAGCGCGGGCAGTATAGAGTATGTACATATATCGCAAATAATATAAGAAAGATATATCTATATGTACATATGATAACCCATTAAAACTGGATTGAATATTTCTAGTTATGTATTTATCACTGGCTCGTATAATTCAGCCAACTATACATTAGTCATTGATTTTCACTCATACATTATAACAGGTGATACAATTTCCACACCATAGTTTATCATTGCAATACACCAGTAAATATTGTATAAAAGTCAGTGCCGGTTTTAGTCATATGTATACAGGTAACCAAAGCAGCTGGCTGGTGCCTCGCGCTTTAGCGGGCCTAAGTTATTTTAATTATCAAAACTCAAAATTAACTATCAAACATAGTACGTAATCAATTCAATAGTATACGTATACAAATTATCCCCAATTTTTATAATTGTTTATGGGAAATCCTAGAGAAAACCCTCGCTCTGAATGACATATAACCTATTTTCGTATCATGGAGCTAAAGGTTTTGTCTAGGATCTTCTGTACTAATAGTTTCAACCGGATCCCCTAGAAAAATTGCTACTCTCACAATGAGACTATAGTGAAAAAAGCGCATGTGATGCGTCGATGCCTAAAAGAAGAGGCCCAACGGGAAGAAAAGCCGCGGTTTATTGGTGATCCGACAAGATAGCAAATCTCAGGAGAAGCACCCTACGCCAAAGTCACGCACTCACTAGAGCAAAAAACAGAGATGAGTACATGGTAGACATGGAGCGTGAGAAGTACAGGCTGGCGAGAAGAGCACTAGAACTAGAAATAAACAGAAGCAAACGTCTCAAATGGGAAAACTTGAAACGAGATGTCGACACGGATCCCTGGCTTGGGCTATAAGATTGTGGTGCGCGTAAGTTAGGAAGACAAGCGCCCAGCAGGGATGAGCGTTTACACGTCATCTATTATTTTCGTGTCGACAACCTGTAGACAACGTCGACAACGTAGACAACGTCGACAATGTAGACAATTCCTAGAATAATTTTGTGAATTAGTTCTAAACTAAAGTGACCTAATTTTTTTAGGATCAATTCATTACGGGTGTCTATAACTTCAATGCAAAAACGGTAAAAAGGAAGTTTCAGCGTAGAAAAGCAGCTCACAAAAATCGGAGTGATAAACATCTTTATACAATAAGATTATAACTTCAATTAAAAATAATCCGGTGATCTCTAACTGTGACCGTGGCATAAAATCGAGTACGTCCAATTGCATGGTAAAACGAGTCACCGTGTTATTAAAAATCCAAATCGTTCAGATAACCGGAACTTGTCCGCTAAACGTTCTAGAATGCTCTATGATGTACGCTTTGACAAAATTGGTGTTTTGATGGACGCAACGTACGTGAAATTAAATTTGAAACAGATTAGCAGATCAAAAATTGTGTCTTGCCAAAAATAGTGACAATGCTTCCGCTAAGTATATTTTGCTTACTTATAAAGCTTTCCTTAAAGTATAGTATAATACATTTAATGACAATCTCGAAAAAGTGATTAAATGCAGTAGAGACCTTAAACCAGTGGGTCTTATCCCAGAGTAAGCAACATACAGTAGCAACATTTTATTCGACTTCGTACCATACAATTTTTCGTGTATTTTACCTTATGAAAGCTGGGTAAAGTCGACTAAAATTTAGTATCGAAATTTTGTTTTTTATCAAAATAAAAAAAACTCTTGACACAAAATTTTATAAATTGTATATGAGAAAATTAACTGTTGTTAAACATATATACAAAGGGAGTTAATAAATTTTGTTGTACAAGGCCCAACAGAATACCACAACTAATTAAACAAAAATAAAAAAAGAAATGTTCAATTTAGCAAGGCCCCCAAAAGCGTGAGACCACAAACAGTTGTCTTGGTTGTTTATGCTTAAGACCGCCACTGGAGCCACTCATCTTTGTCACATACCCCACAGTGTCGTCCGCAATGTGAATATAAAAGAATGACTAGAGAAAGATATTTTGCCTTTTCGTTGACACGATTCAGTAGTAAAATTGTGGCCTGATTAAACTATTTCACACTACTATAAAGAAGTAAATAGAATAAATTGATACAAGGCTAATCCAATCAATATAACATTGAAGTGTCTACTCGTATAGGCCGACCGGTTTTCAACCTATCTAAAAATATTTGGCAATAGCGACAAGAAGAATGGCGGATACGATTAAATTGATGAAAATATATGTTCTCAATGGAATATAATTACTGTCAAAGTCACATCGGAAGATGTGTAGAATTTCACGAGGAATATCACATTTGCTTGACCTTATCCATAGTAAGAAAATTTGAAATGTTGAAATGTGCGAGCAGGTGACGTCAGCAAAAAATATTGCCAAGTAATCTACGTAAAATTGTACATGTCGACAACCGCGTAAATTACACGGCGTAATCTACTTCGCCCATTCCTGGCGCCCAGCCCAGTGTAATGAAAGCAAGTCAAACGGGGCATATTGTAAACACCCTTTTTCCGGATCATCCAAACGACCACCGGCCACCGGTGGAAGAAATTCAACAAGCCACCGCCTCTCTCCAAAATAAGAAAACACCAGCTCCAGACGTAGTTCCCACTCGATGGTACTCGTTAACAAACAGAAGGGTGACCCGAACTCCCCATGAGCATATAGACCTCTGTGTATGCTAGATATAGTGGGCCAACCACTAGAGTGATTAATATAACAGCGGCTTACCGCCACTATCGTAGCTTCAGGGGACTTACCAAATAAGCAACACGGCTTCAGGAAAGGACAGTCTACTATTGGCGCAGTAGAAGTTGTTGTGAACGCTTACCATTCTAGCACAACAAGAGAATCACTATTCAAGGAAGCTAGTGTTATCGGGGTTATCAAACGCTTTCCGCGTACCAGACTGTCATTTGCGGATAATGGACAGCTACCTCCAAGATAGGAAGTAAAGAGGTCACAGCTGGTGCCGTCTATAGGTCTATTCTAAGGCCTGTGGAACCGCATAATACGATGGAATCCTGCAAATGGAAATGCCAGACAACACTTCATGGTAGGGTACGCAGACGATATTGCAGCAGTAATAGTCACTCGGGACATAAACATGTTCAACGAAAGCTCAACAGAAAAAAAGGAACTAGTCCTGCTTGCGAGACAGTAAATTGCAACCGAAGTGCTGTTTCAGGTAGGAAACCAGCAGATACAGCCTGGATACAAAATTAAATTTTGGGGAACAAGTTAAGCACTCATCAAAAAATTCTCCGAAAGTAACCCTTGCTCTGAGCAGAATGATGACAAACACCGGAAGCCCAACGGCCTAATGAAGAAGACTTCTAATGTCAGTCCCAAACTCCATATTCTTATATGGATACGAAATTTGGGCAGACACTATCAAAAAGGTAGGGCACTTAGGATCTTAAGGCACTTAGGATCTGCAGCTCATATAGAATTGTATCAGAACCACCGGTCTTGATAATCACTGGAGTGATCCCCATCAACCTAATGGCGGAAGAGGCGTCGTAGAAGAAAAAAAAGTAGGCAGAGAACTTGTCCTGTGCTGTTGGCAGGAGAGGTGACAGTGCGTGAACCACGGATGGACAAAAACACTGATTAGAAACTTGTCCGCGTAGGAGGTTAGGAAACATGGCGAAGTAAATTACTTCTTGACCCAATTTCTTATTTGCCATGGATACTTTTGCAAGTATCTACACACGATGGGCAGGTATGGGCAAGGTATGGGATAATCCCTCTTGCATTTACGGCGATGCAGCAATGGATGATGGAGGATACCCTTTTTTCACATGCGACCAGTGGAAAGGAAGACGTGAATACCTAGAAAAAAAGGACGGCAATTTGACACCCGAAAACATCGTAGCCATCATGCTCGAATCGAAGTAAAACTGGGATTCTGTGGCGTGGTTCCTACTAACCGATCCGAATTTAGTTCTCGCCGTTGACCAACAACTATTTAATTAATTACAATAAGCAATGAAGCTCTTGCGCGTAATCGTCCTAATGCATTTTGGGTTGAGAAAGTAGATTTCATGGAACGAGGGCTGAGTATTAAGCTTTAATTTTGAAGGTTAATGTTTCAAGCTTTTAATATTTCTTGTTGGAAAACTTTATGGGTTTAAATTTATGGTACATCTTGGATAAAGTTTGCTTGAGCTTGTGATGACGCTTAACAATTCAAATTTTTAATTTCCGTTTTCGTCATTAAATTGAAAAATGTGCTTTCGCTATAAATTTGCTAAAGCATAATTTAGATTTTTGTTCTTAAATTTAAACTAAAATTTCCAACTAAAGTTTGTTGAATAATTTTGGAAACTGGCTCGATAAATATTTCTTTCTCAAAAATCACAAACAAAAATTGCACAAGAGCTTTGTGTCCTTTTTACACAACATTTACACTAAATTTTTAAATAAACTTTTTTTGATAAGTTTCAGAAACCGCAGCTACCAAATATAAGTTTTCAGATGTTGAAAGGCGCTTAATATGTTAGCTTTTATGTATGTATGCTTACTTTAATCTAATAAAAATAAGGTTTTATGTGCCTTCACCGACGAGCAATTTTAAATATTTAATAAAACGATAAGGCTTCTATGGTTTGATTTTTAAATAATTTCAAAAAAATGTTCATCTTAAACTTTAATACTCGTACATTACTGTAAATCTGCTTAACTTTGCGATATTAGTTTTAGAATTTGATAAGAGCTATCACTTAAAATAAGAAATACATTCTTGAAAACTATGGTTCTACCACATTCTTAGGTACGAGTTTGTTTTTGTGTCGGTTGGTTTATCCGTTTAAAGCTTCCACAGGTTAAAACAAAAGGTGAGGTGTATGGCGGCCAATGAAAAAAAATTTATTCATAAGTACAAAGTGGGAATATTGAAAAATTTTTGTGGTCAATACACAATCGGGAATACCCTTCAAACATCCAAACTTTGAACAAAGTTTGCTTGAGCTTTTAATTACACTTAACAATTCAAATTTTTAATTTCAATCTTAGTCGTTAAATTCGAAAACGTGCTTTCAGTATAAATTTGTTAAAGCTTAATTTAAATGTTTGTTCCTAAATTTAAACTGCAATTCTCAACTAAATTTTGTTGAATAATTTTGGAAAGCGGGTATATTGAATAACATGCCTTTTCTATAGTAAGCTTGATACATTTTTATTCTCAGAAAACGTTAAATTTAAAATTTAATTGTTTTGAATTCTTATATGAGCTTTTTACGATAAGCAAATTTAAATGTTGAAAACCAAGTTTTTTAATATTTTAAACGCTTTATACTAACATTTCTCTGTAAGTTATTAATTTATCAGTTTTAAGCACTTTAAAATTTTTGCATATTCCATATTCGACAAGTTTAAATAAAAGCTCAAAGTGCAAAATCCCGTGGTTCACAAATTTAAATGTACTTTCGAACCTCATAAACGTTGACGACCAGTCTTTTGAAGCTATTGTCGTGAACAAAGAATTTTATGAATCTCTAAACCGTGTACAAAATTAATTAAGGGTCTAGGTATTGTATTTCAAAGATGGTTCGAGACGGTAACCTCTGAGTAAGCGAAGAGATCTCATCAACTCCTCTCTTATACTGTTCGAATAGTTTCAAAAACTATTAGTAAATAGTTATACCAATTAATTAAGGCGTGACGTGTGGTATATGCGACAAATGCCATTCAGATTCCAATTTGAATTTTATCGATTTATTGTAAAATGTTATTATAATTGAAACTAAATGCTTGTTGGTATTTGCCGTTTTCAGAATCCTAATCTGAATAACTCTTAACCGCTTAAAAAATTATATACTTCAAGAAATTCAAAATATTTTTAAATAACACATCGTGCAACAGCATTGGTTTAATATAACTAATGACAGCGACAATCAAGGCACATATATAGGGTAATGCGAGATCTTACGAGTATAACTGACCGCATCTATAATTCGCGTGTTCAACCAAAATTATCAAGACAATGGATTTAAAATTTCACTCTAACTATATAGCATGCAATTAATTTTAATCGCATTTAGATTATTATCTCTTTGATTTACAATGTTAAGTTTTTTTTTTTATTATCTTTCTTAAAACATAAAGTCAGCTGCTTAAGACTTTATTGGTTTTTACCACGAACGCAATGTTAAAAAAGTAGAAAACTATATACTGTAATCTCGATTAATGAAAATCTTTTATGTAGACATATTTTGTTCTAGATAATAGGTGTCAAACATGCATAACAAATTTCTAAAAACTTTAAACTGTCAAAATGTTACTCGTAAATAATTGTTTAATTAGTGACACAATGTCATTTTCAAAGACGTATACGGTTAAATTCATTTGATCCAACCCGAGAAATGTTAAAAGTATTTTTGCAAAGAACTGAAAAGCTTAACGATACTATATCAAAATATACAAAAAGCTTCAGGACTTCAATTATAACATTAAGTTTTAGAATCAGAACGATAAATATTTATACTAGACATATTAAAAGTCGATATTTTTCAAACAGCTTAAAAGATCAACATTCGAGAGTTGACTCGAGATATGTGATGAGCTTTCTAAATATCCTGGACTTTATCAAAAAACTGGACATTCTTAAATTAATTGTGTAGCAATAACGCACATTTAGTTAATGACGAGCTTTATATATAAAAGCACAAATATTGAATTATAATACGGTTAGTATAACGAGTTAGTGCTTCCCCGTTACTTACTTTACAGACCATTTTGTATTTTATTTTATATAAGCTTTCAGCAAAAAATAACCTCCGTGCTTCATATTCAAAGCTTTTCCATTTTTCCTTGAACCTATTATGATATAGATTCCGCTTTAGTTGAAGGAAAACTACTCTGGTGACCAATCTATTATAATAATTTAAATTATTTTTAGAGACAAGAGCCAGATATTCATCTAAAAATTTGGCAAAATTAAAGCGTGTTCAAAATTCGTTATAAGCTTTCTGGACTTTATTTAAAAAATCTGGCAATCTGGCTATAATCAGCAAGAACGAAATACAAGTAGTTTGCAACGTCGAGATTTCAATAAAAAGCAAAAATGTTCCATTTGTGTTAATTTCAAAAAAGCAATCACATTTACTTTTTCAATCACGTAACAATTAAAAAGCTTACGGTTGACAGGATCTTTACATGCACTTTATTTTAATGAGCTTTCAGAAAGGAATAAATAATTAACTACTTAGGCTTTACGTATCCGGGATGCTATCGATTCAACGACATAAAATAGTTTTTAAGTACTTTATCTGTTTATAAATTCTAATTGCACATACTTCAGCTCTTAACAGTTTGGCTTTAATTTTAACGATCAACTATACCAATTACTTTTGAAACCTGCCATGTACTTCATTTTTAATGAGCTTTCAGAAACAAATGAGCTATTCACTAGTCATGAGTCAGACATTCATGTAACACCTTACAATATATATAAACAAGTATAACAACTCTCCATTACTCAAAGTATGTTATCAGCTTTATAAATGTCTTGGACGTTATTCAGAACCTAGCAATTTGAAATTATTCGCAGCAAGAACAAAGTACAGGTATAGTTTACTACAAACTTCCAATTAAAAGCAAAATTTCCGAATTTTTCTCAACAGCTAAAAGGGATTACGGGTTAAAGGACCTTTAATGTTCCTTATTCTTAATGAGCTTTCAGACAGGAACAAACTATTTAATACTTAGGCTCTATACGTATCCGGCCGATTCAGTGACATAAAAAACCATTTAAGTGCTTTATCTCTTGACAGTTAGACGGCTTAAATTTTAACTATCAACTATATACTATTTACATTTGAGATCTTTCACATGCCTCATTCTTAATAAACCTTCAGAAACAAATAAGCTGTTCACTATTTAGGCACCTAAAATGTCTGAATGAAATATTATTTTCCTAAACACGGCATGATGGATTCCGCTTAAAAAATGTGTCTGGCGACTAATAAGCTATTCTAATTCTAAACATTTCTGATTATCCAAAATTTGGTGCAAGCTTTCAAAACATTCTGGACTTTATTCAGAAACCTCGCAATCTAAAATTGGTTTGCAATGAGCTTGGCAGAAAAAGCACAAACATTAAATTTTTCAAAGATATTCGGACAAAATAAGATGCTTTTGACTTAACGACATGAAAAAGCTTTTAAGTACTTTATTTGTTTATGTAAAGATATAAATTTATGAATTCTAATTGAACATCTTTCAGAAACAAATAAGCTGTTCATTATTTAGGCACCTAGATAGACATTCATGTAAAACTTTACAAAATATATTAACAAGTATAACAACTCGCGATTGCTAAAAATATGTTATAAGCTTAATAAATATCCTGGACTTTATTCAGAACTTAGCAATTTAAAATTATTCGCAAGAATAAGGTACAGGTATAGTTTGCATCGAGCTTCTAATAAAATGGAAAATTTCCGATTTTTCATATAAAGAGCTTTTAAACTAACTTTAATTCTGTGTTAATTGTATATATAGCTTTCAGATTTACTTATTTAGGCTTTCATCAAGCTTATGGCTTAAAGGACGCTTCATGTACCTTATTCTTAATGAACGAATAAATTGTTTACTACTTACACACACGTAGAGTATTCCTGCCTTGATATAGATTGCATCTTTGTAACCAAGGGTTGATAACCAACTGTTTTACATTTTCAGAGTCAAGAATAATAATATTAACGTCTAAAATGTAACATATGCAGTACATTTGACAATTCGTATATAGGAAGCACATGATTATTATTTCATTCAGGCTTATGGCAATGATTACTTGAATTGAATTAATTAATTTAGCTTACGTCATCACAACAATGCGTGTTACAGTATAATCTTAAAACTATTGCTGATAAAATTATGGATGGATTTAGTTGCGTGATATTTTGGATAACTAATTACAGGATCTACCCTTGGCCTGATAAAAGCGAGACTTTTGGGTAAACATGCAAATTGGTTTCAAATACACCACACCTGTAATCTTGATTTTGGTGTCGGAAATGATTTAGTTAAATAAATAGTGGAAATTAGTATATAGGTATATATAGTATAATATAGCCATGGTAAACACTAAAACAGGTTGCCGCACTTAATATGTATATAAGTATATTAGATACAGTCATTTCTACATATAGGTATGTTTATTACTAAAATGACACGATACTAAAAGTATAAATTAAAAAAATCCGATTTCCGGAAAAACTTCAAAGTCAAATTTTTCCGTCAATGACCACAAGTCATAAACTTTCACCATAAAATAATTTTTTTTTTATTATTTTATTTAAGTTTTATGTCTCACCTGTATCTAAACAAATACCCATTATCCATTCGTTTTAAAAATTAATAAAATACAAAATTCCCCGCATTAAAAATATTTTAATTAATTTTGCATGTATAATAAAAACAAAACTAACTAATCCTTTGTCACAATAATAATTCACTAAACACCACAAAAAAATGTTTAATTAGTCCACTAATTTTCTATTTTTTGTATAAACACTAATTCGCCTAAACGCGTGCACGCGTATAGAAATTATTTAAGGCGAATTTTAAATTTAAACAAAAAATTAACGTTCAATGAGGACATCATGGTGATGCCAATGAAAATTTTTATTACTAAAATATACGTTTCTATATTATCACTAAATCACAAAACTACATATATTTAAAAAAATAATAATAATTAAGTTGATGGGGCGATGCGATGCGATGGACACAATATCGATGATGGTCAAAAGGACAATAACTAACTGAATATTCAAAAATTATATTTTGTACGTGTTTTAAGTTGTGATGTAACCATTTCAAAAACTATATTCTCACTGTCAATGTCGAAAACAATTCATATAGTTTTTTACCTTCATTGAGCTTTTGAATATTTAATGATGGTCATTTTAGTATAGAAGTATTTGTTGTGGTGGTGGTGATGTATTGGAAACTATTTTCTTTTTTGTTATGTTTTTTTTTTATATTATTTTAACTGTGTTGTACATGCATATTACGATTAGACAATACAGTATAACACTACAGATATATTGAGAAAATTACTAATATTAGGGCGGATTTAAGTGGCTTGTCCATATTTTATTTAGATATTTATGATTTTGAGACTCAATACCTGTGATAGTAAAAAGGGATAAATAGTGGAATGGTAACAGAAGAAAGTTGTAGGTCAGCCAAAATGATGCCACCTTTGGAAACATTATTATTTTATTTTTTGGGTCCTTGTGGTCGGGGAGCACTCATATGTCTCTTAAATCTAAATTGCACGAACATGTATTCCAAGAATACCACCGCAGTATCCTTTGTTTGTCGCAAGAAATGACTAAACGGTTGGATACTGGGCTGACGACCCGCCGTAAAAAAAAGAATCTGTTTATAAAATCAACAAAAAGAGAAATGAATATGTACCACCAAAACAACACCGGACACGAGATTTAGGATCGTCACGTGGAATGTGCAGTCACATAGAAAACCAAGAGCGCTAAAGGGCCTAATCACGTGTGTGATGGAGTATCGGCTGGAACTCATTGCTCTTCAAGTAACTTGTTGGCCTAAAAGTGCAGACCATGTGTCCCAAGGCTGCACGTTGCTACAGTGGAGATGACCTTGGAAATCTTGGAGCTGGATTTCTTCTTGGGCTGCAGGTAAAGAAGGCTGTTTTGGGTTTCCAAGCAGTCAATAACCGATTGTGTAAGCTTCGCTTACGCATGAAGTTATCCAACCTATCGATAATCTGTGGTAGTGCGCCCACAGAAGAGCCAACCCCAAGATAAAGAGCCATTTTACAGTGACTTAGACGATCTGATGGGATCTTGTAACGATCATAGAGTACCAAAAAAGACAATTTATAGTTTTTTTTAAATGATAATAAGTTAAATTATAATTATAAACTTTAAAGTTAAATGTATCAAAATTGAAGTGACATAAATGGTTTGTTTTATATAAAAAAAAATTGAAACAACCTACGATCATTGTATAAACAACTAATATAATTAAAAACCTTACGACAATTGTGACGACATCACATCAAACAGGGAATTCCATAACGGTGCTGCATTTACAATTAAATACCATCGACACCAGAAATAACCAGATTGCAACCAACGGCATTTTCGTTTACCAACACCAGTACTCCAATTTATGAAGCGGATAATACTAGGCAGGGTGGCGTAACCTTTAAGTTAAGTAGAAACTTTTTTTGTATTTAATTGTGGTGGCATATTTGTTTGAATATTTCTTTTTGGTTGAATTGTTTTTTTATATATAGGTATTATTGTACAAAGCTTCACCAGCCGTTAAATGGTTAATTTGACATTTCTGGTCGTGACTACATTCGATATGTTAGCTTAGTAAGATAAGCCGGGGTGTGAGTGCTTAATGACCGTGCTTAAGAAAATACTACGAACCAACTTTGTTTACCAAATTATTTTTGTACGATAACCTTTAATGACGTGGTGCCTATCGAACACGCCAACCGGAAGATGCTACCCATCCATATTTCTAAGATGTCACCACGTGTAGGACACACCTACGTTATCCGTTACAATCTATAACTGTGACCGACAATGGTGAGAGAATGATGTACTTTTCAATTGCTCACGATCTGAGAGTAGCAAGCACGTTCTTCCCTCACAAACAGATAAATCTGGAGACATGGACCATTCCTCGCGGAAATTCCCGCAGACAAATTTACCATGTGTTTCTATAGGGCGAACACGGATTGTGAAGGATGTGAGAATTTATCGGTCAGCAACCAAATACCTAGGCATCATCATTTGGGCGCTGCAAAGCTATGATGGAAGTTTTTGTTCAAGTTTGGGAACACAGCGAAACGCATGGGATGTTTCGACTGTGAAGGTCTGATGATAAAAAAAACGATATCATGTCTCACAATCGCGAGGAGAAACAAGGCTGCTTTTGCCAGGAGGGTAGCTAAGCAGATATGTAAACAGAAGAAGTGAGAATGGTGGAAGGCCGATGTCCTGAAAGTACAAAAATTCCATACTTTCAGGCTTGCGTCAACCGCCATTCGGGACCGGGATAGAAACCTCTGTGTCAACATCGACGCATGGAGTGGACCACACTCTACCGACCTGCTTGGTATGCATCATTCGTCACAAACTATTGTTGAGCCACCTCTAATATAGACTGTGAAAATTTGCACTGAGGATCCATCCCATGAGGAATTCACTAAGGCTACACAGAGATCTAAAACGAAACCGCTCACCTGGGGTGGACTACATTAATTCGGAGCTCTTGATTTTCGGAGGAAATAATTTGTGGAACTGTCTGTTTGACCTTATTCTATCTAATTATTCTGAGACGTCAATCCCCGTAAATCGGGTGTTTCTGGATTTCAGGCAGGCCCATGACTCGATGAATCGAGAGAGTTTGTCGTCTGCCCTAAAATACCTTAAAATATAATCAAAATTGGTACAATTGTGTAGGATGACAGTGACGCAGTCTCAATGCTATTTTAAAGTTGAGAACAGGCTATCGACAATTTTTGCAGTTAACTCGGGTGTTCGGGGAGAGATGCTCTGTACCCGATACCTTTTAATCTCATGTTGGAGTACATCTTTCGTAAAACTGAAACAACTCAGAGCAACATTTTATATCGCCGGTCTAATAAGGTGCTAGTATATATGCAGATGATATATGCGTGATTGGACTGAATAGCAACGGAGTGTAGGAAATGGTTCCATGATAATTCACAGAAAAACAATTCACCGAAGCGACAAATCACCGAAAACGACCATTCACCGCGAAAACGACATTTCACCGAAAAAGAAAATACATGGGAACTACTATACCGATTATAATGAATTTGAATTATTTGATGGAAATGGGATTGGAAAATAATTTTTGGATAAAGTTTTGGAATACAGCCATTTGGATCGGAACTAGGCCAATCCTTAACAGATTATCATGCAACAAACAGATGGCCACATTCCAGAATTTTATCCAAATATCATTTTACAATCTCATTTACGTTCAACTTATCAAGTTGAAATATTCGTGTTTTTCTCATCTGACCTAGTATCCCTCCACCAGCGGTAAGTTTACTATATGCTTAAATTAAATTTAAACCATGGTTTAGACTTTCAACTTAAGAAGAACTAGTCTTGCTAGATTTATAAAGAATTCGGATTGACAACAAACGTATATATCACACTGCTGCGGTTCGGAAAAAATCCAAAAATCCAATCCCATTTTCATTTAATTTGACAAGTTCCATCATAATCAGTCAAGGACTGGCCTAGTTCCGATCCAAATGGCTGTATTCCAGAACTTTATGCAAAAATCATTTTCCAATCCCATTCCCATCAAATAATTCAAATTCATTATAATCGGTATAGTAGTTCCCATGTATTTTTGTTTTTTTCGGTGACTTGCGTTTTCGGTGAATTGTTTTTCGGTGAATTATCGTTTTCTGTAAATTGTCGTGCTACCATATTTCCACAGTAATATCCAATAAAACCAAAGAAAAATTATTTATCGACTGCTTTAGTTACTACTTAGGACGAAAAAACAAAATAACATTTAATGAGATAAGTATAACCAGCAAAAAAGTGTTATTGTAATGTGCGGGTTGTAACCTGTTTCGTAAATAATAAAAACGAAGTGATTAAAACTCCATCTGTACGTTCCCGTGCACCTATCACCAATGAAAAATTCATAGCGTATATACATACCAAAATTTAAAATCTAGAGCCATAAATAGCAATCTACCATCCTCATGGATAACTACAGAGGCAGCTGTTGCTACAGCTAGCGATATTTATATTCAGCTAAGGTTTTCTTCCCTCAGGCCTCATTCCAGGGCTACTTATTTCATTTTGACCAAGTAATTTGGCGTTAGGTTCAATAAAGCAAATTAACAGCCAAATATGGAAATTCTGAGGTTTTTTCCAGTTATTACTCCAGCTTACACGGTCAGCTTGAGGACGAAGATTTAAAAAAGATTGGGAGTTGGTTCAACAGAAATTATATTGGCGATTTAAATGAGCGCCCTAAATACGAGTATACACCTAAATTTTGAACTGTTGGGAATACGGAGACAGGCACAGATTGTTTTACACGAATCCACAAAAACGAGACTTGGGAAAAATATTTAAAGAGAATTGCCAAAACATAATTCTGAATTAAACTGTTCATTTTATTATTTTAAAATATTTATTTTAATTGTTTTTTATAAAATTATTGTTTTGAAAATAATTGGTTTTGCATAAATAAATATTATGAATTTCAAAATGGATTTAATATTTTTTGAAATATGAAATCTCACTAAAATGAGAGAAAAATTACAAAATTTAGTAATGCCAGATTTTGTAATTGCAAGGTTTTGTAATTGGAAGGTTTCCTAATTGCAAAATTTTGTAATGCAATATTTTGTACCGATTCCAATGAATTCAAATAATTATTCACTAAAATACTTCCATGGTGATAGTTCAAAATAGTTAATAGTTAATTTAGAAACAAAAACAAATTTTAGGTCGATATAATCAGAGTTTAAGCCGTCTATGAGTTCTTTCAGTGAAATTTGAAAACCTAAGTTCAAGAATTGAATTATAATTAAAGTGTTCTATATACAAATTAATCAAGATCAGAAATTGAATTATAAATTTCAATTAAATTTGATTTAAATTGGAAAGAACAAATATTTCAATTTAGACTGAGATTATCAATATTGCTTTTTATTTATGTATAAATGACAACCAAATGGCCGGGTTTAACTATATATTTGAGCATTGTGTATTAGTTACCAGCTGCCTCAATTGCCTATATATATATATAAATTTATGATCCAAACCTACATTGACAACTTATTTAAATAAAAACTTTATAACTAATCTATAACAAAACAATTGACAAAAATTTTAACGACTATGTTAGACGGGTGATATCGCTTGGTTTGCCTAAAAACATCATTTTCCCTTTAACGTATAACTATGTATATGTATAGTTATCTGTGGTTATTACATAAAAATATTTAGTATTGGCGTTCTTAGTTAATGGTTTTGTGCATGCTACAGTCTCAATAATTTATAAATCATGATTAATTGAATATGGAAGCTGGTTAATTGAACATGGAATCATGTAACCTTTATACAGTTCACTGAAAATTTTTCATTTTTTGTTTAAAGTAAAGTAAATCGAGCATCTAATTTTGATTCAGTTCTCAAAATATAACAGTAAAGCTTTAAAGATTATTCCTAGTGCCCTGTACTATATTCGAAATGAATATAACCACTCTGCTCCAACCTGCTACATGTATTTTTTCAAAAAAAAATCCAATAATATTGGTTTTGGCAGATCTTTCAATTAGTAAAATGTGAAGCGCATCTGCACACTTTCTTAACTATATAGCCCAATTGAAATTAATTGCGATATGCTCAAATGCAGACTAATCTCACCTTATTGGTTCGCGTCTTGAATGAGCTGTCAAAATGGTGTACCACTAAACATTTATAATAATTACCTCCTTTACTGTTTTATGGTATGGTGGTACATATACGTACTAGGCTGATGAGATATTTGTGAGGTATGTTTTACAAATTTTAAATATTTGAAGGCGTTCCAACCAAACAACAAGTATTTTTTGCAGTTTATTGCAGTATATATGGACATACAAGCAATTATTTTATTCATTCTATAAAATCAGTCCCAAATTTTGCGCCAAATCGATCGTTCAACTGATCTCGAGTCCTATTTATTTCATTTGAACTTAAGCACGATAGAGTGATCACTGTATTAGGAGTAGGACTATGTATAAACAGGTTAACACTGTATATATTTTTAATGTGTGTACCATTACGGTCCATAAACATTGAAATTCGGTTGAAATTCCGATCGGTTGATAGTCCGATATGAAAAATTTTCAAAATTCAATAAACCGAATTGAAATTTTAGAATCATAATATTCGAAATTGTACGAAATTATACGAAAAAATTTTAAAACTCTATTTAAAATTTAGTTTAATTCTTTCATCTATTTACATAAATGTTACAAAAATCCAAAATATTTCAAAAATTTCCGATTTGTTAAATTTTATCATTGTAAAATTTTTTTATATTAACAAATTCTTAAAATTAATTTTTAATCTTGAAATATGTATATACGAGTATAAATAAAATTTGATTTTAAAAATTTGGCAGTTTAAAACTTTAGAACGGCAGCGAATACAAAAAAAAAAAAATTTTAAAAATTCAATATTTAATTAACTACATCGACCTGTTAAATTTTAAAATTTGATTCAAATTCCAAGATTGGCTTAAATTTCAAATTCAGAGATTGGCTCCCTAAAAATCCATTTCGGTTTTGAAAATTTGACATTTTAGTAAGTTAAAAAAATTTGATTATAGAAATTAAAAGCTTGTAAACCAAATATACATTTTTGAGAATTTAATATTTTTTAAATTTTGGTTGACGTTTTAGGATTACGTATTTAATTAACTAAAGTTGTGGTTTGACAATTATTACAGCAACTTCGTATGTTATATCAGATTCTACTGGATCCTTCATTCTATAAATTCGTTTGAATGCGTTAATCTACAAATATTTTACTACAACACAGCCCAGATACACTGATGAGTTTCTACCTTAACTATGTATAGCCCCACGCATAGTTAAACTTTTAATTGTTAAAACAATAACACTCTTTCAAAACATTGAGTATACCTTCAATGGATGAGATACTCTGTTTGGCTACAAGTTAAGACGTAGTGTTAAAGTAAGCCTAAGCCTATCTCTTGAAAAGAGTGTATATGGCCACCCTAATACGGACACATGAAAAATATAAAATTTTAGCCTATACGTAAAACACTTAGACTCTACATATATTTTAGTGAGATTTTTTCCATCCAGCGCATGCTGATATATATGTAAGAGTCTAGAAATTTTTGGTAAACCCATTATATGTAGATTTTCAGTTAAAATTTGAATTATGTTTTATTTCAAAAAATGATTCATTTTCTGAACTTTATGTAAAGTTCTTCTTTTTTCTTTATGACATGCTTTCTCCACTTAATCTTGGCATCGAGGGTCATGCCAATGTATTTAGCTGTGTTTGCAAATGGCACCTGTCGTAAGTTAATTTCTATCGGTAGATGGTAATCCTTTTGATATGTAAAGTTAATATATGCGTAGATCTCGTCTCCTTAAGCTTGCTTCGTCAACGTTTTATACAAACCGCATTGGTAATCTCCTAGAGTTTGCTCGTTGCATCGGCGACATTACTTCCAATCGTCAAAATTGATGAGTCATCTGCGAAATCGGCTACGATTCCCATTTGTGGTTGGTAAATCCCTTGTATATATGTAAATTCAGGCTTCGTCCTAAGACACTCCTCTGCGGAACACAGGGATAAATAAGATCTTAGTATGGCATAGAACTGCCACGGCAGATCTCTATGCACCTTGTATTTCAGACCACTGTGCCAAACTTTATCGAATGCTGGCGGGCGACGTCCAGGAATATGCTTGAGTATACTTTTTTTACGTTCTAACGTTCTTTCAATTATGTTTGTGATTTTATGCACCTTTTATGCAAATTGTAAAATGCGTTTTTCTGAATTCAAATTGATGTGGAGGAATTAGTTGTCGAACCTTAACCAATAATTGTTTAATTTGTTTATTTTTTTGAATGAATGACTTAATCAGGGACTGGTAAGTTATTTTCTATAAATTCATTAAAAATTTCCAACGACGAAAATTTGCAAATATAAATTATCTTAACAGTTTGCCTAATAATTTCAAGAATACTTTTACCATCTAAAGAAAAAAGCCAGTACAAAAGTTCAGATAAATGATATTTAATTTTTGATTATTTTAAAAAATCTTTTCTATATCAACTGCTACTTACAGCTGGTAAATTTCCGCTTTAAATCACTAGGCTTTAATTATATATAGAAGACCTAAAGTTTAATTGTCAGGCCAATCAATTAAGCTGTCTGGGCTATAAAAAGGTCACAAACGGACAGACAAAGATAAAGATAGTACTTCGAAGACCACTTTTCGGATCAAAAAACGCCAAAACGAATCATGAATTCAAAAATGAGACATCATGATCATTCCAGCCGATTTTAGGTGCTCGATGGAAGTTTATCGTTTTAAGCTTCAAAGTACCCGCTTATGTTCTGTATTCTAAAAATTTGAATCTATTTTATACGCCCCCAACTATTTTGGTTCAAACAAGACTCAAATTTAGAGCATGCACCATGGTGTTTCATTTCGAGGTATCGAACTTTGAATTTAAATAAAACACAGAAAAATAATTTTAATGGCCACGAATGTGAATAAGATTTCGACCTGCGCGTACATAGCGTGATCTGGAGGTCAGCATTTGTGGCCGTATTTCGGCAATAACGCATCGAATATTTGCTGCCATGTGTTCATTAGTCTCTGGCTTATAAGCGTAGACATGTGGCTTTACATACTTCACCCAAAGAAAATAGTCCAGCGGTGTTAAATCACACAAACGCGGTGGCCAGGTACATTTATCGATATTAATCATTGATCAAAAGTTTGGCGCCGGAACCACATATCTCTGATGTCAATACCACCCAATTGAATCACAAATTAGTAATCATTTCTCTATATTGATCTCCGTTGACTGAAACGTTTTCAACAGCATCATTTTTGAACACAGTATGTGTATGGTCCGATGATTCCTTCGGCTCATTAAGCACACCAAACGGTAACTTTTTGTGGATGTGATGGTTTTTGAACAATGGCTCGTAGATTATCTTCACTCCAAATGTCGACTATATTTATAAAATCGACCTATAAAATGGATGTAGCGCGCGATGAGTTTAACGAACTAAACCATTAAATTCAAAGTAAATTTGAACAATTTTCAAACGTTGCTCTGGCGTAATTCTATTAATTATATGAACTGGCAATTACAAATAATACGAAATATTATATTATAGAACCGCAACATAAATTAATATCAAACGATTTTAAATTAATCTGACACGGGGTTCGAAGTCGAACAGCACATATATAAAAGGACGATAACATGAAAATATACCGCTAATATACAACTTACACAATGTAGATCTTCTAAAAATCTTTTGTGGAGTTAATTTATTGGCCACAAACTAGTTTATATTCCAATATATAAGGATAAAACGAAATTAGTTCAAGATTAGAGTGTGGCAGTTCTTCCAGGCCTCGAAATTGTATGACCTTTGAAATCAAGAGAATTGGTTTTCATTGTTAGTGTTTCCAACACAAGGTAGAAATTCAGAAACAAATCATATGTTTCTACTAGAATTAGTTAGCTCAAAATCGGTTATTGCTCAAATTAAATTTTACGTTCATATACTCTAGAGAAATGGCGAAACATCGTTTGTATAAAATACAATTTTGTTAAAGTCACGTTGTCGTCGTGGTTAAATTCTTGGCCATATTAAATAAAATACATGTTCCAAACTAGTTATTTGGGGTACCACAACGTTGGATGAACTTATATCAGAATAATATATAGTATGTATATCGTCTTGATAATTGTCTTGGAATTCCAGCAATCCTACTACGCCATATGCTTTTCACAAAGATTATCGATTATATTACTTGATATGGAATAAATATATTATTTATACAGCTCGCATCGTCTATTCGACTTTTCTTTTTTTTCATTTCGTTCAACTGTACAATTTCCCATAGTATAGTATTCATATATACATACGTTTAAGCTTGCAGTAAATAAATAAAAAGCCCAACAACAAATGACGAATACAATTATCGTGAATATTAAAGACAGAACATAAATTTCAATGAAATTGTAAATAAGAGAATTTCCATACATGCGCAACATAAAAAGCTTTGAGACCATTTTACACGAATCCATATAAGGATCCGAATTCACCGAACTTTTTTCTTTATTTTTTATTAAACTATCTCGTTATTATATAGGATTTTGTATCCTTTTCTATTCATAGGGAAAAACATGTATGTATATGTATGTATGTGTATACGTTAATTATGAATAACAACACGCTACGTCATTTTCGGTTTATTTTTTTCGCTATAATCTGATAAAAATCTGTTGGTTTAATAAAATCAACTTATTTACATATTTATGTTGTAAATACTTTTTTCGTATTTACAACAAAATCATTAGTTTTTAATAATAATATGTTGTTATTTATTTTTATGTTGGTATATTGTAAACCATTAATTTTTTATTACGTATATATGTACATATGTACGACTAAAATCTAATGTATGTCACATATAAGGTGTGAGTGAGATAATATTACGAAATTAATTAATGACAATTAAGTTAATTAATTAGACAAAAAAATATTTCGGATGCCGTGTTGATATCATATTTGTATGGTATAGGATAGTGCTGTCAAACTTGAGAAGTGGATCTGATTAGTGTCACGCATTTATAACAATTACCCCTGTAACATGTAAGAAAATTTCAAAATGAGACCAAATCTCATAAATCATAAAATCAAGCGGACATTTTGAAATAATACATTAAGCTTTTCATGATCTTTTCTAGTCATAGCCAAAATTCATAACCTGTCTTCATGATGCGTTCGATATTGGTTTTGAGACCATCGATTGATTGTGGGTTATACTCATAAACATTATCTTTCACTAGCCCCTCAAAAATAATTTACTAGTGTTAGATATTAGATTACACGTTCATGGTGGTCAACTAACATCTATATTCTTCCCGAAATTAATCGTCCATCAAATTTGTTTCTCCATAAACCGATTGTTTCATTGGCTGTCATATTGCCAATTGTAGCGTCGTCCTCTTAAAACCACAAGTCCTTAATATTCATACCATTATTTAAATTGGCCCATAGAGCGCACTATACAGTAACACGAGAAGAATGCATTGGCTCCTCAACAACTGCCCTTAGATTTTCAGAAGTCCGCAAATGCGATAATTTTGTTCGTTTACGTATAGCCAGACAAATGAAAATGAGCTGCATAAGAATAAATAATTTTTTTTTAAGACCGCCACTTTGTTCAATGATCTAGTTTGCAAATTGTTGACGTTGAGAATGTTCTTGCGGTTTTAATTCTTAGGACCAATTGGACCTTATAAAAATTTAAAGATGAATTCTTGCGATAAATGTCGTGCAATCGATAAACGTGGGTTATCTATAACGCTGTCTCTCACCGTAGACACCTCCCAATTTTCGGTTAATTTTAATACGATTTTGAAGCGAATTTGAATTCAGTTTACTAAATGGCCAACCTTCTATACTATTTGTTTTTAAAACAACTGATTTTTTTTATTTTTAGCCTCAACACTACACTACTAAAAATGAAATAATAATAATATCTATGTATATACAATTGGCCCCTATGGTCGGGGGCAGGTACATGTCTCGTAAACCTAAATTGCACGAACATGTTTTCCAAAAATACCACCACAGTATCCTTTGCTTTTCATAGGTGGCGACTAACCGGTTGGATCGCTTGGCTGACGATTCAACCGGTTAGTCGCATCCATAAAAAAATGAATCTGTCTATAAAGTCAACAAAAAGTAAAATGGATAACGCCAAAAAAACACCAGACCCCCGCTCAAGTACCCGGACACGAGATTTACGATCGGCACGTGAACCGTGTAGTCACTTAGAAAACCAGGAGCATTGGAGGGCCTAATCACGTGCAAGAAGCAGTATTGGCTGGAACTTGTTGCTCTTCAAGGAACTCGCTCGCCTTAAAGTGAAGACGACGTGTCCCAGTAGGGCTACACGTTGTAATATACAGTGGAGATGACCTAGGAAATCTTGGTGCTGGATTTCTTCTTGGGCCGCAGGTAAACAAGGCTGTTTTGGATTTCCAAACAGTCAGTAACCGATTGTTTCGATAATTTGTATACACGCGCCTACAGAAGTCAGCCAGCTCCAAGATAAAGACTCATTTTACAATGACTTGGACGATCTGATGGGATCTACACCCGAAAACGATGTTAGAATGGTAATTGGGGACTTTAATGCTAGAGCTAGAAACTTCCCGCAGCATAATTGACCACGTGTTAGTTTCTAAATGGTGGCCTCGGGTTGTGTAGCATGCGTGATAATTTATCGGTCAGCAGCCAATACGTAGGCAGCGATCATTATTTGGTCGCTGCAAAGCTACGATTGAAGTTTTCGTACAAGCCTGGGAACACAACGAAACGCATAGGACGTATCGACTGTGAAGGTACTGTGCTAAATGAAGATCAAAAGAAACGATATCAGGACCTTGTCAGCAGCAACATTGAGGAAGCTACGTCTGACAATTGCGAGGAAAAACAAGGCTGCTCTTGCTAGGAGAGTAACTAAGCAGATTTGTAGTCGGAAGAAGCGAGAATGGTGGAAGACCGAGGTCCTGAAAGTACAATAACTCAGCAATGAGCGCAGTTCACGTAATTTCTTTAAGGAATTACTGGATTGCACCATACTTTCAAGCCTGCGTCAACTGCCATTCGGGACCGAGATCGAAACCTCTGTGTCAATCTCGACGCAGTACTTGGCGCATGGTGTGGACACTTTACCGACCTGCTTAGTGTACATCATGCGTCACAGAGTGTTGTTGAGCCACCTCTAATAGAGACTGCGGAGATTTGCACTGATGCTCCATCCCACGAGGAATTCACTAAGGCCATGTAGAGATTGAAACGAAGCCACTCACCTGGGGTGTACTGCATTAATTCGGAGCTTAATTGATATTTGATCAATTTGATATTTTGAGGGGATACTTTGTGGAACTGTCTTTTCGACCTTGTTCGATTAGTATGGTGATCCATAGTTATACCTGACGAATGGAAAGTGGGCGCGATATGCTCCATCTTCAACAAATGAGACCGCTTGTAGGGGGAGAATTATCACGGAATAGCTCTCCTTTGCACAGCATACAATTTACTGTCCATTTGATAAAATCACCCCTCTAGCGGAGAGGTGACTTTATAAATATTTTACCGAAATTTTGTTTTTGGACAGCGCTTTTATAAAAATTATAAATATATTGCGGTGGAAGGATCTGCAAAGGCGTTTAGAAAATGTATAACTTTAAGTTGTATTTCATCGATTTTTTTGGTGGGAAAATACAGGTATTAATAAAAACATGCGTGATGTATTTTATGTGTCATAAATGTGTCACAGTTAATAGTATAGGGTAATTATATTTGAATGAAAGATTTCTATCTTAAAATTACAACTCGTTCAATGTATCAAAATATCAAAGTTTGCAAGTTATTCTAATGGGATATATATATATATATATATATATATATATATATATATATATATATATATATATATATATATATATATATCAATGCAAAAATTCTCAGTAATTAGAAATTACATATTTCTTAATATTTCTATGAGCTACAATTTTTTTTTTTTTAACAGTTTTTACTGAATCAACAATTTGGCTCCAACGGTTTCGATCCCGAGCATGGTTTTCCTACTGTCTAAGACAATCTGAAGAGGCCAAGTCATTCTCTACACCGTGGAACCATCGTCGCCTGCAACGACCTCTGCGCCTACTATATGGTGGCTCTCCTTTCAGAGATCGCTGCAGAAGGGATGGATGCCTCATAATATTTAGATAGAATCATCCGCAGCGAAAAGACCTGATCGGTGACTGATCGATTCGGATGAAATCCTCCTTGATAGTCACCAACCAAGCCCTCCGCTAGAGGAGTGATTCTATCCAATACAATGTATGACAGTAACTTGTATGCTGTGCAAAGGAGAGCTATACCGCGATAATTCTCACACTTCAAGCGGTCTCCCTTCTTGAAGATGGGGCATATCGCGGCCACTTTCCATTCGTCAGGCATATAACTTCGGTTCGCCATACTAATCGAATAAGGTCGAAATGACAGTTCCACAAAGTATCCCCTCCGAATATCAAGAGCTCCGAATTAATGCAGTACATTCCAGGTGAGCGGTTTCGTTTCAATCTCTGCATGGCTTTAGTGAATTCCTCATGGGATGGCTCCTCAGTGCAAATCTCCGCAGTCTGTATTAGAGGTGGCTCAACAACAGTCTGTGACACATGATGGACGTCAAGCAGGTCAGTAAAGTGTCCACTCCATGCGTTAAGTATAAGCTACTATATATATAATTATATTATCATAAGTGCTACTCCTGTAACAGTATCATAAAGCCGTCGACCCTAAACTCTGGAATATGAAGAATCCTATTACGGCCGCAATGTAATTTAATCTAAATGTCTAACGCAATTTTTAGTTTAAGTTAGAAATTTTTAATAAGATTAAATAGGTATTTTTTCCAATATAAATTATCAATCAAAGCTCAGTCTATTATAATTTATCATTTTTAAAGTGAAAAGGTTCGGTCGCTATACTGAATAGGAAATTTAGATGAGAAAGTAAAATCGTAAGTGCGGAAGGTTCTTTTTTGGCGTGCGTAAGCGTTATTTTGGTGAAATAGGAAAGGATCCTAGTGAAGTAATATAGATTAGTGTATCTCGACCGGTGGCTTATATATTATACATCAGGAGCGTTATGCTTCTCGTTCAACATTGTTTTAGCATTCTCAACAATATTTGTTTTTAATCGTATATGTTAAGCAGTTGACGAGATATTAAATGTTTTAGATAATGAGAGTATGGGAACGGAGGTGTTTTTGACTTGATTTTAGAATTGTTTTTGTTTTTGCACTTGTACCTATTCTCTTTACCTTTCAAATAATGTATTGCTCAGTGTGCTAGCCATTAAGGGGCGGGCGCTGTGAACAAATGTATAACGCCAAAATCTGACATCACATAAGATGTGTTATATGTAAACAATCTATTATATAAATCTGTTAAAGTATAGTTTATATTAATCGAATTATTGATTGATAAATAAATAATTTTTGAATTGATAATTTACGACGCAGCGACGAATTTGAAGTCTATTAGAATTTTAAGTAGAGGTCTTACTTTGCAATTATTCAAAGAAAAATCCTAAACAATTTTATTAAAACTTGCGATGTAAACGTGACATCGAAGAATATGCTTCCATAATGACTTATAATAATAATACCTGCATCTCGAACCCTCTATCGAGATAGATCAGATACGTTTACAGAATTTTTTCAATCAGTTTATAGACCACATGATTATACTGAAAACACTGACCAAATTACCAATAACAATATGTACAGCCTTAAGGAAATTTGGAAATGGATATGGGCCGGATGATATACTCTATTCTATATTAAAAGCGTTTGCGAGTAGCTTGATATCAATCCGCTCTAAAAGCTATTCAATCAATCCCTAACCATCTGCCGTGTTTCCCGAAAAATTCAAAATGTCAAAGAACACACCTATATCTTTAAATCGGGAAAGCGGGATGATTGCACATGTTACAATACAATGCTTTTAATTCAAAATTGATATGTCACATTTCTATCATTAACTAACATGAGTTCATGCCTGGAAAATCTACATCTATATACCAATCTGGTCGAATTTACTAGTAAAGTGATAACATCGTCAAGTTAGCGTAGCTCATACAGATTTTAGTAAAACATTTGATTCTATCTGCCATCATAAAGCACTCCAAAGTATATTTGCATTCCGTTTTACACCCAGATTTATTAATTGGCTCAAATCGTATCTAATCCACCGCCTGCAACATTTATTGAAGTGTCATCTGGTGTTCCTAAAGGATCACATATTAGTCCTGTTTTGATTGATAGAATAGTCAAGTTAATAAAATACTCAAATATTCTAATATTTGCGATGACGTAAAAACTTTTCATACAATTAAACATGACCTAAATAAACTTAGTGAGTGATGTGTCCACAACTCATTGCACTTAAATATTAAGAAATGTAAAATTATGTCGTTTCATCGTAAAAAAAAACCAATATCAAATCTTAAGCCTATTATCAAAATACTCTGGGCGGTTTAAATCAATATTCCGGATATGTATCCGGGATAGAAGTTTAAACGACGATTAATTGGCAATTATTTTAAATAATAATACATATATTTGGTAATTATTAGTTCAACTGAGTAAGAGAGGACCACTAATGACTCAAAATTATATATACTAAAAAATCGTTTATATCAACAAATAAGCTTTTACACCCTATATATATGAATTGGTTTAAACGAAGATACCATCACCGCATATTAACCAAACAATATCATAAAAAATTTAAAAGGTGGTACTTCCTATAATACCTAATGAAACGTTTTATTTAAATATTACAATACTTCTCAAATAACCCCATTAAAACGCACTAATACAAAACTGAAGCATTTTACGGCCACACCATTCCAAGAATCATAAAATATTTAATACCTATTTTATAACAAACAATAAAAACTCAATTTATGTTGAATATTTAATTGATACTTTTTTGTTATTAAAAACCAATTATTTCACTAAATAAATAAATTTCAATTATTTGTGTAAAACGAATAAAAAGTTGCAAACACCACTATATACCCACCAATTATCGAGGTGATTTTTTTGTCCAGTCATAAACTATTAAAGTAAAGAAAGTTTTAATTTCTTATATATCGAAAATCGAATGACGACAAATTTCTGCGACAAAACAATCTAGATATGACCAGCTTATGACGGCAGTTATAATTTTATATTACGAAACGTTTCAATATATTTAGCTACCTCCTGATTATGGAATGCTGCGCTGCTTTCACCACTGTGGTATATTATCGGCCAACACAAGAGAACATTATGAATATTTCACTATTTTTCTTGAGTAAAATGTTCAGTCATCATATCCCTATCTCTGAAATGAAGAAGGCATCATATCAGGCAGTACACTAAAAAATAATAATATTCTGTTTAATAAATCGCATATTCTGACAAATTTCCTTGAACTTAAGAATCTCTGGTCCTAGATTGCATAGCTCATAATTTTTTTACTCAGACACATTCCAAAATTTTGGCATGACAGCCTATACTTACTCGTATATCGATTATTGCAGATTTAAATAAATCGCAATTTTACCTAATAATTAACAAGTATGTAAGTCAACTTAAATTTAGTATTTAATTTATTTAAAACCAACTCTTACGTCATTTCTATCCTACTATACGACTTTATTAGTAGGGTAACGTCTGCATGTTGATTTGTATTTTAGACCAAAAGAACAAAATATTAAATTAATTAAAAAAATATTCGAAGTATCTTAACCCGGGCTCTTCTAGCCGTAAAAGAAGGATTCCATTTAATGTGAACTGGTTACGTCATGTTAATGGTAATGTTCTTCTCTACCTCACCCCATCATCTTCGTTAGTGACTTCATCTTTCATATTATTTTCAGCTCCAAAAGACATAATATTATTTTCATGTTCTCCGCTAGCCCAGTCCATATAATTTCATTTATGGACAAGGTATTGCTATTGAATAGTGTTTGATGCAAATGCGCTATATTGGGGATTGTCAGTTGAATATCATCTATTGCAAAACAAATATTTGGCCAAATTTTAAATTGCTTGTAAAAATTGCTTGCAAATATCATACAAATTCGATTTGCTCAACAAATCGGTCGCTGATTCAAAATCAGTTGCAGCAACTAGCGAACGTTTCGAATTGGTGTCATGTCATATTTGCAGACGCAGACATTTAATCTTTGAATTTAGTAATCCATCGGTCACTTGCTAAAAATGATCGTCCCAAATTTAGATAAATCTCTTCTGATCTTGAGCAACTGTACTTTAAAACTCGTTATATATTGTACGACCGCATACAAATATAAGTTTTCCTCGTTCGATATATGCAGGATATTCTTTATTTTGTTTAATTTTTGAGATAGTTGATATAAGAATCCTATATATTCTTTAGCTAGTTTGCTTACCCCACTTTCAAAATATCGTTCAAAACTTCAATCTTGTTCTTAATAGATAATAACATTCTCCTTCTTTTATCCAATTTTTATATTTAATTAACAGAAACCACTCTCTAAAAACGCATTAAACGTTTTGCTTCAATAATTAGTCAAAATTAAAATTAAGAAAAGAAAATGCCACCTCAACTAACTCGTATGTAGCTACATGTGAAATTAGCCCGAAAAAGGCTATTTCAATTTTGGTTTAGTTTCTATGCTATAAAGTATTAAACCGTATCCCAAATTTTTTAAGTGGTGTCTTTTTAATATAGAGAATTTAACGGATAAAGTAAAGTCAGTCGAACAAATTACCCCGAAATTTCTAAAACAGTATATGTATTTTTAATATTTTATATACTTTTCATAGAATATACTATGAATTATCGAATTATCTGGTTCTGGTTTTAAAAGATAGCCGCATTTATAGTTAAAATAATACCACACAGACCATTTTCGTCATGGAGATAAGAGTTTAATCTGATGTCATTTGTACTAGTATATAATTGCAGGGACCTGTGATTCCTGCGCGCCCGATAGAAAAGACGTTAGTTTGTCACTCGAATCCCTACTTGATTACAGCTTTTAGCGTACTACCGTAATGTTTTAGTTCTCAACTTTGACCCAGTCAGCCATTTCAAATTTTTCTACTAGTGAAATACATCAATTAAAAAACTCACAATAGCAAGGTTCTAAACATAGGATTAACTCCTGGTGACCTGCTGTAGTGGAATAAGGATTCTTATATATCACTTGCCAATTCAAATCAATATAAAAAAAATATTTATAACAAACTGTTATAAGAAGCAAAATAGTACAAAGAAAATTTCGATTTTTTCCCTAATATGGAATCAGTTTTGTGACCTTCGGCAGATGGCAATCTACAATGTTCTGCTTTTACCACGGCATGTACCGTAAAGAGATAATAAAAACTCTAGTGAAATACTGAATCTTAGTTTAAATAGCATAAAGAAAATCTAGCCTTTTTTTTTTTTTTTAAATTTTAAAAAATACTTGGCATAGACACTATTTTGGTCCATAGCCTTACGTTACATTCACACAACATTTATTCAATCCATTCATTCATCCCATTCACACAAGTACAGTATACCACCTGCGCATTGCATAGTTCCATGTCACTCTGTACAGTGACATGGAAGATGGGTCGGCCCATGAGTTCTACATTCCAACAGAGGGTTTCAATTTAATCACCAATCGTAATCTGGAGATGAAAAATCCCAGGACAGAAGCATCCACAAATTTGGACCCTGTCAAAATATTAATAATAAATTTTTTATTAAACCAACATCCCCCAAGGAAATTGCCAATACTATTAATAAACTACAAATCAATAAAGGTGGTTGTCTCTTTCTCTCAATCTATCCTAGCAATTTAAAACTGTCTAAAGTTATATCAATCTTTAAAAGTGATGATAAACGCCAAATTATAAACCAACCTATATCAATCTTACCAATCCTTGATAAAGTGTTAGAAAAATTATTGGCTCTGCATATCAATTGTTCTCTCTACAAGACAATAACCTATACTGTATAAATTTCAATTATGTTTCAGGAAAGGTTCAGGGACAAATGTAGCATTGGTTGACACGATTGATATAGTAATAACAGCGTTATTGATAAGCAATTCTATGTATTTGCCCTGTTTTATAGATCTAAAAGAAACGTTTGCTACTGCGTTGATCATGATTTCTTGTTTTTCTGGTTTCTCTAACAACCGAAAATACTTTGAACAACTTGGTATATAGCTACTATCTTGACCTTGTTTGTCAACGGTGATAAATATTTTTACATCACTGCAAAGAATATATATGTTATGGTTATGTACATTTACAACACTGAAAAACAAGAAATTGATTTGCGCAATTATAGGAATATTAAAATTATTAGAATTCGATAAAAATACCTTCTGATCTTTTAAATATTATTTTTCTGTTTCTAACACTTTAACTATTATTTCATTATTTACACAACTTATTAAAACTACAGAAGCTATGGTAACTATTGGCATGGTCAGTTAAAAAATTTCACCAATTATTGGTTTTATATGTAAGTCTTCCTATTTTATTCCAACCAAGATTTTACGTACCGAATTATGGTTTTTTAATTTATGGCAACTCATCTATCTAAAGATACCGATTTTACGAAATCATTGCATTATATAAATTACCTTAAACCATTTAATTTCTTACAGATTGTTAAACATGTTCACAGAATTAAGACTAAGCAGGGATCTCATATTCTGAAAAATGTTCTGCGGGATAAGAAAATCAAATTACCTAGATTTCCAGCTAAGAAGTATGAATTTGAACCAGATACATACATCTCCCATATACAAACGATTAAAATGCTATACAAACATTTTTTTTAAAATTTTTAAATTAAGTGGAACTTTAAATTTTTCACATGCCCAAAAACGAGTATTAAATTTTTATTGTTAATTATAAATTGATGATTCTATCTAAATATTATGAGATGTCCATCCCAGTACATCAGGTGTTCCTAGATTTCCCGCAGGGCTGCCCTGGAATACCTAGGAATGCCAACAAATTTGGTACGATTGTGTACAATGACAGTGACACAGTCTCTAAAGTTGAGAACGGACTATCGAGAAATATTGCAATTAACTCGGTTGTGTGGAGATGATCTGTCTGATGCTCTAAGATATCAGCGAGTACGCTGGCTCGGTCTTGTTCTACGTGCGGATCCGGAACGAATTGTGCAGCGATCTCTGAGAGGAGAGCCACCATATGGCAGGCGCACAGGTCGTTATAGGCGACGATGGCTGCACGGTATAGAGAACAACTTGGCTTCTTCAGATTGTGTAAAACAGTTTGAAGACTCAGGATCGAAACCAGTGGTGCCAGATTGTTGACTCAGTAAGGGGCCAGAAATGGTATTTTTAAACTGTAATAATAATGATTGTAAATTAAAGTAAAACACCAAAAATTCGATACCAAATTTTAGTCGACTATATGCCAAGGACTCACATGGTAAAATTTACGAGAAACAGTTTAACACTGATGCAAGTCAATTTTTCGTGTGTTTTACTATGTGAGTGGTTGGAAACATCGATTAAATTTGGTATAGAGAATTTTTTTTTTAAATTTTATTATTACTATTTTACTATTTTGATTGCATTTTTGTATGTCGGTTTGGCTACTGTATTCCTTCTACTCAGGCGATACTAGAATCAAACTGAGTGGATAGGGCAGTTTTTGATTTTTATATATGAATATCTAAACTGATTGAAAACCATAATAATTTTAACGGAAAAGCTTTTGCGCTTTAGTTTTGTAAGCTAATTTCAGTAATTGTGAAAACTTTTATTTTGTATTGGCGCCTCTTAAGTGGTAATGTTTCTTACTCACAAATTTTTAATTGTACTTACAGTATATCTAAAATTTCCACTCACGACTTTTAGTCGTACCATCATCAATTGATATTAAATATTGAATAGTAAATTATTAAAAATGTATGTATATCGATTGTAGTTCCTTTTTTCGAATTTAAAGACCCAATATTAAATTTAGTCACCCAGTCCCGTCTAAGACTAAGGCTGCTGCTGCATGCAGCAGACCAGATTAAATTACCCAATAAGTAATCTGTTCTTTCCACACAAAATGAACTATATAACGAAATAGACTATAACAAAATCGACACTTTAATTTTTAATTTAAAAAATGTAATTACGAAATACCAATAATTTGTTCTTCAATTGGTTTAAATTCTGTACGTATAATGGGAGGGCGCAGGGCGTTGATCATTTTGCGAGGCGTCTGAGATCCCAGCTTATACAAAATTGAAACTTATATTATATACAAATTCAGTAATACATAATTATGATGTTACTTCATCTTACAATGGCTTGTTATAGGGAATATATAATTAGGCCGAACTCATAATTTAATTAGCTGTTTTAGTAAAATCGTAGATTTAGTTCCAAGCAGTTTAGTATAATATCATTCGCTAAAAACTATTTAGGACTCAAGCTGTTAAATCTCGAAATTTTAATATATAATTTACGATTTCATTTATCTCTCAATATTGCTGTCAAAATATTCTAAATATTTTAAGATGTTTTCATGAAAGCTACAGTTTACAGGCAAGAGTAATATTCCAATCGTATATATAACATTTTTTTTAAAACATAAGAGTTGTGAGTTAAACTTGCCATTCAATTCAGCGCACAACACCTCAAATTATTATATACTCCATTAACATCTTACCTTGATATAAGTTCTATATAGTTTTTATCCACATCTAATAATCATACAACAACAAATTAAAAAACCATATTTTATATAAATTTCTAGCTCGATAAATGTATGGTTTCATTATAAATAAATCGATCAATAAATCGTTAAATTTTTAAATAACAAGCATAGTAGTATTCTTATATTCATATATACGAGTACGTATATTTGTAGATATATTATCTTGGGGGCAATAAGCAACTCAAATACAGAAGAAAAAAACTTTTGTAAAGTGATTATCATTAAAATATTAACGATATTTCATTTTGTATCAGTTGTATTTTTTAATTAACTATAATTTGATGTCACCAAAATAAAATATTTAAAAACATAATATATTTTATATTCCAGTTTTTCAACTCCAAAAATTTAAATAATTCATGTGAGAAAGTTATATTTTGTTGAAACGACATCATGATAATTGTACTTAATACAGTATGTAGATATACTCATATATCATGTACATTGTACAATGTACATAATCTATACTATACATACTCTATAAATATTAATAAATAAATAAACCAACCTTTATTTTGATGTTGTAATTTTAAATTTTTCATCAGCTCATTGTAGTCCGACTGCAACAGTTTAAAACTGGGTTGTTTCTTAAAAGTTATTAATGATTTTAAGCTTCTCATGATTTTATGGACCAAATATAGTAACTGGAGAACAGTCAATACCAAATAACTTTTATCTAAAAATATATGTTTAAAAGATATTATTAAAATGTATATCTAGTCCAAGGATATATTTGGAAAAAGGCGTTTTACTAACTAAACTTATTATAAATTTAATTTAACGATTTACTAGTTAAACCGTTTAATTTATTCAGTAGGAAGTACCAGAGAAGGTGTGTTTAACATATTTTATATAAGTAATGTCAGTATGTGATTGTAATTATATATCGTTGCGGGGTAACAAATTTAACAATTCGTGTATAATTTTATTTGATAAGTCATTTTATATGATTTTTATGTTCATAATATAAACGTATACTCGTACATATATACATATGTATATGTAAATGGAAATCAATGATTTATGAGTTAAGCTCAAATTTAGGTTATCGGATAGCATATGTTGTAGAATTTAAAACATCTCTCAAATTGTTGACAAATATTTTAAAATAATACTTAATCTATACAATTTCTAGGACACTGTTAGCACGTCAGTATTTTTTAATTAGTATCAACACAATCTGTAACAATGATAAGTAGCAACCACAATAGCATCCGATAACCGATAAAATAATAATCCGTTTCGATCCAGGGCTTGGTCTTCATACTGTCTTAGACAATCTGAAGAGGCCAAATCGTTTTCTACACCGTGGAGCCATCGTCGCCTGCAAAGACCTCTGTGCCAACAGTATGGTGGCTCTCCTTTCAGAGATCGCTGCACAATTCGTTCTGGATTAGCACGCAGAACGTGACCGAACCAGCGTACTCGCTAAGATCTTGTTTCATGTACAATATCGGAGATCTTCATCAGATCTCTGATCTCGATATTGTATAGAGTTCGGTATGTACCATCTACTTCGCGTTTTGGGCCGAAAATCACACGCTTGATTTTTCTCTCAAATGTAAGGAGACATCTCCCGTACTCATCCGTCTGCGCCCAACTTTCACATCCAAACATAACAACGGACCTGATCCAGTCTTTGTAAAGCTTCAGCTTCACTGAACTTGATAGGTGTTTAGATTTAGCAGTAGCCTTAGATGATACAAAGCACGACTGCCAGCTGCCAGCCGCACTTTAATATCCTCACCCACACAATTATCGTGAGTGATAAGAGAGCACAAATATTTGAACATCCTCGCTCCCTCAAACGTGTAGTGGTCACTACTAAAATCTGGTGTGCCATTGTCCCTATAACTAGAGATTTGTTTTGGACTCATTGATATGGAATGAACAGAGGCTAAAAACTCTATAAGCGGATCAAGTATTTCCTTCACTCCGTTGCTATTCAGTCCAATCACACAGATGTTGCGCTGGGGTGTTTCAGTTTTACGAAAGATGTACTCCAACAAGAGATTAGCGGGGACAGAGCATCTCCTAGCCGAACACCCGAGTTAACTGCAACGATACCATTTAACAAAGCATCACCGATATAATTTAATAAATTAATAAAGTGTAAAATACAAAAGAATGGAGTGAATCCATCAAGAATTAATATATAATCATTATAATCCAATAAATCACAAAAATTTCAAAAACTCGAAAATATTAAAAAAATACAAAACTTCCAAGATTTAATAATTTAACCGGAAATGGAATTTAATTAAATAAGTTGTATAATTTCAAATTTTAGTCGGATTAAGCGAAAAGAATTGGAACCCCATCCATGAATTTAAATGTTCATCCAAAACTTCTTTTGTTTATACCAAGCATTCTCTTCTCAACCGACTTAAAATATTAACAATCACATAAATATCGCGAGATCTCAAATTTTATATTTGTTATCATAAAGACATATTATTTCTATTACATCAATTGTATAACTTTTTAAACTAGTGAAGAAGAATATTACATAAAAACGATGATATTGGCATAACAAGAGCGAGAATATGGCTTGTTTTTTCAGATAAATGGATCAAAATGTTTTCTAACGAATCTACAACATGATAGTTTAACGCTGTAGAAATTGTTATAATTTATTTAAAATAAAATATAAAATAAAATATTATCTCTGCCACTTGCTGAATATCGTACTATATATACCATGTTATACATACTACATAAATAGAAATACAAAGTACGATAAATAATTCCTATAAATAAATTGATCTGCATTTTTATCAAAAAAGCGCGATATTCGAATGGTTATTCGTCATGCCGATAATGCTTACATCTATTATCAGTTTCTAGAAACGATGTCCCCACTACATTATCAAAACAAAAAAAAATCATCAACAACAACAAATATTCAAAAATTATCAACCGTACCACCTGTCACTCGTCAATCGTCATTATTCACTCATATAATTAACTAGTGATAAGAATAAAGTGCGAATTATGCGTCTGTTTTGGATTTATTTTCTTGTATTAAAATTAAAAATTGTGCTCGGTTCGTTTGATACATACAACAATGACATAAATATTGGATGTCGTGATGATGCAAATAATTTAGTTGATTGGTTTTATTTATATAAATTACCGATTGAATATCAACGCAGAAAACATGGCAAACGGATTAAAGTATCGAATGGATTAAATTACTACTACATAACATCATCAAATCTTGTTAAGCAATGGACGTATTCAAGTAAAACGATTGACGATCCAACAAGTTCCCCGGGAAATACAATTAATCAAATTTATAATAATCGTGGTGTAATCGGGATGATGTATAATGATCAGCCACCAGAAGGACCGGTAGATTTTCATGGAGGGCATACTAAAGGTGTGATTGCATCGTCAAAAACTGATGGATTTTGGATGATTCACTCGGTTCCCCATTATCCACCTTCATTTGAGGATGCACAGTATGGATACCCAAGAACGGGACATAAATACGGTCAAAGCTACCTGTGCATCACAATGAATTCTTCTACGATTGAGCTTATAGCAAAACAATTAATATATGACGAAACTAACATATATTCTCATACCGATGATTTGGAGCAATTTAAGTAAGCTACGTACGATTCGATTACTTATTTAAATATTCATTAATAATGTATAAACTTTAATTGTTTTTTTAGAGACATATTCCCACATATTATCGATGTAATCAATAAAGAGAAAATTACTCAAGCTCCGTTTTATAATGTTGATACTATTGAATCAAACCATGGATATAAATTCAAAGTGTTTGCTAAAGCGGGACAATTTAATAAAGAGCTTTACAATGATTTGGTGGCACCCACATTTCAGGCCAATCTTTTAGTGGAGACCTGGCTAAATGGTGCAGGTCGAATGGATTCGAATTGTAGCACTCCGTTCAGTGTGTATAACATTGCTGGTGTAAAATTCAGTGAGACTATTAATTTTCGAAATCACAATGACCACTCGAAATGGGCTGTTACAAAGTTGGAAGGGAATAATTGGATTTGTGTTGGCGATATAAATCGAGAGGTACTCACTAATCAGTTAACTCATATGTATATTCACACATTAATTAAATATTTAATTACCAGTATCATCAATTAGAGCGAGGTGGTGGAACAGTTTGCCAGCAAAACGATGAAATCGCTTCAGAATACAATCGAATTATTAACGGATATGAACCTTGTCCACGGTACACAACTTTATGAAAATTTTATTAACAATAATTACTATTATAAAATATTAAATTTAGAGAATAATATTAAATAAATCAACACTATGTTAACACTTCAATTCAATTTCTATGGCAATACTGATAACGTGTTGTATTTTGTTCGATTACGGCCAACAGAAAATACTCATAGTAACTTCGTATCGGTATTATAGATTGGTTGGATGATAAAAACCGATGCCATCAACTTGTTGGTATATTTATAACAAAACATAGTTCGATGTGTGGTGTAGTGAACATAAACAACCTACAATAGTTTAGTATTATTTACATGTTTATGTTTATTATTTTAATGAATTATCGCAGAAACTCTAGGTATCAAAATCCTTATTAAATACTATACTAACATTCTAAGCGAACGATGCAATTTACTAACCACATTATTTCAGATTAGAAAATCGATTCTATAATTAGTGTTTTCAAATTGCATTTATCAGATACTAAAAATCTAAATAAAAGTTGTACACTATGTATATATATTTTATTCCACTTGAATGCTTTAATCTGTCATCTAATTATCCTAATTATTCCTTTCAATATAATAGGGCAGCTTAATTCTAGGTCAAGGCAACGGCTGCGATTTGTTGCTGGTCAAATGCAACAAGTGTAATAAATTTGAATGCATCACAATTCGATATCGTAAAACCTAAACTATTTTTTTTATCTTGGTTTCATAAACAAAGCTACATTATCGACATTGCCGTAATGTCACAATAAAATAAGAAATTCATAATTTTCTAAACATTTTGAAATTTCAATTTTTTTCAATTAAAACATGACAGAAGATAATTTAGGAAAAAACTTTCTTATGATTGAATATCCTGGTTTGGTCAAAAATGATGAAAATATGCTAAAAACTATGGGTGGAATGAGAAAATTGTCTTCGGTAAGCTCAATCAATTTCGTCCCGTTAAACGAATGCGTTACAATTTTGTTTGCATTTTTAGATTTTTGATCAAGAAAAGCGTAGACTTGAAGTGAAATTCCGTCCAAACGATCTATTCGCAAAACCAGCGATGGGTGATAAATTTACAACGAACGGACTACTATTGAAAATTAAAGTTAAACGGAAAAAGAACTCCAGCGAAAAACCAAAATGCAACCTCGAAATATTGGGACAAGTTGACACCGTATATCGATTCAATTCACTTTGTGATTTCCAATACTTGGCCATTCATAAAGATAATAAAATGAATGAACCCAAGATTATATATAAGGATATTTTACCTGATGAATTAAAACCAGCATCTTGGATGAAGTGAGTATGAACACAGCTCTCATTAATACAATGTACGTGCTACTTTTATATTTCAGTGAAGCAGATGATACTCCTTATTTTATGATACCAGTTTCTTTCACTCGTGTCGATAACATACAAGACAATCTTTTCAAAAAAGAAGATGCGGTGACTAGCGAAAATTTGATCGAGAGTACTCGAAATAGACGCAGTAAACATACCAAATTCTTAACATTTGATATAAATACACCAATTCCAATGAAACCACATCCTAGTGCCGTGGAATACCTTAAAACACAAGTTGCCTCCTACGAAAGTTTCAACACAGTCAAGGAATTATTTGATAAACGACCAGTTTGGTCCCGTATGGCACTCTTATACGAAACCAAAGTGTCTAAAGATCAACTCAAACATATTCTCCCGGCAGTTGGGTACTACTACACCAGTGGACCTTGGCGAATAATGTGGCTACGTTTTGGATATGATCCACGCAAAAATTTTGAAAGTCGATATTATCAGACATTTGATTTTCGCGTACGTAATACAATCGGAATTAAGTCGCGTGTTGAGACTAAAGCGACCAAGAAAAACAAGCCAAATATAAATCAAACTCAAATTAACAATACTAAGCTCATTGATCCGACCACAATAGCCGCTGGTATGAGTATTGATGAATCTAAACCGCAACCATTCGTTTATAAATCATTTTACGAGTATGGAGAATTACCACAAACACGTATAACATTTTTTCAGTACTGCGATTTACATGTGCCAAAGATACAAGAAATGCTCGATAAAATACCAACACCCTCGTCCGGCGCCGTGTGTAATGATAAGACCGGATGGCTCCCGGCTGGATTTGATGAACTGTGTCGCGAAATTATCACGCACGGGTTGAAAGAACGCTATCAGAAGGAACTCGCCGATAAAGAGAACGATAATGAATACGAGTCAGATTACGAAGAGGAGGCACCATCCGAAATCGACGATGATGATGAAGAAGAGGACTTGGATTGCAAGTAACACTCTGATTTTTTAATACAAAATCTATCATATATTTGTTTTGCTTTGTAAATAATAAAATTAAACAAAAATTTTCTTCAAAATTAAAACAATTTCTTTTTTCTTTAAGACTATTATTAGACATTTCAAATTTGAATCATTTTTCTATTCAACGCATATAAGATCACATTTTGAACAAGATAAAATGATTCTACATTCTCAGATATTTTCACTAAGATCAAAACACTAACTTGATTCACCTGGATTTTCGAATTTTCATTTCTTTTGGAATTACAGTATTAATATATTTTAACAAATGCAGAGAAACAAAAAATAATTCTTAATGTTACATTTAACGGGCTACTTATTATTGTGGTAAGTTCAATAGCACACTTTGACCTGTCGGAAGATAAGCTACTTGACGTGACCGTGATAGTTGATAAGCTATATCTTCAGCGGCTTCTATTCTACGAAGTTCAACCAAACCATCACCAGCCTCGGCGAATGATTCGGCAAGTAAATGAGCAGCTTGAGCATCACCCTCAGCCGTAATAATAGACGCCTTCTTTTGTTGTTCAGCCTTTTCGACCATGAATCGAGCTTTTTCGGCTTCCTGCTGTGCTACTTGTTTCATTTCAACGGCTTGTGTAAATTCTTTACCAAATGTTAAATGTGTAATTGATATATCATCTAGAATGACTCCGAATTGTTGTGCACGTTCCGTTAAATCATCCGAAACTTTTTGTGATACCATTTCTCTCTGCGTAATTAATTCACCGGCATCGAATTGCGCGACGACGGCCTTGAGTACTTCTGTGGTGATTGATGGTAAAACACGATCATCATAATCAACACCCAAAATTGTGTAAATTTTTGGTAGCTGATCTGGGATTGGTCGAAATAATATACGTAATGTAATATTTACATTTTGTAAATCTTTACTTCCAGTGACTACGGGAACATTTCGTGGTTGCGATCGAATATCGAAAATAATTGGACGTTGCACCCATGGGATATAAAAATGTGTGCCTTCGCCGACAACTCCTTGTTTAATTCCAGCGAATCTATCGAAGATTACAGCTCTGTGACCACCGTCAACTAAAAATAATAAAAATTCAATTAGCACACCCCTTGACCCGGTTGACTGAACATACCGTTATATAATGCAGAGTTCACGACTCCACCGACAAGTGCAACTCCTAACCCCAACTGACCAATTTTATTAAAGAAAGATGCCATTTTATTCTATAAAAAAATGAGATTAATTTTATTACTTCCTATTCTTATAAAATTAATCGTATTTTAATTTGTGAAATTATTGCATCACGTTGTTTTTAAGGTTAGAAATTTTTGATTTAACCTATAGCACAAAAATACATAATAAACTTAAATTTTATATAGTTTAATACATACCTTATAATTTGTTTTTTACATAAACTATGAACACAATTTACAAAAGAATAGTTTTATGATAGTTTTATTAATTTGAGTAAAATTCTTGCCGAAAAGAATAATATGGCAGATTGACGAAATAATACAGTGGACGAGATGACAATCATAGAAAAGGATATGTATCGCCATATGTGGAAGAGTATAATTTAATGTAACTCCGAAAAATATTTTGACAATTGTCAGAATTAAACCTATAGTTGTTTAGGATGTATGTTTAGGAGGTTTTTTGTAATTTGTTTAAATATCCAATTTTTTTTATGTGCATTTAAGATTAGGTGAATTTATTGTACAATAGTTGCTGTTATGATTTTTTCAATCATATTTCTCGCAATACATAACTTGATAAGTCATTCTTGAACTTCGTGTTAGGTTTATAATTCTCTTGATATTTCAGTTCTTGTAATTTGTAAACCGTTGTATTAACAAATTAAAAGTGTACTGTGTCTATATTATGGAACAGAATTAGTACCAATACTTATGATGACGGTCTTGAATGGGCGGTAAATAGAAGAAGACTATTCTTGTTGCAAATGGCTTTACGGTGAATGAAAGTCAAATGTAGAATTGTATTTCGAGTATGAGTATGAACCATGTGTCAAAATCCTACCTCAGCTGAAGAAATTGACTTAGAAAGGTGGAACATAAAGTTGTTGCTATATAAAGCGTACACAAAGGTATAACATGAAACTGACTGATCTACCAATGATCAATCTTCGGTTGCAGGATCGAACAAACAATCGTTTCCAAATCTTAATATGTTCATACTATGTATGTGTGTCTATCGCGATAGTTAAAAAATCGGAATAACTTATTACACAATTGAATTTTTCGGAATAGGTCTTCCACTTATAAATGTTGTATCTATTGCTGTCAATCGAATGGAAAATTATTAATTTATAGCACAAATTCAGCACAATCACAAACACTGTTTTATTTCATTCAATTTATTTGTGTCTGAAAATTTTTTGTTTCTGTGTTCAGTGAGTGAATGATATTAATTTCTTATTTCTTAAAAAAGAATAAAACGAGTGATTAAGTTAAATTTCTAAAATAAATCTAGCGAAATTTAGATATTTAATAAAATAGTTTTATATAAATATTATCGAAAAAAGTAATTCGCAATTGATTTTATGATAAAGTAATATTTTTCTTTTCGTATATAGAGATTGATTAGTTAACCTTTCTGACATTGAAGAAAATATAAATCGAAAAAAAATTATGCTATTCCCATATTAAAATATTTTTTAAGTTTAATTTTATAATCTTATTAATACGATTTAAGTTTAATATAGTTATTGTTTATAAAAACGGATAGTATAAATAATATTTGTGATACCAAAAAAAGGCCAAATTTCTATTCTAACCAATAAAAATTCGAGACCAAAATAGAAAAATGGCAAAAGACGAAGAAGACGATTTATTGCCAGATAAGGATGCCGCAAAAGGATTTTACGCCAAATATGAACCTAAAGAAATTTTAGGAAGGTAAACGAATAATTTTATTATTTTATTTATTTATAATTAATTTAAATCATTTTGTTATAACAAAATAAAAAAAATGACATGCGCTTACAAAATGTATAAATAAATATGTTACAGTTACAGGTTTCATACCTGTCGTTAGTTTTTCTTTTTAGTTGATATGGTTTGTTGTTTGCATTTAATTATATGAAACGTTTTGAAAATTTTAATTAATCAAATAATTCATTTGTTACATAGCGAGGCATAATGTGAAAAAGAATAGCTCAACTAATGTGGAAAAAATATCCGTGTTAGGTAACCGGTTTTGAAATATTTAATTGTTTCGGATTCCCGAGGGGTAATATTGGTATTTGAAGGTTGGGATTTATAACTAACATCGTAGTACGTGATGCGATTAATGTAAGGGGAGCGGAGAGTATTGCATTTATTGAATTTAATTTAAATACTTGCATTCTAATTGTATCTTTTAGGTATCATTCAGAATTTCCCTGTGCTGGGATGTTGTAACATCACTCGTATCGTAATACTTTCGTAGTCAATTTCACAAATACTATTGTGATCACGGTCCGTTCACAAGTATTATTGTCACCGAGAACGCAATAGAAAAAGTGTAATTGAATAAATGGAATAGTGTAAAATTTTGTTCTTGAAAAAAAAGACACCAACTTGTCTATCGAATATCGAAAATTATGTTACGACATTCCAGTCAGATATTTTTGTTATTTCAATTCTAACTCGAACGTTTTGAATTGCACGAATTAATATTATTATTATTTACAGTTTTTAAAAATCTTTGGTGATCTCTTAATGAGTTTCGATCCTGAGCTTGTTCTTCATACTGTTCTAGAGAATCTGAAGAAGTAATATCGTTTTTCACACCGTGAAGCCATCGTCGCCTACAACGACCTCTGCGCCAAGCATATAGTGGCTAACCTTTCAGAGATCGCTGCACATTCCTGCCGGATCCGCACGTAGAACGTGACCAAGCCAGCGCACTCGCGAGGTCTTAATTCATGTATACAATATCGGGGAACGTCATCAGTACTCGATATTGTGCTATGTACCATCTTCCTCATATGTTGCGCCGTAAATCACACTCATGATTATTCTCTCAAATCTAAGGCGTAACCCTCCTGTCCTTCAAACGTGTAGTGATCACTACTACAACCTTATATGACATTGTCTCTATAACCAGACCTCATGTATTTTGTTTTGGACTTATTAACCATTAATCTGAAGTTCAACAAAAGCTGAAAACTTACAAGCGGATTAAGTATTTCCTTCACTATTGGTGTTCAGTTCAATCATGCGTATGTCATATACATATTTAAGCATCTGATTGGACTGTCGATATAAGATGTTACACTTTTCAAGGACAATTTTAAATAAGAATTACTATCTTAGAAAAATGATACAGATAATTAATCTTGGGTACCTAGCCTTTAAGATTAGCCTTTTGAAAAAATCGGGCATTCTACTGATCATCAATCACCGGATTCCAGGCTAATCATTTCTATATTACAAAATCTATGATATTCTTTTGTGCTTACTAATTTGGTACTTAATAGTAATAATCTTATTGTTGGTCAATAAAATTGACTATTTGGATAAAATATTTGTATTCCTCGTCCATCTCGTATTCGTTACTAAATTTACATTTAAAATGCAAAGTATTTTAATGTAGTTGATTACTTACCTAATTTTAGAATAAAAATTGAACATAATTTGTATGGAAAATTATATTAGGAACTTATCATGTATTAAACATTTGATGAATTTGAATTTAGTTCAGAGAAATAAAAATAATAATTAAATTTATTGATATTAATTTGAATTGAATTAAAAAATATTTTAAAAATTATTTTACTAAATTTGAATTTGAACTGTTAATACAACTACAATACCTTTTCTTAAATTATGTTAAATGTATTATGTTAATATTAAATTTCAGCCGCTCTGAAATTGACAAGAATTTAAATATTTTTGGGAAAAATAATAGAACCATTATTAGAGTCATATCATATAAGTGAAAATCTAAACTTCTCGTAGATCTTTAATTCCTACAAAAGAAAATAATATTCAGTTCAACTTAAATACCTGTTTAATCTTGTATTCAATTACAAGTCTTTCCTTCTATCCTTCACAAGCATCATATTTTGCCTCCTCTCCTAAATAATACGACCTGGTTTCTAACTTAATAATGATCTGATTGATTATTCCATTAAATAAATGACTTTGGTATTAATCGTGGAATACTTGAGACTCATGACTATCATGACATGAGTAATTTGCAACAACAAAAAATTTTAGTTCCGATTATCATGAGTTTTCAAGCCGGTGCAATGATAAATAATCATTTTATATGTTTATATGAAATGATAACCTTAACTCGTGTTATAAATGATGTATTATGTATATTTTAATTGAACGATGATTACCTATTTTACTTAACATAGATTTCGATCAAGCCTTTAATTAAATTTATTGCATCAGTCGTATCATATTTTTGGTAAGAGCATCCAAAGTTGTTATGTTTATCAAACCGTATTCAGACGATATGCAAATATCGCCAACAATTGCGGTGACAAATTTGAGTCAATTGTAAACGATTGTACTATGTAATGTCAACATTGGTATATATGTATATTAGTCTTATGTCGCTTGTACACACGACATGGCAAACTTAAGATAACGTAATACCAATGTTGGTCAACATTTGCATATCGTCTGGATGTGGCTTCAGAGAGATTGCATTAATTACATTACAGTTTATCTGATCGTGGTCTACCATCACGCGACGGTCTATGAAAATATTTAAAAGTTTTTGTAAAACATCATTGTTTTCCAAATTATCAGTTTATTTATTATGCACAACAGATTTTCGATAGGTAATTAATTATACACCAATGCTAAATTCTGACAATTATAGGGATGTAGTTGATAAATTATGATTTTGTAAATTTGATAATTTCTCTAATTTTGTATTTGTGAATTGTAGAAATTATATTTATTTATTTTAATCACTACTCAATTACATAAACAAACATTGGATTTTAGGGATTAATTAATATATGTACCAAATCTCATTCAAATTTTAATAGAAATTTGAGCATAATTTTAATAACATGTGATAAAGGTTGATTAGTATATTATTATTAATTATGGGCTTCTTTGGTACGGAACTTTCAAACTAAGGTCAAGTTTGAATAATGTTAAGTTGATCCTAGTTTAATTTAAAATGTTACTCAAACTCTTCTTTTCTATTACCCAAATAATTTGAAGATAATTATGGGAACTTAAATTTGTATCGATCGGTAAAGATTAAACGTGATTTTGATTGAGTCGACTGATTAAATTTACTCAAATCATTTTTTTTTTATTTTTCTTTCCAACAAATTCTACTTAAATCTAGAATATACATATAACATTATAAATATCATTCATTTATGAATTGATTAAACAAAAAAATTGTGTGAAATCAGTGAGAATAATTTTATTTGAATTCTAGTTAAATTTGCAACCAAAATAATTGGGCAGATTCTCTGTTGAACGTGAATTACTGAAATATATTAAAGAATAAACCAAATTCGTTTGTTTGTACTAAGTAATTTGTGTAAAAATAACTTATATGTATTTTATAAAATTGATCACCTAAAATCTCGTATACTTCTTCAACGCTAATCCTTGTATTCTCAATCAGAATTTGTCTTGGTTCCAACATTAAATTCTAAATCCTACTTAGATGTTTTTAAGTAGGCTACAATAATACTAAAATTCTTTATTTGTTGCTGTTCCACTGCTTGGACCGTTCTAAACTGGATTTATTGAAAAACTGGCAAATTTACAATTAAGTTTAAATTATAAAGTAAACTTGAAAGATGACGTACAAATTGGTACCAAAATAGAAAGAATGCAAGTGATTAAATGAATATATAAATGCATGGTATACGAGGCAACGAGAAGAAGAAATTATGAGTAATTTAATTAAAACAGTTGTCTACAATCTTCTACAAATATTAAATTTAACTTTAGTTCTGAGATTTAATTAATTTTATGAATCGCCCGCGCCTAATTTATACGATATATATGATTTATTTTTTAATTAAATCGTACCGATTACTGATATAATTTATTTACATTGTAATTAAATATTGAACGTTTTATTGTAATTGACAATAAAGTCAGTTGTCACTGCCTACATATTAAATTTAATTGTGCTTTCAGTCCATTGCATAGTTACACGAGCTTAAATATCTCAGTTTAAATTTGAGAACCGAAACCAATGTTATATTTGGCATAATCACTAATTAAAGTTTAATTAAAAGACTAAACTATTAGAAGAGATGATTGGTTTGGTTTTTATTTGGTTTTTGTAATTCATGTTATACCTGAAACTTGTAGGTGTCCGTTTGTTTGTTCTCGACTTTGTTTCAGATTTCACAAATTTTCAGTTCTGTCAATTGGATTGCAAATGAAAAATATAATTGTTCTTTTTATACAGGACCGTCCCCACCCCGTTAAATGAATTCAAAAATGATTCCTTAAATAGATGGCAAAGCATAGCACCTAACTAGAAATTATTTCAAAATTTGTTTGATACGGGTATGTACATTATGTACTCTGGAGTTGTTGTTCAACTGTTATAGTTTTTATAATTGCATAATTTAGCAGCTCGATAGTAATAAATCTATAAACTGTTATTAGACTGAGATAGCTAAGTAGATTTCTAAAGTACAGAATTTTAGATAGATCCAACTCCGAGATTGATTTAACCATTCCAAATAAAATTAAACAAAAAATTATAATCTATAAATCTATAAATTCTACATGACTTTATCATACATAGACGTGTATACAAGGTGGTTATATCGTTTGCCACCAAATATCTCAGGATTTTCAGTAGAAAATACCCTCTGTCAAATGGAATCAAATTTATAAGAGTTGTTAAAATTAGGAATTGAGAATAATTTAAATTTCTAAAAAACCATCTGAATGTAATTTAGACAAAGTCCTTTTATATTATTTTAAATACTCTAAATATGTTAATATATTTATATTTGATGGGACAAAAAGAATAATTTCTTAAACAGTTGATAGAACCTACCTTATAGATCTATAAAATACGTGGTTTTGATTTTAAATATTAAATTTACTATTTTTAATGAGCTGATCGACCTATTTTATATATTATCGCAAAGAGAGTTGTGTATATAGTTTATTTCAAAATTCGTGAAAACATCACGTCTTTATCTTTATGGCGCCATCGTATGCTGCACTTGCGCACGTATAGTGGGCAATGTCCTATTTCTGTCGATGTACGTCACAGTAGATGTACATATGTCAATTTACAAACAATTTACATTTTTTCAATTTAGCTCGATTCTTGATGCTTGATGAACTTGATCTTGTATTCGATTTATTTTTATGTCTACTTTAAATTTAACCTCTTAAAGGATCTTACTTAAATGCGTATTAAATCTATCCGGCTAGGAGGTATAAACGCTTCCATACACTTCAATAAATTTAAAAAAAATCGTGTTTTACTATAAAATAGAAATTACATTTTAAATTGATATATGATTTGAAACAACAACAAAAAATATTTTGTACCAAAACTAAGCATGATGTCAACTAAAAATAAAAAATTTTTTTTTGTTTCAATTCAATTTATCTCAACTAAATTATCTATTATCTAAACTAAAATAAAAATGATTCTAAATTAAACTGAATAGTATCTATACATATACTAAAATGATGATTAATAGATTGTAGATTGGAATATAGTTTTCAATAAAAAAACAGCTCTATTTAGGCGTCTTCTATTTAGATTCTGCTTAGTTGTGTAAAGTAAATTAGAGTTACGTTATCGGTGAATCTTCAAGACTAAGTCTGGAAAATCATTATATGCTTGGCGATTTTTCATTCTTGAAATATGTATGTTGCCTGTTGAATAATTTGTTTATAAGCGTTTTCTCGGGTGTACTACATTTTAAACGGACTATACCGTCTCTGTTGGAGGAAACACGTTCAGTTATTCAATAAGGTATCATTTTTCGTGTTGTTTTACTTTAATTAAAATTAATGCTTACATTAGTATAGAAGAATTCACTTTCAGTGTTTTCGTTCATTTTAAATGTTTATCAATTTATTCGAATTTAAAAACACAATTTATTCAGATGCTTGACATCTTCAGTATAACAAATAAAAACAATAATGATTAATTGTCAAAGCCCCTGTGATTATCTCTCAAAACCCAGATCAAACTTTCCAATCTTCATCTATTCAAAATCGATTCCAATTCATTTATTATTACTACAAATGAAGTCTTTCTAAAAATAGAATTTGAAACAATTTAATATCAAATCAAATGTTTTTTCAATGACCAATATCTATCAAATTTTGCTGTATATCTATTCAATTTAAATTATTCCCAATGTGTCGTACAACGAATATTGAATATTGATTTCAAATTTGAGTAGAATTTTAATAGAGATTTGGTACAATATCTTTTGAATAATTCAATTTAGAATACGTACATTTGTATATTAAATGTAGTTGAGGTTCAAGTTATGTAATTATAATTCTTTTCAAATCTTTATTGAATTATGTCATTCAGTTTATTTGAGTGACTTAAAATAAAGCTTGTGTCGATTTGAATTTTCCAAATTAATTGAAATTCTTTCTTAAATAATTTAAATTTTAAGAAAACCATAAACAATCTAACCATTGAATTAAATTAAGGTTACATTAACAGACTGACAGATGGATAAAGGGATGAGGTGGCTCGGGCCTTTAGTTTGCTTAATTTAGCGTTATTGGTGGTGAAGTCCCGAGACATTCAATAATGATATGAAAGTTAATGCGAATATTTTAATTAAAAAAAAATTGAATTAAACCAGGCTTTTGTAATCTTTGGCCGGTTAAATATCTTACGCCAATTGTGTTATGAGCTTAGTTTTTATTACAATATCCCAATATTTTAGAAGATTAATCTTCAACGAATAATGTTGCTGGTTCTCGCTAAATTACGTGCGAACAAGCAATAAGGATTTTTCAATGGTTATTTCGCAATCACTATCAAAAGGTTCTCAATTAACCATCCAATTATTTGAAATAGATAAAGGTTCAGCCCATATATGTATAATATACATTCTTATTATTGGACTTTCGTCTTCTTCTGTTATGAATATGCCTTTCAGTTGAAATTGATTGATTTTAGCCAAAGGGCACGCTTTAGTACTGATTAATTTATATAATTTTTTCTAGTATCTTATCATACAACAAATTAAAAATAATTGTATATAGTCTTGTGAGATGACTATAAAGTTTGCATTTTCCCTACATTTTACTTACTATATGAAACATTGAAATTGTACAATATAATCATTTTGTTTTTATTTCGTTTAATTAACCCGACTTCGCTATAAACACATTATTATGTATAGTTTGTTTGCGAACACTCAAAAGCGAATTCAGCTTAATTCTAGACAGATAGTCGTCTCTGTATAATAATTAAAATCACCCTCGACAAAATGGAAAATCTTATTTCATCACCTTATCTTCATATACATACTTATGATATTCTACTCATTATAATTAATTTTCTTATCAAGTTCATTTTTCAATTATTGTCTGATTGATTAATCTTTTATTCAAGTATATAAAGTTTACTTAACCCTTTCTTTTGTATAGAATATAATGCGAAATAAAATCGTAAATTATGTATATCGCATTAAATTTCCGTTGATAAAATGATAACACAAATCGATGGTATATATAGTAGCATTGTTTGCTTATAAAAAGGAAAGTAATTTGGTTATACCGGGTGTTTTTTTTAAACTGAGACGATCAAATATCTCGAAAAATAGCCACTCTACGGAAAAAATGTCCATAATCAAAATTTAATCATACCGCGGGGGAAATACATTAGTGCAAAAAAAAAAGTCCCCCCACCCCCGCTTTGTAGGTGGGGCGGGGTAACTTTTAAACTAAGATAGGAAGCCATATTTTTTATTGCAGATACGGATTCTACGACTAAAAGTACGTATGATTTGAATAAAATATTTTGTTCGGTTCATGATAGATGGCGTTGTAATCGACGAAATTCAATTTTCAATTTTTCCTTCTTAGAACACACGCATTCGATTCTGCAATACGTTTGAAATAAAAAAACATCAAGTTTTCATTGGAAATACTCGAAATTCGCCATCAAAACAATTTATTCAGTTTTGTAAATCTAAAATAAGTGTTCAAAATGATGGCCTGAATTTTGTATTTTTGAAATTTAATAATAAAACTTGAAATTAATTTTGAACACTTATTTAGATTTACAAAACTGAATAAATTGTTTTGATGACGAATTTCGAGTATTTCCAATGAAAACTTGATGTTTTTTTATTTCAAACGTATTGCAGAATCGAATGCGTGTGTTCTAAGAAGGAAAAATTGAAAATTGAATTTCGTCGATTACAACGCCATCTATCATGAACCGAACAAAATATTTTATTCAAATCATATGTACTTTTAGTCGTAGAATCCGTATCTGCAATAAAAAATATGGCTTCCTATCTTAGTTTAAAAGTTACCCCCGCCCCACCTACAAAGCGGGGGTGGGGGGACTTTTTTTTTTGCACTAATGTATTTCCCCCGCGGTATGATTAAATTTTGATTATGGACATTTTTTCCGTAGAGTGGCTATTTTTCGAGATATTTGATCGTCTCAGTTTAAAAAAAACACCCGGTATATCGGATAAATAGTGTTTGTGATTAAATTAAATTAGTAATGATATAATTATTTTGATTTATCATCATGCATTATTTATTTTGTATATAGTCGATAGATATGTCAGCCTCAGTAACATAGAATTAATTACACATTTACTTTATAACTTTAGGGATCTCTTTAGGTGTTTGTATTTGAGTGTTATAACAAGAAATTTTCAGTGTGTGGAATACCCTAAAAACAGCTCTGGCACTTATAATTATCAAAAGAATACAAAAATTGTATATAAATACTTATCGCGATCATATTGTTATTGACACCATGTTTAGTTACAGAAATAACTTCACTTCCTTGTCTTTTTTTTAAGGTTTTTGATTTAAATAATGACGTATTTCTTTGTATTTTAATGTATAAAATATTAGGATTTTTGAAAAAACAAATGTATGGATGTTGTGTTCCATCGATAAGATAGTTTTAATAAATATTATAATTTGTAATAGATGGTATGCAAATTATGTAAACATAATATCATTCTTAAAATCAATTCACTTAAGTACTTCTAGTTATTGTTTTTTGTTTTTAAGAAATCTTCAAACATAAAATTTGGCGAGTTTACAGAATTTAAACACATTTTTGTTTATTTCATGTACCTTAATTATTAAATAAATCCTGTTTAAAACTCGATGTGGATTTATTGACGCATATTACCTGATTCTTGTTACTAATCTGATTATTTTTAGGCTGATAAATGTATATTTATCGACATAGTCTTAATAAATATATGTGACATCCACGCGCAAGTATATTTACACTTAGGAATTGAAGTCTTATAAGCGATATCAATATATGAGAAATAAAATTAAATAGATTAACATTATCGTTGAAATTATAATAAGTTTTGTTATATGTAGTACTTTTTACTTTTTTTAGCCTACACATCAATTTTTTGAAAATTGTATAAATCAATGTTGGTATTCAAACAATTATAATTTAAACAAGAGTGAATAAAATCTTTGAGTCACATTTATTGAACATACCAGGGTAATGTCACTACTTAGCACGAAATTATATTACATTTATATTGATATATTATGCATTTGAATAAATAGAAATAGTGTTTAATTCACTTTATTGTCATTCAAAAATAAAGTTAAATCTATTAAACGGTTATGGTTACGGTAATCAAGAACGTCTACACCAATCACTTTCAATTAATTTTATTTCCAAACAGAGTACAACTGTACAAGTAGTGTAAGCTTTACAAGATTTTAGTTAACAATTGTGATTTTTAACAAATTTGTATTCATAATTAATTGTGCCGATCAAAAATTTTCCAAAAATTGATTTATAATGTTCCTATAATTTAGGTTTTAATTAAAATAAGGCAAAAACAAATTAATATGATGTGTTTCCTCCTTTTGCATTCAGAACCTCGGCGTGGCGTCTAGGCATAGAATTAATTAAATTCGTAAAAACACAGTCGGAATTGTGGTTCATGAAAATCGATTATAATAATGATTAATTTGGGTTATATCAACCTATATGCACCGGGACAAGGAGGTTTTGCCACATAATCGGAGGTAGTCCTCGAAGCAGAAATAAATAGGATTGGTGTGATACTTAGTTGTGATGCAAATGAGCATCACACAATCTGGGGAAGCACAGACATCAATGAAAGGCTATACATAAATACAAAGGAGGTTCTAGACAGACCCTCCACTTCAAAGAATATTTATCATATGGGAATGAAGGATGACAAAGGAACACTTCTTTTCTGGCCATCACTATGTATTTTATAGCCTAAAGGCAGGGAGAATACTGCTACCCGGAAACCCTTCAAGGATTTCAGAAGAACCTAGAGCAGATATTGAGAAATATTAAAAGGATTCATGCCGCTGCTGGCTCCTGATCTCTCTAATGTTGCTTGTCCTATATGGTTAGGCTTATCGGGGCAAGCAAAAATCAACATGATTTTTTCACGGATCGGTGAACCTTTCGAATGGAATGTAGGAAATCATTAATCCTTTACGGGGTCTAGTACTCATAAAACAACACATACATCAGCACCATGGTAATCGATTATTGCAGGTTCATGAAAATCATCGATTATGCCAAGTTATTCGGTTTTCCCAATGTCAGAAGGGGTTTATTTCTCTTTTTAAATATGCCTATACATTCTCAATTACATTGAGATCAGGGCTCTGAGGCGGCCATTCTAATGAAGATTGATCCAACTCTTTTTAAAATTGTAAAATCATTCTGCCTCTACGGAGTATTATCTTTTTCCAGCATCCAACAACTAATGTCACATCATTAAGAAGTTCCAGATAACGGCTTTGGCCAAATTTCCACTCTTAATAAAATAATCGGACAACAATGTCATTCAATATGCATGCCCATAACATAATTGGCCTTCACCAGAATAGCACGTTGTTGTGACTGCACGTTTTATTTTCTCTGAAATTTTCGAATAAAAAAAATGTCTTCACCAAGTTCCATCAAGCGGGAATTTAACTCATCCGTCTATAAAATATTCTTCCAAAATTGCAACAGCTTATTCAGATGTTCCCGGGCAAATTTTAATCCTTTTAGTTTATTCGCTTTATGAATAAATAAATGCGTTTTTCTGGTGAATTGGTTGGTTGGCTGATAGAGCTATAGCAATTAGTGCTTCTTTTCTTGCAGATGTTGCTTGATGTTGGCCTCTTCCATTGACATTTTGTATTGTTCTGAATGTTTTTTTTATTTAGTACAAAATGGTATTTCATTGGCAACCGTATTTTTTTTAGATAATTCGTTAGCCGAAATTCCTTTTTTGTAATGAGCGATCATTGCTCCTTTGACTTCAACATTACATTCAGCTTTTAAAAGGCATTTTTACTGTGTTTCTTAAATTTACCTCAACTGCATAAAATTTATATATCAAACTCTTGTTTTTCTCAATTTATTTTCTAATGAAATTTGAGGAAAGTTATTTTTAAATTTCATCCAGATTCAAAAAAAAAAATTAACTTGCATTTGATTTGCTGATGCAATTTAGTTTTATATTAAAATACTACTAGTATTTATATTTAATTGTCCTATCTGAAATTTTAACACGTATTCCCTGAAATAAAAGATAAACTCAAAAACCGTTTCAACATAAAATTAGTTTTAATTTGATTTCATTTCTGAAATATATTCAAACAAGTTAAATTAATGTAACATCTCGTGAAATTTGATTTTCGTAAATGATGTAATGTACTGTCACTTCAGAATTAGGAGATTTTGTTCGTTTAGTTCATTTTTAGTTTTAGTTGGAGTCAGACGGTGGAAATAAGATGAAGTACTGTATTTTTCTACTCTTTATCAGCTGCAACAGTAGTGAAGTGAAAAGAAGTTAATTCCGCTCGTATGTCTGCCTATAAGACAGTGCCCTGTGATGACTCTGTCAACTATTGTGACCTGACACCGCCCAAATGCGATCAGTTGTTTAGAGAACGCCGCCACCGATTTACCCATCTTTTGCCCATTCATGAAGAATTTCTCCTGGATTCACTACTGCATCCATCTCCCAGTCATTTCAGGAGGGGATCACAGTCAAAAGTTTTACTTCAAAAGATAGTGTAGTCAGTAAATTTTATTGTCGTACAATTTTCTTAATTCGGTATTTAAATACATACATAAAGTATAAAACTGTGGTTCAAAGATTTAATATTCAAACTGTGCCGCATCTTCAGTTTAAAAAACTACGATGATTATGTTGAACTAATCCTTAAAGGCCATACTCATTCTCACATGTATCACGTCTATTGCGAAATCTTTCTAACGTTCAGTTTTAAGAATGGGTTGAAAATATCATGATCAACAAAATGTCTGATCTGATTAAGTGTTTGTGAATAAAATACATAAATTACCATCTATGTTTTTATAAACATTATATCTAATAATATTCCGGGAGTATTAGTAATCAATCCTCTGTCCAATACATGGAATTTATACTACAGTAGAATGTAGGTTATAATTTCAGCCAGTCGTCTGATACCCTTAATATGAGACACCACATTTTAGTAATCACACATGATTCTGGCCCATCTCTTAAAACTGTTCTGCTATAAATTATTTCCATTATAAAACAATTGCCATCTCTAAACAAAACAATATTATTATTTAGATAGCAAGTATACGTGTATTAGTTTTCCGCAACATGAATTCGATAAATAATCCAGATAAATAAATCAAAACCACTTGTTGAAATTTGACACCTCAACCCATAAAAAAAAATACAACTCAATCAAACAACTCGCAATTTATTACACGCGTTTTTATCATGCGATATTGTTGGTTTGCTACCACAATATTCGCAATATACACGAAATACATGAAAACTACATTTTAGGCGAAATTAAATTATATTTTTGTAAACAAACATATTTGTTTATCTTGACAAATATAATATCAAGGCGAATGTACGTTAAGTCCATCAAAAATCTATGACACAATTTCGCGGTTATCACCTGCTTTGTTACAAACAATAATTAGGTCAACTGAATTTTCAAATGTAGTACATAGTAAGATATAGTAAAATTCAATTTCTTAGATATTTCGGTATAAGTTATGAATACTATTCCGTTTGGCCGAATATTGAGATTTTTATTGCTTATGTTGGTCCCTCGTACCAATTAAACACATGCCCACACAAACGTGATACATAATTAGTTTTTATATTTCTAACAAATTAAATTACAACTAAAACAAATATTTATTCAATTTATTTAAATATCTAAAATAAACACAGATTAGAAGGAAATAGTTTTTTTTTTAAATTATATAAAAGGAAAGGTGCTAAATATTTGTCATACGTTGTATGTAAGTATCATCAGTTAATTAATTTTCTTTAAAATCATGAACTTAGCGAATGAGAATATAATAATAAGTGTTTTCGTCAAACTGTAGCTCAACTTACGATGACAGATTATTTACAATAATAATTACAACCATATAACTATTTATCAATAATTAAATGTAAAAATAATAAAATTTCGAGATAAAGCGCTAATTAAGTTTATTGTTAATATTATTGCTTCAAGTTCAATGTAAAACAATTAATTAAGTTAATATTGAATTTGTTGCAGTTTTATCACTCGAGTGATGACGTGTATAGGTTTAATATTTATAATGCGATTATAGATTTATTACACATTATTGCGCATAATTCTGAAAAATTCAGGAAAAGATTACCGCCGACCGATGTATGATGTGAAGGTTTTTATAAATTTTTTTGTCATCCTAAAAATAACAATAATTTTGTTTGGTTTGTATATGAACCTATTAATTTTCCTAGCGTAATAATTCAAAATAGTTTGCGACATGTTGAATGACAAATATTTAATAAAAATTAAAGACACACAGGCAATTGTTATGAAACGTCCTAAAATTGTGCTCAAGATAAGATTTGATTAAAACAAAAATCGTAATACAAGACACGCGATATGCAAATTATTTTCTTATAATAATATTTGTGTTACGAGTTCAATATAATATGTATGTAAGTCATTATTCATCCATGAACTTCTATACAGGACATTTTAAATAATAAAATTTAATGGAACGTAAACATAAATCTAGCTCGTTTACAAACAACAGATACATGGTAACATGCAAAATTTTGAGATCACAATGTATTTGAATTTATAGCGTATGCCAGTGGTTCTTAATCGCTGAACGCAGTGCTTCCCAAACATGATTAACCACACTCAGGAGAAATTACAAAATGCTTATTTGTATAAATTGATTTGAAACTAAACATTTTGTAATATAGACATTTTATTTTTGGCAACATGAATTTTGATCCTCAAATGCTATAAATGATGTCCTGTTGATTAAATTAGTTCTTATATAGAATCATAATGGGATTGTTATGAAGGATTATTCATGCTTAAATATGAAATGAAAAAACTATTAATAAGACTAAAATAGGTACCATCAGATAGAGTAATGATCCAGATGCTTTTAAATCTTAAACGCAATTTTAAAGTTTGAACGATGTAAGCCAATATGCAGACTCAATATCTATATTGAACTCTGCTGTCATTAATATCATCTCAGTCGCGAACAACAGTACTTTTAATGTTACCACCCATATCGCCCATATAGATTTAAACTTAACGTCAGATTAATTAATTTGTTATAAATTCTACAGCCGTCTGCGAAATTTACTCTTCCAAGTATTGTATAAAACGAAGAAACAATTTCGAGGGTCTCTAATCAATATCAAACAGTTGTAAACGTTGTAGAAAAGATTTATTAGAGCATACAAACAGTGGAAGATGCAGTCCTATTGGTCAGGAATGCACATGTAATGTCTCTGATCCTAAGCGGGAATTTCAATGTTAATATCAATTTTGAAAAACGCGGTCTCTAATTAATATCGTTAATTAGAATTATTTAACATAATAAAAGTTTTTGCTACCAACCACCTAAATGACGTTTTCGTAATAAAAATTGTTTTGTTGTTTGAGGAGCTTCATTGTCTTCTAATTATTTTGGAGTATTTGCTAATGGGTCTATTTACAAAAATACTTCTAACTACAAATGTACAAATATACTGGTGTAATAGCAAATAACAAGATTTTTATCATGATAATAATATAATTGTTTAGTTAAGTGCTGCCCACGAGACTTAGAATCAACTGGCTGTGAACAATTAGATAACGATAGCTGTGTTCGCTACTTGAACTTTAGTAGTGTTCAAGGAAGAAGTTTCAGAAACATAAATATATTACTAAATTTTTTTAATTCTGAAGTTTTATGGAAATTAATTCTCCGTTTTGTTTAAACATTTAAAAAGTAAATGCCTGATGAATTCTAAGCTTAACGATAGTGGGAAACCGTTGAAACTTATATAATGGCGAAATTCATTGCACTGACAATTTTCTAAATCCATTTTGGAAAGACATTGCCAATTGAAATAAAATTGATCCCTAAAATTGTATACCTTTCCATATTGTACAATTTTTTGAGTTATCTTTAGTTAAGTTAATTAAGTTAAGGAAAACACAGGAAGTCAAATTGAAACATTAAAAAATGTGTAGGCATTCGCATAACGAATGTGTTGACTTATTAATCAACACCTATAGAATCACACCGCGGTTTCAAGTTTAATTCTCAGCACATTGTCGGGTAGTGAAACTATTAAAACACACTATTACGTATAGTGTATTTTTAAAATTAATTAGATATTGTTTATATTAATTTCTAAATATAATACCACCAACATAAAAAAGAATGTAAAGTTTTTTTGTTTGCTTGTAGGACGTGAACGAACTTTAATCACTTGTCTAAATCATAACTTAGTTTTTGAAGAATGGAAAATACGTGGATATTATGTAGGAGAAAGATTGTTTATTTATAATTTTCTTCATGTTGTTACCACTGTTAATCGATTATTAATTTGTATCTACATTTGTTTTTTTCATTTTCAGAGGAGTCAGTTCGACTGTACGACGTTGTATAGACAAAGAAACTGGTGTAGAATATGCAGCTAAAATTATAGACTTAGGTTCCGATGGCGGTGATTGTACGTCACATCAAATGCTTGAGGCAACCCGACAGGAAATCGCAATTTTAAGACAGGTTATGGGGCATCCATATATAAGTAAGTTACTGCAAAAAAATTAATAATGTAAGATTAATTTATATTTTTCTGAATTTAGTTGAATTACAAGATGTCTTTGAATCTGAAGCTTTTATTTTCCTTGTATTTGAATTGTGCCGCCACGGTGAATTATTTGATTACTTAACGTCGGTAGTAACATTATCTGAAAAGAAAACTCGTTATATTATGAGGTAAGAGGCAAATCGAAATATAAAGTAAAGTTGTGAGTTATTATAATTTATACAATATTTTAGACAAGTATTTGAGGCTGTTGATTATATACATTCTGAAAATATTGTACATAGAGACTTAAAACCAGAAAATATACTTCTTGATGATAACTTAAATGTTAAAATTACGGATTTTGGTTTTGCAAAACATTTACCGGAAGGCCAAAAACTATTTGGTAATATTAATTTAGAGATACATATGTAGTTAGAAATAGTAGCAAATATTAATTGGGACATATTGCAGATTTATGTGGTACACCGGGCTATCTAGCACCCGAAACGTTAAAGGTCAACATGTTTGAAAATGCACCAGGTTACTCAAGAGAAGTGGACATGTAAGTTGCTAATTAAAATGTGCAATAATTTGTATTTAATTAATTCATCATTCTCAGCTGGGCTTGTGGTGTAATTATGTTTACGCTTTTAGTTGGGTGCCCGCCCTTTTGGCATAGAAAACAAATGGTAATGCTTAGAAATATAATGGAGGGTAAATATAGTTTTAGTTCACCCGAGTGGGTGGATATTTCAGAAGATCCCAAAGATTTGATTAGAAAATGTTTAGTGGTCGAACCTGAGAAAAGGATTACGGTGAAAGAAATTTTGAAACATCCATTTTTCAACACTGTGGTATGTATTATATATTATATGTATATTCGTCCTCATAATTTTTTAACCCTTATCCTTTTTGTATCTAAATTGTTCATTCCTTCATCAAATTTTTAATTCTTTTATTACATTTTATTTTATTTTACACACATTTTCTTATACCCACTACAGCATTTCGAACAAGATATTGGAACTTTAAAACGAAGTTTATCCACCCGATCTAGACGAATGACTATAATTTCAGAAATGGCATTGGTAACAAAAATTATACATTTAAATTTATTGCGGGAGATTAAATGTTTTTACAAAAATTTATTAAAAATTCAGAAGTTACAGTTCGTTTTTAACATTTTTGTGTTTTCAAATGTTTTATTGGATTAGATTTTGATTGGCTAATTCTAAATTAAACAAACAAAACAAACACAGTTATACACTTTTTGTCCAGTTCAGCTTGTTTTGTGATACATAATATACTCATTTTTAACTAACATCTAAAATTAAATGTGGTCGCATGCTATTCATTTTCATATTACTAAAAAACACAAATGTCATCGTCCTTATACGTTCATTATTCTTGTTCAATTGGAATAATTATTGTATGTTTTGTGGTGTCATTTTAAAAAAAACATTGTTTTTTTCGTCCTCAAATAATTTTTCTATTACATATCTAAAATTATTATTTTAATAAGCCTACATACCCATTTGGAGATTTACGCGACAAATCGGAAGTACAAGTTGAGGTAAGTATGCAAGCAATATGCAAAATTATTATAAGACAATAATGCAAAATAATCTTGTACGGCATATACACTTGTAATGAGAAGCGCCAAATTTTCAAACTACAGCTAGAAATATATTTATTTAGTTTTCCTCGAAAAATTCAACCGCGTAAATCAATAAAATGGGTGTACACTTAAATTAAACTTCCATAATACATGTTCACAAATTATTTATTATTATTTATATTTAATTAGTTAATTTTAATTTGAAGAAACAAATTTTTTGTATATTCAATTTATCCTAAAACGCTCATTGGTTTACTTATTAATTAATATGTCTAAAATACAATATTAAAAACTCACTAATAGATTATACCATGTAACACTATTTGGTATACTAATACAATTTTAACAAAATTAATACTAAGTTTGTAATGTATTTACAGCTGAGAAAGCAGGGTGAATTCAATGCACGGAAGAAGTTCTTGTTTGCCATAATGTGTGTACGGGCAATGATTCGAATCAGGAGGCTTAAGTATACAGTAGAACCATTACATGCTGAAGATGCATTAAATGATCCATATAGAATTAAAATACTTAGAAAAGTAAATTATTTTTATTTATATTTTTTATTAATGAAATTATTTTAAATTATGTGTGGTGTTTAATATTGGCGATGAAATAAATCGTGTATTAATTGGGTTAAGATAATATCTATTCAAAATTTTAGTTGAGATTTATAATTTCCTAGAAATATTACATATTTACAAATTACAACCAATATATGTAGCTATTTCTAATAATTCAAACAGGCCCACGATTATTTTTTTCTACAAAACAAAGAAATTTTATTAAAGATTCTTAAACGATCGTTTATTATTACACAAGACTACATTTAGGGTAATTTTTAAATCGGTCATAATTAAAGTAAAGTTTCATCTTCCAAGAAATTTATAATCGATTTAATTTTTAGATGTTAGAAATTTCAGAATTTAAATTTTTATTAGAACTATAAAAAATTGTTCTCTTTTCAATTGGCAGATTGTTTTATACAATATTTGTTTATAAAAATCTGATAGAAGGCACCGCATTCTGAGCAAATGAGCTAATAATAATAATAATGGATGTGCCAAATGTTTTCCTCGTGTCACAATTCGCTCAGTGTTCATTCCATGATATTTAAATAAATCTTGTTTTTTCTGTTCACATTTCCCGCATTCTTTCAATTATTCATATGCGCCACTATAGCAGTTATAATATGCACCTTAGAAAGATTAAATACTTGGTTATGAGGGTTTGTAGCATTTCGCACTAAGATTTTCGGACAAATAAACGTACTTTTTAAACAAAATTGAGATGCTATGTGTGATGCTTATTTATTATGTGTGCTTTATCAAAGGTTAATCTCCAGCTAAATCTTGTGATAAGTTTTTTTCTTTACAATAAATCTTTACGATATTGGTTAACATTTACCTTTAAATTAAGTTCAGTGCAAAACGCACATTAGGAATTTATCATAGGCCAGATTCTTCCCATAATTATACATATTTTAGTTGCCATATATCAGGATTTGATAAATAAAATCATTTTATTTCTGATCAATTTCCAATTTAACTTCACAAACAGGAGTTTCATCACAATTAAACAATAAACCGCCGAAACAAGATCGAATTTTTTAGATACTATTCAAGTTTCAAAATCAACATATTACTGACTCATTCGTATTTGAGAAACATTTTCTAGTAAACATCTAACGTTTAACAATTAACTACAATTAATTGTGAGTAATTGTATTAATTACAAGAGTCAACATAATTATGAAGCTATATGCAATTTTATAGTCACTTAATCCAAGTTTAACTGTGCCCAATGAATTATTACATATTTCAAAATTATTACCGATATCTTGAGCTTGAGTCTGCTGGCTTATCGTAAAAAATTACAAGATACTTCCTGCTGCAATTCTCAAAACTAAAACAAAACCTGAATTCTGTGTATTACAGTAAAAATATGTTTTTTTTTATTATTTCGATCCACTTACTATAGCACAAATTTGTATACTAGAAATATCAGAACAATACAATCTGAATCAAAAGTCACTTGCTATACAATCAAAAACTATCTTACTAATCTATTTAAATTATGATAAGCAAGTATTAGTAATAAATTACATCCAGTGGCTGGAAAACAAGGAAGTATTTTGTCGTCAATATCACTCACTAATTTAATGAAATCGGTACTAATGTTAAATTTAAAAATAAATCTAATTATAAAAATTCTCTTTTTACTTAGGTAATCGACGGTTGTGCGTTCCGAGTATATGGCCATTGGGTCAAAAAAGGCGAAGGACAAAATCGTGCTGCCTTATTCGAAAATACCCAGCGTACAGAATTACACGCTTTATATATAAATAATCTTAGTCGATAAAAAGAAAGCAAATATTTAAAGAATTAAAAATATTGTTTTTTATTGCAAGCGAAATACAATGAAAATTTAATGAGCTAAAAAAATTACAGAATATTATACATATATTATTTATTGTGATTTAAATTAATTAATTTAAATATGAAATTATAGAATACATATTGTTATGTACCTAACTGAAACAAGTTCGATTATTTTTTGTTAAATAAATTATATTTATTATATTTAGTAAGACAATTTTTGTTTGTGTACGATTTATTAACAAAATAAATTAAACGAAATTAATGAATTGAAATTTTGCAATTGTCTTACCAATTTTAATAATTTTTATTTTATTTTTGTTCCTCATAAAATTACAGCGTTTGTGAATGAAATACTTACACGAACGGCATTGAATTTAATCTATTCGCTTAGCTTTAATGCTAAAGTACTCGGTTTGAATTAAAATGTTTCATTCATAACTGTATTTATGTTTTTGTTTAAGAATGTTATATAAATATATAAATAAAGATTAGTAATTAAAAATAATTTTACAATAACAAAATGAAGAAAATTTCAAAAGACAAACCATATATTATATTAAAATACTCGTTTATTTTATTTTCATACCAATAATTAATAATTATGTTTATTTTTATATAGCAAATTCGAAAGATAATTATCCATTATTGGCGCTCTCTTTACTAATATAAGTACAGATATTTAAAAAGCAATCATTGAGTTGTAATTTTATTTAATTCTACTACTATTTATTGTGCTTTTCCTTCAATAAATAGGACAGCTTTTAAATTATATTATTCGTTAAATAGTTATTTAAAAAATATATAAATATTAATGAATTGTGTTGCAATTTTTAAAGGAAAAAAATATTATTTTGTATAAGCAATAATATTTTTTTTTTTATTCAATAATTTTAAATTAAATTTTAATGTATTGTTTGCCAAATTGCTAAAAAAAGTCATTATTTTCTGGGAAATTTCTAGTTAAATGGAACAAAATACATATTATATTTTTAGTTATTAAATACATGAGAAAATATAATTATTTATTTTATTAAGTAAAATAATTTTGGTTTAAATGCATGTATGTGTATGGCAGATACTACTAGTTTGAGAATATACAAAATGTGTATTTTGGTGAGTTATTTACCTAATTAAATTTTAACTCATTTAGAATAACCCTAGAAAAAAAAGGGGTCTACTTGTTTTTCGCCGTTTTAATTTTTATTCGAATAATTAGTAACTAAACTTGAGGCTTAAGCTTTCTATGGATTATAAGAGTTTGGGCACCTCGTTCACAAGCTCTAACCTACACTTTCCGTTGTACATATAGTTATGACAAACTACGTCAAACTTTCAAAGAAACATCCACGGTCCATTCAATACCCCAGCCTTTTGGTAGTGTTTCCTACGGTGCATAACTTGTTTAATAAATAGACCTACGCGAATATATTTGCAAACACTGTTAGCTAATATTGATCACGAATTTTTCAATCAAATAACATTTTGTAAATATTTTGCAACAAACAACACGAACATTTTGTATTTCCCACTACAAATCGGCAAACTTGATCAACATTGTTCGAGAACATTATGCCTGCATAGGTATGTACGGTTGTAGGTACAGGTAATCTGTAAATATACTATAACATCAACGACCCATTTCGTCACAATAAAGACAAATAAGAAAACCGAAATAGAGGTTGGCTAGTTTTAACGCAAATCAAATATTTGATCGCAAAGCGTGAATAATTATTTTTGAACATTTTAAAACAATAAACAGAAATGTATTTTTTGATTTTTTCACAAGGCCAGAGTATATTAGTCCAGTCATTTTTGTACATTTTGAAGTAATGTTTGCAATTCTAAAATGTTAAAAATGCATCGAATTGCATAATTTTTAAATAATAATTTATTTAATTTTATGTCCGGAAAATAATTGAAGATAAACTAATAATTATGAGCATTGCTTGTTGTGTATTTTCATTGAGATAAGTTTCTAATAAAATGCATTTAAAAATATTGGAAAATTGGCTCAACCATTTTCCAATAACTGAAAAATATTGGATGCGAAACAAAATATGTACAATTAAGTTTCATTGATCCTCGGACTCATTTTGTTGATATTGCTCAATAGCATGCATATACACAAACTAGGAATTGATCAAGAAACCAGTCTAGTTCCGATTCCAGTGAGGCATATTCCTGAAATTTGAAATCATTTTATAATCCTATTTCCAGCCAACATGTCGAGTTTAATTAAAACACGTTGCGTAACGCTGCCGTCCCCGTGATCATTACTTACATATATACCGATGTAATACCAAGTCCTCCAGCTATAACCAGTATTACAGTTTTTTATGATGTTTTTGTCGAGGAGGCGTCGGTAATACACTGGTACATAAGTAAAACATTACGCATGAGACCTCGGTATTACACTAGAATATGAGCATTGTTATATGCCATGAAACGCAGGATCTACATCGCTACATAAGTAAAAAATGTGAAATGATGATAAATATATATACAGGGTGGCTGAGACCAAATGTTACTAACTTCACTCTGCTGTCATTTGTGTAGTTGTCATTTTCGCGCGTCAATTTTTTGACAGATTGAAGTTTGGTTAGTTGTTTATATGTGGTCAATAAATAATTGTTCTAATTTAATATCTTAATAAAAAAATCGTAATGGAATTCAAACGTAATAGTGTAATTGCACTGTATTTGGGTGGAAATTCACAAACAGCAATAGTTCGTCAGCTCCAGCATTTGAATGTGAATAAAATGTTTGTGTATCAAACCATAACTCGATACAACGAAGGCGGTCCTAAAAAGACAGCAACATCAAAAGAAATGATACGAAAGGTGAAGAAACGAATCCAACGAAATCCTCGTCAAAGTGCCAATCAATTAGCCGCACGTCTACATGTTTCACGATACAGCATTCAAACCATATTGAAAAATGAACTACACTTGAAGCCCTACAAGATACAAAAAGTTCAAGATCTTACGGAGGCACAAAAAAAAGTTAGGCTTGAAAGAACACGAGCATTGAAGGCCTTGGCCAAACGTGATGAGATTCCAAAAATTGTCTTTTCTGATGAGAAAATTTGTACCATTCAACAGTATGTGAATAAACAAAATGATCGTGTTTGGTTAGAGCACAAGTCCAACGATAATTTGGATACAAGAGTTGCCATGCGCAAGCAATCACCAGCTTATGTTATGGTTTGGGCTGCAGTTACTGCAGATGGACGCACTCCTCTGGTTTTCATCGTACATGGAGTCAAGGTAAACCAAGAGATGTACCGCCAAAAGATCCTAAACGATGCTTTGCTACCTTGGGCACGTAAACACTTTGGTACGAACCGTTGGACATTCCAACAGGACCCGGCACCGTCACACAAAGCTCGAGCGACACAGCAATTTTTACAAAATTGCGTTCCGCGGCTGATTTCATCGAAAGAATGGCCACCATATTCACCAGACTTGAATCCCATGGATTTCTCCATATGGTCCATTTTGGAGAGTAAGGTGTCCACTAAAAAATACGAAAGTGTTGATGCATTGAAGTCAGCTCTTGTTCGAGAATGGAATAAAATTCCGCAAGCCCACGTTCGGTCAGCATGCAATGCTTTCTATGGAAGACTGAATCAAATAATCAGAGCCAAAGGAGGTTATATCGGGCAGTAACATGTTTTTCATAAAATGTAATATGTTTTCAACATATTCCACGAAATTTCAATAAAAAATTATCAAAATTAAAAAAATTACACGTTTTCATTTGGTAACACTTGGTCTCAGCCACCCTGTATGTATATATATATATATATATATATATATATATATATATATATATATATATATATATATATATATATATATATATATATATATATATATATATATATATATATATATATATATATATATATATATATATATATATATATATATATATATATATATATATATATATATATATATACACCTAATTTTACCGAACTTCATCGAAAAACCAATTTAGAATACGATTTTCATCTAACATGTCGAATTTTATCAAAATGAGTTAAGAAATAGTCTATCTAGTTCTGTTTATATCGTTCTATAACATTGTTTAGAAAAGTTCGGTTTCGTATCATGTATGTTACATGCACTGTTTCGACTCCATCATGTTTAAACGACAATCAAAAGAAACGATATCAAGATCTTGTCAGCGACAACATTGAAGAAGCTAATACTAGTCTGACTGTGTGAACTCTGTCTGGGAGGTATTGAAAACTTCGATTGTCAGTCTCAACAGATTTTAGGTAAAGTGAAAGTCGGACGCAAGATATGATTAGTTGGATGACGAGTCTTGTAGTCAAGCAGCAAAATAAAACTCCTTAGGGGTGCAACAACGTGTCAAAATCCCGAGGATACATAAGGCTGCTTAGGCAAGAAGGGCGGCTAAGCGGATTTGTAAACGAAAGAAGCGAGAATGGTGGAAGGCCGACGCAGTACGTGTAATTTCTCAAAAGGAGTTACCGGATTGCATCATCCGTTTAGGCCTGCGTCAACCGCCACTTTCGGAACCGGGATGGAAACCTCTGAGTCAACATCGACACCTCAAATACAGAGTGCGGAGATTTGCATTGAGGATCCATACCATGGGGAATTCACTAAGGCCATGTAGAGATTAAAAAATAAAACGAAACCGATCACTGAATGGACTGTATTAATTCGGAGCTGTTGATATTCGCTGTGGCACTTAGTGGATTAGTATGGCGAAGCGAAGTTATGCCTGACAAATGTAAAGTGGTTGCAACATGCCCATCTTCAAGGAGGAAGACTGCTTGAAGGGTGAAAATTATTGCGATATAGCTCTCCTTTACGCAGCATACAAGGTACTGCCCTACATTATATTGGATATAATCATTCCTCTAGCTTGGTTGGTGACTATCAAGGAGGATTTCGTCCGAATCGATCAGTCACTGATCAAGTATTTACGCTGCGGATCATTCTATCTGAATAGTATGAGACATCCGTCCCCGTACATCAGCAGTTCCTAGATTTCAGACAGGCCTATGGCTCGGTTAGTCGACTGTGTTTGTGGTCTGCAATATAATACATAGGGATGCCAACAAAATTAGTACGGTTGTGTAGAATAGCAATGATGCAGTCTCAATGCTGTGTTAAAGTTGAAAACTGGTTATCTAGAATTTTTGCAGTTATCTCGGGTGTTCCGCTAGGAGATGCTCTGTTCCCAATACTCTTTCATTTCATGTTGGAGTAAATCTTTCGTAAACATGAAACACCTCAGCGCAATATCTTATATTGCCGGTTCAATCAGGTATTTGCATATTATGCAGATGGCATATGCGTATAGTATAAGAAGCAGTCGTGCTTTGTATCCTCTAAGGCCACTGCTAAAATTTAAACACCTATCAAGTACCGTGAAGGTGAGACTTTACAGAGCGATGATGATGGCCGTTGCTGTGAAAGTTGAACGCTGATGGACGAGTACAGGGATGGCTCCTTACATTTGAGAGGAGAATCATTCGTGTGATTTACGGTTCATAACGCGAAGAAGATGGTACATACAGAGCTTTGTACAATATCTGATGTAGATTCCCGATATTATACATGAAGTAAGATCTCAGGGATCGATCACGTTCTGCATGTGAATCCGGAACGAATTGTACAGCGATCGCTGAAGAGGCCGCAGAGGCCGTGGCAGGCGACGATGGCTCCACGGTATAGAGAACGACTTGTCTTCTTCAGATGTTCTAGGACAGTATGGAGACCAACCTCAAGATCGAAACCGGTGAAGCCCGATTGTTGACACAGTAAGTGTAAGTAGCCAGTAATGGCCCCTTTAAAAAATACTATAATAACAAAGATAATTTGTTAAGTCGAGTCGAGTTAACTACAAGATGACTCGATTTCGTTTTTAGTGAAAGATAACCTAGGTTGAACTCCAAACATAAATGTACTATATAATTATTAGAAATAATTCAAAGTGGCGATTTCCGCTTACTTTCTCTTGCGATAAAACATGATGTTTCTATGGGAAGAAATTTGAAACGTACACGGAAAAACATACTATTCTTATTTCACACAGTATTCAATGTGAAATTCAAAATTAGTCTTTCCGATCCAGTTGAGAACAAATTTCCAACCAAATTAAAGTGGCTTTCTGGAATATTTGCTGTTTAAATTCATAAATAATCCGTGCGAACTGCCAATATTTATTAATGAAAACATAATTTCTTTCAAGGGATAGATTGCTTACAAATAAAAAAGTGTTTTATATTCAAAATATTACATACGTATATTGTATGTAAGTTTTTAATTTAACAACGAACGAATGGTTAAACGTACCGTGTAAGGTGAGTTCGCGAGGCCGGACATGTATAACTTAGCTATTAACATCATGCTATGAAGTTAGAAACTCAAGAGTTTTGCTCAAAAATGGTCTAATTTTTGTTGTTGTTTTATTGGTCAAACTTTATTTTTAATATCGATTTGCGCTTGGCTGTGGTTTGGTTACACCAAATAATTTTAGTAATTTTGTGATTTCTAATCAGTTTTAGTCAAAAAACCGCCAAAAATTTACATTCTGTGTTCTATAATATGATTCGAGAAAATAATCAATGAAAATCTTTGCATGCATATCAAAATAGGAATAATATTTCTACAAGGAAATCAAACACGTATCGAGCGCCTACTGATGAGGAAAATGAGGGGGGAAATATATTACAAATTGAAGAGATTCTTTATAATAATTTTGTGCTGTTTCGTATTGCGAATGAATTTTTGAAAATACATAATTTGAAATGAGATGAATAATTCGTTTTATTTTACGTGATTCCACGGACTAACTTCACTGTATACAAAATGCAAATGAAATCCCATATACATACAATATAATTTGCATATGAATAACACAAATTTTTCATTTATATTATATATTTATATATATATATATATATATATATATATATATATATAAATATATATATATTTATATAAGTATAATATATATATGTATATATATATATATATATATATATATATATATATATATATATATATATATATATATATATATATATATATATATATATATATAATTATATATATATAATATAATAAAAACAAAATGACAGAAAGCAAAACAACTTATTGGGCAGAATTATTGCTTATTATTTTTGTTTTTTCACTTTTTTTATTTATATAATTGGTACGCCAGTCGGATATTTTGCTCAAAGATAAAAATATTTCATCTTCCATAAGGGGAAATGGACCATTTTTTTTGTCATTTTGAATGATTTCATTGGTTTAGAGGTCGGATGTAAATAGTCATGGTATATAACCGACCTAGAGCACTCACCTGTAGTGTGAAGTCTAGTCACAAGTCACAAACACAATAAATAAGTTGAGTTGGTCCTCAATTTTCATCTTCTAACATAAAACAATAAAAATAAACTACACGGTATATATTGAAACAGAAAGAGAAAACAAATTATTTTAAGTACATTATTCATACATATACTCAAAATAAGAAATTTACGTTATTTTGCTAAATTTTGAAGTAGTACTAAGTTGTACGAAAATATAGCTCTTTTTGCTCTACATTGCTTATTGGGGAGACATGATATAAATATATGATTAGTACAACGTCAACCGATAGGAGCGTTCAGTCATTATAATGAACATGCGTTTTCAATTTTATTTACTGGGTGTGACTGTACAGCTTTATTGGTTAACTGTTTTTTTTATAAAACCAGTTTACGGCTCATTCGACTCAAGACGTTTAATTTGTTCGCCATTATTTTATTTTACGCCTAAATAGTAATTAAATAGTTTAATCAATGGATCATACAGATAATTTATATGAATCAATCAATAAATCGGCTGACGAAAGAAAAGCACTATACGATTTAGTACGGAAAAACGAAGCACAAGTAAATTCAACTCAGAGTGAAACACATCAACTCATGTTAACGTAAGTTTTATAAAAAAAATTAATTTCAAATGTACCTACTTACTAACCGAAACAATATAATTTTCAGGCAAAATTTCTTGAAATTGGAAATATTAGAAACGGTTGATTGTTACAATACATTCGTTGAATTTGTTAATTCGTTGTACATATTAAAAAGCTCTGATGATAGGGACAGCCAAGAAATTCTAACATTGTTAATGGCTCAAAAGAGCAAAGGAATTGATATTTTACAAAAACTGACGTACAATGGTAAAAAATTTATACATACTCGTATATCTTGTGAAAATCAGTCATATCTTTTTGACATTTTTTATGCATAATTTTCAGCCGAACAACTAGAAGAGGAACTAGCAAAATTGAATTCCCAAAAACAGATTAATGTGGACAGTAAGCAACAACTTGCAGATTCTATCAACAATATGAAAGTGATGTTGCAACAGGTACACATTTTAATATCAAAATTACTTTCAATTATATTAAATAGGTAAATACTAAATACTCATGCATTCGTCTAAGTTGCAAGTACATGGGTATTTAGATAGGTAAATTTGTTTCGCACAGAGACAAGTCATGTTCGTCAGTTACCTACTTGTTGCATTGTTATCTCGTTTAGTCCATATGAAATGAATTTGTATGCCAATAATATAATAAATCAAAGTTGATTCTAATAAATCGAAAAACAATGACAACTGGCCAAATTTATTGTTCTTACATAATAATTTAATAACATAATCATTCTTAATTAATAAATTAGATTCTAATATAAAACCAAACACTTTTCGGTCAAATAATTTTTGCAATGATAGGGAGTCAAGTTAATTAAATGAATACACCTTTTTATTAGGTACATCTAAAAATTGAAGACAAAGAAAATTTGCAAAAACACATTGAAGAAAAGACTCTTGTATTAAGAGAGCAAAATGAGGCACTTCTATGTTCAAATGAAGAATTGGCGGAAATATTAAATCAAAAAACTTTCAAAATTGTAAAAACTTTAATATTAATATATAAATAAAGATACTGATTGGTTTATTTTATAGAACAATTTTGAACGAGACACGAATGATAAATTCACCGCAGCAAAAATATCACTTACAAATGAATATAAATTAAAAATCGACGCCGTCCGAACAGACACTTTAGAAATGGAAACTTGAACGGTTAAATTCCCAAGAGCAATTAAACGAATTGATAAAGGTTAAAACAAATGAAGAATTAAATTTGCAAAAGGAATTGGATGTAAGTATAAAAAGTAACAATTCTTATACAGATATACAAATATTTTATAAGCATCGGTCGTTTAGGCTTTGAAATGTGAAGTCGCGCATTTAAATGACGAATATACTTCAAGTGCAAATGACGTTCAAATCTTACATCAAAAGAATAACGCCATGGATAATCTAGCACAACAGTTGGAAAATGATTGTACCGAACTTGAAACAAAACTTATATTATTAGATAATGAAACAACTGAAAAGAAATTGAATCATCTAATACCCATATTATGATTCTCACCTCACCTCACCTCTCACCGTGACATCTAGAGTCGCGCGAGTCAAATTTTGGTATTATGATTCTCACTTTAATTTGGGTGAGTGACATACGCAGCGCTATGCGTCATTTATGATATTTTGGTTTCTTTAAGTTAGTAGTTGTTATTGTTTTGAGAATTTTTGACATTTGGTCAAATTCAAATGTGATCCTTTCACACTACCGGATGACTAGTACTTATCAATTGATATTTAAATGTACATATTTTTAAAATATTCTAAAGAATGGTGTTATAAATTATAATTTCTTGATTTACAAGCATTTTACGTATAAATGAAGATGGACTTTCTTATCTATTGGACAAGCTAGAAGGAAAATACGAGTTTTGTGAATTGTTCGCCATTAGCTATTTTTGGTTTATTTCTATGTAGTTATGAAAAATAAAAAATTTTATAATACATACAACAAAAATATTATTTATTATAATGCAACAATTAATATTTATTACATTATTAATTATTGTAATACATAAACAAATAAAAAACCTTACGATTTGCCTTTCATTTTGTCTAACGTTATAAATACTATGTATATCAATATCAAAAATTATTTTCTCGCTCAGTCTCGCCACCAAATTGTAGGTGAGGATATGTGACATTAGACTCGCTCACGGCGAGAATCATAATACCAAAATTGAAATACGGTGACATCGCGTCGCTCAGTGACGCGTAAGTGAGATTCATAATAGGGGCATAAATTTAATGAATAAACTCCGAGAAGATTTGGCAGATGATCAGTTACGCGTAGCAGAAGATTTACATAAAACGAATTCAGTAGTCAGCAGTACTGAAGTTACTTCATCTCAGACGGCACGTCTGGTAAATTGGATTATTTGTCATTGGAGAGTATATCTATTCTAAATTTATTTTAATTTTAGACTGACCATGTTGATTTATCAAGAGAATCAGATTTGGAGGGATGACAAAAACAAAATAGTATTTTGTTTTACGAGATTAAAAATATATAATGTAAAAAATAAAATATTTTGTAATTCAACAATACATTGGTCTATTAAAAATTTTCTATGTTACTATAAAAGGACAAACTTTTTTTCTATGTATTTTAACAGAATGTAAAAGTTCAAAACATCGGAATGATTTTTTAATATTCGTTTAATTTGCATTCAGAAGTCTACAAAGTTTGTCACGAATAAATAAGGGGTCCCTGTTTCTAAAGAAAATATTGGAGTTCGAATATAGTACTGGAATGAATTTAATTTTTTATCAATAAATTTAAAACGTAACGTTAAAATACATATTCACACATTCGAAACAAAATAAAATTTAAATAACAGACGTAATTTGTATTGTGTTTCCACCATGATTCACAAAAAATCTCCGATGATTGTGAATTTGTTAGTATGTAGTCTGTTTTATCGACATTGGGGAAATCACGAAACACAATTTTAGCTGTCAAATGTGTCAAACGATCGTTAATTTTGATAAACAAAACTTTTGCATGTAGTGAATTTAATTAAATCTTGTAACTATTTAAATAAAAACAAACAATAGTATAAAATGGGTCGAGATAAAGACAAAGGTCGGGATAGAAGTAAGCGGCGTAAGAGTTCAAGCTCTGATAGCTCAGTAGATAGTGCTGAAGAAGAACGGCTCAAAGATTTGCGAGAACGGGATGAGTTTGCCAACCGGCTGAAGAAACGGGATGAAGAGAAGACTAGAAAGGTTTTAGAAGTAATTTCTTGTATTGTAATTAGGGTTATACATATGTTATATAATACCTTTTATTCAATTTTAGAGCACCAGTAAACGAGGATATGAAGAAGCAGCTAAACGTTTAAAACTTGAAACCGAAGATCGCGAGAAAATTCTTCCAAAACTTCGTATACAATCGAGACGCAAATATCTAGAAAAACGTAAAGATGATAAGGTTGCCGAACTGGAAGCTGACATTTTAGATGATGAATATCTCTTCGACGAAAAAGTATTAACGGATCGTGAGAAAAAGGAACGCGTGTATAAAAGACAATTGCTTCAAATCGCCCAAGAACACGAAAAGGCAAGAGAGCTCGAACGTATTCAACGATATCACATGCCTCAAGATGCTAAAAAATCGGAAAAAGAGGAATATGTTGAAGTGGATGAAAGAGAACGCCTTCCAAATTCAGAACAAAAGAAATGGGAAGCCGAACAATTAGCATCAGCTGTATTCAAATTTGGAGCAAGGGATGCTTCAAAACAGAATGAATATGATTTATTACTCGAGGATCAAATCGAATTTATCCAGGCGTTAACGATGGATGGAACACGAGATAAAAAAGAAAAGAAACCAGAATTAACGGAAGCCGAACGGAAAAAAATGGATATCGCCGATACTAAAAAATCTCTTCCTGTTTATCCATTTAGAGAAGGATTAATCACGGCTATCACCCAATACCAAATTTTAATTATCGAAGGTGAAACCGGATCTGGTAAAACTACCCAAATACCTCAGTATTTATATGAAGCTGGATTTACGGCGGACAATAAAAAAATCGGCTGTACACAACCTCGTCGTGTGGCTGCAATGTCGGTAGCAGCCCGTGTTGCCCAAGAAATGGATGTTAAACTTGGAAATGAAGTTGGCTACAGTATTCGATTCGAGGATTGTACCTCTGAGAGAACTGTTATTAAATATATGACAGATGGTACACTGCATAGGGAATTTCTATCGGAACCGGATTTAGCATCGTATAGTGTCATGATTATCGATGAAGCCCACGAAAGGACATTACACACTGATATTTTATTTGGTCTGGTTAAGGATATAACAAGATTTCGTCCTGAATTGAAATTACTGATCTCAAGTGCTACACTGGATGCAGAAAAATTCTCTAAATTTTTTGACGATGCTCCAATTTTTCGAATTCCTGGTCGTCGGTTCCCGGTTGATATTTACTACACAAAGGCACCAGAAGCGGATTACATTGACGCCTGCGTAGTGTCAATACTACAAATTCACGCAACCCAACCACTTGGCGATATACTCGTATTTTTAACGGGTCAAGATGAGATCGAGACTTGTCAAGAAATGTTACAGGATCGTGTTAAACGTCTGGGATCTAAATTACGCGAGTTGTTAATTTTACCTGTTTACGCCAATTTACCCAGTGATATGCAAGCAAAAATTTTTGAACCAACTCCACCGAATGCACGAAAAGTTGTATTGGCCACAAATATTGCCGAAACATCACTAACCATTGATAATATAATTTACGTTATCGATCCTGGATTTGCCAAACAGAACAATTTCAATTCACGAACGGGAATGGAATCACTTATGGTTGTCCCTATATCAAAGGCGTCGGCAAACCAACGTGCCGGTCGAGCCGGTAGAACAGCGCCTGGTAAATGTTTTCGGTTGTATACCGCATGGGCATATAAACATGAATTGGAGGATAATACAATTCCGGAAATCCAACGTATAAATTTAGGCAATGCGGTACTCACGTTAAAGGCATTGGGAATTAATGATTTATTACATTTTGATTTTTTGGATCCGCCGCCGCATGAAACATTAGTGTTAGCGTTGGAACAGCTTTATGCATTGGGCGCACTAAATCATCATGGCGAATTAACAAAATTAGGTAGGCGAATGGCTGAGTTTCCCGTCGATCCAATGATGGCAAAAATGATACTCGCCAGTGAAAAGTATAAATGTTCCGAAGAAATTGTAACAATAGCCGCAATGCTCTCGGTAAACGGGGCAATATTCTATCGGCCCAAAGATAAAATTATTCACGCAGATACGGCTCGTAAAAATTTCAATCACGCCAACGGTGATCATTTGAGTCTTCTGCAGGTGTACAATCAATGGGCAGAAACAGATTTTAGTACGCAGTGGTGTTATGAAAATTTTATACAATATCGCTCTATGAAACGTGCACGTGATGTGCGTGAACAATTGGTCGGTTTAATGCAACGAGTTGAAATTGATATGATCATAGGGTTGCCGGAAACAATGAATATTCGAAAATCTATAACGGCCGGTTATTTTTATCATGTCGCACGGCTGTCTAAAGGTGGACACTACAAAACAATAAAACATAATCAAACGGTTATGATACATCCGAATTCTGCACTATTTGAGGAGTTACCTAGATGGTTGTTATACCATGAGCTGGTATTTACAACAAAGGAATATATGCGACAGGTTATCGATATTGAAAGTAAATGGTTGCTTGAAGTAGCACCACATTATTATAAACCAAAAGAGTTGGAGGATTCGACGAATAAAAAAATGCCGAAAATTGTGGGCCGGTCTAAGCCGACTGAATAATTTATTATAGACTTGATTTCTTATATTTTACGATCTATACATTTTATTTAATAAACAATCATATTCAATTGTACACTGATGGTTTTATATCAAATGAGATTGAGATAGGTTGCTGGTCGACATAGTACTTTCTAATTTGTTTCTAGTGATCATGTATTTTGCTGTTGATGATTTCGATACGTAATTTTGCCTAAGTAACATTTCATCTCCTGAATCCACTTGAAAATCACGGTGCAAATAGCTTTGGTGAATTTTTTGTAGCACTTTTGAAGCATTTTGTTTGTGATAGATCAATAATAAAATAATTTAGATGAACAATAAATTATTTGCTAGATAAAGCAAGAACCTATGATCTACGAAATAAATTATTTTTCGGTTCGATTTTTATGTTATTATAGTTTTCTTATCGGCCATGGCATTTTAGAATAGCCAGCATTGACGTTGACTTAATTGCTTCAATAGATCCCAAATTCCCAACAGTAAATGCCAAATTTTCTTGAGGATCCTGTGAAATTAAAATTTTAGTATCATGTGGGAGAACTTTGTACGGATCCGAGTTATGTCCCATTTTGTACGGCTAAGTGAATACACTATATCTGTCATATTCGCTGCCATTTATTATATCTTAGCTAGTTAGAATAATTTTAAAGATTATCTTTCGTCAGTGACATCGACCCAGTATTCAAGTAGTTTATAGTTATTTATACAAAATGGGAGATAAATCTGGCCGTCTGCCAAACATTTAAGTACAGATTAAATGAAACAGATAACATTTTTAAATACACTTACCACAGTAGAATTTGTAAAATCGTACGAAAAAGATCAGATTGAGAAAATACAATTACGAATATAATTGTTGCAACCGCATCCTTTGCGTATATACAGCCAATTTCAGACTCAGCATAGTTTAAACATTTAGCGTAAATATCCAAATAGTATTTGTATTTTGGTACAAATGGCAGAAGTATTTTTAGTATAGTTATCTAGGAATAATTAAATTTATAATGATTTTCTAAAAATATTGTAATTTTTTTTTTGTATCTTACGGTAAATCCATGCATAGCTAAATAATAAATTATATATTCCATTGGAATCCAAATAAATCGTAATGTCAAGTCGCAGTACAAACAAGTTAATATAATTTTAAAAAAATTATCAATATAATGATGAGGCATATCGACATCCTCTACATGTAGCGTGTCAAATTTTACTAATATCTCACTTGCAGATATTACAAATAGTATTGTACTATAATCTGGCGGAATTGCTTTAGGCATCATATATAAGAGGTCCATGTAGCAAACTCCATAACAGTGAAGTGCAATTGGTAGACAATATCTTATATAGCACAATAATTTATCACAGTTTGCATATTCAGCTAATAATTTACTGGCTTTACCGGTGATTAGAGACATGAGGTTTACCGAAAAATATGACGAATTAAAATTTTACAAAATTTACTAAATAATTTAAACAAACAAATACAGAACACATAACACACAAGACGTTTGAACGCAAATAACTGAATATCGAAAGGATTAGCAAGCGCATAGCTTACTGGTTTGGAATGATTTTTAACGCTAAAATACATTTGAATATGCATATAATAATAATAACAGTGTTAAAGGCCATTACTGGCCCCTTACTGAATCAACAATCTGGCTCCAACGGTTTCGATCCTGAGCTTGGTCTTCATACTGTCTTAGACAATCTGAAGAGGCCAAGTCGTTCTCTACATCGTGGAGCCATCGTCGCCTGCAACGACCTCTGCGCCTACCATATGGTGGCTCTCCTTTCAGAGATCGCTGCACAATTCGTTCCGGATCAGCACGCAGAACGTGACCGAGCCAGCGTACTCGCTGAGATCTAACTTCATGTACAATATCGGGGATCTTCATCAGATCTCTGATCTCGAAATTGTACAGAGCTCGGTATGTACCATCTATTTCGCGTTTAGGGCCGTAAATCAAACGCATGATTCTTCTCTCAAATGTAAGGAGCCATCTCTCGTACTCATCCGTCAGCGCCCAACTTTCACATCCAAACATAACAACGGGCCTGATCAACGCTTTGTAAAGCTTCAGCTTCACGGCACTTGATAAGTGTTTAGATTTTAGCAGTGGCCTTAGAGGATACAAAGAACGACTGCCAGCTGCCAGCCGCACTTTAATATCCTCACCCACACTGTTATCGTGAGTGATAAGAGAGCCCAAATATTTGAACCTCCTCCCTCCCTCAAACGTGTGGTGGCCACTACTAAAATCTGGTGTGCCATTGTCTCTAAAACCAGAGATCAGGTATTTCGTTTTGGACTCATTGATCTGGAGTCCAACAGAAGCTGAAAACTCTACAAGCGGATCAAGTATTTCTTTCACTCCGTTGTTATTCAGTCCAATCACGCATATGTCATCTGCATATGCAAGCACTTGATTGGACTGGCGATATAAGATGTTACGCTGAGGTGTTTCAGTTTTACGAAAGATGTACTCCAACATGAGATTAAAGAGTATCGGGGACAGAGCATCTCCCTGCCGAACACCCGAGTTAACTGCAAAAATTGTCGATAGCCTGTTCTCAACTTTAACACAGCATTGAGACTGCGTCACTGTCATCCTACACAGTCGTACCAATTTTGTTGGCATTCCTAGGTATTCCAGGGCAGACCACAAACTCTCTCGATTGATCGAGTTGTAGGCCTGCCGGAAATCCAGGAAAACCTGATGTACGGAGATGGATGTCTCATAATATTTAGATAGAATCATCCGCAGCGAAAAGACCTGATCAGTGACTGATCGATTCGGACGAAATCCTCCCTGATAGTCACCAACCAAGCCTTCCGCCAGAGGAGTGATTCTATCCAATAAAATGTATGACAGTAACTTGTATGCTGTGCAAAGGAGAGCTATACCGCGATAATTCTCACACTTCAAGCGGTCTCCCTTCTTGAAGATGGGGCATATCGCGGCCACTTTCCATTCATCAGGCATAACTTCGGTTCGCCATACTAATCGAATAAGGTCGAAAAGACAGTTCCACAAAGTATCCCCTCCGAATATCAAGAGCTCCGAATTAATGCAGTCCACTCCAGGTGAGCGGTTTCGTTTCATTCTCTGCATGGCCTTAGTGAATTCCTCATGGGATGGCTCCTCAGTGCAAATCTCCGCAGACTGTTCTAGAGGTGGCTCAACAACAGTCTGTGATGCATGATGAACATCAAGCAGCTCAGTAAAGTGTCCACTCCATGCGTCAAGTACTGCGTCGATGTTGACACAGAGGTTTCCATCCCGGTCCCGAATGGCGGTTGACGAAGGCCTGAAAGTATGGTGCAATCCAGTAATTCCTTTAAAGAAATTACGTGAACTACGCTCATTGCTGAGTTGTTGTACTTTCAGAACCTCGGCCTTCCACCATTCTCGCTTCTTCCGTCTACAAATCCGCTTAGCTGCCCTTCTTGCAAGAGCTGCCTTGTTTTTCCTTGCGATTGTGAGACGTTGTTGCACTTCATTATGGGCTATATTTTGTTGCTCAACTGCAAGACGACACTCGTCATCAAACCAATCATTCTTAGGTCTGACTTTCACTATACCTAAAGTTTGTTGAGCAGCACTGACAACCGAAGTTTTCAGTACCCCCCAGACAGAGTTCACGCAGTCAGACTGGTAATTAGCTCCCTCAATGTTGTCGCTGACAAGATCCTGATATCGTTTCTTTTGATCTTCATTTATCAGACCTTCACAGTCGAAACGTTCCATCCGTTTCGCTGTGTTCCCCGACCTGTACGAAAACTTCCACCGTAGCTTTGCAGCGACCAAATAATGATCGCTGCCTACGTATTTGGTTGCTGACCGATAAGTTCTCACATCATGCACAACCCGAGCTCGCCCTTTTGAAATTAACACGTGGTCAATTTGGCTCCGGGATGTTTTGCGAGGATGTGTCCATGTCTCTAGGTGTATCTGTTTGTGAGGGAAGAATGTGCTTGCTACTCTAAGATCATGAGCAATTGCAAAGTACATCATTCTCTCACCATTATCGGTCGCAGTTTCGTGTCGGGAGTACGGACCTATGTTTTCACACAAGTCGGCCTGATTTCTGCCAGCTCTAGCATTAAAGTCCCCAATTACCATTCTAACATCGTGTTCGGGTATAGATCCCATCAGATCGTCCAAGTCATTGTAAAATGAGTCTTTATCTTGGGGCTGGCTGACTTCTGTGGGCGCATGTACACAAATTATCGACAGGTTGGCTAACTTCATGCGCAGGCGAAGCATACACAATCGGTTATTGACTGCTTGAAAATCCAAAACAGCCTTCTTTACCTGCGGCCCAAGAAGAAATCCAGCTCCAAGATTTCCGAGGTCATCTCCACTGTAGAACAACGTATAGCCCTGGGACACATGGTCTCCACTTTGAGGCCAGCGAGTTTCTTGAAGAGCAACGAGTTCCAGCCGATACTCTTTCATGCACGTGATTAGACCCTCCAACGCTCCTGGTTTTCTAAGTGATTGCACGTTCCACGTGCCGATCCTAAATCTCGTATCCGGGTGCATATACATATCCAATATATGTTGGTGTTTCATCATGTGCTCTATAGTCGGTGTGATTAGTAATACGGTAAACGGTAATTCAAGAGACATGTTACATATATGTACATATTTTAACTTGAAGTTTGCGGAGTATACGTGTTTAATACGTTGTCGAAAAACAAAATCCGGTTTCTTGCTGAATTTAAAGTTTCCACTAGCAGCTACGAGCTTTTACTAAAACTATTCATAAGATTACATTTCCCATTTTGAGCTCTTTTGACAGAATGTTCGATGTACCAACTGTTAATCTTTGCCTTGTCGAGTATGCCTACCATAAGATATTGTTGGTATTCCAGATGGTGCATGTATTAAGTTATCACTACTGAACTATAGTAACCAATAGGGCAGTTGTGTCTACAGTCGGATATAAGATATTTTTTTTATTGACTCATTCATATTAGTCCAATTTTCAAGAGTATTATCGGTGAACGAGTATCCTCTACGTTAAATACTAGAGCTAAAAAGATATTCATATCTGTGGCCTATTATTGTCAGGCTGTGGCACGTCATGTTATCCGCATCGATGTGTGAACATTACGGACGCTTCTAGCTCGGTCCCGAAATTCAGTTGATTGAAAATTGGTTTAATAATTTGTTTAAATAGCCTATTTTCCATTGTTGTTCCTCTCAGTATATACCACTAGCCGAATAAGGACGTGCTTAACCATTGTAAAATGGCTATTAAAATCTTGGGATTAGCTAAATTAATTTGACGCAAGCACAGGTCATGAGCGCAAGCCGAACTTATACAAAGCGATTATCGATAATTTATACAATTTCCAGTCTTTATAATATGAGGCGCAATAAGAAAAACAACACCGAGTTCATGTTCACTTTAAATTTTCTGGATCTAAATAGTAACGTCCTTTTATTCAGCGCCATCGAGCTGAATTCATAATGTAATTAATCACAGACAGCATTGCTGAAAACAATTTTGCCGTTTGCGTCCAAATTATTTTATAAAACTTTTAATCTTTGGCGGATACGATTGTCACGATTTATTTTTGATTATATTCTTGCAATCCGGTCTTTTTCAAGTGCTGCGGCTGATAAAACTACTTCAATTCAGTGCGGTAAGCGGATTCCATATTTTTTTGTGTTACCTTAATCGATGTTTTTATTTAATGTTGATCTCGCGAGACGACATTATGATCGAAATGCGATACTAAAATTTTAATTTCACAGGATTCTTATGAAAATTGGCATTCCCGGCAAGAAATTTAGGATGTACTGAAGCATATATTTTGGCTATTCTAAGACATCATGGCCCATAAGCAAGCTGTATTTACCTCCGTAATATTACACTACTTTTTACGAATACTCTTATTTTTTGATGTTCCGACAACGGGTGGCTCAGCCGCACCAGATATAGCAAGCACTCTGTTTTTCGGCTCGGTTGTTATGTTATTGATCGATACCAATATTTTTCCGCAAAAATACAAACGGCTTTCGAAAACACTGCGGATGTCCTACGAAGTTTTAATGTGTATCGTGGTTACAGAATTTGCAATGATATTCTTTTGGTATCGCGTCGAGACGATAATTCAGAAAGTTATAAAATGTGCTCTAAGCGATGATGATGATTTTTTGTATTATGACATTGGTGGTGATTATTTAACTGGATTTTTAATCACAAGTTTTAGTATATTTATTTTCATTAACGTTATGTTGATCACAGACAACTATAACAAAACCAAAAAATTCGGCAAAATGGTTTACACCTTGATTTTCAGGAGAATAAAGCTGATGTTGCTCAGGCAAGCTAATGCTAAAATCATTACGTGTCGAGTAGTGGATCCACCGGGAAGCGATGACAATTCTTCATGCACAACATGAGACTGTCCTGCGAACCGTACGTGATTTAAACACATCGAGTGTAGAATAGAACATCGTTTATTAAATAAAATGTGTTATCGCAAAATATATCATGTTAAGCCTAAAAATTATTTAGTTCGCTTGGGCCAAGCCATAGTTTTCGACATTGCGAGTAGATCGGACTCTTTTATAGATAATAGCGCCCCGCCACTAATTTCTGTACCAATCACTTGAAACACTATTAGTAAATACTGGAATACAAAAATTTTAAAAATAAACCGAAAGACGCCTTAACGTCTACATTATGCAATCTTAAAATAAACATTTCAATCTGATTCAGTGAGTGAATAATATAATTTGGTGGTGTATTTTCACACAGCTTTTATTACTTTTTCTTTGCTAGAAACAAAATAATGCTGGATGGCTCCAAATTTAATGCACCAATTACTAATTTTATTTATTTGGATTCGCTAAATTGAAATCTTGACGAAAGCATGAAATTTAGAAATTTACCGACGAAACAAAAGCAATGACTCCGATCGAATACACTGTAAATCATTTACTGCGGTAAAATCGAGTACTGCGTATATTGATATAGAAGTTTCCATCCCGGTCCCGAATGACCCAGGTATTAAAGTATTGTGCAATCCGGTAATTCGTAAGAAATGGCGCAATCCACCCTCATTGCTTAGTTATTGTACTTTCAGAACTTCGGGCTTCCATAATTCCCACCCTCCTAGCAAGAGGACTGCAAGCCGACGCTCGTCATCAAACCAATCATACTTGGATCTGACTTTCACTATACTAAAAGATCAAATGATGATCCGCTGACTAGGTATGTATTTGGTTGCTGATAGATAAGTACTCACATCCTGCAGAATTCGAGCTCGCCGGCGCGTTCCATGTGCCGATCTAAAATTTCGTGTCCGGGTACTTGTGCGGGGGTCCGGTAATGGTTTGGTGGTATCGATTTTGCTATTGTTGACATTATAAACAGATAATTTTTTTGCCGGATGCGAGGCATCGGCCTAGCGATCCAACCGTTGAGTCGCGTCGTACAACAAGCAAAGGTTACTGTGGTGGTATTCTGGAAAAATATGTTCGTACAATGGAGATTTACGAGACATGAGAGTGCGCTGATCACAGGAACAGGCGGATTAATTAATTATTTATAATTTTTTATATGTTGCAAACGACCATTTAGTCGATACGCATTATTAGGACTTATAAGTAGTACTTGCGGTGGTTGGAAGTTTGAAACTAACTATTGCACAAAATAAAAATTTAAAACCTTTGACTATCCTAGTTCATTATACATTATACCATTACCATTATTTTAAAAAATTGAATTTTGCCAAACTTATGGGAGACCGGTTGAAGTGTGAGAATTATCGTGGTATAGTTCTCCTTTGCACAGCATACCTGCTACTGTCCTACATTATATTGGATATAGAATCACTCCTCTGGCTGAGGGCTTGGTTGGTAAATGTCTTGGATTTCGTTTGAATCGTTCAGTCATCGATCAAGTCTTTTCACGGCGGATGATTTTATCTAAATATTATGAAACATCCGTTCTCATACATCTGGTGTTCCCAGATTTCAGGCAGGCCTATCGATCAATCGAGAGAGTTTGTGTTCTGCCGTGAAATACTAACAAAATTGGTACGATTGTGTTGAATGACAGTGACGCAGTCTTAATGAGAATTGTTGCAGTAAACTCGGGTGTTCGGCGAGGAGATGCTCTGTCCTTGATATTTTTCGATTTCATAGTGGACTTCATCTTTCGTAAAACTGGCAGTCCATCAGGTGCTAGTACACGCATGTTTAAATATTTAGACTCTCTTAACACTCACGATAACAGTGTGGGTGAGAACATTATTAGAGAGTAGTTGGCAGCAGGCTTTTTATTCTCTAAGGCCACTGCTAAAATCTAAAAACTTAATTAATGCCAAGAGCTGAAATTTCACAGAGCGTTGATCGGGCCAGTTGTCATGTATGGAAAGTAGGACGCCGGCAGATATGTGATAGTTCCTTACATTTGAGAGAACAATAGCGCGTGTAATTTACGATCCAAAATGCGAAGAAGATGGTATACACCGAGTTCTGTACAGTATCGGAAACAGAGGTCTGATGAAGATTCCTGATATTGTGCATGAAGTAAGATCTCAGTGAGTACGATGGCTCGGTCAGGATCGAAAATGCTGGTCATACTACTGTTGACTCCGTAAGAGGCCATCAATGGCCTTTAAAAACTGGTAAGTTTAAACAAATTAGAACAAACTCATATTCGAATATAAAACTCTATAGTGATTATAGGTCAAATAGGAATTTGATTAATTTAACCGAGCAACAATGTTTTGTGCAGTCAATGAGTTTTTTGTCGATAGAACTGTTAGCTTTATTTTCGGTTTAACTACACGTGCGATTTAATAAAATTTCTAGTTTAAATTTCTCATTGGATTTCATACATGGTTTTAGGCAACATAACACAATTTTTCATTGATGTTTGCTCCTATGTACAAGGTGTATTTCAATGTTCGAAAAATTCTACAACATCGGTGGAATCGGTAGTAGAAGCGGCTATACCGCAAGAGGAACTTGCTAGCGTAATTTTAAATATACACGTGTTTGTTTTGAGTAGTAACAACTAATCATGTACTTTTATTTCTATAGACGAGTGCACCAAATGAAAATTCTTGTCACAAAGACTACATTTTATATTGTGAAAATAACCATGTAAGTACAAAATAATCAATTAAAATGACGATATTTACGCGTGTAAGATCTGTCGTTGAGCACCTAAACCATATACACAGACTGAATCATAAAACATTCTCATTATTCAGCGTTATCGCGCTGAATTTTTTTTTGACATTTCCCACGCTGTTTCATGTTTCTCTCGCTTACAAAATCGCAATTTTTACACAAAAATTATTATATAAAATCAAACAAGTATACAAATCAAGCAGTTTGTCTTGTGTCGTCAATCGTTTTGTGTCGAAAATAATTACAAATTGTAAATTTTAATTGTTTTAATTAATCTTAAAAAAAAAAACTATTCAACATGGTTCGTGTAACTGCTAATGCTGTAAGTAACCAAATTAATTGTGTTCATTTCTCAATTAATTAAAGTAATTAATGGTGTTATAAAAAAACAATGGCCGAGTGGTTTATATATAAAAAAATGTTTCTGTAGTGTGATTTTATAAAAAAAATTAAAACAATTGTCATTTCATCATGATCAAGGACAAATGATAACTTTTTGTTTTTTTTGTTCGTGATTACTGTACATAAAATTACTGTTGATTCTGGTTTTGCCAATTTATTGCACACTCAATCGAAAATGATGAAATTGTTATAATTTAATTAAAAGTTGGAGAAATTAATTATTCTTAAGAAAACTGTATCGTTGTTAATATGAAAATATAAGTTCTTTGGTGCAATCAGCAATGAAATAAAACGCGCGATGTAAACTACTATAAAAAATGATGTCATTGATTCAAATAATTTTTTTTATTATGTATTTCAATTCGGTCAACTCGCGTTTTTTAAATCAATATTTTAGTTCGGTTAATATTATATTATCACTCGGTTTACAATTTTATATATAAAATGTAATGGTCATGCGACATGCGGATATAATCGGCCCACTTTATAATTGAATAACTCTGAATTATTATAATAAAGTTGTAAGTGTTATTCTTCATCAAATTGTTTTTAAGATTCTTTAATATCTTTCACCTTTAATTCGAAGAACAAAATTTTATGAAGTTATTTGGTTTAATTTTCTATACTCGTGCTTGAAATGAATAATGCATTCCGTTATATTGAATTAAGGCACTTATTAACTTACATATTTCTTTGAAATATTAATTATTATAGTGCTAGGTTGTTTGATACACAATACAAATTGTATCATTAATTCGATTGTCATGGTTATTTCGATACGTAAACATTGATTGTTTGGCGTCGTGGTGAAATAAACCATTTTTCTAAACACATATTAACCGTAAATCATTAGCTTTTTATATTTTATATTTTACACATTGTACTAAGGTCATTATGTAGATTAGGTACAGTTTTAAAATGAGTATTGAATCACTTGTCCCTTCCATAAAATGTGAAATGTGTTTAAGATGGCGTTTGATCTATAAATAATTCAGTTAAATATTTTTCTTTTTCTCCCAATGATGAGTCAGATGAAACCGGTTTGATTGGATTTTTTACAAATTCAATAATCACGACTAAATTCTGAAGTACAGTGCATCATAATACGTTATTCGTTTATTTCATTTATAAGATTGTTAAGACTCATTCATAAAGTTTGAATCATATACTGTAATTAAAACTGGTTTTACACCGCGTCCACAGATAGTATAATCGCTAGATGGGATACCTTTAGTATCGTTCACTATACACCAACGATGGCGCCCGTAGGTGGAGGGTAAAGTTCTAGACTGTATAAATAAGGGCGAAAAATAATAGAACTAAAGTGAGTAGATAATGTAATGTAAAGTGGTTAGCCAAAATTGAAACTTTTTGTTGGTGTTCAAAATTATTTGTGCAACACGGAAAATTGTTAAATTTATTTTAATATGAACGCCTTCTCACCTTAGCTTCAAATATCTTTATTAAATTAGTATGGCATTGCATCAATATTTCAATAAGGTTGTTAATCACCTTAATAGGGATTTTACTCCAGAATTCCTCACGTAACATACATGTTCGTTAGGTTAGTTTTTAATTGGGAGAAAAATGATTGATATTATAAATTAATAATAATTTAAAAATATCGTGATAGTTATTATCACGTTTTACCAATCACAAAAAAACTAACAAATTAATTGTTTCTGAAAAATTAAAATCACGAACTAAAATCCAACTTGATGCACAAATTATCACAATTACAGTATGTGTGTATTGCGACTATCATTTTGAGAACAAATTAGTACAAACATAGGTTGAAAAAGGAAAGGAGATGATTTGTATGCTATTTCGTTTATTGCAAACTTGTTCGTGGTTTGATTTGAATGAACCATAATGTCTCTATTGATTATTCATAAGTTAAAAATTGCAGAAATAATTTTTTTCTGGGGCTCTTATTTTTAGCTTTGCGAAAACATTGACTAATGTCTTTTTCAGTGCCACCTGTCTTTGCTGAAGTACAACCAAGGTTACGATTTTTTCGGTATTGTCTTTGATTTCTTGGTTGATGCTTGTATTCTATTCAGTTTCTCATTGCCTTTTATGTTCAAGCTTTAAGTTCTAAGGTCACGAATCTCTGTGATTTTTAATAATGGCTTGAATTAAATTTAAATAATTATGTATATTTTCTTTAATTGGTATTAGCAGTCGATGTGTTCAATCAAAGGGTGAAATCGAATCGTGAATAGATTCGCCGACTTAATAACATTTAAAAAAAAAAACTGTCGGTCATTATTGGGATCGATTGGATCACACACTGGATTTCGCTCAACCCTTTCTAAAGAATATCTCAATTAATGTATGTACATAGTTATTCGCATTTTAAAATGTTTTTACATTCGAACAAACTCTTATCGCTAGTGCACAACATATATTTTATTTTTATTAAAATGTCTGATAGAAATTCTGGGTACGATATAAAAATAAAACAAACAGGCTCCCTTTTTATATAAAATAGTAAATAATATTTTACTGTAGAGATGTTTTGTTATCGCTCAACTAATTTTTAAACTAATTGTTGCAACCTTTATGATGAATAATTTAGAATTTCATAATATTGCATTGCAGCATTAATTTCTATTTTACTATTTACTATTTCACCTATTATGAAAAACTATCAGAATCAGAACAGTAGAATTGATCAATATTTATACTTATCCATATTTTCAGAATGTTGATTGAGTGAAATTTTATTATCAATATGCTTAAGCTCCAATAATTTAGCTCCTCGCCTGCCAGTTGTGTTGTAATGCCCCCTCAAATAGTTTCATCTTGTTTAATTTAATTTTAGAATAGCTAAGAAGTGCTATCTTACAACCCAATTACCGAAGTCGTGTCACGTCACTTTGGATGACTAAAGTCATGTCGCATCAATATTCCTACTGTCGAAGTCGTTTCTTACGCCTCAAGTCACTGGAAACGACTGCTGTCACTTTAAATGACTTCTTGTCACACAATTTTTCAAGTGACAAGAATTAGATTGATGGATAATTATACAAAAATAAAAAATAAATAAAAAAAAATGTATTGCAATATTTATAATTTTATACTGCGACTTCAACAATATCAATTTTTAAGCGACGTGACACGACTTTAGTCACGTCGCCTGAACTGATACGACTTCGTAAATTGCGGTGTTAGTTTTGGAGTGTTTTACATACAGTGTGCAATACAATAGGTAATTTACAAAAATGAAATGGTAATTTTTTTCTACTAAAATCATTAATATTAACATGTTTAAAGTTATTGATATATTTCCAAGTTGAAAAATGCAAAAATTTCTAAATTCCATGGGGCGCCGATGTAATGCGGTGATTACAAATAAAGGGTACACAACCAGTTCAGTTGAATCATTTTTAAGAAGCATTGTTTATTATACCTATTGAACTGCACAGAAGGGAATGATTGAATTAAAATTGAAAATTTGTAAAACTCTCTAATAAATTTCTTGTTCTTACTTAAAGAGTAAAATTAAACATGTTTCATTTTTCAATATGAATGTTTTTTGTAGAAAAAAATGTCATCTAAATTTTTTGGAGCATTTTTGAGTATTATATTGCCCACCACTGTATATTAAATTTTGTCTTTGTTGAATTTCTAAGACTTAACAAAATTTCTCGAATAATAATTTATCAACATTTTCTCATAATTTGCAATTGTTAATCATGTATTTAATTTAAGACAATTTCTGCGTTGCACAACACTGTGATCATTTTATATGACTCGTCTTGGCAGATTATCAAATTCTGTAAAAAAAATGTTTAATTTTCAATTAATTTTCTATAGGTAAAATTAGTTAGATCTTAACTATTTCTAATCAATTTATGCTAAACAGAATTATGTAAACTTATCAAAATGTTTCGTCTAACTGACATTTTTTTTTCTTTGTACGTATGTCTTTTTCAGTATAAAAAATCAAACCCTTGATAACCCCAAAGTCAATTTTTTCGTTTCTATACGCTAATTTATGCATTTTAGAAACATTGAATGGTGCTGATAAGATGTCTATTCATTTTACGCGATTGCAAATAGTTATACAGGTGCAATTGTTAAATTTTGAATTCTTGATAATGTTATTACTCCATTCATTTAAACCTTGACGAATTATTTTATACTACATACCTAGGTGTATTTATTATTAAATTAATTCGATTCATAGCTAATAAATTAATCATTTTATTACTACATAATACAGAAATAGTTTTACTATGATGATTTACTTCGGTGCATAATGAATTCTTGTTTATCCAATCATGCACATTTATCATTTCGCTTACTGCCCCTTAAACATATGCATAAAATCTGTGTACGAGTATATACATTAATAAATCAGAAAATTTCCATGATGTCTGTTTATAAAATTCTTAAAATCAATATCTGTGCTTATTAATAAAACTTTATTATTAACAAAAAAACAGTCACTACTAATATGTATGTATTATGGATTTTTTTATAACTTTTATTTTATGTAAGGACATATCACTAAAACATTATAAACAGTATATGTAGTTAAATCGTGGCTATTTTATATATACAAATATCCAACATTTAATTCAAGCTCTTAATTATTATGCTAAAATCAGTTTTTAATCAACTTAGTTAAGAAATTTGAAACTATGTTCGTATGTATCTCATTTCATTTGAAACTGTCCATTTATTAGTGTCATATAAAACTTTATTCAAAATTTTTACAAATTTAGCAAAATTGAAGAAAATTTTGAACAATTCGAGTTTCTGGCAAGCTGAAAAGTTATTTTCAATTGAATATGAGCGAATTGGATAGAAAAATTAAATTTACCGCCATTTTTAGTTTGCATTATTAATCTTAGCATTGACCCTAATAAGAACAATAATTATAAAAGAAAGCGTTCTAAACGAAACGAATAATATAAAGCCCCATGGTCAAGTGATTTAAGTTTTGTACAGAAATATAATATTTTCACCTGAATTTTATTCTATTTACGCGTAAAAATAAAATATATGGTATTTACGTGAGGCCGTTGTCAACAAATTTAGTATCTTGTGATAAGTGTATTTAACAGCTTGATTAATAAATTTAAATATTAAACTATAGTTTCAATATAAATTACGAAAATCTATTTCGGAAATGCTTATCTCATTCTTATTTCTTTTAAGTTGATTTGATATGACGTAATTCAAAAAATTAAAATATACACATAATTATACCTCAGATACATACATACATACATACTATTCCGGAAACTATTAATTTACTGTAAACACGCGTATTACGTTCAGGGATCGATTATTATTAAGCATCTAACCCGCTTTTTATTAAGTTGTCATGTTGGATAATAATTTTTATTTGTTTTGGTCGAAAAATTAATCAAAATTACTACAAATCAATATAAAGGCATTCTATAGTAGCGTGATTATGCTGAATACCAAATAATTATAAAGCTCTGATGGTTTTCATTACCATATCATTCACAAAATATTTTTATTAATTAACTTTCTATATTTTGTTGTATGCCGAGCTTTCAAGGTTATTATGTTTACTAATTTTGTTATTTATCCGCATAACACTATTCCTCATAGTTTTGTGAATATTACACCATTTTTCTAGTGTATTGTTATGATGATTCATTTGAAACTTCTCAGTAAGAAAACGAAATGAAAAAAATTATTTTTATTTAGATTTGATTGTGTGACGTCATTGTTTGTCGCAGATTAATTTTAACAAATGATTGTATCATAAAAGCTACACTACAAATAAGATTATTTATGTTTTATTAATTTTATAAATAGAAATGTTTTAAATTTATTTATTTTTGTTTTATTTATTGCAGGATGAATTCAATGATGCGCTCGAAAAAGCCGGCAGTCTATTGGTTGTTGTAGATTTCTTTGCAACATGGTGTGGTCCATGCAAAATTATTGCACCAAAATTAGAGGAATTCGCAGAACGATATGCTGATAAAATTGTAGTATTAAAAGTAAGTATTTTTGACTTTAGTAACATTTTGGTCACCCGCACACATTTAATACATACTTCCGGATACGTCGAAAATAATATTTAGATAAACTCACACCAATATGTTAATTTGTACATGTAACTAAAAGACATGTTATTGCTATACATAATATAATACAAAGCTTATAATATAAATGATTGTTGTTAATTTTAATTAGTTATGAAAAGATTTGTTATCACTTATCAGAAAGTCGCGATTAAATTAAAATGAAATAAACAATTTTGTTTAGTTTAAACTTTATAAATTTTACTCTTATTATTTTTAAGTGATAATTCTAAGTAATCATTTGAGGTTTGCGATTATTTAAATTGTTGGTTTACTAATATAGGAGGTGTAATTTATGAAAGGTTGGATGACTGTTGAAGAATTTCAGATCTAATCCCATTATACATTTTTTATGTAACGAGTAAATTTCTAAATTCTAACCTATGTAAACGTTAGTTTTACACTTGAGATTTTATCAATTTTCCTAATTTAAACAAAAAAAATTATTATAATTTAAGAACTAAAGAAATATAACAAATCAAAAAATTACCTTATCAAAAAATAAATAGTAAAACCAGTAAAATGGTGAAATATTGTAATAATTGAAGGTTTAAAAAATTTCTAAATAAATTGCTTTTTTTCGACTTTAGGAAAACTAGTGATTTATGTAGATCCCAAATTGCAATTAATTCAGTTTACTATTGTCTTCATATTTACAACTGATAAAATAAGACATTGCTATCCATATAAACAGAGTAAAAATGTTAAATTTTCAAACATGATTTTTTAGTCCAATAATGAAAATGAACGTACTACTCGTATATACATGCTATTAATATAAATATAAACTAATTACTACATACTACCTAGTGCCTAGCATCAGCGTTAATTCCCAATTTATATTAAGTTAAATTTTGTATTGCCAACATCTTAAGTTACGAGGAAAGCAATTTTCATAAATTATCATTAATTCCATGAAAATTATAATTGATTAAGATGTATATGTGTGTGTGTGCATGCGTGCGTTTATAAATAACTCTCGTAAGTATAGAGGCACTACATTTCGATTATTACCTCATTTACTGAGGTTAATCATTTAAATCTTTTTCGTCTTAAAATATTCTTATTGACTTGAAATGCATATAGATATGTACGTAATACATGTATTTTAGGTAGGTAATTTTGGCTACAGTGAATCATAAGAAACATTTTTGTTATAAAAATTTATATCGCTTATGCTGTCGTCCATGTTTAGACGATGGCGCAATCACTTTTAATAAATATGCTTAATTTGGAAATTCCATTTGCAATCACAAACTTACTAAATTAAGTTTCGTATGCGCGATAAAACGAAATATTTATTTGGTTTCCCTTAGTTATCATCACGTATAAAATTATAGAGTAGTAGGCTGGTTAGATATCGTACCTTATTAACAAGGTTTTGTGATTTATGCGGTAATCGAGGTTATGATAATTGTGTGTGTGTATGTATATGTATGTATGATTATATAATGTAATACATTTATTATTTTAGATGTCTATTTTTATCTAATCTTTATCCATAAAAATATGATTTTTCGCTATCAAAACAATATAATAAATAATTATTTTTTTCTTTTTTAGGTTGATGTAGATGAATGTGAAGAACTCGCTATTAAATACAACATCTCAAGCATGCCTACATTTGTATTCATCAAAAATGGTTCACAAGTAGACAGTTTTTCGGGTGCCAATGCGGACAAATTGGAGAAATACATTATTCAACTAACTAACTAACTCAATATAATTTCAAAAAAAAATAACCATAATATATATATATTTACAAAATAAGTACAGTCAGACACACAGAGAGAGAAAAAAAAGTACACATTTGCGCCTCCCTATTTGATATAGGAGTTTATACATAAATTATACAAATTGTTTAAAATAATTACATATATCTAAATTATATTGTTTTTTTTATATACATAAAAATGATTCAAAACAAATTGGCATTCGTTAAAAAATATTTTCTGTTTGTGTTTGTTGATTTATAATATTTATGTATATGTTTGTAAATGAGAGGCACTAATTAATTCTATTAAGTATGTAGATACATAAAATTGCCACTGGGATAATCGAACAACGCAGTTCAAATAATTTTATATATTTTTGTTGATTTTTTTTTCAAAGCTAAAAAATGTGAAACGAACATTAAATGTTAAATAAATAATTTACAAAACAGGATTTGATTGATTTATTTATTCACAAAATGTTTATTTTCAGCATGAGACGAATTCAAAAATTTGGTTCTTTGTGCGACAAATCGTTAAAAACGACAATTTGTTACTAATTAATGAAAACACTTAGTCGTGAATACTTTTTGCCACCATCCAGAATCGAACCTGAGTGAAAGCGTTGCTAACTGCACCCTAAAATATTATTCGACAATTACTGCCATCTAATTGAGAAGGTGGTAACTAAATTAATAAAATGACTAATTTTTTCTGATTTATGTTTGCCTGTTATATGAAAAATTAAATTGTTACAAATAAAAATTATTTTTGTGCATCCAACGTGGTAGCGCGCGCCCGCCTGTTAAAAATTAAATTTTTTAAAGAATTTGGTTAAAAATTTAACATTTCTACCAGGCAAGCATGACTGGTTATACAAATTTATTCTATATAATAAAGGGGAATATAAGCCACGCCCTCAAATAAATTTAGGCGAAAGAAATTGATCAAATTTTGAAGGGGAAGCGAAAAAATGCTGCCATCTATTGGCGAATGGTACAACTAAATTTATAAAATGAGCTATTTCTTCTGCTTTATGTTCGCCTATTACATGAAAAATAAAATTGTTACATTTTACTCTAAAAAAATGATTTTGATTTTTTTTGTTAAATAATTTTTTGTTTTATGTCAAAAATAAAATAAAATTTTTAAAGTAAAATTGAACATTTTTAAAACATTTCTTCTACCAGAAGACGGGCTAAATAAATTTCTACTTCGAAGGGGAAAAAAAATAAACCACACCCATATAAACTTAGGCGAAAGAAATTTAAATTTTTTACCAGACAAGCAATTTCAAGAACAAGTTGATTTTTAAGACGACACAAAAAATTGTATTTCAACGGATGAAAATTAAACTTTTGCTACCAGGCGAGCAAAATTTGTAAGTACTAAAAAGACCATTATTGATCAATTTTTGAAAGTAAAAACGAATAACGAATATTTGAAAAGTACTGCCACCTATTGGGGAAGTTAATATAACTAAATTTTTAAAATGATTTTTCCTGGTCAATATCAACGCCAATGAAAAATTAAATTGTTGAATTTTACTTGAAAAATCGGTTAAATTTAAACATTTTTGAAACAATTCTACCAGGCAAGCATGAGACGATGATGCGAGCAAAATGTATATTGTTGGTTTTGGTTCTATTGAATAAGAAGGGGAAACTAAGCCACGCCCAGTAAATAGAGGCGAAAGAATTTTGATATTTTACGAGGTGAGAAAAATTTATATTTAAATTGATTTTTGAAGGGGAAACAATTTTTAAAGAGAAATTGACACTTACCTTGAGTAAAGAGCGCATATCGCTGATGGAGATGTGCATATATTCGCAGATGTTTTTTAGAACTTATAAACGAAATAAGCAGGAAAATCAAGATTCAAGTGTCTAAATATTTTAAAAGCAACTTCAATGTGGCGTTCAAACTAATATTTCTAGGGTTAATTAGAATTTCTGTTGTATTTGCTGATAGGAAAGAAAAGAAACAAAATTTTTCGTTTTCTACAATATTTATTCATATTCATGAATATTACAATTTCTTGTTCTCTCTCTAGTTGAATTGTCCTGGATTCAGGTGGTGTCTCCTTTAGAATTATACGCATCACGGTCAATTTTTTGATATCTAACCTGCCCATGATAACAATGATAGCCTGCAGATATTGTAACATTGATTTCGCTAAATTCAAGATGATTGATTCATTTATTTGCTCCAAATCTTCCAGAAACCGCTTTGTCAAACCAAAAGCGCTGCAAAGTATTCGATTTGAATTTTTTTTTTGAATAGCCGCTCCTTTCAAGGAAAAATTGTTGTTTGGTGGCTTTGAATATACATCATTTAATTACTTTATTAAAATTTTGGATAGCAAAACGTCATATTATAATCCTTCTGTGAAACTCCAATAACTTTTGTATAAATCTCTGGAACACTCATACTGATTGGAGTGCATTTAAAAATTTGAAATAATAGTTAAGAACGTATACGTATCAACTACAATTATTATAATAAAATTTATATTAATCAATTTATTTTCAATTTAATTAAATGAACTTTATAATAAATATCTCGTATGTAGTTATCCTCAGTTTTGATTTGGTTTTTTTTTGGTGGTCTGGTGTGAAGCTGTCTTGGGGGAATCAAGTTGGTACTTGTTGCCAGCTCCGTATCTTGCAGCTTCCACAAGTGCGCGTGTTACCTCCCCATGGTGACCACCGGGCAACTAATACACCATGTTCTTATGTGGTGTATTAGGCGAAAACACGGCGCTAAACAACTGGGCCGGGTTAAGGTGTCAACCGTACCGTGCTGATAACCGGCCAGGCTGGGGGCCCAGTCTAAAAACTAGCACAGTCTCTAACGGTGTATCCGGATACTTGGCGCACTCCGGATCATGCAGCCTTACCTGTGCATTGCGGATCTCTGCACAGGTGGACCTCCTTTCTCCGCTACTCGTGGGAACTATTATGAAAAGTCAAAATAGTGAACAAAAAGAGACCGGTGCTCTTAAAAAACCGGAAACCAGTGCTATGGAGACATCGGCCTTTAGGCCCGGTCTCCAAAGTGCAAAAAGGGGCATAGGACCAAATGAGGCTGGCCCCTCGAAACCAAAGGGCAGAGGCACGAATGCTGGCCCTCCAGCGTCAGTCAACTACCAGACCAGGAAGAGGGCCTGGCGCATGATCTCCAAGATCAGCAACATTCCGTTGGAGCAGAGAACGGATAGGGATAGGGATACGCTTGCGTGGGCAAGGCGTATCACTGAGCCAAAGCAGGAGGGTTCCGAGATCTCACAGCCGAAAAGGCAGAGATCCGATGATGAACCGCCTACGGAGGCTAAAAAGAAACGGGTTCCAGGAAATGTTACCAAGCCCTTCAACGAGGTGCTAAAGGAGCACCTGCTCATGGCAGTCGTTGACAGGGCTCAAGAAGATGGGAGCATTACGGCCCTTAACTGGAGGAAGGTGGAGAAGGCCTTAGCCGTCATCTTCCTAAAAATCATGAGGGAGAACCCAGGACCTGCTCCGTCCTGCCGAGACGGAGGGTGGCATCGGGGTCACGTCAAACTGACTGCCTGTGCCGATTAAAGGTCGGTGGCCCTCTATAAAAAGGCGATCGGCAGCCTGGGCGAAGTCTGGCCGGGGGCCAAATTAGAAGTGGTGACGAGGGAAGAAATTCCCTGCAGGCCAAGGGCGCGAGCCTGGATACCTGCGGAGCCTAGTGATCCAAGGGAGATCTTGGAAATGTTGAAAATCAGCAATCCGGATCTGCCAACGACCACCTGGAGGATTGCCAGGTTAGAAGAGGTAAAGGCGGTAGCAGATCACAGATCGGCCGTCATTATCATCGACAGAGAATCCGTGGGTGCTTTGGCAAAAACTGGAGGCCAAATCAGCTATGGTTTTGGAGCGATTACGCTCAAAATCTATAAGCGTGATGAGGCTGACAGAGCTGGGGCACCTGCAGCAGGAGGGGAAACCACTTGTGGTGTCCTGCTTGGTGTTGGTGACACTATCCCTGGACTCGGAGATTTCGAGATCATTGGGACTAAGCTGTGCGCTCCAAACGGACGAATCGACGTCAGAGGAGTCTGACTCAACAGTGGTGGAGGGAAGCAATATCTATAATGCTTAAGATCCTTCAGATCAACCTCCATCACTGTAAAGCCGCCTCGGCGGCCCTTCTGCTAAAAATGGAATGAGTCCATTGATGTGGTTCTGGTCCAGGAGCCTTGGGTCAATGGTGACCGGGTGCTTGGCCTCAGAACTCCCAAATATAAATTACTACACGCGAAAAATGAAGGTAAGATACGTTCCTGCATTCTCGCTAGAAATAATCTGAATATTTTTATTCTACTAAATTACAGCAACGCTGATGTAGTGGTGGCTAGCATTGAGATGGGTGGGCAAAATCTCTGGCTAATATCAGCCTACCTACCATACGAGGAGGAGGATATACCACCAGGTAGGTTGCGCAGTGCAATAATGGAGGCTCGAAAACGAAAAGTAGGAGTCATCATGGGCAGTGATGCTAATGCGCATCACTCAATCTGGGGAAGTACAGATATAAACAGGCGAGATGAGTTACTCCTTGATTTTATTTTAAGTACTAACCTAAATATATGTATATATGTATATCGGTTGCAAACCAACCTTTATTACTAAAAATAGACAGGAAGTGTTGGACATCACACTTGTCTCGGATTTTATTAAGGAGAGGGTACTGAACTGGAAAGTGTCCGAAGACCATTCCTTTTCTGACCATTGTTATCTCCAGTACGAAGTGGATACAAAACCCACTAGCAAACCACCCTTCAGAAATAGGAGGAAAACTGATTGGGAGTGTTTCAGAACCATTCTGGGTAACTTATTACCGGTATCGGTTCCAAACCCTCCTGCATCTACACAGGAGCTTGATGCTCTAGTAATCAGGCTATCTGATGCTTTTAATAAGGCCATGTTAGGTGCATGTCCTATCAGTAGGCCCTTGGGTAAATCTCGGCCACCCTGGTGGTCGAGAGAGCTCCAAGGTACTCGTATGAAATGCAGGAGATTGTTCAAGAGAGCAAGGCACACAAATGCTGCTGCGGATTGGGACTGTTATAAGGAAGTCCTGAAAACCTATAAGTACGAGCTGAGAGCAGCCAAAACGAGAGCCTGGAGGCTCTACTGTGGCAATATACAGGAGTCCTCGGAGGCGGCCAGGCTACGCAAAGTACTATGTTCTAGTCCTTCCATTCCGGGCTATTTACAACGACCGGATGGTTCATGGACTACATGTAGTGAGGAATCCCTGGAGCTATTACTAAAAACGCATTTCCCGGAGTGCTCGGTACTAGCTCCGGAGAGACCCATGATAAATAGGGGTATAGACTCCGTAAGTCATATAGTAAAAAGGCGGAATATCCTATTGGCAATAAACAGCTTTAAGCCATACAAGTCGGCAGGACCTGATGGCGTTATCCCTGCGGATATCCAGCGAACTATTGACTTAACCCTACCCTGGCTGGAAGTTATCTTCAAAGGCAGCCTAGAACTCTGTCACATTCCTAGAAAGTGGACTGAAGTAAAAGTAATATTTATACCTAAGGCGGGAAAGAACTCTCACTGCTATCCCAAAGACTTTAGGCCTATAAGCTTATCTTCTTTTCTGTTGAAAACACTGGAAAGACTAATAGAGGCTCATATTAGAGGCTCAATCAAGCCGGGCGAGCTGTCAGGATCCCAACACGCATACTGTAAGGGACGATCGGTGGAAACAGCTCTCCACTCCCTTATAGGCCCGATTGAGAAATCACTTGAATATAAGGAATATTCAATGGTAACCTTCTTGGATATAGAGATGGTCTTTAGCAACGTCAGACCGGGGGCAATCACTCGGGCCCTTGCGTGTCTGGGGGTAGACGGGTCACTCAGAGGCTGGATAGATCATATGCTTAGAGGCAGGATCGTGACAGCTTATCTGGGGGGGACGTCTGCCGCCAGATACGTGAGCAGAGGGACACCTCAAGGTGGGGTTTTGTCCCCCCTTCTTTGGAACTTGGTCATAAATGACCTGTTACTAAACCTGGAAGGACAAGGCTTCAAGGTGGTTGCTTACGCGGATGACGTTGCTATTGCGGTCTTCGGCAAATATCCTAGTACGCTGAGTGAGCGCATGCAGTGCGCGCTTGGCTATCTCTCTGAGTGGGCACGCGGCTGCGGATTGAACGCAAACCCACAGAAAACAGAGCTGGTCCTCTTTACCAGGAAGCACAAACTTCCTCAGTGTGACCCGCCAATATTAAATGGTTGATCTTTACGGATAGAGCAAAATACCTCGGACTAATTATGGACAGCAAGCTAAGCTGGAAACCAAACATCGTAGAGAGGGTAAAGAAAGCTACTATAGCGCTCTACTCCTGCAAAAATGCCATTGGAAAGAGATGGGGTATGGAGCCCCACATAGTACACTGGCTCTACGTCTCAGTGGTCAAACCTATACTGCTGTATGGGGTTGTTGTCTGGTGGCCAGCGTTAAAAATTATGGCCAACCTTAAACTATTGATGAAAGTCCAAAGAACGGCCTGCTTGTGTATAAGTGGAGCTCTCAGGAGCACACCTACTCAAGCTCTGGAGATTCTCTTTCATCTTACTCCCTTGGATATTGCGGCCGAGCAGCTTGCATCTTGCACAGCCATTCGGCTCAAATCCATATCTATGTGGACCTGTAATAATGCAGGGCACTCATCTATCCTATGCAACAGGGGTATTCCGGAAGCTACCGACTATGCTATTCCTTTGCCATCTGTTGAGATGAAATTCCAAACTGAGTTTCCCACCAGAGAGGACTGGGTGAACGAAACGGTTATGGACAATGAGGCGCTAAGCTTCTTCACGGATGGCTCAAAAAGGGATAGAGGGGTTGGCTGCGGGGTATTCTGTGAGGCACTAGGGGTTAACCTCTCTTTTCGTCTTCCCGACTTTTGCAGCGTTTTTCAAGCTGAACTGATCGCGATAATGGAAGTCATGGACTGGTTGAAGTATAATGTAATATCTACGAGGGATATTCGCATTTTTACGGACAGCATGGCTGCTATTAAAACGCTACAATCATACTCCCTGACGTCGAAGGTAGCCCAGAACTGTCTGGCATCTTTAAATGAGATGGCTGATCAGTCCAACATCCGCTTGACGTGGGTGCCAGGGCATTTCAATATCGCAGGGAATGTAATGGCAGATGAGTTGGCCCGCAAGGGTACAGCACGCCTAATAAACCAAAGTAAGCGGGATATAAAAATACCGCTTGCTTCATGTAAACTGCTGCTTCTGGAAGAAGCTATAAAAGAAACGAACGTCAGATGGTCTAACGCCAGTTCGTGTGTAATAACCAGGCAGATCTGGCCTGGTCTTGACCGGTCTAGATCAGACCAACTGATATCGCTTCGACGACACCATATTGGTATGGTCGTAGGAGCTATAACGGGACATTGTCTCATTGGTATACATGCGAGCAGACTGGGTGTCCCAGCCCACGATTTCTGCCGCAGCTGTGGTGATGAGGAGGAGGAGGAAAACGTACTCCATCTGCTCTGCACCTGTCCTGTTTCACAAATACAGATAGTTTTTAAATTTTACTATTTAATCAAAAATAATATTCTATTTATTTATACATGGTTTTTCTTTTCTTATTTACATATAAATATTCATATTTTAAAATATTTATATATATATATATATATGTAATATATATTTGTTTTGTATTTTTTAAATATATTTATAAAATTTATTACATCGAAATTATATTTTATATTTAAATTTAATAAAAAAATTTAAAAAAAAAGGAAACAACAATAAAAACAAATACTGGAAAATTATATTATATAAAATTATAATGATAAATTTATTATTGTATGTAGTTTTGTTATTTAATTATTTAACTTTAAAATTTATTTCAGCCTTATAAAAATTGAAATTAAAAACAAATATTTTAAATATTAACTAAATATTAGGAATTTTTTTTTATACATATAATATCTCCTCGTTTTGTTTTATTATTAATTATTACGGTATGAATGTATAGAGAGTTCAGTTCCTTGATATTGAGAGTTCGGGAGAAATAAATATGATCGCGCCGAGATGTACTTAATGAAAAATTTAATCAATCCTAGTAATTTGGCACAAATTTTTCATTTACATGCTCGGCAAGTATATATTCGGTTCAAAATTCCCCTGTATAAAAATACATTAAAATATAAATGCAAATTAACTAGGTAATATAATTTTATAAACCGAGTTATAAAAAAAAGAGCAAATAAAATAAAAACAATTATTTTTTTTTGGCAGTATTATGTCTTGATCTTGTTTGAGATATATGTATAATTAGATAATAAAAAAAAAATAGAAAATTATAAATTTTGGCAGATGCTAATTATAGTTTTATAATTTCGTTTGTTGAGCAAAAAATATACAATATATTTTCTTTTAACATATTTAAACTTACAGTAATTAAACTAAATTTAACAAATTAATTTAATAGTAAATTATAACACGAGTTGGAGAAAAATAAAAAAAAAATATTTTTTTTTGTTTAATATTTATATTATTTTTATGATATTTTCTAAAATTTATCATTTTTAAAATTTCAATTATAACTTGTTTAAGATTAATTAACTTAAATTTTATTATTATTTATGATTTTTTTTATTTTTCTCTTTTTTTTATTTTTTTTAAATATACAAAAATATACTTACTATCACATTTTTCACAAAATTTTTTAAATTATTATTGATTCTTTCTTTTTGCTTGTATATATAACAAAGTGTTTTTTATAAATTACGATATATGTTAGGGCGGTGAACAGTGATTGATATTTTTCGGGGGTTTCAGATTAAATGCAATTTATGGCAACGTTTACGAAATTATTATAGTTTTAAAAAAGTTTGATTTAGCCTGATTTATAAAAATGTTGTTGGTTTTGATTGTATCAAGTGAGAAACAAACCGGTTATAGGAAGCCACATTATGAAATAAATGCAAATAATCGCATTTCTACATAGATTTTCGCATTTAATTCGAATTACACATCTATTCCTAAATGAAGCGGACTGCATTTGATTTCATATTATGAAATTTGTTTAGAAGGCAAAGATTTTTCGGATTTTTTATGAATTTGAAATATTAAAAATTGCACAATTAATTATGACTAAAGTTCAAACGGGGCAAACGGATTTGATCTTAGAAATGATTTAATATAGAAGATTAAATTATATTCAGATGATAATTGAAAAAAAGTATGGAATTGTAACTAAACTTGAGTTGAATTTGATTTTAAATAAGTAAAATTCCATAATTATCATTTAGTCGAAATTAGAAAACTATATCAGATTTTATGATACATTGAAATTGAAAATAACGATGAAAATTGAACGCAAATAATTTGAATAAAAAATTAAAAAATGGTTTAGATTCTAAAGTAAATTAGAAACAAATTTAAATCGAACATAAATATGAGTAAATAAATGTTTGCATCGGAATTGAACCAAAATTGATACAACTTATTTATCCAAATAAAGCAAGCTCAATTATTTTTAAAATTTAATTAAAATTCATTCATTTATATGCCAATTAGATTCATTTAATTTACAAGTAATTTCATTTTACGATTTATTCACAATTATTCACGGCCCGCGCAATATAATCGTTTATTCTATTTATTTAAATAAATTTTTTAATTTTGAAATATGTTTATTAGATTTTTGTTTTTTATTTTGTTTCTGGGCCCAAAAATTTGTTATTTTTATTTATTAAAATTTTGTTTTGATTTTTGAAATTTTGTCTTGGTTATTTTTAAATTTTTTTTTTAAAGAATGTATTATTTTTATATATAAAAATTAAATTAAATTAAAATTGGTTTTTATACACTATATTATATTATTTATATTACTAAAATAATACAATAATAAAAATATTTTTTTTAATTATAATTAATTATTGATTCAAAATTAAAACAAAAATATTGTTTTTTAAAAATTATTAATATTAGTCATTATAATATTATAATTTTTGTTTTGTGTTTGTTTTAGAATATAATTAAATATTTTTTGTTGTCAAACTTTATCATTATTTGGTTGACGTGGTGGATATTCATACGAACTTCGTGCGGGATAGGCTTCCGCATAAAGCTCATGATGATTCATTCGACTATAGTTTTGAAGTGGAGGCGCGGTGGCTAAAAATAAAGAAAATTAAAATTGGTTAAACTTTTATTTGTATTCGACTAAGGTTTTAAAAATTATTTACTAATTTACTATCTAGCTAATTGAAATAAATATTTTAACGGCCAAGGATCTAAGCGTAGATTACTTCCAGTTAACCTATTTAATTATTTTCACATAGATTATGGTGTAGTACGAGAAGTGAACTATGAGCCACTATGTATTTATACCTAATCGTAAAATTAGAGAAAATTCAAATTATATTGATTAGTTTGAACTTTAATAAATTGTATTTCTAAATATTAATGTAAAAATGATTCAAATTCAACATTCATTATAGGTGTTTTTAATTAAAATGTATTCAAATTAATTTCAAAGACGTCTGAAATACTAATCTAACTGTCCTTAATTTTATAGTATTTTACTAGGAATCACCCAGATTGAAACAAATACTAATAATCTAGGCTTGGTTAACTTTGTTTCAACTTTTCTTGACTCCCTGTCAGGAATGAACTCTCAAAATGTTTGCTTATGGTTCAAAAGTACTTAAATTTGGTATTTGTGTTAAATGCAAAAATTAGAAAAAATTACCGGAGGCGGAGTTTAATGAAAGATTACTATTGCCTACAATGCGTAGGCAATAGTAATCTTTCATTAAACTCTGCCTCCGGTATTTTTTTCTAATTAGATAGAATCCAATCGAATCATCCTAAAGGTAGGCAATTTCTATAATAATTAAAATAATCACCTAAATGTTGATTTAAAATTATCATTTGATACTATTAATGTGCAAATTTATTACAGTAGCGGCACGTTTAAGACATTTATTTCAACTATATTAACTAATAAAAGAAAAAGAAATAAATTACATGCAAATTATTAATAATAAATAATAACATAATTAATAAATAATTCAGGCACAACAGAACAACACTACACAACTTATAATCAAAACTATGTTTGTTATATTCAAAAATATGTTTCACAAAACCAAGCAATGTTGAATTTTTGTGTACGATTTTGATTTTTTTATTCATAATTCATGCACAAATCATCAATTCAAAAATTAATTTAATTAAGGTCTAAAAGATAAATTTTACACGAATTTCGAATCATGCAAATTTATACATAATATTAGATTAGAAAATTATTATAAAACTTGTCTATTGATTTACATAAACGCAAACATTATTTTCAATTTAGTAATCAGTCTGAATATATTAACCGCGTTAATATAAATCAACAGATGAGTAAAGAAAAAAAACTAAATTAAATAAATAAAAAAAATCACGAACATTTTACTATTTTCAACAAAATATATAAAATAAAATTGGATAAACAACATAAAAAAAACTATCAAGAATCAAATGTCTTTTTTCGATAGTACAACAAAAAAAACAACAAAATTAACAAAAAAATTTCGTATGTGATTTTCGTTTTAGTAATTTTGACTTTTCGGTAATTCAGTTTCAAGATCGCACTGGCTTGTAGAACACACCTTTCGGTGGGTAGTATTGCCCTCGCCCTTCACCATACCCATGTGATGGTCCACCACCTCGTACACCGCCTGCAGGTGGTGGACGTCCTGATGGTGGCCGTCGTCCATTCTGTGTTGGGCCACTAGTACTCGGTGCAACGCCACCACCACTGCGCGATCGTTCATTAGGCGGTGGTATACTTCTTGGTCCTGCGTTACCGTGATGATGTCGCTAAAATAAACAAATAAATTCGTTTAACTCTTCAAATAATTCCAATTTCTTAACCTACAGCTCTTACCATCCGCCTTAGAGTATTCATTGGCCGTCTCAGTGTATCGCTAATACGTCTAGCTGGTGGTTTTTTAGGATTTGAGCTGGGCGTATAAACAGCACAGCATTTAATAAATATTCCCATAACAATAACAAAACATATTCCCATAAATACAACAAAATACCAATTCTCGGTCACCCATTGCTGTAGCGTTTCTAATGTTCTTTTATTAAATAATAAGTTTTTTAAACGAACTAATGGTCCTTCGGCATCGACTGCACGACATTTAAGAAATACATCACAGTAACCCTGCAACAAAATAAAAAATATAAAACAATAAATCTTATAATTATCAAATTCTATCGCAATTAAGATTTTGATAGGTTTAAAGCTAAAACTATTAAATTAAATAATTAAGTTAGATAATAATTTGATTTAGCCGAACATTACTAAACAATTTGTGCGAATTTGAATCAAATAAATAAAAACTTTTCATTTCAAGTAAACAAAATTAGTATACTCACTTGAAAATTATCACATGGTGCTCCGGGTCTTAAACTAATACCACCTTTTGGTAAATTAAATAAATGTGCAAATTCACTAGTACTACGGCACGTCGATGTATCCGTACCATTTTGACATGCCAACTCGCATAATTTCCGCTTATCAATGTGCGGCATCGCTGTCGAACTCAGGAAACATTCCGACATATTCCACAGCAGACAAATCGAACCGGCACATTCACCGTTTATACACAATTGTGTACCATTATTACATTTGGTCTTATCGTCTCGAGGCTTTGGTTCGGGACATTCCGGTGTTGTACCATTACATGTTGCGCTCCATGAACATTCAGTTTCTTCTTTACATTTTGCATGGAAATGTGCGGGCACAAATGAACATGTTTCACTGAGACAACAAGGTCCTTGACTCGGACTGCATTGAGTTCGAGCACGTCGTGTACATCCCTTGGCGGTTGCATTTTTACTCAAATCCAGCTCGTTAATTTGCCGTGGATAACAACACCGGTCTTGACATTCTTCGTCGTTAAAGCCACAGTCACATTCCTCGCCACTCTCAACAATTTTATTACCACAAAATGCCCCCTCCGATACTTTAAAGCAATTTCGTTTTTTCGTATCTTCTATAGCGTCTAGCACATTTGATATATTCCTAATTGAGCAGGTTGAAAATTTACTATTATTTGGACGATCACCACTCGTTGCGGACGCGAACATTATAAAATTTCCTATAGTACCGCCCGGGCGACAATCGACCGGATAGTCGTGCTATAAAATAATACCAAATTAGCAATTAAACAAATTTATTGAAATATATTAAAATTACTCACCGGTGATCCAAAATTATGACCAATTTCGTGCGCTAACGTGAGCTGTGAAACTTTTGGTGGGACGCGACTATTATAATTTACAAACGTTATAATTCCTGTATTTAATGAGCGCTTCGTGCTTTGATACAATCCACCAACTGTTTCGGTATACGTTTTATATTTTTCGCAAATACCACCCGATGCACCTGAAGCTGACGCCACCCATGCAAGACCTAGTGTACCGCCGGTAAAATCGCGATACGTAAAAACGTACGCCAGACAAAATATTTCATGATTGCCGAGCGAATGTAAATTTAAAAAATTCGACACATCAATATTTTCCATACAAAATGGATTCGCATCACCATTATATGAATCGCCGCATGCTGAATCATCATCGATTTTGATACGCTGCACTTCAAATCGAATATTTCGATGTTCCACGCGCCCATCAAATTTCGTATTACGATAAATATAATTGACCGCCGTCACATGATGTGCGATCAACGATAAAATTTCTTCACGCGTTTTCTCATCAATATCGGTTTTCTTGCCGCGATCATGCTGTAAATCAAAAAATGGTTCGAATTAATTTCAAAAATTCAGCAATGAAATTAGAAACACAAAATTTACACTACGTACATCCGCGATTCCCTCACGAATGTGTCGCCAAATTAATGGGTCTGTCTGTATATACAAGGAGCATGTATTTTTATTTTCCTCTTTGCTACGTGCCGCCCGTTTAACACGTTCATGTGATTTTTTATGTTCTAATTCTTCATCGTCATCACCATCGTCATCATCGACATTATCATTCTGTTGTTGTTGTTGATGATTAGTGTTTTTATTAACATTTTCATGTGATTTCCAATTTGCCGCTTTCGTATATTTCTCATATGGATATTTGAAATCATCATCGATTATTGAATTGATTTTGTTGTTGTTGTTATTATTCGACGATGACGATGAATTGTTATTACTATTATTACTATTCTTATTCCTATTTTGTTTATTAGATCCATTTTTTACATTATTATCCGTTCTCTTATTATTCGTACTATCACTTTCATCAATTTCTTCGTCTACACCTGAATTCTGTACACCTTCCATCCATTGCATAACATCATCTGTTACACCACATCCACCTACATGACCTGCAATGAGTAAATTGAAAAAACATAGATTAGGAATTGATTCGAAATTTATTACGCTTATGTATAATGTATCTATCTCAGCTCAGACGTATGTGTAGGTGATTTTGTACCACATGGCTAAAATCATGGTTTAAATCTTTTGCTTTATTGAAGAATTTGAAAGAGTTAAGCTAATGAAATTTAAGCAGAGGATATTCGTAGAAAGTGAAATATTTTAGTGGAAATTACATCAAATATTCTGAAATGCCGAAAATTTGTGAAAATCCGGCTTTCTTCAAAACATTTTTAGAAACCTATTAGCTATTGTTTAATCGAATTACTTAGCTCAAAACTTTTAATTTGAGAAGATCTAAAATTTCTTTGAGGTTCACATTAAAAATTACATTCTCGAATTTTATTAAATTAACGGAATGCAAGAATTTCTACTGTTTCACACATTCAAGATTTATAAATGAAATTCTACAAAATTTGCGTAATTTTTTCATATGATATAAAATCTAAACACTTATCAAGTTCCGTGAAGCTGAAGCTTTCCAAAGCGTCGATCAGGCCCGTTGTTATGTTTAGATGTGAAAGTTGGGTGCTGACGGATGAGTACGAGAGATGACTTCTTACATTTGGGAGAAGAATCATGTGGGGGATTTATGGCCCAAAACGCGAAGTAGATGATACATACCGAGCTCTGTACAATGTCGAGATCAGAGATCTGATGAAGATCCCCGACATTGTACATGAAGTAAGATCTCAGCGAGTACGCTGGCTCGGCCACATTCTGCGTGCTGCGGAACGAATTGTGCAGCGATCTCTTAAAGGAGAACCCTCATATGGTAGGCGCAGAGGTCGTTGCAGATGACGATGGCTCCACGGTGTATAGAACGACTTGGCTTCTTCAGATTGTCTAAGACAGTATGAAAACCAAACCCGGGATCAAAACCGTTGGAGCCAGATTGTTGACACCGTAAGGGGCCAGTAATGGCCTTACACACTGTTTATTAATATTATATATCGAATTCTATATTTAAAATTTAATTTTGAGTATTCCCACTATATTTTCTGCAAAACATTCTCAGCATTTCGAACAATACCAATTTATCAAAATTGGTGAGTGAGACATATCTAGAATTTTAAAGAAAGAATATCTTAAATTTTTTCTCAAATTCAAAACATTTGAATATATGTATGTACATACATGGTAAATTATTTAAAATTATAAAATAGATGAAATTTATCAATTTTGAAAACTCAAGAATGTCAAATTTTCCTAAATTAGAGGATTTTAAAATATTCTTAACTTGTGCAAATTTGGAATGAAATATGTACCAGATTTATAAATTTGTCAACAGTTGATATTTTCAGAACTTTACGTAACTTGGCATAAGTAGACTATTTAGTTTGAAATCAGAAAGAGAACTAACTTATTGGAAGGTTATGTTATTAATTCGTAATGAATTTTATGTAGTTTTTGGCACTATACCAAAACTGATAGAAATTATGACGGAACTTAAGAATCAGTCTCTTTAAATGCATCAAGGATAAGTAAATACCAATAAACTAGTTAACATTTTCTAGCGCATATACTTTGTAAAATGTAGCAGACATATAATGCTAGTCAGCTAGTCAGTTTAGTTGGAAAATTAATAAATCATAAAAAATGAGAAAAACTGAAAAACTTTATCAATTTTTACATTGAATAACTTAAAACCCGTACAAAATATTCATAATATTGGTTTTTGTGCAACAACGATGGTGTAAAATTCTAGCGCACATAACCATAATCTGTATATACCAGTGATAAACTAAATGGTGGTGATAGTAATAAAATATAAATATAAAAATAAAAGAATCCATAAGTTGAAACAACTTGTTACGAAAAATCGAAATACAAAACGAAAACTAAACTGGGTCACTTCCTTATGTTGTACATACAAATATATATCCAAGAGTCAAGCACAAAATAATACAAACGTATTATATATAGTTGGATGATGGTATTTGGTGTAGTTGGAGGAAAACACAAAAAAAAACCGAAAAGAAAAACTACAAAATGAATGATGACGATATTTTTTAACTTCTTTTGCTTCTACATACATACATACATACATAATATATCTCTTGGAATAAAGAACTAAACAGAAAGAGTTCATTCAATGGAAAAGTGCTTATAGTTTTCTGTTTGTGTACACCAACAACAAAATGGATAAAATCATTTAAGTTTATAATTTTATTATTATTTCCAGTTGGTTTGGTAGGTAATGTATGTATAATAAATATAATATAAACATATATGTATGTATATAAATATATATGTATGTGTAAGGAAAATTAAATTAAGCTTACATAATTATAAAGTGTCTCTGAGTCCTTTTACATCAAAAAATTGACAATAACAACAACAAACGTTTTTATCAATTTTTATTTTAGTTTTTAAATTTAGATGGTACTACACAACACACATAAAGAGAGACGACGACTATGCGCGGATGGTTGATAAATTATGGATGTAATTATGGGTTGGATTCGTTTTATGTATTTTATCTCCGAAAATTGTATGGTGATGGGGACGATATGACGATGAGAGACAATTTAATTTGGTTGGGTAGTTTTTTATTTATATTATGAATGATTTAATTAGATATGTTACGATATACATACATATACATATGTATGTGAGGCTTTTAATTGAATTATTAAAGCATGAAATTCATTTACTGGTCGTTGATTAGATTAGTTGGGAAATATTTGTGTCTTTTAGAAGATACACGGAATATGATATATTTAAGTCTTTAACTTTTCAAAATTCATTTAATACATTGTCTTAATCCAGATTATTATAAACTTAAAATACAGTTTTAAAGCAAAATTTAAAGATCGGCGTATGATAATGCATTTCACAATTCTCTAACTATACAATCATATTTATTAATATTCACAGATAATTTGTAAAATTTTCAAAAAAATGATGTTCAATTATCTATTTCAAATTTACTTGGTAACACAATTCCAGAGTTTATTTGGAACATACTCCGCAATTGTATTCACAAGTGAAAATAAAGCAGATTAAGGATAATTGTCTAAGTCAGATAATAGATTGCAAATTTTTTCTGTAAACATTTTATTTTATTGACCTATTGAAAAGCGGACATTTAGGACGAAAGTATCTATCCAAAGCAGGTGCAAAAATGAATTGTCTTATTGTAAATAGTATTTATCACAATCTCCAACGTTATTGGTAATGTATAATTTACATGGAATTTTATGGAATTTCGTACACAATTCCAAAATTGTATCGTGTATAAAAAAAATGGTCCATAGTGAAGTGCAACAACGTCTCACAATCGCGAGGAAATACAGGGCTGTTCTTGCTAGGAGGACAGCTATGCGGATTTGTAGATAGAAAAGGAGAGGATGATGGTAGCGCAATTTCATTAAAGGAATTACCGGACTGTACCATACTTCTAAGCTCCAAGGTTATTCACCATTCGGGACCGCGGTGGTACCCTCTGTGTCAACCTCAACATAGTACTCGACGCATGGAATGGACACTTTATCGACCTTCTTTGCGTTCATAATGCGCTACAAACTATAGTTGAGTCACCTCAAATACGGACTGCAAAGATTTGTATTTGAGAATCGATCAGTAATTCGGATCTCTTGATATTAGGTGGGGAGACTTTGTGGAACTGTCTTTTCGGCCTTATTCGATTAGTATGGCGAAATGAAATTGTGCTTGGCGAATCGAAAGTGGGAGCGTTATGTCCCATCTTCAAGAAAGAAAACTTCTTGAAGTGTGAAAATTATGGTGTTTAGCTCTCCTTTGCACAACAGATTTACGGTTCAAAACCGAAGAAAATGGTACATAACGAGCGTATCAAGATCAGATATCTGATGAAGATTCCCGATATGCTACATGAAGTAAGATGTCAGCGAGGGGATCGGCTCGATTTCGTTCTGCGTGCGGATCCGGCACGAATTGTACAGCGATCGCTGAAAGAAGAGCCTCCATATAAGCAATATATTCCCCCACCATGTTTTATAATTTCTACTGTATAGCGCGGGCCGTATTGGTCACCTTTGGGTCGACGGACATACTTAATGGTATACAAGCTGATCTAAACAAACTTATTTTGGTTTCATCAGACGATAATATGTTTCACCATTTTGATATAGCCTACACCACGTGATTGCAACGTTTTTCGTATAGAGGAGTTGGGTTTTTATGCTGGATACATGAAACGCTAAACAAAGAATTTATTTGGTGGAAATTTTCAGCGATAGCATGCTTCTATTTGCCAAAGAAAACATGCCTATTCACTGGATCCGAAGAACACGGCGTGGGTGGTAATAACCGGTTTGGCGAGAAATATTCTTTTACGACCTCCTGATCTAAACCCTATATAAAATTAATGGGGTGCATTAAAACGTGCTCTAACTCTAAGTATATTTCCTAGGCCAACAAATTTAAAGTGAGCTTGGGGACAATGTACAAAAGAGGCAGCGATGTAATCCGGTATTTAATTTTAATTTAATTTTTTTTTTGCAAATTATATATTATATTTTTTGCAAATTATATATTATATTCGGGAGGTACCGGGTTCGAATCCCAATAGGGGCGGGATGCAAAAGGGATTCTTCATCCTTGATTTCGATCGGGATGATGATGAACACATCTACGACCCTCTGTTGAGAGTGAAGAATCCATGGGCCGAGCCATCGTTCATGTCGGTGCAGGCTGACGCCGGGAGAGCCTTGAGCCCCATAACAGAAAGTAGAGATTAAAATATAAAAAAAAAAAAAAAAAAAAAAAAAAAATATATTATATTGCACCACACCACTGTAACTAGTTACAGACACTGGTTCAAGCAATGACGATGATGTTGGGGAAATCTCATTTATATTATAATCTCATTTATAAAAACGATTATCATTTTAAATATATCAAACCATTTTACTTTCTTCCGCTCGATCCAGCAACATACTATATTCGACTTGGTTATATCGTGAGACAAATTTTAAAATAAATATTCTTCATGTTTACAAGAAATCGTCATGGTTAATGATAGATTACTGGCCGAAATCATCTTCTCTAATTTGTACTCATAGAATGTTTAGCCAAAGGCGATTCCCAATTAACTCTAATTGGATTTAAACCAGCGGCTACTTTATTTTTCAACTACGAGTTGGTACGAGTTAAGACTACGAGTTGGTACGAGTTAAGTATGCGATATCTTTCAAAAAGAACCAGTTAAGAATCTTGGCAGCAATTCTTACGGACCATGTGCGGTTTAAAGATCATCTACATTGTATGGGTTTAGTTTATGCTAGACCAGTCTTGAAAAGCATGATGACTGCTTTTACTTCGTAAGCCATTGTCCAACTTTTAATACTGTTGGTTTTCAGGATTTTAAATTTGAGGTCTTTAAATGTTGTCCAGTATGAGGTTTAAACTTTGTATGAGGTTTGTCCAATTTGCTAGAGGAACATTGAGTACGAATACCATGAGTTTCAAATAATTTTAATAATAATAAATATTTGATTTAAAACATAAATCCGTCTAGCTATATACAGTAGAACAATATGGAGCTCATTAGAAAATTTTAGAGCATAATTTTCAATGAATTCCACAATGTAAAATAATCAATTAAATAATAAAATTTATGCTAAAATATCAACAAGATTTAGAAATTCCAAACATATAACACAAATAAATTATATTAGATACACTTATAAAACGAACAAGCTCATGTTCCGTCAATGTACATTTAAATCGGTTAAAATCGTAAATTAAACAGGGAAACAATCACATTGTAAATATGATTATGTCCACAACATCAAAAATTAGGTACGCCAATGAATTTAAGGTTAACTTCCACATGGCCATAAAATTAAGATTATCCAGTCAAAAATACTTGATATCAATAGAAAAAACCTTGATAAGATAAACTATGTACTCACAACATAAAATTTCAATTCTCATTTTTCGTCTCGTGATGTACCTATTTATTTTTCGATTGCATATAAATGTTATATAGGCGAATAGTTATACCGAAGGTTATATATACACAAATATGTATATGTACATACATATATACATGTATACGACTTATTCTGTTTTTGTAAAAATATCCGTTGTAATTTGGTAAACTATGAATTTACCTTCATATTGCTGGACATCTCAATATTCCGGAAAAATATTTTAATTTACGGTCATATTAAAAAAAGGAGGATAGAAGATCCATAATGTGATACCAAATAGCTGTTTTCTATGGATGGAAATGGTAAAGGTTATTTCCTAATTAAATATTCAATCAAATCTTGTAATCAAATTGTTTCCTTTTTATCCATCAGGTAAAAAAACTTTTGCCTTGCAATCTTTGCAAATTGTTTTAAATTATCGCTCGATCACATACAACAAACTAATTAAAAACAATATCTAAATAATATACCAATTTGATTAGCGCTAATTAAATTATAAAATGTACATTTGTAATTAAAAACGTTGCATTTAAGTATTATAAACGCTAATTACAAAGAATAGTAATGGAGACAGTTAATTAAAATTAGTTCACATACTTGGCTAATGGCTACACAAAATGATATAAATTAAATAATGACGATTGCACCTTATATATATATATATATATATATATATATATATATATATATATATATATATATATATATATATATATATATATATATATACAGTTCCTGGCCATATTATTAGGCCAAAGGAAAATTATACTTTTTTTAATATTTACAACTTTAAAAAAATATTTATTATTACTATATAATATTTATTATATATATATATATATATATATATATATATATATATATATATACATATATATACACGACTAAAATCATTGCAAATACATATTCAAATTGAATATATATCACATTTAACTTAAGACCTTCGCTGACTAGTTTTCTTACTGCAGTGGTGCAAAAATAAAACTTTCTAAAATTTAACATGTTTCTTATGTAATCTATAAGGTTAGATAATTCGATTCGATTCTCTTCAGTGCACATAACACAATTTTTTGTTTGTTTCGTCTGTAGCCATAAATAATGTCGTGAAATTTTTTACCCATTACACGATAATATGATTACAATAAATGCGGTTATTCACTTGCATATAATTATATGTATGTATATACATCACGTTAAACATGTTGTACAAGAAAATTTCAATTTCTAAGAAATTAATTAACGCAGAACAGATTATAATATTACATACATACATAATTTTAATGTATTAAACGACAGAACAGGTATTTCATCCAAACTCCCTTCGATGTTCCATTCATTCTATATACGTACTCGTATGTAAAAAAAATCGCGCGAATTGCATGTACATTTGATATAAATCGGGTTTGTTGTTTTTTAAAACAATTAAATTATTTAAATTAAGTTGTGAGCGCCAGCCTTGAAATTTTCGTTTTTTTGTTAGCTTTTGTTATTGTCTAGAATTAAAATATACTCATATTTTCATTGCCATTCATCTAATTACCAAACTCTTTTGTTCAACTACTGTACTGAAATGATGATGAGTCATTCATAAATTGAATGATTGCAGTTTTTTTTTGTGTATAAATAGTTAAGTGAGTATAGTGTATATTATTTATTGTTTGTTTGTTTTATATTAAGATTGGTTTGTATTATAGTTGAGCCAAGTAAAATTATGGTTTTAACAGAAGAAATTGTTGGTACGCGCATACCATTAATATAATTCTAGGGCATAATGATTTAAAATAATGTATTGTTAAAATTGTCAGATCAGGTTGTAATATTTGTGAAGATTGGTAACTTAATAAATGTAAAGTGATTAATCATGCGCATAGATTTCATACTCAAATTATTTCCAGTTAATAAAGTTAAACCTGGCCAATGCAGAGTGTACAGCAAAAAAATATTGAGATAATTAAATTTAACACTGTCAATTACTTTAAGGAAATACTAAGATACTCGTGTATACAAAATACACGAATAATAAATATAACAAATTGTGGATTTCTAATATGGTATACATATCTGTGATACACAGCACCTAGTTCATATTTGTATTCAAAGCAGGTAACCAACAATAAAATTAGTTTGGGCATCGTGAATGTACTAATTCATGAACTTGTATATATGTATATGAAATGAGAATCAAAAAAATCTTTTTCGATTCTTTTATTCACAATTAACATATTTTAAGTTCATTTATACTCAAATTGTAAATGATAATTCGAAAAACGCATTAAGTAGCAATATTTCCTCAACACCAGCAATGTATTTATGCCAGAATTACTTCATGAAGAAAAAAAAAAACTTCAAAAATCGAACCAATTAAATACAAATGGCGTAATGTACAAAAAATGAAGGGAAAAACATAAATCCAAAAAAAAAAACCTGGACATGATTTGATAGGTGGGAAAATACTCAGTGAACTAATGCTACGTATAATAAAAACTGAGCTGTAAAGTTAAATAATATTAACCTACCCATAACATCAAAAAATATACACAAGTTAAATATCTAGGTCTACACTTACATGGCTAAAAGGTTGACATGAAAGAAACACATGTTTTCCAAAATGATATGGGTAACTGGAAAACATTCAAAAAAGCCTAGCCTCTATGAGCCTCTGATTGTGCTTCCAACATAATAAATCTTCAAAGAATGCAGTCAAGAATAATACGAAGAACAGTACATGCAACTTGGTATATACGCAATACGGCCATACATCGCGACCTACACACCGAAACAGTAGTAAATACGACATCCCAATGCAATGGCCGGGATATAGCTTAGAAAGTTCAGATTTGTGGGCCCCCAAAACAAAAGATCAGTTGGATCTAGCTATTTAATTAGAGTAACACTACTAACAATAATCCAATAAATTACCTGAGAGGCTATTTATGAAGAGTAATATTCTATTTGATTTTGAATCAGAATCAAACGATTCCGACGAATCATTCACGGTAGAATTCTTATCGCATTCAGACGTAGCTTTCTTGATTAAAGTGAGGGGATGAAAATGAATTCGAAGTTTCACATAAATATGTAATTTGTATTTCATGGATTTGATTTTCAATATTACTACTGGTTTTAAACAGGCCCCTGGGGTTGAGGGGCACACATGTCTCGTAAACCTAAATTGCACGAACATTGTTTCCAAGAATACCGCCACAGTATCCTTTGCTTATCGTAGTAGGCGACTAAACGGTTGGATCGCTGGGCTAACGACCCGCACCCGTAAAAAAATAATCTGTGTATAAAGTCAACAAACATTGCACCCCTCAAATACAGACTGCAGAAATTTGCATTGAGGATTCATCCCATGAGGAGTTCACCAGGCCATGCAGAGACTAAAACGAAACCGCTCACCTGGAGTGGACTGCATTAATTCGGAGCTCTTGATATTCGGAGGGGATAGTTTGTGGAACTGTCTTGTCGACCTTATTCGATTAGTATGGCGAACCGATGCTTGACGAATGGAAATTGGCCGCGATGTGCCCTAGGGATACCGCTTGTAGTATGTAGTACCGCTCAAGAAGGGATACCGCTTGTAGTATGAGAAATTTCACGGTATATCTCCCCTTTGCACAGCATACAAGTTACCGTCCTACATTATATTGGATAGAACCACCCCTCTAGCACTATCAAGGAGGACTTCGTCCGAATCGATCAGTCACTGATCAGGTTGTTTCGCTGCGGTTGATTCTATCTAAATATTATGAGACATCCATCCCCGTACATCAGGTGTTCCTGGATTTCCAGCACGCCTATAGCTCGATCAATCGAGAGAGTTTGTGGCCACTACACGTTTGAGGGAATGAGGAGGTTCAAATATTTGAGCTCTCTTATCATTCACGATATATGTGTGGGTGGTGATATTAAAGTGCGGCTGGCAACAGGCAGTCGTGCTTTGTATCCTCTAAGGCCACTGCTAAAATCTAAATACCTATCAAGTAAAGAAATAAACAAATTAGTGTTTCGAATAAATTACCAATAAATATTTGTCTTAATTTTTTAAACGATGTGATACATGCCACCTTAGTTTTTTTCAAAATTACATAAATTACATAAAATATTTTGGAATAAATAAAATTATTATGACTATATTTTTTATATATACAATATAAAATGTCATAAATTGCATATCTGCCTCATGTTGCTATCTCGGCTTTTCAAATTTATTAACACATGAATTAAAATCGGTAATGAATACTTAAAATTATACTAAAACTTGTCAAGTAAATTATTATGTGAATTTAAAAAAATCATTTACTTTCATTTTTAGAAATGATAACAGCGTATACAAATCTATATAAAAAAAGTTATAGGATTCGTATATCTGTTAATTAATTTGATAAATAATAATAACTTTCTGTAAAAGTGAATTTATTTTTAGTTCTGTTAACTGACAATAATTTAAAGTTCTAAAAAATAACCTGGAACTAATTTAGATATTGTACAGTCATATTATCTCGTTAAAAGCTTAATTTAAATAATAAATATAAAAATACTATGCAAATTAATATTTAATTAATAATTAACATAATTTACATGATGTTATGACCACAATTAAAAATTTTGATCGATTATCCACCGCATCTGTGATCCAGATGATTTTTTACAAAATTTCCTATACTCTAATACTTTTCTATAAAACTAATACATATACGATTTTGTTTGTTTGCAGATTTATGTTCATATGTAAATATCTCGAGTTTTCTTGGGTAAATTTCTACCAAAAGTCTATCAGACCTATACGTTTCAACATAATGTTATAAGCAAAATATTAATTCTACTAAACTTCGATCTACGAATTAATTGCATAATCTATATTCACGGTGAGAACAGTGACACACAAACAACATTTTTTCACCTACTTTTGAAAATTATACATGTATTCGGTATAATTTCCACAAATATGTTTGTAGCAACCTTGTTACAAACCCAATACCAAATTACTAATATACAATAAATGTGATTAAATCGTTGAATAACCCAAATAAAAATGTTATGGGAGCGGATCGTATTTCCGCACTCACTATTTTAATTTTAAATAAAAAATTCTTAAATTTGAAATAAGTTCCTGGAGGAACAACGTCCGTCCTCTAATACAAGTGCTTCAAACAAGCCTCCAGAACAGTAGGTCAGTGGCGTGGCCAGTTATTATTTTAATTCAAATTTATAATAATTCCATGTTTATCCGTAGCGAAACTTCGGCCATTTTATTCGGTCTATTGATACATCCATCCATGTCGCGGTGAATATTTAATAATACCAATCCTTCGGTTGGTATGAGTAAAATATAGTTTCAGCACAGAGGAATATACTTTCAGCATGAGCATCCTCTAGAGTTTAAACTCAGGTTCGAATGAATAAAAAAAATTTGATACTTTACATACTGAACTTGAGGATGAGTACGAGAGATAGCTCCTTACATTTGAGAAAAGAATCATGCGTGTGATTTACGGCCCAAAACGCGAAGTAGATGGTACATACCAAGCCCTATACTATATCGAGATCAGAGATCTGATGAAGATCCCCGATATTGTACATGAACTAAGATTGCAGCGAGTACGCTGGCTCGGTCACGTTCTGCGTGCTGATCCGGAACGAATTGTTCAACGATCTCTGTAAGGAGTCACCATATGGTAGGCGCAGAGGTCGTTGCAGGCGACGATGGCTCCACGATGTAGAGAACGACTTGGCCTCTTCAGATTGTCTTAGACAGTATGAAGACCATGCTCAGGATCGAAACCGTTGGAGCCAAATAGTTGACTCAGTAAGGGGCCAGTAATGGCCTTTAAAAACTGATTATTATTATTATTATTATTATATACTGAGCTTAAGCTTTTGTACTCATCAAACAAGGTAACTTGATTTATTTAACTTTTAACAATCACTATTAAGTATACCATTTTTTAATGTGGATGCGTAATGCTATAATTAAGATTCATTTTGTAACCATTTGTATAATCAGCGAAATTAATCTAAATCGTTTACTTTGCGCATAATCACTTTGGACGAGAGGTTTCAACATCACTTTATGTGCATTCTTCAGCTTCAATTGCTGATAACAATTCTCGAAACCGCTGTTCATTTGAAAGAGCTCCTTCTGACGTTTCTATAAATACTCTCGAAGAAAACAATTTGATTTTTTTCAGGTTAATCGATAAAGTTACTTCCAGTCACCAACGTTGCAACTCATTTTGAATAATTTAGACTCTCGAATATTTATTTATTGTGTTTTTATATACATGCACACGACGAAGTTGATTCTACGGCTTGTTCGAATTCAAATTAGGAAAATAGCAACTCGATGCGATTCTGAGCAGTAACTTATAATTTCCCGATAATGAGGTAGGTAACTTTAAAATAAGGTAACAAAGGTCCTCAACCCCGCCTTCCCTATACTTCTGTATAACATCTATAATTCTATATTTAGCCTAACTCAAAAATCCTGGGTGTAGGTACAAACATAACAATTGCACAGTATGTTGAAAATTTGTATAAACTATGTTTTCAAACACCCGTGTAAATAAAAATTGGGTAAAATTAACAATGAAATTTTATTATAATTATATATTCTAATCACACAACATACAAATTCTATATAATTTTCATATGTAATGTAACCAAAAATTTAACACGATAATTATAAATTGTAACACGAATTTGAACTAAAAACATGGAACTGGAAACCAGTTAAATGCCTAATATGAAAGAAAATTAAAACATAATTTAATATTAGCGAATTTGAGTAGTACATGAAATCAATAATATTAAAATGTGACAACAATTTAACAGCAATGTAACTCCCATACTTCCTTAGGAAGCAACTTATGTTACTCAAACTTATATTTAAATGATATATTTAAATGAAATCAATTAAATGGTTTAAATTAATTTTAATTCATCTACTCAAATGAATTAAAATTAATACAAATACGGAACAAGAACTAGCATGCAATCTGTTATAACAGTCTTGGTTAATAAAATAGTCCTTAAAGAGTAGAGCTTGAATAGCACTATCTGTAACGAAAGCTCTAACCCGCACAATGCACAAAAACAATCATTAAATTTTTGATCACCTATAGCAGCTAAATAAACTACTGACCCAGAATAAACTTCACACTCATCATTAATCCATTTTTATACTACAATATTTTTTACATCATTCTATTAAAAAACTACACTTTTGCTTTCATAATATTTAAGTAATGATTCATAAAAAACAAAATTGTACAAACATTAAAAATATCAAACAATCTCCCAGCGACAAGAACAACAACAACAACGCGATAATTACACCTAACTACACTTAATGATAATTAGTATTCACGGTATGAATGTTCAAAAGGTCAATAACTGCAACAGGAAATAGTTAGTTTTACACAAAAACTATAATGTTAAATAAAATAAATCTGACCTTCACAAAAAATTTATCAATTCAAATCGTACACATAAATTCGTACATTTCATCATTAAAAACAATTATTACGATAATCGTGATTATGATATGTGTATAACTATATAGATACATTAATACATATAGATATTTTAATTTGTATTTAGCTAAATTAAAACTAAAAGTGAATTTGATATGACATGTTTTTAAATTAAATAAGAATTATTGTATGGACAATATATGTATGTACATGTACATAGTTCCATTTTTGGGGGGAATTAAATGCATTTTAATTAAGTTTTTAATTAATTGGCGTCGATTCATGTATTCCATACAAATATTTATGAATCTCTATGATAAATGGGATATTAATAGCGTTATAATTAGTATAAATACTATTATTTATTTTGGAATACAACCGCGATATTTTATGTGATTGCCATGACGGAAAACTTAACTAGAACTGTAAAGCCGATTTTTCACATTGGAATAAAGGTGTTTTATAGGCACTAGTAAATATGATTTTATTTATGATTCAAATTTTCAAAATGTAAGCATCCCCCAATTGTTGTTGTTCAATCCAAGTAAAATGATAATTAAAACGAAAAATAAAATTCACGAGGAGACTAAATAAATTAGCCAATTTGTAATCGCCTATATAGTGGCTAATAGAGTATAACACAAACCAGAAATCATTGCGATTTAGTCGAAAGTTTTGGTTAGCCGCAGACCCAGTGATAAATTCAAATTTTATTTATAATATTTTGAATAAAAACCATTAAAGAATATGCGGCAGCATCACGATCAACAAGACAGACGATATACGAGAGTATGTAAATAAAAATACTTTTCCAAATGACTGTGTAGAGCAGAACGTCTCTTTCTCAACGTTTTTTCTTCCTCAGCGAGATGAAATTTATTGAAAATTGAGAAATTTCGATATTCGAGAAATTTTAATAACAAATACGTGCTATTAAAATTAATAGTTAATTATTGGAAATTCGAAATAGTTTAATTACAAGTCAATTTAATTACATATTAAAATAAAAAACAATATTCAAGTTAAAAAATTTTTTAATTAATTTAATTAAATTGCAAATTAAAAAGTTTATTATAGAAGATTCATTTAACAAAGTTATGTTTAAAAAAAAAACAGAAGATTTAAAAAACTTCGTGCCTTTGTTCAAAATACTATCGCATAGTTGATGCAAGTCGAATAGCTATCAAAGTTTTAAACAGTATATTTAAGTTAAGGCCATTTCTGAATTGTTTGTTTCTTAGTTTTGGAGATGTCATTTTGGTTCTCCAGTGAGGTTTAATCATTTTAAAGTTGCTTCTTCAAACTGTAATCTTTTCGGCTTAGCGCCTCGACCATTAATTTAATCTCATCTTCATTCAACATTTTTTCGCGCATATTTACAAATATTAAGCATATTTTTTTCTCGAGGCATATTTGGTATTTCTCGTCGAGGCGAGAATCGGAAAAAGGCAATTCTTGCGAGAGATATCCTCAGAACGACAATAATGTTTATGTAAAAATGTTATGTTTTTCGAAAATTTGAGACTTTTAAGACTGCACTTGGACGCTAAAAAATTAGAAAAAAACGAATATTTTGTTTACATATTATATTGATTTTTATCAAAATTAAATTAAATAAATTAGGTATGCATTGGCATATTAAAACCAAATCCCAAAATTTTCAAACAACTGGATTTACTATAATGCGGTTCATAAGATTGCAAATAATTCGACATTCAAAATCCTAATCCCATTGAGCTCAAAAATTAGAATTAATACTCAACGTATACTTATAATAATTTCTTTTCATTATAAACAATAATTTTTATTTATTTGATAACAAAACCGCAGCTGTAATTTCATATAAACGATGATGATAAGAAAAACTCATTGTTTATATATATGTAAGTACATATGTAAACATAATAAACATTTTTATTATATTTTCGATAAAACCAACATATGCGTTTACACCATTGGGGCATGAAATTCATGAACAAATTTTCTGACCTTAACTTATAAATAATATATGCATATGCTAAATGATGTAAAATCACCATAATTGTTTAGCAACAAATGTGGATAACAACACAAATAAGCAAATTGTTCAATGGCATTGACATTATCAAGCGGGAGAAAAAGTTAATGTTATGAATATATACATATGTATATTCAATTTTCCACGTCAAAATTTTGAGTTAAGATTGAAAAATCTAAAATTCAATCAACCCACCTAAACATAAAACAAAAACAAAAATTGTCTTTCTCGTTGAGCTATTATAATATACATGCTTAAATTGATGAATAATCTTAAAGTTAATAAAATAGAAAGCAAAATTCAATTTTATCAAATAAAAAAGAAAAAGAAAACCTTTGTACTTACCACCCACCCGCCTATGTCGATATGGATCATCAACATCATTTTCATTATATATAACAGAATGATATCCTTCTGCATCATAATATGTTCGATTCGGAAAATAATGTTTTGCATGCTCGACATAATATGCATCTTTTGATGTTATAATTTTACCCTCGAACACACCATCATGCAGCGAACCAAATACAAAACTATTTTTATCACCTATCACTTCACCATTATATATATGCGATGAATCTACATTTATTTCACCGCTAGGACTATCAACTATTAAATTATCACTGAATGTTGTTAAATCGCGTTTAATTCGTATGTGAAAATCACGATTGTGTGCATTAAATTTTAATATTACGTGTGGATCTTTGGTCACTGATCTTTTTGCTCTATTATGACTAGCATGAATATGTGTTCTATCGTAATTTAATCTTTCATGATGTGATATGTACTCATTTAATCGGGTTGCTGCAAATAAATAAGAAAAGAAAAAATTGTTTTATTTATTACGGTGTAATCAGTATTTTATTGTATCTAATTTAAAAATAAAATATAAAAGATGTATGCTGTTACTGATACTCTTTTCAAATATTAACTTATATGGTCGAGCTGATTTATCTCGATTAATATATTAAAATTACTGTTATTCCGAATCATTTTCTATTTTTTATTGAATATATCAAATGCATATATACAAACACACATATTATAGAGTTCGAAAATTGTCATATTCCACCAACTATAAATAAAATAGATAACCTATTTAATATATTCGACACACCCTTTAAAACCATGCCCATCTATTAATCTCATCTAAAACTATCTCATGAGATTTGTGTGTGTATACATAAATATGTGTAAACAGTATACACAATACACATACACCTCGAAATTTTATTGATTATTTTTCCGGTAGTTTTTATATTGACGTTTATGGATTGTGCGATACATAAAATTCATTTTCCCCGTTTAACCTTTTTTTCTAGTTACTGTTGCTGTTATGTTATTTAACATATTTTTTTGTCTTTTAATTTAATTTTGAAATAATAAATTTAGTTACATAGAGCTAATATAATTATTACACGCAATATTTAATATTTAATTAAATTAATAACACAAACTACCATGAGGAAAATATAATATAAAAAAAAACTACCTAAAACAACAACAATAAAAAAACTGAAATGAATGTGGGATTGCACCATTATTATTATGTATGTGTCTTCTCCTGTTTATGCTAGTTACATGTACAAGTATATATAGTTGTCGAATTATATTGAGGGTATGTTATGTGTTTGTAAAAATAAAAGTCTCAGTGGGATGTTTGGTAGACCAGGGTAATGACAAATATAAAATGAGAATTTCATTGAGCACTATATTCAGATTTCTGCGCAAACCATTTTAGTAATTCAACTATATTGTAAAATAAGATCCGTTTACTCAACTTGCATACTTAATATAGATTGTTATTGAATGAACACTAAATTAGCTATCAAACTGGAGAAAAATAGAAGTCGTGGTGTTAGACAATATAACTTTTTGCAAATCTATTCCATCCTTTTACAAATCATTTTCAACGTTTTGTAAATTAAAATCAAAATTATTGCGGGATAATTAGTTAAATTAGCGCTAAATTAATTATTTTTTGTTCTTATTGTTACGATCGTGGCGAAATCTCTGCTTGAGTAGAGACACTACCATATATATAAAACTGTTATAAAATGGATGTGTCTACATTATTCAAGAATAGCCTAGACACTCTCGAACATTGTGGAATATTCTAGGTTAGAATATTTGGTATAAATACGTGATAGGAATTAGGACTTAATTAGTTGTGTTTTAACCGTGATTAGTGTTAGTGGTAATAAAAAGGTACAAGTGAAAGTTAGTGTTTATAAAGTGAAATACAGTGTAATAAAGTACTTATTGAAAAGTTAAATAAGTGAATTAACTAGATTAGTGTTTAGTGTTATTTATTCGGAAAAAAATAAATCAAGTGTTATCTAGAATTTACATCGTTTGTTTTATTCACAATCCAGAACAAGACAGGGCAAATACGTAACAATTGGTGACAGCGATGTGATTGTGAATTTAAAGATGATTCTAGACGAGTTAACGATTACCGAATTAAAGGAGGAGTTGGGGCGGCGTGGTTTGTCAACGGCCAGAAAAATGAATTGAAGCAACGATTACTTCAAGCATTGGAGATGAATGGTATTGATCCGGCTAGTTACAATTTTGATGAATCAACATTTTCCGACCACGCAGAAGGAGACAAAGAGGAAGAAGAAAGTGGGGGTTGTACCCATATCATCTGCAATGGCGCAAGTAATGGCCGCTATGATGGATTTGCATTTCGATATGGCCCAGGTAATGGCAGCTATGATGGAAATGAGACAAGAAATGAAACAATCAATAGAAAAGTCAGTTGAAAAATCAAGTAATCAGTTTAATCAGAAATTGGAACAGTCCAGCTTGGAATTTAAACAGTCAGTGGGCAAAATAAATAACAAAATATACGTAAAATTTCAAGAGATGTATGCTAATCTATATGGAGAAGTAGAGCAAATTGAACAGAAATTACAAAAGGACATCCAAGGGATGGAACAGAAAGTTCTCGATGGGAATCAGCAAATGCAAAAATTAGAAGAGAAAGTTCTAGGCTTTGAGAAAGAACTTCTATACCTCAAAGTTAACGGAAGATCTTCGCAAGTAGGTCAGCCAGAAATCTCGATGGAAATTAAGCCACCAGTATTCGATGGAACAACATCATTTGTAATTTTTAAATTCCAATTCGAAACGGCGAACAAAACATAATGGTTGTGGCTCTTAAAGATGAAGCGGCGGAGACATTACAGACCATTCCGGAATATGTTCAATACAATTACAACGAGGTAATGAAGGCATTGGATAGAAAGTACGGAAGTGACCATAAACGGGAGATGTATCTTATGGAGCTGAAGAGTCGATATCAAAAACTCGGAGACTCTTCAAGAATATTCATCAGCGGTCAAGCGGCTAGTGCATTTGGCACATACAAATATGTCCCCCGATTACATGGATAGAATTAAGATGGACGCGTTCATTGATGGAATACGCGATTCGGAGACACGTAAAGCAGTAATGTTATCGCCTAAAGCGGCTTTCGCCGAGACCATTGCATGTACTCTGATAAACGAGACTGCACAGGCTATCATAAAACCGTCACTTGGAGTGCGACGGGCGGAGATGGACGTGAGCACGAACAACAAGCGATCGGCACCAAAATTCAGAAACGGTGGCAGTAGATAAGGTGGCATGTGGCACGATGTCACATTTCAGAGATTACCGTGAAATAAGATGGAGACGACCACGATCTCCTATGCAGCGAACACGGCCATCTCCTATGCAGCGAACATTAAGTTTTGACCACGGAGGAGGGACAGGAAACCACGGTATTAGGAAAATACGATGTTGGACATGTGACAAAACGGGTCACATGTGACTGTCAGGAAACAAGATGGAGAAACGCAGGACCGGATAACAAGGAAATTGTGGACTATGGAATCAGCTGTTAGTCCATCCCTGTAACGAGATTGGGACAAGGCGGAGACGGCTTAACAGTTAAAGGTGATGTTGACGGAAAGAATTGTGTTATAACCCTAGATACAGGAGCAGGTGGAACGTTTGTAGGAGAAGATCTAATTAAGGGAAGAATACAACCAGTGGATAGGTTGAAATTACGAACGGCCACAGGCGAGGGTGCAGTCATAACGGGAAAAAAGATTGCAACAATTAAAATTGGTAATACTCTGTTCCAACACGAAGTACTGGTCGCACATATAATGGATGAAGCCATCTTGGGGATGGACTTCATGAGAGCGAATGGCTTTGTGATGGATGTGGGGCAAGGAATATTGGGAGTTGCCACTTCGTATAGATGAGACCAGAGCAACAATCAGAGGAGTAGTAGTGGATCAGCGGGAAAAGCGTCCATCGAACTCACAGTTGCACCGGAGAAAATACGAGCGTCGGTAACCGAATGAAGGCTCAGAGTAACAGGCGCGTAAATAACAGTAGTTTCAAAGAAGGAGGTTTAATATGGCGTCACAAACTGCAACGGAAGAGAGGCTTATCACCAAAGCGGCCACTATCATGGGAAGGACTGTACATCATCATTAACAAGCTAAACGACATTAGGAAAAGAGCGAGGAAGACTGAAGGTGGTGCACTTAGAGTGATTACCGCTATACAGGGGAGATGAGTTGGATCGTGTTCGCGACGAATCAGGATTAGGTAGGGCACATGCAAGAATATGGAAGAATTCAAATTCTTTACCATTTTGTAAATTTACAAATTTAAATTGTGGTCATTTAGTCAAAAATTAGGTATTTATTCCTTGTCCCAACCATTTGATTTATTTCCAGAAAAACTAAATCCTTGAATTAATTTCGAAACATTGTTGAAATAAGGCCTTCCATATGAAAACACTACAGCGAAATATGGGAGAGGAAAATAAAAATTTCTAAAATCGCCGCCAATGATCAATTTTTTTCAATCAAATTTTATTAAATTAAAATTGAAAGTTGTTTTAAATATTCTGAATCATTACCAAATTTTAAAATTTTATAAATTTTAATTTTTTGGCTCGGAAAATTCTGTATTTTTTGAGTAAAGCTCTTTAATAATTTATTCAATTTTATTTATAAAATATCAAAATAATATGATTAAAAATAAGAAAATGTTGACAACTGAAATAATGCTAAAGGATAGGTCTGTACCTTATATGTACCAAATATAACTAAAGATTTGTCAAAAGTGGAATTTAATTTGCAAGGACTTGAAATTGACTTGCAAAAGATTCAAACAAAGATTCAAAAAGGGGGAATATAGAGTGCAAGCCTGGTATATTAACAATAGGTGGACCATAATTTAAATAAATCTTAAGCTTGTATAAATACATATTTTCACAATTTAGTCTTGCGTAATAGATAGCTATAATTAATGCTATTCCAAATCCCAGTTGAAAGTTTATTGCTAATATGTTGACATTGAAAATCAGTTAATGACACAAAAAAAATTTGCTCTGAATAAGTCATCATTCAGTTAGGAAAGTCAAATGTATGTACATATAAATGTTTGTTCCAAAATGTATCACACTCAATAAGTTTATTAATTTAATATTTAATACTACGGTCGTTACGGAATAATGAATTTGAATTAGATTAGAAAATGAAAGTAAATACATATGGAGAATATGTATAGTGTGTATAGTATTACTAATGCATATAAGTATACACGTCGGTAGATCAAGCAATTTTGTTTCTACCTTATTAATTCTACACAATAAACTAATTAACTAACAATAAAATATCCCTATCAGATAACCGATTATGATAAAATTATGTTAGTGATGTGCTCATTTCGTCCAATTTTAATGATATCTATAAAACTCAATATTCTCAAAAGCTGAACAAAAAATTATGAAGAATTTGTATACGATTATAATTCGGTTGGAGACGGTGCAATTGGAGCTCTTTTAAGCAAAATTCCAATTTGCAACAAGAAAATATTTTTAATTTTCACAGAAAGACTAAAGAGCTTTGATCTCTATTACAAACATAACAAAAATGTAAGCTATCATACATCAATAAATATATGAATTACAAACAAAGCTTAGTAGAAACTTCCTTCTAAATTAGTTCTCGAATTAGTTTATTTTTATGTTTTGTATACATTTTGTTCACAAACACTTTATATGAGTGAATCAATTTGAATTAGACCAATAAAATTTCAAATAATCTGATGCTAGAAAACACGTTCAAAAAATCTAAATTAATTCGCCAATACTGAATAATGCAAAAAAAAATCCTTTGTTCATACAGTCAATAAAAAGATCCAGCTTATAGTCTATTCATCCCAAAAATAATAATAATCTTCAGACAAGCTATAAAACCAAACAATAATCTATTGTTTACAAAAATTCTCAAAATGAAAAACTATATTGTATATTCAACAAGTCAATTTCCTCTATAAAAAAAAATGAAAAACTATAAAATCGGATACTTCCACTTAACTCCTGTTGTTTTTTCACAACTCCCCTTCCCCTGCTCCACTTTGAAAAACTGTCACGGCGCCTTCATCACTAAATAAACACAATAATAATTTACCGTCATTGGTGAATTTTCACAACTTTTTTTTTGTATGGATTTGTACTGTGTTTTTCCGTAAGGAAAGTACATTGATCCCTATTTTAGATAATTATGTTTAGTCTAAGGTTATTTCCATAAATGCAACATTTTATTTTTTAAATTAAAATTTAATCTATTCGTTTGTTGTTGTATGTACATAATATATAAATTTTATTATTTTTCCCGTTTTGTCTATAAAAATTTCCTCTTTCCTATTTTCATCGCTTTGTCCTCTACTATAGCTACATAAAGAAAATTCTGAAAAGTGAATAATATTTAAATTTTCCTTTGTTAACTTTTAATAGTTTCAGATATTTTTTTTCTATGTTGTCATATTTAATTGCAATCTGTAGATTTTTGGAAGAAAAAATAATATGTGAGTTGATTCACATTATTTTTTTCAGTCATGCAAATTAAGGGTTGCTTCAACGAGTTGTTGTATACCAACCATGTATGTACATGCATTTTTTATTTTATGAATTGTAAGTTTATTCCTCCCAGAAATGATATAAATACAAAGAAAATGTATAGAATATAGACGACTAGAATGGAGTGTGGTGTAGTCACACAAAAATATTTTAAGTATTTCTCATATAAGTACACTTGGTTTACGTCAATTGCTACAAAAATTACCAAATATGGCTGACTAAATTAAATACTTTTGTATTGCATTTATAGAATGTTTGTATATTTACAAATGGCAGTATTATTAAGGTTCTTGGCGTTTATACCTTAATCAGCGCTGTTCAACTAGCAGTGCGCGAATAATAGAAAATATGTATTACAATACTGTAACTAACAATGATGTTACTCTATCAGAGAAAACAAGTGTAAAATGAAATTTTATAAATTTGTTGAAGATATTACAAGTCACCACTTGTCGATGTTGAATAATAAAAGAGTCAGCAAATAAATTAGATCAACAAACGATAAGCATATATGCATTCAGTTAAATGGGAATAAAATGTCTACGGATATTACAGGCCAATTCGGTTGTATTGATCAAAACGTCAAACTAATAGAAACAAATTGCACAACGTAATAAACGTAATATGAACCTTTTGTGTACCGCAGTGGAGGTTATAGAGGTCAAATCTATTTATCAGAATACAAATAAATGTTTATGTACATATACATATATGGATTTGAATTAATGGCCCGCGGTCACATAGATATTGTCCAGGGCTGTCCTAATATATTGATTTGTAATTAATAAGATGAACTATTATGACGATAACAATACTGATTCAGTCGTCTATTAAGATATATTCTAGACACCGGCAATGATATATTCAAATTGTGAATGCGTGCAGTGTTCAGTGACATTTTTCGTTTAGTATAAATATTGAAATTAAAATTGCATTGACACGAAACAAATCTTTTAAAACAAATTACATTATTTACTAACGTATATACATGTGTAGGATCTTTTTGATAGAATAATAATGCCCTGCAGCAAGATTTCAAATTATCCAAATTTTGTTTCCCAGAATAAAATATAATTTCTATCATTGAATCGTTTCGTTTTATATTGTTATGTTTATTATAATGTTGTGTATTGCGCTTAGCTTACATATAAATGTTGCTTTCCGGAGAATAGAAGACCAACAATTTAATTATGGAATTACACAAAACCATTCATTATTAGGTTATTTATATATGTTTTATATACAGAGTTTTTCATATTAAAGCGAACGATGATTTTTTGAAATTTTAGTTCACTTATATAATGAAACGTAGTATTCGAAAGATTTATATTAATTCGAATTCGTGAACTAGTGGCAATGCAGAGTATCGACAGAATTCCAGTTGTTTTATAAAGGGGTATTAAATGTATGAAATAATTTATTAACTCCATAGTTGTAATAAAAATGTTCAAAATTGCTTCTATTTTCTTCTAAACAGACAAATATTCTTCCTATGAATGATTCTAAAACATTTATGAAATAAATCCATTGGGGTAAAGTGAGATGATAGGGGTGGGTCCAATCAATTAGACCTCCGAATTTTGAATAACATGAACAATTTCTTCTTCCAGCATACGCAAATTATTTTCACCATTAAGTATACCGTGAAAATAAAGGGTTCAACCATTTATCCGCGAATATTCCAGCCGGGTCTTCAATTTTTGGGGTCTTTGTGTGAATAACTTTATTTGTTCAGTAGAAACCTTTAATATAAACTAATAACACGTATGTAACTGCAGATATTAATTAAAGAAGAATACATACCGATAATTATGGCGAATAACGTAGCCATTCAAATGAAATGTGCAATCTTCAGAAAAAAAGATTATGTTGGAAAAGCTAATGTTTTGAATTTTGTATTGCATTGTTTCGCAAAATATCTGACCACGCTGGAAATCGTTATCAATAAGCTCTTGCATTAATTTAATCAATTGAAATATAACTTACATAAAATAAAATCCAATAAGTTTGGTGATCTCTTTGTTGAATGTATATATATGAACATGCTACAGACATATGTTTGTACATATTATAACATAAAGCTTTTACTGGAATTGTTGAGAAAATAAAATATTTTCAAATAATTACATTTTAGCAATAAAAAACACGAAAAATAAGAAAATTACAATAAAAATACATAAATTGAATTGAAAAATTATACAATTGTGTATATAGGTTCTTGTGTTTTAATCTTTACCATCATCATCCTATTTATCCATGCATAAAATTTTGTTTGTATAAAGTTTAATTAAATTATCAAAAAGTATATCGTTTCCAGTGCATAGGGTCAAAACCAATTTTTTCTACATGATTATTTGGCTTGACATACAAACCAAAAATTACTCATCGATCTATACACAGCTGCGTATTATTTACATACATTCATAAATACATATATTTAAACAACATTATCAGTAAATTATGGTGTTACAAATAATAATTTCTAGGGTAAATTTTCTAATTAAATGGTTGCGGACGAAATTATACAGACATAAAAAATTGTCAACTGGTATAATATATTAGATATGGTATATAACTGAAGGCACATCTAGCGAATCGGAAATCCAGTGAATTTAATTATAAAAATTTAATTAGTATGTAACTAATCATATGGTTTATAGGTTTCGTAAACGTTTACAAGCATACATCAAAAATGTATAACGCTTGAGAATTCCACTTTCTGTAATATATGTACATATATTAAAATATTTGTCTCTTACAAGCTGACCTCGTAATTCACTATAAAGCTCTTTTAATTTTTCATCACCAGCTAGAAGAAAACCAGCATATTATGTAAGTCATTCTATAGCTAAAGCACAAGAGGAATTTCATTTGATTAATTAATTTGTTTACAGAAACGATTTTCTACTACTAAACAAATTCTGACAGCGACAATATCATAGCTTGGAGTTGTTATTAAATTTACCAAGCAAATAGGACAGTGGTTACTGTTGTGTTCGAACTTCGGTTACCTATAGGGTCGAAAGAAGGTTGCAAAAAGTTAAATGAGAGATTTGGCTGACAATGGCTGGTAAGCTTCTGAATGTACGTATATGTAGTTTACATTTTAAAAATTATTTCGTTAAAAATGCATATATCATTAGTATACGAACAAATAAATAAATACTGATTCTAATATAACTACAAGTAAGTACAGGGTGGGCCATTTGTTAGTCCTTTTTCTATTTATAAATAAAACTCACATTTTGGGATGAAAAGTAAATTTTTTGTATAAAAACAATATCGTTCATGCCCACCACGGCTTCGTCTACAGGCCTGCATCCGAACATCAAGATTTCATATGACTTTTTCCAATAAAAGCGGACCAATGCTCAATTTCAGCTCGAATGTTGTTGTTAAGTTGTTGGTTGATATGCTAGGTTCATTACGAACACTTTTAATAAGAGGTGCCACAGGAGTATGAACTGGATGAACATGTTGATATGGCCTACGACTTTCTACTAAACCAGTTTCTTCAAAACGATCAATAATTTTGCAGATGCACGCTATCCTACTAAGCTGGTCCTATCCTACTAAGCTGGTCCTATCCTACTAAGCTGGTGCTAACTAAGATGGTCCATATCGATTAAAATTCTTACGTAATTTACGAAATGTTCTTGTTTTTGAACGATTTTTTTCATAATAAATTTGGACAATCAAAATGCGTTGTTGTGTTGTTAGCGCCTCCATGATGATAAATGGCATATTTTTGACTTTCCATATGTAAAAGAATTTATAAGAACCTTTAGTACTAAAATTCATTGATTGAAAAAAGGGCCAACAAATGGCCCACCATGAAATAACTTATTATTTATTGCACGGTTTAGTTAATATTTTATTGTTTTTCCCATTTATTCCTCTGTCTCCTTATTTTTCTGGAATACATATGCCCTAGCACCAAATACCAACAACGAATGTTTAACTCGAGTAGAAAGTCGTTGAAACCTGGAAGCCCATATCAAGGAAACTACAGGTGTCTGCGTGAAAAATTATTTAAGAAGAATATTGGACAAACTCAGCTTCAGAGACTAACAAATAAAATAACTTAAATAAGAAAGCAACAGTGGATGTATGGGGTCCCGCACTGTGGAAAACATTATACAATAAATAAATGGAAAGGTAAAAGGAAAATAGGAAGGTCAGTCATGACACGAAACAGAATGATGTTGCAGGAAACCGAATCAGTTTAGCAGCTAGAAACTGATATGAATAGTATTTAGAATATATCTGTCAAAAAACTGTAGACTTTAAATGAGATGATGGGGAGCTTTGTGGATTACATTTATTAAATGGAAAATTTGTGGAACTTACATAACATGTTTAGTACTTGATAGAAAGAAAACGAACCGTAAGTTCCGAACTTTCGTAAGTTCCAAACTGCCTTTAATATTTGTTTACTTATAATGTCTAATTTCAAAAAAGTTATTAGTATATTCTTACACGGTTTGTTACAAATTTACAATTACAATATAGAACAACAAGAATTTAAATAGATTTTGTTACAATTAAAGTTTCTCCTTCCCTGATACTCATAAAGGCAGACATCGGTCTTTATGATCTGCCCAACAAATAGACTTACAATAGCTCAAGTTGACTTACAGTTGACAATAATATGTATTACAATTCGAATGTTACAATTGTCGAGTATTGTAATTTGAATTGTGTGTATTTTTAATTGTAATATTTGTGCATACGTTTTCTAAGCTAGTGTCTTACTACTTATCGCGATAGGAATTGTCATGTTTGATTACTACAATAGTTAAATATTGTTAGTGGACGAAAAGATGTCTAAGGCACTTACTTTTTCCCTGTGTATTAAGTCGCAGATCTCGAATTGGTGGTATTGAGTGGTTAGTTGGTTTGTATGTTGATACCCGTTTACCACTGATTATTATTACAGTATCACCTTTTGATTTTTTGTACTTACTGGATTTAGTTAATCTTTCTGGAGATTGATAAAAATTCAGAATTTTTGGTACTTACGAGTATACACCTAATATAATACTTTATTTATAAAAACGAGCTAAATGATTGACTTAAAATCGAGTTACTTAATTTAACTTATGTGACTAATTTATAGATACCGAATTCTGAATGTATTAATATTTGTAACTTATTTATGTACTTCAGTTATGAATTTATATTATACATTTTTGTTTATATATACTCAAATTTTGTAGTAAGGTTATTTAACTAAACTAAATTGAACTACTTTTGGTTGTGTTATATATTACTTTTTGTAATGCAAATATTTCCGCGTTTATTTTTGGTTGCAAAATTTAATCAGGTTACGCGTAGTGTTAAATTGGTTTACGATTATATATTGTATTGAACTGATTTTACAATTTACGATTTAATTAGGTTACGACGTTAATAATTTTATTTTGCTTTGGATTTAACGTGCAACAATAAGCAATTCTTTTAACTATATTACTTTATCTTCGACAGTTTTTCGACGACAGTTTTGCTATAAATACCGAGGTAAAAACCAGTTAAGCGATGGCTTAAATTTAGTCTAGGAAGAAAGGTAAAGAAAATAAGTATTCATATTCATATAGTGACTTTACTCTAACCGTGATCTATTACTAGATGAGCAACAGCATTTCAACTTTTTCTGTTAATGGCAACGTCATTAATTATTATTATCATTAAAGAATCATAGTTGGGTGTTTTTAATGTGTATATTTGTGAAAAGTATATGTGCTTGTCCGGGTATTGCACCGTGAGCCCGTTTGTACAGTTGAGTGCTGGAGTGATCCGCCCAACTTTAATTTATATACGTCGAAATGAAGACGAAAATTATTTCTAATGATTTAATTTATATTTTAAAATTCTGATATTTTTTCACTGCCACTATCAATGTTAATGTACATATGTACATACATATGTATGTATATATAAAAAAAACGTTTAATGATAAAAACCTAATATTTGCTTAAATTAAATATTTAATATTATACTTTATTCACAGAAAATTACATTATGAAATTCGCTGTCTATATACAATAGAAAAGACGAATTTTGGCATTTGGTAAGTTACATTTGTATCATAAGTATCAACGTTATCAGGAATTTTCAGAAAATCAAAAATCTATTACACAAATCTTTCTGGTTAAATGAAAACTTTCTTTTAGACGCATTAAAAAAATTCGAGAAGCTGACGCTTTCATCAGATTTCACTGTAGTATCCAAATTACATAAATGCAACATGTTCCCAAACCACTACTAGTAGGAACCGCATTATCGGCAAACGATTAATCGATTAATCGGTTTTACTGTCTAATTTGCCTTACCGAAATACCGGTAAACAAATTAAATTTACCGGTAAATTTGATAATGTTTGATAAAAAACTATCAGAAGAAATTTCTGATGAAAAATATGATTTTAAATTAAACACACATCAGATGATTAGGCAACCAAATTTCCGTACTCATTGGGCAAAATTGATTCAGATATTAATAAAGCCGACAAATTTATATTAGTCGTGTTTTTTAATTCAAAAATTTTCTTATTGGAATGAAGTTCTGGATAAGAATTTGCTCATTTTTTCAGTAAAATCCGAATGAATTTAATTTTTTATCAATAAATAAGATACATTTAATGTTAAACTACACATTTTAATTCACTATTATCGAAATAAAATCAAATTTAACTTTATTTTTCAATGTTCTGGATAAAACATTGGGTTTTTCAAGTTCGCGATAAATTCATAGTACACGAACTCGAAAAAAAAGGGAAATTTTAAAAGGAAATATTTTAAACAAGTATTTTTCATTGTTTTATGCTTGATACCTGTATTATTTCACAATAGACGTCAAAAAATATAGTTAGAAGTTGAAATTTATTCAAATAAATAGAACTTAAATTAAATATATTGGTTAAACTAAATAAAATTTCCCAGTATTATTCCCGATGTTCTTATAACGGGTGATTTTTTAAGAGCTTGAGAACTTTTTTTTAAAAAAAAACGCATAAAATTTGCAAAATCTCATCGGTTCTTTATTTGAAACGTTAGATTGGTCCATGACATTTACTTTTTGAAGATAATTTCATTTAAATGTTGACCACGGCTGCGTCTTAGGTGGTCCATTCGGAAAGTCCAATTTTGGGCAACTTTTTCGAGCATTTCGGCCGGAATAGCCCGAATTTCTTCGGAAACGTTGTCTTCCAAAACTGGAATAGTTGCTGGCTTATTTCTGTAGACTTTAGACTTGACGTAGCCCCACAAAAAATAGTCTAAAGGCGTCAAATCGCATGATCTTGGTGGCCAACTTACCGGGCCATTTCTTGAGATGAATTGTTCTCCGAAGTTTTCCCTCAAAATGGCCATAGAATCGCGAGCTGTGTGGCATGTAGCGCCATCTTGTTGAAACCACATGTCAACTAAGTTCAGTTCTTCCATTTTTGGCAACAAAAAGTTTGTTAGCATCGAACGATAGCGATCGCCATTCACCGTAACGTTGCGTCCAACAGCATCTTTGAAAAAATACGGTCCAATGATTCCACCAGCGTACAAACCACACCAAACAGTGCATTTTTCGGGATGCATGGGCAGTTCTTGAACGGCTTCTGGTTGCTCTTCACTCCAAATGCGGCAATTTTGCTTATTTACGTAGCCATTCAACCAGAAATGAGCCTCATCGCTGAACAAAATTTGTCGATAAAAAGCGGATTTTCTGCCAACTTTTCTAGGGCCCATTCACTGAAAATTCGACGTTGTGGCAGATCGTTCGGCTTATTATTATGAAATGTTAAAGCATACTGAGCATCTTTCTCTTTGACACCTTGTCTGAAATCCCGCGGGATCTGTCAAATACTAATGCATGAAAATCCTAACCTCAAAAAAATCACCCTTTAGAACTTGAAGTTCTGTTAATAAAAAAACGCACCTATTAGTGACAATGTTTCGACGGTCACCAATCAAAACTAATAAAATACAGTAGATAATTGTCACAGATGTGTTTGGGATAGAACTAGTATTAATCTTAGATTCATGTGGGGAATCTTGTAAGGGCAATGTTGTAAAGATTTCTTTAGGTTAAAGGAAAATGTTAGTAAAGTGGTATTAGACAACTTATCAGACGTAATATAACTAGTGGTCCGCTTATTATCGATAATTTTTTTCAAATGTCACGAATGCGTATCTCAGTGACGAAAATGCAACGAGTGCACGAGTTGCATTTTCTAAAGCTTGGGATACGCATGAGTGACATTTGGAAAAAATTATCGATTCTTAAGAGGACCACGAGTTATATTTGTGTGGAGAATATAATGAGTTGGTGTGAAAGATACAACTTAAATTCACAACATGAAAGATTATATTTGTAATAACAATTATTTATTATGCAAGAATACCATTGAAACATATTATATTTAGAACTGACAGTTGTTGAAGGTACAATTTTCAAATCGGAATTCCTTCATTTTTGTTGTTAATTTTAGATGAAACGCTTGGGTTTACAGCTTTTGACGGCTCAGCAGAACTTCCTCGCATCTTTTCTAGAATATTGTAGTGTTGCTCTGGCTGCATATTTAAATATGGCTGAATTGAATTAGCACTGCTATGGCCGGTTATTTTAATCAATTGTTGATCTGAAATACCCGCATTTGCCATTATAGTAACCGCAGTTGATCTATGACTATGATTGGTGATTTTATTATTTTGCACATCAATTCCAATTGCCTGGGCCGTTTGTTTGGTCCATTTTGATAATTCATTGACAACTACAGGAAGATTTTTATACCACCTTCCAGTTGAATTTCTCCAGAAAGGATTGGGTGTAAGAAACAATCTTTCGGAGGTTACATGATTTGGCCGTTTATTCATTAATTTATTGAATAATCGTACGGGACAAACGTTGATATTATTCACATTTTGCGTGAGCCACTTACTATTAGCACAACGGCTTGCACCTCCTTGTGTAGTTTTGGTGAATATAGGGTTATATTCAATTCGTCCCGTATCATTACCGAAATGGTCTGTAATCCTCTTAAAATAATGAGTTAAAGCAAACGCGGCTTCGTTACCACGCCACGCTAAATCTGTCGCAACAATATTGAATAATTTCTTTTGAAGTCCATAAGGGTTATCTTCATCCCAATACGTTTGCATACAAGTAGATCCATTTGACGTAAAAGCTACAGCACTTAATTTCCGTTTGTTCGGTTCACTTTGAAGTTGTTTCCGTTTTGAATCTCTGGCACATCTCGCCTGTTTAAACTCAATATCACGAAATGGATCAAATTTTATTTTAAATTCTGCATAATATTTTTCTTGAAGCATTTTCGCTAGCGTATTCCAAATAGTTTTAATTACAGTTTCCTTGTAATTTTCTCCGTTAGACTTACGCATATTGCATGCATAATCTTTTAAATATGACGCGAGCATATCAATTGATGTGTCTCGCTCAATTGTGTATTGACGTGTTGCACAAAAATCCATAAACTGTTTCCAAATACTTTTCTTATTTCGTTCCGTGTTTAAAGGAACACTATTGAGTATTAACTCTTCGATTTTTTTATTTGTACACTCTCCCCATCTTTGATTATCACAATTATCCATCTTTGTATCAAGCAGTAATCAATACTGATTCACAAATATTTTGTAATTGCATAAGTTGATAGATAGTTATATAAGAATTTTGTTTTTGTTGTGTGTTACTTTGATTCTAATGAATTTATTTTTATTAATAAAAATCGCCAAAAATAATAAATAGTAGGCTATTGCCATAACAACGTTTTTCCCACAGCGACAATACAACAGTGTTGTATTATCACTTATTATTAACAAAAATAACAAAAAAATTGCATAGTGAAATAGATGATTTTTAGGTATGAATTATATTCTCAAGATAATTTGTATAGAAAAGGAAATTGACATTTTTAAAAATACGATATTTTGACCTGGGGAATAATTCAGTTCAGGGGATTTTATATTACTGAGTATTGATCTTGCGCTCGGCTTATGCTGCGGATGAACTGTCCATTAAAACATGCAGTTCAACACAGAATTAAAATCTAAATTAAATTTTGAAATAAAAAAATGACATTCCGGCATTTTGAATTTCTGATTCTATACATCAGTGGTGCACATCATTTTTTTTAATGTGGCTTAATGATGTAATTTTAAAATTCCTCTAAAATAACTTTATTAAACTCCCCGATGTCTGTTATCACGTAAATTTTAATTAACAATTTTTTTTGTATTTAACACGAAACAATTTCTATCAACATTTTGGAATCGTAAATAAAACCTAGGGCGGTTTTAATTATTTTAAAATACTATAAATGAAAATAGAGTATTTATTATTAAAAAGTTCGGTCAACAGCCTCAATGGTACGTAGTCACAAGTAATAAAATGATAATTTAATTTACTATATATTTGTTAATTCTTCAATTCACCTGATCAGAGAAGGGTTACGAAATAAGCTATCATTAATGCACCATTTTGGCATTATGGTGCATTCCAATAAATTTCTCTTAAGGTTTGGGATATCCGCCTATCGTTTAATTTTGATGTTGCTTGAAATATCGGAAAATCAGCTGAATTGGTTGAGCTTAAAAGATCGTTCCATAGTAACTTGGAACCCAACTATTAGTCCTCTATAGAGGTAAAACCAATTCGACTCAATTTTTGCCTTTAGTATTAATTGTCTTGATTTCTTAGGTTGTATTTGCAACTCCAAAATTTTGGTAGCGATCTTTTCATGACGTTTTACATACATACTCCATAAACAAATACACATTCGAAAACAATTAATTTTAAATTCATTTGCTAATCGAATAGTCATAATATTGTTATGGATTACTGATGCTAACCTGTAGCTTTATGTATATAATAATTATTCATGCAATAACTTTATGTTTATATACCTAAGTATACATAGATTATTAATAAGTATAACAGCTTTTGTATATGTATTGTAAGTACCAAAATTCTATAAATGAGCAATTTTGGTTCGTTGAGTCAGTCAGTTCCGAATATTGAAATTGTGTACAACCAAAATAACCCTAAATTATAACTTAAGTTTTAATTATTAAGTTGTCAATAAAATAATAAACAAAATTAGTAAAATATTATATAAAAATGAAGTATTAAAAAATAAATAAATATTATAAAAAAAGTGTATAAAAAAATTTCTATAATTTCCACACCGATTCACAACAAAAATTTGGTGGCAGCGGTGGGATTGCTCTAAGCAGCAATTCGTGGTGTAGAAATTCCGCTAAATAAAGCACATTTATACTCGCAGTTATAACGTTAAGTTAAATGTTATTTTTAACACAAAAGTAGTGCCATGAACACATGTGCTGTTCATAAAAATGTGAAGTGAATATGTTTAACAATAACAATTTTAATAATATATGTAAATCAATAATATCTTATTTAATATATAAAACGTGATCTTATCTTAATAAATAAACTCAAAATTAAAATAATTTCATATTAAATTATTCAATTTTAATATGAACATCAAAAGTGGACAAGAATTTATAAGTTTGTGTGTTGGTGTACATAAAAAAAAATACATGTTTAAGAAATGCAATTTAACATCAAATTAAACGGCACTCATTCTACATAAGTCCGAAATACAAACGGAGCATATGAATTCAATTTCTTTATGGATTCAGTATTATTATCGTTTGAACGAGATCAAATCAAACGATTGGATCTTCATAAAACCAACAATTCATCATCCACTGACCGTTTGATTGTAATCATAAAGCAATCAAACGGATAACATATATAAAACAAACAACTTCATCGGTTCATTATCATAACGTATCATTGTATCATACGATATCTTCTATTTCATCACATGGATATAACTTCCGGTACATTTAATTACTTCCAAATAATCATACGGAATCAAGGTCGCAGCAGCAGTAACATGTAACACGTATGATATAATAACCTGAAATCGCAGCATCAACAGATTCCTGTTTTCATCGAGTTTATTTTACAAATAATATTAAACAAAGGAACATAATCAAAGAATTCAGCATTTCATTCAATGGACATTACATCAAGACGTCATCTCCATCTACCAATTCATTACGGAATTTTGTCAAGGTTAGTTTAAATTTTTTCTTTATTCTCAATTTTGTTGGTTATCATTTACACAAAATATAGGTACATATATGTATATTCATTTAATTGGTAACTGTTCTTCTAAATAATTTTGTGGTATAAGAATATACACAATTTATTTATTTACATTAATATTGTTAAATTTTTTGAGCAATACTAATCATCTTAAATTATTTTCATTTAATTAATATTATGTTGTTGTTATCACATTGTTCCTCATCTGCTAGTTGTTTTCTTATATTCTTTTAATTTTGAATTTTAATGTCAACCGAAAGTTTAAACAACTCGAAGAAGTACTCGTTCATTACCTTGCGAAATCGAAGTATAAGGAAAATCAAACGACGATCAAAATCTCTAGTTGATATAGATAGCTTAAATTATTCTGACGATATTAAATCTACTGATTTATCTCAAGTAAATATATATCTAAAACAATCTTCTCTTGTAACCATGTCTGTTTTAAATTTAGATGTTGCTCTAAAAATCATTCCTGAGTTTGATGGAAGCACAGATCGTCTCCACAAATTTCTATTATGTTCTGATATGGTGTATAACGACTTATTGCACACAGAACATGAAAAATTTCTTAATTTAATCAAAACAAAGCTTTCACATAAAGCGTACGACATAGTGAAATATACTAATTATAGCACATGGAAAGAATTGAAAGATGAACTAAAACATAAATTCCAATGTACCAAATCTATAGAGCAATTACAAATAGAGCTCATTAACGTTAAGCAACAAAGAAATGAAAATGTTACAACATATGCTAGTAGAGTCGAAAAATTACTTTCCGAATTGAATGAAGTATGCATAGCTAGTGAAGGTACATCTGCTTCAAAAACCATTGTACACCTAAATTCTAAGACAGCTCTTAAAGCTTTTCAAGAGGGTCTCATTGATCCAATTAAACTTATTATTAAGGCTTGTCGCTTTACTTCACTTCAGGATTCCATAAATAAGGCTTGTGAAGAAGAACTTACACTAAGTAGATACAATACTTCTAATTATTTTGATCAAACGAATAAAGTTAAGTGTCAAATATGCAAGCGATTAGGACATTCTGCTGAAAAATGTTATAATCGATACCCTGGTCAGAAAAATCAAGTTTCTAGTAGAATGTTACCAAATCCTATGATGTTTAATAAATATAATGAAATAAGACGTCAAAAACCAGAAATCACAGTAGTTCAGAAAGCTTTAATTTGTGCTTACTGTAAAGCGCCTGGTCATCACATCAGTATTTGTAGAAAACGCCAGTTCGCTAACTTGAACAAAGCTAAAGATGCATCAAAACAAGATATTCCATATTCTTCGGGAAATGGTACGGGATCCGTTCCAGAAATTTCAGCAAACACTCCAGTTCGGATCCAGGAATTAAAGTAGAGTGTTTTCCAGATTCCAATATTAATCATTTACAAAATAAATATGATCATTCGAAGTTCTTAATTGAGTCTACAAATCATAATTCAAATTGTTTAAACCATAAATCTAATTCAAACTCAATTCACAATTTTTACAATTCAAGTTTAGCCCTTTATTCAATCAATATTACGAATCAAAACCATAATAAAAAATTCGTTGAATTACAGCTTGACGTATTAAACCCTAAATCGTTTCTTTTCTTGGTCGACACCGGAGCTGACATTAGTATAATAAAACGAAATTTCCTGGTTGGCGATACACTTTGTTATCCAGAAAGAAAATGTAAAGTTAAAGGTATCACTACCCAGTTAATCGAGACAATAGCCAGTTGTGATGCAAATATAATTCTATCAGATTCCATATCAATAAATCATTCATTCCAAATCGTTTCTAGTTCGTTTCCTATCTCATGTGCTGGTATTATTGGTAAGGATTTTTTGTCTAAATACAAATGCAAGATAGATTTTTCTAATTATGTTTTTGAAATTTTATATAATGACATTCCAATTCAACTGAAATTAACATCCAACTCATCTGTTCTAATTCCTGCTCGTTCAGAAAAAACAACCTCAGTTTATTCCAGTATTCTTAATGAAGTCGATTATGTATGTCAATCATCTCAAATTGTACCTGGCGTGTACATAGCGAATTCGATTATCAAATCACAAAATAATCTCGTTACTATAAGCATCATAAATACAAACGATTTTGAAGTTGAAATTGAAAATCTTAATTTACCTCTCACCAAACTAGACGAATTTGAAGTATTTCGATTAAATTCGTGGTCAAATGTTATAAACAATCGTTTACAAATTATCGAATCTCTTCTAAAAATCGATCACCTTAATCAAGAAGAACGAAACTCTATTATAAATCTATGTCGAAAGTATAATGAAATATTCTTTGTGCCTGGTGATAAGCTTACATCAACCGATATCATGATGCATAAAATAAGAATTGATAGTAACGTAGAGCCAATATATGTCAAACAATATCGTTTACCAGAGTCCACAAAAACTGAAATAAACAAACAAATAAACCAAATGTTGGAAGACGACATAATCGAGACTAGTAAAAGTCCATGGAACTTTCCATTAATTGTAGTCCCTAAAAAAGCGAACAACGAAGAAAAGAAATGGAGAATCGTGGTGGATTTTCGTAAACTAAATGACGTAACAATTAACGACGTATTTCCCTTACCAAACATAACGGATATCTTGGATCATCTTGGTAAATCTAAATATTTCTCCACTTTAGATCTTGCGAAGGGCTATCATCAGATTTTATTAGAGCCCAAAGATAGAGAAAAGACTGCATTTAATACTCACGTAGGACATTTTCAATTTAAACGAATGCCTTTCGGTTTAAAAACTGCACCAGCAACGTTTCAACGTCTTATGAATACTATCCTAAGTGGTTTAAATGGCATTAAATGTCTTGTTTATCTAGATGACGTGATAGTGACTGGTTATAATCTTATTGATCACAACGCTAAATTAGAATCGGTTCTTGAATGTTTCAAAATCAATAATTTGAAGGTAAATTTAGAAAAGTGCCAATTCTTATCTAAGGAGATCATATATCTAGGTCATACCGTCACTGAAGAGGGAATCAAACCAGATCAAAACAAAACTGATACAATAAAAAATTATCCTCAGCCAAATAATCAAAAGGAAGTCAAATCATTTTTAGGCTTAGCAGGATATTACCGCCGTTTCATTAAACAATTTTCCGAAATATCGCAACCTCTTACAATTTTACTAAAAAAGGGTCAACCATTTAATTGGAATGCGTTCTGCGATGAATCTTTCACCAAACTGAAAAATTGTTTACTAAACCCTCCGATTTTACAACACCCAGATTTTGCTTTACCGTTCACAATAACAACCGATGCGAGTGATATTGCAATCGGCGCGGTTCTTTCTCAAAACCCGAACAACTTTGATTTCCCAATTGCATTTGCTAGTCGAGTGCTAAATAAAGCTGAGCTTAATTACCCAACGATAGAGAAGGAGTTGCTGGCGATAGTATGGGCTTGCGAACATTTTCGCCCATATGTATATGGTCGTCACTTTTCCATAATTACAGATCATAAGCCGTTGATATGGCTGTGTAATTTAAAAAACCCATCTTCTCGGTTAATGAGGTGGCGCATTAGATTGGAAGATTTCGATTATAAGGTTTACCACAGACCTGGAAATCACAATCAAAATGCGGATGCTCTAAGTCGAATAGCAATTGTACCTGATAAATCTTCAAAACTTCCTTCAACATCTAAAGAAATAATGGTCGTAACTCGATCAAAAAGTAAACAACATTCTGAAATTAGGTCAAATCCAGAAAATCTTGAAACCAATTTACCGAATTCTAAAATAATACATCTCACTGACGATTCCGAAATTGATAAACTTATTGAAGAATTTCATTCTAAACCTTTAGGTGGTCATCAAGGTGCATTCCGAACTGCACAACGAATCAAAAGATATTATCATTTTAATAACTTATACACTCGTATTAGAAAAGCAATTAAATCTTGTGAGTTATGTCAAAGAAATAAATGCTGCAAATTCAATAAAATTCCGATGCAAATAACTTCAACATCTTCTCACGCATTCGAAAAGCTTTTTTTAGATATAGTCGGTCCTCTCCCTGTGTCGTATCATGAAAACAAATATATACTTACCGTTCAGGACGACCTTACTAAATTTTCTTTTGCATTTCCTATAAGGAACCAGGATGCCGAAACCATAGCTCGAATTTTTGTAGAACGAATAATATGTGTTTTCGGTACCCCTCAACAAATATTATCCGATCAAGGGGCAAATTTTATGAGTGATCTGTTTACAAACGTGTGCAAACTTCTAAAAATTAAGAAGTTAAATACAACAGCGTATCATCCTCAAACAAATGGAGCATTAGAACGATCTCACAGAACGTGGACAGAATATCTGAGAAATTACACGCAGTCAGACCCACTCAACTGGGATACTTGGCTTCCTTATGCTATATTTACTTTTAATTCGACTCCGCATAGTGCAACCAAATTCATGCCGTTTGAATTACTATTTGGTTGGAAACCTATGATTCCTACAGTACTACTTCAAGAACCAGAACTAGTTTATAACTACGATGATTACTTATTAGAACTTAAAAGTAGAATGCAAAATTCTTTTCAGAAAGCAAAGGAGAATCTTATAAGTCAAAAACTCAGATCAAAAGAATACTATGATAACAACACACAAATCCAACATTTCCAAATCGGTGATTTAGTTTTATTAAAAAACGAAGTTCGTTTAACCAAATTTTCTCCACTTTGGCTTGGTCCTTTTGAAGTTAAACGTATTAATTCTCAAACCAATACTACAATATTAATAAAAAATAAATTGAAGACAGTTCACAATAATCGATTAAAATTATTCGTAAGTTAATGGTATTTCAATAAAGTTGAGAAGATCGAAAAGAATTTAAACTATAAAACAAATTTCATATTATAAAACAAACAAAAAAAAATTTATTTAAATAAATAAATAACAATAAATTAATTTTGAATTCACAATTTATCATAATTAAAAAATAAATTTAATTAGTTTATAGAATTCATTTATATTTATATTTATATTATATGTATATTATTTTTATTTTTTTTTCTTATTAATTTCATATTACATACTAATTTTGAATTATAGTACATATAGTTGTTATCTATAAATTGAATCAATTTAAAAAATTTTTGTATATTACTTTTTTTATATAAAATAATCTTAAGTATTATTTAAAACTAAGGGTGATGGTGTTATGGATTACTGATGCTAACCTGTAGCTTTATGTATATAATAATTATTCATGCAATAACTTTATGTTTATATACCTAAGTATACATAGATTATTAATAAGTATAACAGCTTTTGTATATGTATTGTAAGTACCAAAATTCTATAAATGAGCAATTTTGGTTCGTTGAGTCAGTCAGTTCCGAATATTGAAATTGTGTACAACCAAAATAACCCTAAATTATAACTTAAGTTTTAATTATTAAGTTGTCAATAAAATAATAAACAAAATTAGTAAAATATTATATAAAAATGAAGTATTAAAAAATAAATAAATATTATAAAAAAAGTGTATAAAAAAATTTCTATAATTTCCACACCGATTCACAACAATATTGAATAGCAAACGATTTACTTGCGACCCGATGGAGGATAAGTATACTCTGATAACTAGTTCAGATGTCATATGCAGAATTTCGAACTAAACACTTGTCGATTTAAGACAAGTGTTTAGTTCGAAATTCTGCATATAACATCTGAACTAGTTATCAAAGTATACGTATGTCTTTTTATTCAAAAATTAGTTATATACGTAAGTACAAAATTACCGAGCAAATAGCGCAGTGGTTAAAGCTGCGACGTTTGGATCGGGAGGTACCGGGTTCGAATCCCAACAGAGGCGGGATGCAAAAGGGATTTTTCATCTCCCGATTACGGTCGGTGATTAAATTGAAAACATCTATGACCCTCTGTTGGAATGTAGAACTCATGGGCCGACCCATCTTCCATGTCACTGTACAGGGTGACATGGAGCTATGCAATGCGCAGGTGGTATACTGTACTTGTGTGAATGGGATGAATGAAAGTTGTGTGAATGTAAGGAAAGGCTATGGACCGTAAAAGTGTCTATGCCAAGTCCTTTTTAAAAAAAAAAAAAAAAAGTACAAAATTTTGACGACTTGTAATAAGTTTTTGATTTACCGGTTAACCGAGTTGCATCCCAATATTATACCATTTACCGGTAAATGTAAATTTCAATAAATGTTTCCACTTTTGAAAACTGATGATGGATTCAAATTGAATTTTTTAACGAAGTTTATCATGGTAAATTTAAATATTGGAAATCTCATCCAATTGTTTCTTTCCTCTTTGATTTTAGCTATAAATTAAAGGAGCTAAACAAATTCGAAATATTCGAGTCTCTTTAGAGTTTATTTAGAGATTATTTAGGTTAGGGTATATCCATTAGTTTCACAAATTTCAATGGTACTCATACACAACGATATACAAAATATTACTGTAGATGCATTCCGCTACTACACTACTTATAAATTCTAATTAAATAAAATTATTTTCAGCCAAGCGCACATTCAAATTTATATTCACTTCAATCACATTTTAATATTTCATGTCAACACAATTTCTCCTACCATTCTCCATAAAGCCATATTTATAAATTACTTATACAACTCATTTTTATACACAACAAAAGGATACAGTCAATTACAAAGTTTTAACCTGATTTATAATGACCAAGCAGATGTGTATTAAGCCACTATTGTCACGCAAGTTATTATTCACATTAACACACAAACCCAAACAGTAATTGATTTAAGACAGCTGTAACTTTACTTACACAATTGGCATGTACACAATTAAACATATAGTCATATAAAGACTTGTTGACGGAATTTTTAAAAAACTATTTTTGACACGACAGATTTATATCATCACACCTAGTTTTATTTGCGTAATGTGTCTAATTACAACTATTTTATGGTGGTAAATTTTGGAGGCGTGTTACGGATGTATCACATAATAAATCTATCTAATGACCTCGCGAAATTTTCTTCTATATATTACTGTATACATACATATACATATATGTATATTACACATACAGATAATTTTGGCAATTTTCACTTACGAAAAAATATATCAAACTAAGTAAATCAAATTAAATTTTGCTTCCAAAAACAACAAAGAAATTTTAATTGTTCAACGCATTATGTTGTTTGTTGCTTGTGTAAATTGATAAATAAACAAGGCCCAAACAATTTGATTAATGTTTTTATGAGAATTAACAGTCATGTTGTGTTTAATATTATTATGTTATATGTTGTGTTATAACATGTCGTTGAGAGATATTAAAAGCAGTATATATCAAAAAATAAATTATATAAATGGATACATCCATTTTGAATATTGTACATAAAACATAATGGTGCCCATGTTATCACAGACCGACGAGACATACTGAAATACGAAAATTTAATTGAAAATGTCTATGTCTAAATTTTCGTTAATAAGTTATTGGGAAATACCACAAATATTTGTACACCTAATAAAAAATCAATTTACATACATATCCGAAAATTTAGAACTGTACGTATGTAAAGATAGTTTACGAGAATCTTAGTATAACAAATTGACAATTATGCAAAAATCTAAGAAAACAAAAATATACAATTACAAATTATTGTATTTATCAAAGTACAGTTCAACGCTAACCAACAGGGTCTAGATAATTTGTGGTTGAAAATTATCGAACAAAGTGAAATTTTTTGTAACGCACTTGTGACGAAAGTGTAGGCGAATTCATGGAAATTATTATCGTCGAATTTAAAACCGCAGTATTTGAAAGTAAATATTTTGTTATTTTGCCCGCGGTTTGTTGTTTTTATGACATTAAATTAATACGATTATGGCCTCGTGAGAAATAAATGTGTATTCTGCTAAATAATGTGGTACGAATATTATTTTTAAGACATGAGATAAAAGTGTATTACATATTTGTACAAATGCCACGAGCCTCTTTGGAAATAATTTTTACTTAAGTTTAAATGTTGTTAGTAAATCGGATCTGAAGATACCGAGAAGTCGAATTCCGGAAGCATGATGCAAAATGAATTTCTCATCCGTTAAAGAAAACAAAATTTAAAATTGAGTAAGTAAATAGATTTTCAGCACTTTAAACTTTCTTCAAACTTATTCAAATTAATAACTCAATCGACGTCAAAAATTTCTCTTAATCACTGTAAGAGTAATGATATCGAACTTTTCAAATTAATTTAAATTAATTGAGTTACTTTTAAATGTGACGTGTTAAATATTAAAAATTTAACTGTTTCTAATTATACCATTAGTCAAGCTAAGCTGGAAACCAAACATCTTAAAGAGGATAAAGAAACCTACTGTAGCGCTCTACTCCTGCAAAAATGATAATGGAAAGAGATGGGGTATGGAGCCCCACATAGTATAGTGGCTTTACGTGTCAGTGGTCAAACCTATCCTACTGTATGGGGTTGTCGTTTGGTGGCCAGCATTAAATATTAAGGTAACCTGAAACTATTGATGAAAGTTGAACCGTCTGATTGTGTATAAGTGGGGCCCTAAGGAGCAAACCTACTTAAGCTCTGGAGATTCTCTCTCATCTAATCCCATGTATCTTGCGGCCAAGCAGCTTGCATCTTGCACAGCCATTCGATTCACATTCATATCTATGTGGGCCTGTAACAATAAGTAACAATTAGTTAAACAGGCACTCATCTATCCTGTAAAACATGGGTATTCCTGAAACTACCGACTACGCTATCTCTTCGCAATCTGTTGAGGTGAGATTCCAAACTGAGTTTCCCACCAGATAGGACTGAGTGAATGAGACGGTTATGGACGCTAAGCTTCTTCACGGATGGCTCAAACAGGAGATAGAGGGGTTGGCTGTAGGGGTATTCTGTTAGGCACTAGTGGTCAACCTGTCTTTTCGTCTTCCCGACTTTTGCAGTGTTTTTCAACCTGAACTAATCGCGATAATGGAAATCATGGACTGGTTGAAGTATAATATAATATATACGAGGGATATTTGCATTTTTACGGACAGCCATGCTGCTATTAAAACGCTACAATCGCACTTCTTAACGTCGAAGGTAGCCCTAAACTGTTGGAATCTTTAAATGAGATGGCTGATCAGTTCAACATCCACTTGACGCGTGAGCCAGGGCACTTCAATATCGTAGGGAATGTAAAGGACGTAGCACTCCTTATATGACAACGCAGGCTGGATATACAGATACCGCTTGCCTCCTGTAAACTACTGCTTCAGGAGGAAGCCATAAAAGAAACGAACGACAGATGGTTTAATGCTATAGTTCGTGTGTAATAACCAGGCAACACTGGCCTAGACTTGACCGGTCCAGATCCGGCCAACTGATATCGCTTCGACGGCTCCCATATTGGTATGATCGTGAGAGCTATAACGAGACATTGTCTCATTGGGGTACATGCGATCAGACTAGGTGTCCGAGTGGAGAGGAGGTAACATAAATGTGGTACAGCTACGGACCAAATTGTGTCTATGCTAGTCTATTAGGACGGCCACCCTAACCTAACCTAACCTACCATTAGTTTAACTTCAGTATCTGTCCAATTTTAATCAAATCGTCTTACAGTCTCGCCGTTGGATGGAAAAGTGAACATCCAATAAATTGACAAAGCGATCTACGAGTACCTAAATATATAAACAATATTAGCCGCTATTTGATCAAATCGACCGATGGAAGAATAATAACAAATCAACTGGTCACGCTATCGAGCACAACATTGGATTACAAAGAAACCGTGTTAAGTATCTACATACAACAAAAAGTTAATTTGCTTTGTTGGAAATAATTTTTTACCGATTATTTTTAATGTATAATCCTACTTTTCGAATAATTTTTCAATTATTTTATATATTTCTTACTATTATGTTCTTTTTATTTTCTTAAAATTTTCAAAATTAGTGTGTACGCACAGACATTACTCAACACCGCACACAAACTAATTTAAGTGAATTCGACATAGAATCGCCCCAGTTTGGTTGCAACATTTTGGTGTGGTGCGATTTTGTCTGTTGTTTCAAACGGTGCGTTTTTGTAAATATTTTCGAAATATTCGTTGAAATCGAGTTCGATTGCATTTCCGCCAGCCATACCTTCTTAATATGTAAGTTTATTGAAAAAAAACAGTGTCGGATAATGAAACGAGTGATGACGATGGGAAGCAGAAAATAAGACATTTATATATGAATAAAGTACACACTATCAGAGTTTTGGGCCCACTGCCAAAATTGAATTGAATTCGGACATAATAATGAACAGACAACACGGTTCAGCAGTATTAAGTTCTGTTACAAACTTACAATAAGTAATTTCTAGAAACTAGTCAAGAGATGATCAAGTGCTTAGAACTTTCTGGTTACGCTTATGAGCCTCATATGGAAGGGAACCGATAGAAGAAAATAAAATTTACGGTAGAAATAAACGGTTTATTCATCTAAAACATAAGGTTTCAGTCAATGCGATATATAGAAATCTCATAAGTATACCCGGTCAGCTCTCATTCCTTAAGGATGCTAAGTAAACTATAATTAAGATAGAGCTCGACTACAAGGATAAAATAGGTACAATTGCAGAACATCGTTTTCTCACATTACCTTGTGTCTCGATCTAAACTAGTCCCTAAGAAAGACAGTTACGACTGGAGATCATACTGATATTACGGTCGGTTATATCTACCGGCTGAACGGTATTTCAATGTAAAAAATGTCGAAAAACCATATTTTCATCGCAGTTGAAACTCTACTAAATTCTATTGCCTGAATTTGATTAAGGACTTTTATGATGTGAGAATTTCGTGAATAAGGAATGTCTGTGGATTGCAAAACAAAAGCGTACAATTGATAAAATTCTTTGATAAACAAACAATTGAGTGGAATTAGAATACTTTGGAAGAATCATTGTAAGAATGAACTGGAATTATATATTTTCGTCATATAATATTTTTACTGACCATCTATACAACTTACACAAATGGTATTACTATATCTACCAAATTCATTGAAAATTTTTTAACAATCTGATTATGAAATTTATATTACAAAACACGTCATAACCTTTCGCTTATTCAACTCGGATTAGTAATAAGAAAATAAACATTTTAAGAAACAACTAAAGATAACATAAAAAAGTGGTTTTAAAAATGACTCATTTCTATCCATACATATACAAGTCGAAATTTGCCGATATAGTGATTAAGTTTCTTTATAGAATAAAAAAGAATACAATTAAATTTTTAGAAGCGATTTTTTAAGATTGTTTGCATTTATATTCCACTCGTGTGTATATAATATGTATATATGTACATATACACTATACTTGTGTTTTAATTGACTTATTATTATACAACTCAAGCCGAATACTAACACACATCCATACTTATGTATTTTTTAGTTATTCTTAGTATAGTTGATTGATGTGTATCTGCATATCTCGTCATATATCACTAATACCAATTTCGCATATAATAATGATTTAAGTTTTCTCGAAAATTATAAATAAAAATTATAAAAGTTGAAAAGGTTAGGCGAAGGATTTATTTTTTATTTTTGTACATTCTTGGAATTTACCTTTTTCTTGCTGTTTGTTTAGTTTTAGAAGAGATAAATTGTTTTTTTTTGTTATTGGAAAAATTATTCAACTGAAACTTATGACCTTCTATTATGATCCAACCAAATCTTTCTCTTAATATTTTTTTGTTTTTAATGTTTAAAGCGTTTCCGTGCTCAATTCATTATAATTTTACAAGAAAACCAAGTTTGTTAAACTATTTGTCTCGAGTAGTTGAACTATACTTACTATGGTAGTCGACGACTATATACAATATGATAAATAATAAAAAAGAAAATGAATGTATATGTACATACATACTTTCAACGCCATCCCTAAACTATTTTTTAAACTTACCTCGGAAGTCTTTTACATAACCTAAAAATAGACAAAAGAAAAAAAAATATTAGATAACATTTTTTACTATATCTAAAATATTTTTGAAATATTAAAATATGTGTATAGTATTCACAAAAATATAGTTGATATATTCATTTTACATTTTCTCTGATATTTCTAAATAAAATATTTATAAATTTTAATTTTTTATTAAATATTATAAATTATTCTACAATATTATAACAAAACTGGAAGAAACTACTATAACTACTTAAATAGAATTATTTCTATTGTTATGGGCTGACCTAAAAAAAACTATTATTTATTTTAATATATAGCCAATATAATAAATATGTATAAGTACATCGTATGGCATAAGAAAGTTTTGTTGTGTTTGTGTATATACATACATACTATACATACATTCATTTCAAAATTACACAAGGCATTCAACTTTGCGCGAATCTATAACTTAGAAGACTTTTTTCACATTTAACTAACATTAAATCGCGTCGTTGGTTAGCTAAAAGCGAAATAGATTTATTTCAAGGTTACTATACATAAATGGGTTAATATTGTTTAGTTTCGAGATTATATTACTTATATAAAATTAGAAGGTAAATAAAAATTAATACTAAAAATTAGCATATCTAATATAAATTTGATTATATTCATGATTCACAAAAATGAAAAAACAATACCATCGATTGTCTGTATATGTATACAATATACACATATTATATGTATAGGTAACTTGGCTCATTACGAAACATTCGTCTCAGAATTTTTTTTTTTTAAATAAAGAAACGAAAATTCGGTTAATTATAACATAAAGAAATAGTTTCATTGCTCATCCTTGCAATACCACCACTGTAACTGTAGCTAGTGCTGCTAAATTTTTGTACAAACAATCATTATCGTCTAATTATTACATTTTTTGAGGTAAGAAAATGAAACAGGTGTGTATACCTATACTAACTGCTGTGTATACATATCTTTCAGACAATTCAACATTAAAATCCAAGATTAGCTTTTGCAATTATGTTGTATACGAAAATTATTTAAAAAAAATTTTTAGTTTTACTGACTTTTTGGAATTTCTTCAAACTGTAACATAATAGTAAGGTAGGTATGAAAGATACATAAAAACAGGAGGCAACAAGGTAGCAAGCTTTCATATTATTGTGTTTAACGAATAGTCAGACTTAAATCAATACACGTCAAATTAAAATCATATTGTATTTTAAATCTTTCAAAAAATAACTTCTCACAATAATCACGTACGCTATACCTCATAGAATTGTTTCAATCTGAGAATTTCCTGGATGAAAAGAAGACCTTTTAATAATAGCTACACTGTGTGTTACCATAAAAGCTAATAAAAATTAGAAGATGGGACGGGGCGATTTCAATCGGATTTTAAGCAATAAATGTTTAAAATTTTACGATAAATTGCACCCAAATTCTAAAATCCATTTTTTTCCCAAAATGCAAATTGAATAATGCATTGCAAATTTTATTTAACAATGACAAAAACTAAAAATCATCTAAGTAATTTGATTTAAATTCAGCATAGTGATGGGGAACAGAAACTTATAAAAAATGATATTCTAATTATTGTATTAAGCCTGAAGGAAGTGCAACTTTATCTGAACCTAAACTATACGTAACCGCAACGTGTCTGAATGGATTATATAACAAAGCCGCTGGTGAAATGTAGTGGCTTATTATTGATCCCATAGTTGATGTTAATAAACCTTGAAGGTGATGAAAACGTCTTGATTTGAATATTCAATGTGAGAGAAATGTTATACAATGAACATCAACAATAATACCAACATCGCAATACAAAACCTAAATCAAATTAAATAAACTGACTGAAGAAGAGAATAGTCATCAAATCAATTTTGAGTTGAATTTTCGAAATTCATTTTAAAATCTCTCATCCAAAATTAAAAATATGGATTCCGCGAAGTCTAGGCTAAAGATTTCAAATTATAGATTCCAATTTGAAATAAATAAAATAATTTATCTCATTTCTACGTTGAACCATTTTTCGTTGTAATTTTGAAACCAGCCTTACTTACTTATTTAATTTTTCACTGAGAAAATTTTTCATTTTAATATGAATTTCATTGAAAATTTTGATCTTCTCATGGAAAAGAATCGATTTTCAGAATTTGAATAATTATTATCTGACTTATATGATATAATTTTAACAATCCATCAATCAAATCTGGATCCGTTTTTTCTATTTTTGTAATTAGCAAGCTGACAAAACATTTTGAGCGATTTGCAAAAATGTAAACCATCTTGAAAAATTTCAATGGGCTTGGCAATCTAAATAAACTAATTTTGTAATTTTAGTTGAAGGATACAAATTGCGGCATTATATAATAAACATTCTTAAATATTGTATTAAAAGAATGTTAAGAAGTACGAAGGTACAAAGGTAATATTAATATACAGTTCAACCTCGACTTACGTTCCATATTTTCACTTATTTTATATAAAATTTGAATAAGTTTTATAGAATACATAATTTCAAATTAATTTAGTTTTAATTTATTTTCGAGCATTTTCCATCTTACCATGTATTTTTATATACCGATACTTCGGTCTTAGTCAGAACTCGTTTACAACGTTAAACGAAGTATTCCTGTATGACGGAAAAGTATATTTAAGTATGTTTGATTAATATTCATTTCAATGTAGAATAAAATAAATCCGGTTTATATGCATACTTCCCTCGTTTATTAAATTTAAATGTAAATAAATAACAAAAAAAAAGTGAAGCTCATTTAACCCTATTAAGGCCAAAATGTCTAGGGAACTAAAAAAACATATTTTTTTTATTCTGCTTCTAAACTTTTAAAATCTACTACCTACCGTATTATTATTATGATTCTTAGTATCAACATGAATTAATACCATCATTTTTAATAAATTTTAATCAAATATTAGAATAAAAAACTGATTTGATTACTTAGAAAGACATTCATCATTTTTTCGAATAAAGGATAATATAACAGTTTTTATCAATTTTTTGTTGGTTTTGTGTTTTAAAACAAAACTGAATTTCTTGGTATCAGTTATAAAAAAAAATATGTAAGTATGTACGTACATATACAAAAAGAAACATCTTTTGAACTGAGCAAAGCACCGTAGCAATTGGCTTTGATGTAATTTTTATGATAAGGCACGAGCATAATGTAAGGTTGTGGTGGAGTGGAGTGTATACATACGGTAGAATAATTTGAATTTATGTTGCATATTGAAATATACGAGAGATTTCACACTAGAGAACACAACAAACCAAACAACGAAATTGAATTTTAATAAAGTATATAAACTAGGATACAAATCCTAACAGAATTTCTAAACATTTTACCGCATCATCACGCGGAATCTTCTCTAACATCGTCGTTGTAAAAAAAAATACATTATTCTTGTTTTTGTTAAATTAAAATCAAGTTAAGTAAGAAAAAAATTCTAAGAATTTTCTTACGTTCTTTATTGAAAATTTCATAATACATAACACATACAAAAAAAAAATACCCGAGAAGAAATAAATTTTCCATTTTCTTTGTGTTATAATTTTTTGTGGATATTTTATTTTTTATTGTCTTTATTCAGTTCATTGGTTTTAACATAAACCATTTTTCTGGCCTTATTGATTCCACTTCGTAGCCAAGCTGTAACACAACAGACACCAACATTGTCTTCCAATTAAAATATTTTTTCTACTATTAAGTAAGTATTCCATAATATTGTTAATTTATTGTAATATAATGATTACAATGCGGATGATATGCGGATGATTCTATCTAAATATTATGAGACATCCATCCCAGTACATCAGGTGTTCCTGGATTTCCGGCAGGCCTATGACTCGATCAATCGAGAGAGTTTGTGGTCTGCCCTGGAATACCTAGGAATGCCAACAAAACTGGTACGACTATGTAGGATGATAGTGACGCAGTCTCAATGCTGTGTTAAAGTTGAGAACAGGCTATCGACAATTTTTGTAGTTAACTCGGGTGTTCGGCAGGGAGATGCTCTGTCCCCGATACTCTTTAATCTCATGTTGGAGTACATCTTTCGTAAAACTGAAAATCCGCAGCGTAACATCTTATATCGCCAGTCCAAACAGGTGCTTGCACATGCAAATGTCATATGCGTGATTGGACTGAATAGCAACGGAGTGAAAGAAATACTTGATCCGCTTGTAGAGTTTTCAGCTTCAGTTGGACTTCAGATTAATGAGTCCAAAACGAAATACCTGATCTCTGGTTTTAGGGACAATGGCACACCAGATTTTAGTAGTGGCCACCACACGTTTGAGGGAGTGAGGAGGTTCAAATATTTGGGTTCTCTTATCACTCACGATAACAGTGTGGGTGAGGATATTAAAGTGCGGCTGGCAGCTGGCAGTCGTTCTTTGTATCCTCTAAGGCCACTGCTAAAACCTAAACACTTATCAAGTGCCGTGAAGCTGAAGCTTTACAAAGCGTTGATCAGGCCCGTTGTTATGTTTGGATGTGAAAGTTGGGCACTGACGGATGAGTACGAGAGATGGCTCCTAAAATTTAAGCGAAATAGATGGTACCTACCGAGCTCTGTACAATATCGAGATCAGAGATCTGATGAAGGGCCCCGATATTGTACATGAAGTAAGATCTCAGCGATTTCGCTGGCTCGGGCACGTTCTGCGTGCTGATCCGGAACGAATTGTGCAGCGATCTCTGAAAGGAGAGCCACCATATGGTAGGAGCAGAGGTCGTTGCAGGCGACGATGGCTCCACGGTGTAGAGAACGACTTGGCCTCTTCAGATTGTCTTATACAGTATGAAGACCATGCTCGGGATCGAAACCGCTGGAGCCAAATTGTTGATTCAGTAAGGGGCCAGTAATGGTGTTTAAAACTGTTTATAATATAATAATAATTGTAATATAAGCCGGCATGTATTACCTAAGTTATAGTTTATTATTTAATATAAATATAGTACGTAGGGTTGTATATACACACATATCTGTAATCTAAATCTAGATATGCAGTTGGTGAATATAAAAAGACAAGCGTTCAACCGGATAAAATATAAATAATTTCAGCGTGTGCAACAAATATATAGATAGAATTTTTATTTTGTAATTTTGTGAAAGCTTTAATAATGAAACAGCTTACTAAACTACCCACTGGATTGACATGATCGTTCAGTTGGAAAACCAAAAAAATAAATAAAATTTTAACGACTAAATTTTTTATATAAGTAAAACCAATTATATTTATTTATCCTATGAGTCGCTATATAAAAACAAGCAAGACCTAAAATTTATTATTTATTGGTGAGTATAAGAGGGCAAGTTTGTTGTGTGTTTGTTTTTGAAATTCGCACATTTGTCATTGTGTCACATAAAAAAAAATTTGTCATATTAGAAATTCAGATCAAAAGCTAATTCATGTGACATTTTTCATAAATTTCAATTTATAGTTCAATTCACTTTAATATACATATATATATGTATATATATGTATATATATATATGTATATATATATATATATATATATATATATATATATATATATATATATATATATATATATATATATATATATATATATATATATATATATATATATATATATATATATATATATATATATATATATATATATATATATATATATATATATATGGTGAAAAATACGTGAACTCACAAATTCACTATATGGAGCCGTAAGTCATGTTTTAATTTTATGGTTTTTATGTTTTCAATGCATAGCCTTGATAAAAAAAAAAATTTAAGAATACTTAATTTTTTTTTATTGTTGTTGTTGTTAAAAATACAGGGTGTCAAATTTTGAGAAAAATGATAATCATGATGTTGTATTTATGGCAATAAAAAGAAAACTAATTGTCCGATAATTATAATTTTGGGCTCATTTTAAAGATAAATTAATAACAATTAATAAAAAAATATAAAAATTGTATGTTGTTTAATTTCTTCTTCTTTAAATTTCCCGCCAAAATGTTCTTTTTCAATTTTCTCAAAAACCTATTTTTTTTTTTTTTTTTTTTTTTTTTTTTAAATTTGGCAACTATTATTTTACAACATATTAAAACACTGGACCAGCGTTATTTTTTATATTCTTGCAAAATACGTTTTAGTAAGAGCATTATTTCATTTTTATATGGAAAAACTATATTTGAATAGATATGTATATCTCATTGTTTTGGAATTACATATTTACAAAAAAGACAGTTCAGTTAAATTATTGGTATTTATTTATTTTCAAACCCAAAGATAATTTTACTTTATTGTTTAAAATTCAATCTTATTCTAATTAAAAATCACAATTTAAATTTAAGATAATCATCAGAATTAGAATATTTTTTACAATTCAAATAGCCATCCTCTGTTGGAATGAATGCGTGAAAACCGTGAGTTCCTTTTACTGTTTTTAAATTTTCAAACCTAGTTGCAAGTTTTATTTGCTTTGATTTATGTTCTGCGTCTGAACAAAATCCAAAATTGATATCTGTTTTCAACGTTTTAGCCCATTTAAATAATTCATCTGCATTGGTTATTGTACTGCCGTATTCCATTGTGAGACTAGCTCTGGATGCCATTCTTTTGATGGTACCCCCTACTCCATCACATGGACCTTTTCCATGAGCTGTTGCATGAAAATGCCATTAGCAGTCAACTCCAAAATCCTCTTTGTGTTTTAGGATGTTCTTAAAATTTTTCTTATTTTTATAATGCGTGACTGCACCATCGGTAATATAATAAATTTTAGATAAACTGGATATTTTAGTTTTCAAAAACTGCATTAATTTCTCAATAAATAAGTGAACCGCTACTGTATCGTGGTGAAGACAATCCGATATTATAACGAAGGTGTGGTGATGTAATTTGCCTTCTAAATTTTGGTAAATTACAAATGGATGAATAGTCGCTTGTTTATTATTCCAATGAAAACCTTGTGCGGCATTTTGCATTATAAATGCATAATTTTCTGCAAAATCACATAAAACTATCACCTCGGTAGACTTCAGCGCCAATTTTTTATTTTTTAAGAAACTGGACTGCTGAAGTGAAATGAAGTAATGAGGCAACAGATTCTTCATCTTATTTATGAAATAATCCAGAAATACATCTAACGGTTGTGAAAAAGTTTCCAAATTGCATCTGTCGGTAGAAACCCACTGATTAAACTTTAACTCAGCATCCTCGCAGCCATGCTCCAGAAATGCATTTTTCAAATATTGTTTAAAGTTATCCAGTCCTGGGCAGCTTTCGCATTCTAGAAGGTAACATGTTGGTGTAGGCTCAACACATAATATAGATGAAATACAATCCCGGTAGTCTGCTATCTTTCCGTTGGTAAAAGTTTCCATTTTGGTACCATAAATAATTAATTTGACATTTTGATGTATGGTACACACGCAGACTGTATGCGTTCCACTACTACCTGATTGTACACAGTATTTAGGACGAAGTAGTGAAAATTTGGAAAATCCAATTTTTTTTGACTCATCGCCCTGATGCAACGACTTATATCCCTCGTAGCATTCTTTCAGTGTACACATCATTAGCCGCTTTTGAACTTTAGCCTTATCGATAGTTAAACAATCGTTTTTACCGGGCATTATCCGACTAACATCATCATCAGTGTAATAAGATAATACTGCTTGCTTCAGCTCATCACTTATTCGCTTTCCTACTTTAGTTGCTGGACGACTTAGTGGACCGTTCTTGTCCCGTAGATCTTTAGCTGTTCGGACCATATGTTGCGTTGCGTTGAACTCGCTCTGAATTTCTTGCATGGTTAATGATTTTGGCAATATAGTAAGTAACTGAATCTTATCACTGGTTTTCTCCAGTTCTTGGAATTTGGTTTTTAGGTCACCAATCAATTCATCATATAGTTTAATCTTCCTTTGGTCATCGGTTGACTGATTAAAAAGCGGCACGATTCCCGAAACCAAAGATGTTGATAATGTCATTGAAGTTAAACCGATTAATTTTTGCTGCTGCTGTTTTGGCCTGACTTCCAATGTACTCGGATATATAGGAGACTTCCCAATAACGGGTAACACCTCATTTATTTTTTCCAAAACAGCTATATTTTTGAAATAACACGCTTCACTATCACTACTATCATCGTCATCGGCTATTTGCGGTGTTATAGGTGATGTTGCTGATGGTCCCGCAACTGGTGACAATTCTGGTTCTATTTTTCGTCGTTTGCAGGTTAGATTTATATAGCACGTTGAACAGATATACAATTTATCTTGATTCTCAACCGATTGTGGCATTAATTGCTTAACATAATCCGTAACTGGTTTTAGTTTACTCGAACACTTTGAGTCGCGAAATGGTTTACAACACTTTCGAAATTTATCCATTATCAAATTTAATGCACTAGTACTTATTTATCAGTCACTTTAACACTGTTTTTTTTACAAATTTTAAAAAATGTTGCTCCTTATTTAAATGTTGTTTACAAATAATCACAATGTCAACTAATCAAAATTTTAAATTTTAACTGTTATTTATATCGACAATATTTTTTTTTTGGTTTTCAAAAGAATTACTCATCGTTTAACAGGTACACCTGTCAAGTAAAAATAATCAACCCCCCCAATAAAAAAGGAAAAAAAACATTTTATTTAGTCTTATAAAATAATCTAAGAAACAAAAGGGATTTATGGTACTATGGTTAACCAATTTTCAAACGATATAAACCAGGGGGTGGCACCTTCCAATTCGGTGACTCATACTTAAATATGACGCTAAATTAAATATTATTAATAAACAAAACAAAAAAATTAAACAGTAGCAAAACACTGAAATATCTATTCAAATATAGTTTTTCCATATAAAAATGAAATAATGCTCTTACTAAAACAGATTTTGCAAGAATATAAAAAATAACGCTGGTCCAGTGTTTTAATATGTTGTAAAATAATAGTTGCCAAATTTAAAATAAAAAAAAAAAAAAAAAAAAAAAATAGGTTTTTGAGAAAATTGAAAAAGAACATTTTGGCGGGAAATTTAAAGAAGAAGAAATTAAACAACATACTAATTTTATATTTTTTTGTTAATTGCTATTATCTTATCTTTAAAGTGAGTCCAAAATCATAATTATCGGACAATTAGTTTTCTTTTTATTGCCATAAATACAACATCATAATTATCATTTTTCTCAAAATTTGACACCCTGTATTTTTAACAACAACAACAATAAAAAAAAATTAAGTATTCTTAAATTTTTTTTTTAATCAAGGCTATGCATTGAAAACATAAAAATCATAAAATTCAAATATGACTTACAAAAATTTGTGATTTCACGTATTTTTCACCATATATATATATATATATATATATATATATATATATTTTGCTTTGTTCCCAATGGTAACAACCACATCACAGCGCGTGGTTTTTCCAATTCTGATTATAATTTTTAATTAAAATAATTCGTAAATAAATTAACTTTATTGGATAAAACTGTAAAAGTAAGAACCAAAACTAAATAAATTTCGTAGTTTAGAATTAATAATTGTACTGAAATGTTAAATTTCACCCTTACTTATTATGATGTTTTGTTCTATAAAACTTGAACGCGTTGAGTCTCCATTGTGAAAGATGGCTTATTGTCAAGTGCTTTACGATAAAAAAATAAAAATAAAAATGAAAGGGGGAGCAGTTCGATTTTTCAGCAAAAGACTATTTAAAACTGAAATTTATACGATATATTGTACGTTAACACCAAAGTTGAAAACGGTTACTTGAAAGTATGTACAATTGTCTTTCCAACCAGCACACGTGAAAATCGGACAAGGAATACTTAAGATACACGAATTTAAAGATGTGAACATTTGAGTTTCCGACAAAAACAAATTCTAACGGAACTCCGCGTATTTTGACCTACTCAAATTATATTTTTTTTTATCTACTTATATCTACCATCTCCCCGAATTTCAAAAAAATTGGACACCTTGCCCCGTATATGTCTTTTTTTTGTCTGATTTCGCGTGGAATGGCTGTATATATATATATATATATATATATATATATATATATATATATATATATATATATATATATACATATATGTATATATATATATATATATATATATATATATATATATATATATATATATATAAGTTCAAAATTATTCAAAAAGCAAAGTATGCAGTTCCTTAACTTAAAATGTGAATATACGCTTCTTCATTCTTTTTCACGATTGTTACCAATCGACTCTATATCCTATAATTAATTTTATTTGCTTATTTTAATTTCTTACCTACAATTTATTTAAATCAAAAACAATAACTTACCTAACACAAACGAAAAATTATTTAATCAAAAGTGCTAAAGAGTTTTAGTAAATGAGGTTAAGAAAGCCATCAACATAATTATGGATAGTGTACCTGGACTACGTTTATTTTGGCAAGAATAAAGGACTGTTATGATGGATGCCTATTCCAAAATGGGTTGAGCGCTGCAGAATTAACTCGAATGAAACCAATTCATGGTATATTTAATTCAGCTAGCGGAGCCTGTCAATTAAATTTAGCAGAACCAACATCGGCGATATCTTATACATCATTACCATAACAAAATAAAACATCAGCGTTACCAATACATGAAATGCAAATTATACATACACGACGGAATTGGGGATGCCTTCAAACGAAATGCCACGAAAGCCAGCCTGCAGTGACCATACTCAAATAACCATAGCACAACAACTTTTCGATTGGGCTACAACAAATGAATCAAACATTACTTTTAGATTTTGTACAAATCAAGAGTACAGAAAGGTGGATTATCATTGCTTTGTTCACAATGGTAACAACCACATCACAGCGCATCGATTTTCCAATTCTGATAATTTTTATAATTTTAAATTAAAATAATTCGTAGATAAATTAACTTTATTGAATAAAACTGTAAAAGTAAAAACCAAAACATAAATTTCGTAGTTTAGAATTAATAATTGTACTAAAATGTTAAATTCCACCCTAACTTGTTATGACGTTTTGTTCTATAAAACTCGAACGCGTTGAGTCTCCATCGTGAAAGATGGTTTATTGGAAAGTTATTGTCAATTTGTCAATTGCTTTACGATAAAAAAATAAAAATAAAAATGAAAGGGTGAGCAGTTCGATTTTTCAGCAAAAGACTATTTAAAACTGAAATTTAAATGATATATTGTACATTAACACCAAAGTTGCAAACGGTTACTTGAAAGTATGTACAATTGTCTTTCCAACGAGCTATTATACACGTGAAAATCGAACAAGGAATACTTAAGCTACACGAATTTAAAGATGTGAACATTTGAGTTTCCGACAAAAACAAATTATACCGGAACTCCGCGTATTTTGACCCCACCGAGTTTTTACTCAAATTATTTTTTTTTTTATCTATATCTACCATCTCCCTGAATTTCAAAAAAATTGGACACCTTGCCTCCGGATGGGATATATATATATATATGTATATATATATATATATATATATATATATATATATATATATATATATATATATATATGTATATATATATATGTATATATATATATATGTATATATATATATATATATATATATATATATATATATATATATATATATATATATATACTTATATATATATATATATATATATATATATATATATATATATATATATATATATATATATATATATATATATATATACTTATATATATATATATATATATATATATATATATATATATATATATATATATATATATATATATATATATATATATATATATATATATATATATATATACTTATATATATATATATATATATATATATATATATATATATATATATATAAATATATATCGTATATCCTCGTACAGTCGTACATACATATGATGGTTGGTTTGTCATTATAATAAAATAAAAATATCAAATTAATTTAATTTAAATACGTATTTAATTTGTCGTGAGGAATAAAGTTAGGCAACTATTTGTTGTCAGTAGTTAGATATAACTTTCTAAAAAAAATTCTATCCTTTACTCCTACTGAGAAGTAATCCTCCAACATTATTTACTAAATAAAGAATTAAGTAAGTGTAAACGACGCTGATTTAAATCAAGGTTGTTTGACACGACACGCTTATTATTGAATTTTAACGTTGGAATATTTGTACTCATCTTTTTAGTTTCAGTTCAGTTAAAAAATGGATATCCATAACATAAATCTTTTTAGACTTGTTTCAAATAATAATAACTAACTTTTGCCAATTAGGTCCACAAAATCATTCCTTTTGTAATATAATATTCCGCATAATAAATTTATGTATTATCTGAATAATATATTCTGAATCATACTAATCACACCAGTGATGAATCACCACATTTAACAACATATCTTTCTATATTTATATTTTACATAAATTAAAAATCAAAGTTATTCTGCAAATTTTATACAATAAACCACAATATTCAATGTTTTTTTAAAATCGTGCTTAACTTAAAAAAAAAAAAAAAATTGTACATATTCGAAAAATGATAAATGATATGTACACAAGTGGTGCGATTGTATATATTTTATTACTTGTACGTATAGAGCAAGTATTTTATTGAAACTTACATAATTCATAATAAATTAATTTGAAATTATTGTTCGCTTCTGTAGTATAATGTATGTGTGTATATATGAATTTAGTAATTGATAACCTTCTCTAAATAAATTATTTGTTGTTTTTGTTTATGCAATATGTCGGATTTTAATTTAAAACCTTTTTACCCATATATGCCAAGTTAAATAAAGATCACATATTATTATATGAATAACCACAGACACCAATCAAAAGTTATGATAAAAAACTATTTTGACATTTTCTTAAAAAAAGATATTTTTTGGCAAAGAAAGTAATTTAATCAAATTTTCTGAAATAATTGAATTACTCGTCGACTTATAAATTATAATTTTAAGTTATTTATATGAATCTCAGACGTGAATAAAATATTGTAAAATCACGGTCCAAATTATAAAGAGTGATTTAACAGATAGATTCTGGAAACTGCATGGTCATTCTGTAAATGTATGTTCCGTAAAATTCGTTATTCGTTACTTCGACCGACATAATCGCTCTAGTGAGTTGCCAACGGTGCCATGATTTAAAAAAACTGGATCCACGCTTGATGTGGGGCATTCTAAAATCGTACTTTTCAGAGATTGTCGATGGCGTCACAGCTACCACCATTTTCGAACGATACCTTAACATGTTAAGGACATTCTTATGGAACAAATTGAATCGCTTTATTGTGCTCGAAGTCGCCAACCGCTTAATATCCAGAAAAGGAGAGGCCAATTGGATTCCAACATCATACGATATAAATCCTTTTTACTTAAGTAATTTAGGATTATTTAAAAATAATGTTTATATATATATATATATATATATATATATATATATATATATATATATATACATAATATATATATAAATAATAACAGTGTTAAAGGCCATTACTGGCCCCTTACTGAATCAACAATCTGGCTCCAACGGTTTCGATCCTGAGCTTGGTCTTCATACTGTCTTAGACAATCTGAAGAGGCCAAGTCGTTTTCTACATCGTGGAGCCATCGTCGCCTGCAACGACCTCTGCGCCTACCATATGGTGGCTCTCCTTTCAGAGATCGCTGCACAATTCGTTCCGGATCAGCACGCAGAACGTGACCGAGCCAGCGTACTCGCTGAGATCTAACTTCATGTACAATATCGGGGATCTTCATCAGATCTCTGATCTCGAAATTGTACAGAGCTCGGTATGTATACCATCTATTTCGCGTTTAGGGCCGTAAATCACACGCATGATTCTTCTCTCAAATGTAAGGAGCCATCTCTCGTACTCATCCGTCAGCGCCCAACTTTCACATCCAAACATAACAACGGGCCTGATCAACGCTTTGTAAAGCTTCAGCTTCACGGCACTTGATAAGTGTTTAGATTTTAGCAGTGGCCTTAGAGGATACAAAGAACGACTGCCAGCTGCCAGCCGCCCTTTAATATCCTCACCCACACTGTTATCGTGAGTGATAAGAGAGCCCAAATATTTGAACCTCCTCACTCCCTCAAACGTGTGGTGGCCACTACTAAAATCTGGTGTGCCATTGTCTCTAAAACCAGAGATCAGGTATTTCGTTTTGGACTCATTGATCTGGAGTCCAACAGAAGCTGAAAACTCTACAAGCGGATCAAGTATTTCTTTCACTCCGTTGCTATTCAGTCCAATCACGCATATGTCATCTGCATATGCAAGCACTTGATTGGACTGGCGATATAAGATGTTGCGCTGAGGTGTTTCAGTTTTACGAAAGATGTACTCCAACATGAGATTAAAGAGTATCGGGGACAGAGCATCTCCCTGCCGAACACCCGAGTTAACTGCAAAAATTGCCGATAGCCTGTTCTCAACTTTAACACAGCATTGAGACTGCGTCACTGTCATCCTACACAGTCGTACCAATTTTGTTGGCATTCCTAGGTATTCCAGGGCAGACCACAAACTCTCTCGATTGATCGAGTCGTAGGCCTGCCGGAAATCCAGGAAAACCTGATGTACGGAGATGGATGTCTCATAATATTTAGATAGAATCATCCGCAGCGAAAAAACCTGATCAGTGACTGATCGATTCGGACGAAATCCTCCTTGATAGTCACCAACCAAGCCCTCCGCCAGAGGAGTGATTCTATCCAATAAAATGTATGACAGTAACTTGTATGCTGTGCAAAGGAGAGCTATACCACGATAATTCTCACACTTCAAGCGGTCTCCCTTCTTGAAGATGGGGCATATCGCGGCCACTTTCCATTCATCAGGCATAACTTCGGTTCGCCATACTAATCGAATAAGGTCGAAAAGACAGTTCCACAAAGTATATATATATATATATATATATATATATATATATATATATATATATATATATATATATATATATATATATATATATATATATATATATATATATATATATATATATATATATATATATATATATATATATATATATATATATGTATATATATATATATATATATATATACAGTAAAACCTCTGTATATTGGACAGCGAAGGGACTTATCATAACTGTCCAATTTTTGGAGGTGTCCAATATATGGAAAATTATTTTTCAAGTAAAAAATACATGACGTCAACAGTTTAATTTTTATTTCATGTTTAATTCATAGTGTATTTAATAAAAATAACAAATCATAAATAATATCAAATTTAACAAATTATACGTAAGACATATTTCGAATATAATGTATGTAACATATATTACATAGGTATTAGGTATAGTTAATTCAGTACATTGAATAAAAATATCAAAAAAAACTAAATTAATATCACAAACTATTAAATATACATATGCAGCAGAAATTTACTTTGCGCAATACCCTATATCTTAATAATTTTGTTTAAAAAAATAATCAATGGTTGTTTGCAATTTGGTTTGCTGAGATTAAACTCATTTGAAGTTTGCTTTCCAAAGCCAAGATATCATTGAAAATAGACGGACAGGTATCTAACGACAAATGTTTCACTACTTCAAGTGCTTTAAAGGCTTCTTCAATTGAAACCTTTGGCTCATCCGTTTCATGGTCTGATTCAACCTCTTCAGATCAATCTTCTAAGTTCCACAACAAATTGCTATGCCATCGTCAGATGCGACAAACTATTCGAATTGATCGGCCGGTACTCCCTCTGCCTCATGAATGGGTATAATATCTTCAATTTCGTTGCGCTCATCAGTAGCATTAATACTGAATCTCTAGCTGTACAAAAGATTTTGTGCAACGTTGAATAGTGTTGGTCCTACATACATTTATTGTTAGTTACCTAATAATATACAGAAATGACGTCCACCATACGGAGGTAAAAATTATAGAAAAACAATACACAAATGACTATTTTACTGTCCAATATCCAATATACAGAGGTTGTCCAATATATAAAGGAAATGGAAAAAGTTTTGATAAATTTTGTATGGATTTTCAAGGGACTGAATAGAAGTGTCCAATATATAGGAGTGTCCAAAATAGAGGAGTGTCCAATGTTGGAGGTTTTACTGTATATATATATATATATATATATATATATATCAATAATACACAGATAATTCAGCATCTGAACGAAAACAATCGAACTACCATAGATTCCACTGACTAACTTTTATTGCGATGACAATGTTGGACCACCCTTTATATGAATTACAACTCTATATAACGCACACTGATCAACGCTTTGTAAAGCTTCAGCTTCACGGCACTTGATAAGTGTTTAGATTTTAGCAGTGGCCTTAGAGGATACAAAGAACGACTGCCAGCTGCCAGCCGCCCTTTAATATCCTCACCCACACTGTTATCGTGAGTGATAAGAGAGCCCAAATATTTGAACCTCCTCACTCCCTCAAACGTGTGGTGGCCACTACTAAAATCTGGTGTGCCATTGTCTCTAAAACCAGAGATCAGGTATTTCGTTTTGGACTCATTGATCTGGAGTCCAACAGAAGCTGAAAACTCTACAAGCGGATCAAGTATTTCTTTCACTCCGTTGCTATTCAGTCCAATCACGCATATGTCATCTGCATATGCAAGCACTTGATTGGACTGGCGATATAAGATGTTGCGCTGAGGTGTTTCAGTTTTACGAAAGATGTACTCCAACATGAGATTAAAGAGTATCGGGGACAGAGCATCTCCCTGCCGAACACCCGAGTTAACTGCAAAAATTGCCGATAGCCTGTTCTCAACTTTAACACAGCATTGAGACTGCGTCACTGTCATCCTACACAGTCGTACCAATTTTGTTGGCATTCCTAGGTATTCCAGGGCAGACCACAAACTCTCTCGATTGATCGAGTCGTAGGCCTGCCGGAAATCCAGGAAAACCTGATGTACGGAGATGGATGTCTCATAATATTTAGATAGAATCATCCGCAGCGAAAAGACCTGATCAGTGACTGATCGATTCGGACGAAATCCTCCTTGATAGTCACCAACCAAGCCCTCCGCCAGAGGAGTGATTCTATCCAATAAAATGTATGACAGTAACTTGTATGCTGTGCAAAGGAGAGCTATACCGCGATAATTCTCACACTTCAAGCGGTCTCCCTTCTTGAAGATGGGGCATATCGCGGCCACTTTCCATTCATCAGGCATAACTTCGGTTCGCCATACTAATCGAATAAGGTCGAAAAGACAGTTCCACAAAGTATATATATATATATATATATATATATATATATATATATATATATATATATATATATATATATGTATATATATATATATATATATATATATATATATATATATATATATATATATATATATATATATATATATATATATATATATATATATATATATATATATATATATATATATATATATATATATATATATATATATATATCAATAATACACAGATAATTCAGCATCTGAACGAAAACAATCGAACTACCATAGATTCCACTGACTAACTTTTATTGCGATGACAATGTTGGACCACCCTTTATATGAATTACAACTCTATATAACGCACACATTTATAGTGTTATGACCAAAGTCATCTTAATTGACATTGATTATTAGAGGAACTAATATTTAATAATGAATGTTATTTACAAAGATGCTTTTACTTTATAATTTAGCGTTAAAACTCTAGTTGATTTGTTACACAAAAATAGACATAAAAATTCATATAGCATCTTATCTCTACAATGTCTATAAAACTTGACCCTGATTATACCAGAGAATCCAATTAATATAAAACAATTAAGTAATATGATATGTGAATAATTAATCATCGCTGTTTATATAACATAATACATTCTATACATTTTTGTCCATACTTACCGGCAAACTTTGTATAGCGCTACCTCATTCGATTAATACGCTATATTTGATTATGGCCCAATTTTGATTTTCTATTTTTTCTCTCTTTTCATAGTAGGTAGGGCCCCTGGATTGAATTCTGGCATAAACTTGATTGCATTAGATGTATTGAATAAAATTGAGGATTTTTTATATTTTATAAATTGAAATTTTTTAAATTAAAATTTTGAGATCTCCAAATTAAATTTAATTTCAAATTCTCTTTAATTCACGTACAAAATTGATTTATTATAATTATGATTTTAATATGTCTGTTTGAAGACTCGAATAAATTGATTAGATTCAAAATTTTGTCATACTTGTTACGCAATTCGAATATTTTGACTTCCATGCCAGTTTATTTTGACTTCCGTGCCAAATTTAGGAACACAGAATTAATATTGCCTACAATTTATTGCTAAAATTAAAAGAAATTTAAATACGACACACGTAGAATTTGTTTGGTGCTCAGCTATAAGGGTACATCCTAGAATTCAGTCAACTGAGCAATTTACGCAAGAATTCGTCCAAAAATATAGTTCTGCAGCAATAGCAGCAACGTCTTAAGCACTTTTTGCAGTAATCTTATACTAGCTGTTTTATACATGTCAATTTTGTATGCAGTTGATTATATTTAAATGCAGATAAAAGCAATCCAGCTTGACGGCATTTCAGTTTAAATGCCCCCTAATTTGGGGAATTTACTGAAATAATGATTCAAAAAGTGTTTAGTAATCTCGAATAATACAAAAATGTAGTAGAATATATTGTAACGCTAGATATAGTGGGTACCCAAAAAAGCGCTCGATTTTTCATTACTGATTTTTTCAATTTTATTTTAAACAAAATAGTCGTATGTGAACCTTATTTTCGTCTTTGGGTTCTAGTTTGGCAATTTGTTTTATAGTTTACTGGAACACATGGACGACGTTAACCGTGATAATTCTGTATACAAATACATAACAATGAAATGATAACATTTTGTACTATGAGAAGATATGTCTCACAAAGTCGCTTATCAATATTGTGTGTAAATATAATAAGCAAAACTTCATATATGTACTGGATTGCTCAAGACGTATACATGTACATATGTACTATAGAATTCCACGAAATATTTTGGCGCAAGCCATTTTATCGCTTATCATTTTATCTGGCACAATTATTTGCAATGAAGCTGCGGAAATATACTTTTTATATGTATATTAAAGCTAAAATCTCGGATTATCATTTCCTTTATAATGAAAAATTTTCTCTATCTTCAACGTAATTAACCTAGATACAAAAGTCGTATAAAATGTATAGATGCTTATACATGTGAAAATACATAAACCACATATCCATCAATATACAATTTATTGTATTTTAAAATCTATTTTAGTTTTATATACCTTTATATTTCAATTAATTATTTTAGTTTTATATATATATATATATATATATATATATATATATATATATATATATATATATGTATATATATATATATATATATATATATATATATATAAATATATATACTTATATATATATATATATATATATATATATATATATATATATATATATATATATATATATAAATATTTATATATATATATATATATATATATATATATATATATATATATATATATATATATATTATATATATATATATATATATATATATATATATATATATATATATATATATATATATATATACATCACAGCTATATATCATTAATATTGTTCAAATATATAAAAGGTGAAAATTAAAAACTTCGCGTATAATTAAAAAATTCCGCGTTTAATACTTTATATATAGTAAACTAATATTTTAAATTTATATGTAAATTCCAAAATTTTTATATATTCTAAAGCACGGTTATTTAATCTATTTACTAAATTATAAGCATGTTATGTACGTAAATATTTACGAATAATTATTTATTTAGCTATTGATTAAACTGATTACAAATACTTAAAAGCTTACATAAATGTAAACTATAAAATAATTAATTACAAAGACAGTTACTTATATTAAAAAATAAAAACTTTCTTATTTGCGGAATGGAATGCTATTTAATTAAGATAATAACAATGAAAATAACTATCATTAAAATTTCTCGCTTTAAACATTTAAATTTAATTGAAATATTCGAAATTGATCGAATTATAAAAGTAATCACTTGACCGACAATGTGTTAACCATTTCATAATTACTTTTTTTTTACAACTTTTGTATACTTATATGTAAGTATGTTGCATGTTGTCTAATATATTTATGGTGACACTATTCCTTGATTTTTAATATTTATTATGGCACAAGCACAACGTAAGTTCAATTAAAATCAACTACATATTTAATGGAAATTAAACACGAAATGCAATGTAGTTTAAAAACAAAAACGGGGATAAATTTAAAATAGCATAATCCGACTTGAAAATTTATAAAAAATGCAATAATACAGGATTTGAAAAATATATATTCTTGTGATAAAAACCATTTTGGACAAAACGTAAATTATAGTACATACGTTCAAACCCATTAAACTTTAATATTAAACTATCGACTAAAATTTCCAATTTTCTTTAGAGTGAATAATAATTAAAATTTTGGAAAGTCTTCACTTTTTATTTTTTCAATAATAAAGATATTAAAAACCCACGGTGTAGAAATAGGAATCTCATATATCATTATTTTGTTCCAGATTCCAATGTAGGAATTTTATACTGTGAAGAAGTATAAAGTGGAAAGTACATATAAACATTTTTAATTTTATAAAGTAGAGGAGACAAGAAAAGTTTATGTTCAGCTGAAAAAACTAATATACCAGAATTCACACAGCCCTATGCAATTGTGTACAGTATCTACAGTAGTCTCGGATGATATGGATGGAATATTCACAATTACGGACTAAATATTTTATTTACATGTTTTTCGAGGAATCAACAATAAATTATTTAGAAGTTTGTACGTACATTTTATGCATGTTTGACAACAAATAAAATGTTAAAAACTTTATTTTTTTTAAAATTATAAATGAATTAATGATTTGTTTAAGTTTACTTTGTTCGTTTTAAATGAATAAGTAGATATGTACGTAAATGATTTTGTTTTATTGTAATTTGTTCGTAAACGGTTTCCTTGCTTTATATAAGTAAGTTTCCTACAAAAATCGTCCATCCTGTTTTGTAATAGATATGTAATTTAAAATTAATTAAAGTAATTAATTAATAATTAAATGTAGTTACCAAAAAATTTTATATTTTATTTATATGGCCATTTTAAAGGTCTCTTTAGTTTTTGATATAGGATATTATAAAAATGTAGTAAAAAAAAAATATATATCTCTGGAAGTTTTAAGATCAAAAATAGAGTAGTAAAGATTAAAATGAAAACTATAGACAAAATAAAATACATATATTCAATGTTTGTTAAACTAAAACTGATTTTAATGGTATTTGGGGCCCTGTCGTTTGTTACAATAAAAATATGGCATTATCCGGTGTACGGAATTAAAATAAAGCTGTATTAAAAAGTGTTGTTTCCTGATTTAAAATCTGTTTTTATATTAAATTTATTTTTGTAAAACACATTCAGACAAATAAATTTAAAAAAGTTTCAGTTTTTCATACAAAAACTCATGTTTAATTCTATATTTATTAAATTAATTTCTTTGTAAAATTAAGTAGTTTAAATTGACTCACAATTTAAAATACTTCTACTTAATTAATCATATACATTTTCAACCAAATAAATTGTTACAAACTAATTAATTGCTAAATAAAATAGGTATATATTCAAAAGGCTTATGCTCACAGAACTTTTTTTAACATAAATGGTGGGGGTTTTAACACGAAAGTGTGAACATCAAAATATAATTACATATACACTACATGTACATACATTTTTCAATAACTATTAATTTTTTCAACATCTCATATTCTTTCAGTTTAAACATAAAATTTTTTATATTGATTCTAAACATTTCAGATTTCATAAGAACCATTTTAACATAGCAAACAACCATAAAATTTGCCTAACATACGCTTGTACAAGGTGATTTTTATTTTAAGCCTAATTTCCATTATCAATAATTTACTGACAGTATCTTTTTTAATGAACAACGAATGTAAGTAGTAACAAAAATTGAACAATCCATGAGAGCAACAAGGACTACCTTTTTTATGGTAAAATTTTATATACATTTTGACATATTTTTTGTTAATAAAATATAAATAGAAATTATTTTTTTAAAATTTCCCATTTTTACGTAATTTAAATGTAGATCGAAAACTGCCATAAAAAAATTGAATTCATATTTATTCCAAGAAATTATGGCAGTAGGTATAACCAGTATTTTTGACTGAAAATGATTTTTGCCTCTCTCGGACATTAAGCGAATCTATATTTTTGTCCCATCCTTCTTTATGCGTAGTTTTGAATGACATTACAAATAATATGTAAAAGGATATTTTCTTTGGCTAGTTGAGACACACATTTTATATTCAGGGTGCTGGATAAATGAATCTGGACCGGTAAAGTCCAGGCCAGATCTGCTTGGTTAATACACACGAACTGGCGTTAGACCATCTGACGTTCGTTTCTTTTATGGCTTCCTCCTGAAGCATCAGTTTATATGAAGCAAGCGGTATCTTTATATCCCGCATGCTTTGGGACATTAGGCGTGCTGTACCCTTGCGGCCAACTCATCTGCCATTACATTCCCACATTGTGAAACATACTCAAAATATTATGCTTATTATATATTATGTTTATTATATATTAATAATAAACAATACAATGTTTTATATTTGGTGTAAAATTTACCTTCAAAGTGCTCTCATCCGAGTAGTTCTAGTGCTTTATAGAAAACCACTAAACGAAAATGTCAGTAATGTTACATTGGCCTACAAATAATTTTGGCTAATAGTTTATGCCTCAACTTTCCCGACAGATAAGGAAAAATAACTATTTTCGACTGCTACCGTCGTATAATTTTTGTAATATGTTATGGAAAAAAAGGAAAGCAATACTAAATATTGTACTATTTGTTTCGATTATGGTTTGACCACTAAAATATACGTCGAAAAAACATTCGAAGATGTAAGAATGTTTGATTTTACATTTTCGACTTTATTTTGAATGAGATACAATCAGTATTTCTTCCCTTTTTCTTTAATTATATTAAAATAACTGCCCCAGACAACCAAATAAATACATACATATTTAGTTTTCACAATTTTTTTTAGATATTTTCAAAAATCCTTTAATTTTCAAAAAGAATTTAATTATAGAACAACTTTCTCTAATCTACTTTTCTACAAGCACTAACTTGTTATAATTAATTAATAAATAAAAACGTCGAATATCACAAAAATTCGAACATGTGCATTTCAAACATAAAATTAAACTTCAATTCCATTAACCGATAGTCATTATTCATTAATATTTCCATTCATTAATATTCAATTAAAAATCATGCAGCCTATAGCGAACTTTGTAGGAAATTTAGATTTAAAAAAAAGAATCCTTAAAAAAAGACGATAAGAGATTTGTAACGTATTTGGTTCTGTTTTAAAAAATTGTATATCGACAAATTCAAAGATGGCTTCAGGGCTTGCTTCACGAAAATGTAACTACTGTAGCACAATTTTATAAGATAAAGAGAAAACAAAAAATAATTTTCGCTTTCTTTTCATACCAACTTAGTTCTTTTATTGTATTTCAGCATAATTTTAAATGATGAAAAATATGTAACTCTATTATTTTGGCCTGCGTTACATATGTACTGCTATACATTTTCGTGAAGCAAGCCAGCCTCACGAGTAATTTGGACTGTTGCTTGTGTCAAATTACAATATATGTACATACATATACGTATTTCGCGATTAAGGCAAATCTAGAAGACTATTTATTTTCAAATCAACATAAAATTGTAAACAATTTTAGAAGCGGTACGTTTACCCTGTATTATAATATTCTTGGTATTTTCTATATATGTATGTCCAGACCGAACGTCATCATATGTATATAGAATAGAAATATATAGTTTCAAACAAAAATCTTTATGTATAGTATGTATGATGTATGTATTTTTATGTATAGTATGTATGATGTATATATATATGTCTATATATAAAAAATTACAAACCATAAAAAACGGAAGTTGAATTTGTGGTTAACAATTATTACTTTTTTTCCTTACTCTGTGTAGACTCAGTTGTACATAGTACAGTGTACACATTTCTATATTTAAATATTAAAAATAATCATCATGATGAAAAATACATAAAAAACAACATAAATTCATTAAAATATATATGTATATGAAACATTAAGGCTAAAAGCATAATATATAAAATGTAAAATTATTTTATTTCTTTCAAATAGAAATTGTAATCGATTTACAATATCTACATACAAACATATATGTAACGTTATGTGTTAGATAGATGTTTTGTTTATTAATGAGGGGTTAACAATTTTTTCCTATTTTTTTTTATCTAATATCTAAAAACCTAACTCGTCGTAAACCATAAAGGGAGGAAATATGAGTATAAATTCACTTAAAAAATAACAAAACCCAAAAGCCACCCCAAAATCAATTTTCTGTATATGTACATATGTATATAATATACGAGTATATACGTGTACAACAACAACACGTATCCACATCGCCATCATACGTATTGTACTATATATGTATGGAGATGTTTCCTATGTACGATATAGAAACATTGTTTTGAGTTGATTTTTAATTTTACAAAACACAGAAAAAAAAATTGTTTGGTATGATGGTAAAATAATTGAATTTTTCTCTTCTTATTGTTTATTAAAAGACATTTTGTTTATCTAAGTTACAATACCCGCATCGTTTTACTGAAAAAAAATTATTTTTTATCTAACCCGTATTTATAGTAATATAGAGGAGGCTGGTTATAATAATTAGTTAAAAATTAAATTTAAAATTGATTGGAAGTTTCGATCGATTTTGATTGAATATTTTGCGAAATTTATATGTGTACAACAAAAGTATAATATTGATTTATGTATATAATCGTAAGTTCGAAAAAATTGTATTTAATTAGCATTATAACGATTGACGACCACCCACAATTATATTGTTGTATGGTATAGAATTTTAAATGATTGAAAAGCCGTAGGAAAAGGTCGTCATTAAATATTTATATTTTCCAATTTTTTATTTATTTTTAACTTAACCCCATTTCAATTGTGATAAAGAATTATATGTATGTACTCGTATATGTTTATGTACATAAATGATATATGATTGCTGACTATGCATAAATAATATAAAACCTCTTGTTTCTATATAAATAGAGTATGATGAAGCGACTCGATGACAACTAATTATTATTATTTTTTGTTTGTAGTGTACATATTTTGGATAAGTTGCCTATAACTACATAGGTTTGTGATTTATTCGAACATACGTTTTATAATGTATAAATAATTTCTTTAAATATAAAATTCCACAACAAAGAATCATGGAGCTCATTGTGTAACTGATAGCTTTCTTGTGTAATTAAATTAGATTATTCAATTTATTGATTTAAGTATATGAAATTTGAGAGGCATTTTTTTATTTATTAAAAGGGTTGAAACTTACTAAGGATTAGTAAACTTTAAAAGATTGAAGAAAGGAACTAATCTGTCTTCAAAGATCCGGAAGAGAACACTTGAAATCTAGCTCCGACCAAAACCGGTTACGGCTTGGAGATGAACAAAACCAGTAAGGGATGTGACCAAGATTCTCAGCCGATTCTTTTTTAACGTTAATACATATTTAGTGAACCTCATGTTGGATTACTTAATGAATCATTTCGCCTTACACCAGCTATTCACACGATCACTTAAGGCCTCGATTATATCAATCGCGTTTATAACACTTTTTTGGTAGCTTTACCATTCACACAACATTCATTCATCACATTCACACAAGTACAGTATACCCACCTGCGCATTGCTCCATGTCACCCTGTACAGTGACATTGAAGATGGGTCGGCCCATGTGTTCTACATTCCAACAGAGGGTCATAGATGTTTTTAATTTAATCACCGATCGTAATCGGGACATGGAAATCCATTTGCATCCCCCGCCTCTGTTGGGATTCGAACCCGGGACCTCCCGATCCAAACATCGTAGCTTTAACCACTGCGCTATTTGCTCGGTCAGAGATATTGTTAATAGAGCGCTAATACCAGATTGATTTATTTTGGTATTGATCGCAGTATTAAAATTTGTTTACTTCTAATAAACGCGCCATTTAAAATTTTTTTTAAATTTATTTATATTTTAATTGATTGATTTTAATTTTTTAGTTCAATTTTTAACTATTTATTTAGGTTCAGGAAAATTATACAAATGACATTTGACCAATTTTAGAAAAGTGATTTCGATCTGATAATAAAAAATTTAAGTTAGAATTTTGAAAATGTTGCACAAGAATGATAAATTAAAATTAAACTGTAGTAAGAGATATAGCAATTCGAAAATCATAGAATAGAATCTAACAATCTAAATAAGAACTTTATTATTCTTGATAGATAGATACAATTTGCCAGTTTACCGTGCGATTAAAGCCGTACTAAATTTTTATAACATATATTTAGTAAATGTCGGAGAGAGCAATATCAATACTTCCGTTCTGATTGGTCAACACATAAATTGAAGAGTTAACAAAAAATGGCTTCTTCCAGACGTATCTAAAATGGGATAAAAATTGCAGTTATAGTATAGGGCGATTCAATAAAACTTGTACATTTTCTTTTTTAAATAAATCACTAAAATTTGTCGAAATGATTTTTCCCCAGAATCAGAATCGTATGTATCTTTGACCTCGTCAAATTGTTCTATATAGCAAAAATAGAAAGAAAAAAAACATTGTGCAAGATAGTTTTGTACGAGGTAGGCTACAATTGAGCCTTCAATTGTATATAATTAATTAGCTACAATTTAATGGTTTATATACTTAGTTAATTACTTGGTCAAGAACAGCCATATTATTGATTTCTGTATCGAGTTTCTCTACGTGCGCGATTAATGAATCGGAACACCTTGTTTGCTAATATGGCGAGATTTTTAATTAAAAAAAGAGCATATTTATCGTTCATTTGTTTATTTAATTGAAATTTAATGTTAAGGCTGAGAAATAAATAAAATGTATTTATTTATCCATCCAAATGGTATAAAATGATGTTAGTATTTTATAATATTTAATTTTTAAATATTGTATCTATAGTGAGTGTCTCTGTTAATTCTAATTACATATAACATAATTTACTGATAAACTTAGGTCAATCTGAAATAGATATCATCTTAAACTTTTATGACTCGATAATTATAAAGTTTTATTATTATCTCTACTTGCATTATAATTATTATAAGTAAAATATAAATACACACATCTATTATGAATGTGGAGATATAGTTGAGTAAATAATAAAACAATTCAATCTATTGTTGGTAAGATAATTTTGAATACATACCAACGAAATTTCGCATAACCTTGGCGCGTACAAATACACGACACAAAAGTAACAAGAGCAAGAATAATTTATATCTTAGAAATTGCATAAATTGCAATTAAATTGCATAAATTGTATCTTGATACTATTAAAGTGTTTGCGTTTACATAACTTTTTGTGTATGTGTGTTTATGTATGTAGGTAGGTGTAATTTATGAAAATGTGTTTAAAATATGAATTCATAATATTTTTTATGAAACATTGACCTCCTTTTCGAATATGGACATGTAAATTTTATTATATATAAGCAAGCTTGTGTAGCACGGAATTGAATAAGTAGATTATTATTTTGCACTGTCATACGTTAATAATTCATTCAAACGAAATAATTCAATTTCCGGGAAAATAGATTCATTTTTCCTTTTATTCTAGTTGGTGTTTCCGCCGCCTCAGGATAAAAGACATTTATTTTTTAAATTTGTGTATCGTTTTATCTTTACGATTAAGTATAATCGACCTTTTTTTATTTTATTTTGTAATAATTTCGATATTTACTAAATTGAAATTTACTAATTACTTACTTATCTTGATTTGACGTACATATATACTAATTGTTTTTTTGGTTATAACACACATTTTAGCTTGAAAACCATTAATAAAAATTTAGATATCCGATTTATATGTATACATATTACATATCTATATAGTTTGGTATTTTTTATGGAATCAGGCCAAATAATTTGATCATGTATGGTAAAACACCTAAATCGGGCAATAACATTAAATTACATTTAGTTCAAGTTAAATAGGTCACACAAACATATTTTTTTGATGCAATTTTAGCAAAATTTTATTTGATTTTGTATACAACAATATATTTTTTATAATGATTTTCGCGTCACATTCGCATCAAAGGAAATGCAAACATGTAAACAAATACCATCGTCATATGTATAACACATAAATATTTAATATTTAATATCCTTTTGTCAATTTGCCGCATTTCAAAAATAAACGTTTCATGTACATATATACATAGATATATGTATATTATAACTATATAATACATACTAAGTATAGTAAATTGTATGTTTATATCAAATTCATACAATTCTTTTATATAAGTATGTATGTATACATAAATGTATGAATACATATTTCATTTCTATATTTATCTTACTTGATACAGCATATGCGAGTAGTCACTGACATGCATTATATAAAATAAAAAGAATTCAATTTTATTTTTATATTCAAAAATACTCCACGAATGTATTATTACATTTCGGTCTTATATTTTGTTATGACGAGAAATGCGACATTGGCTTTTGAGATTATATTCTTCACCGTTATAGTATAGTGTACATCAAAATCAAAAACATTTAAAAGTGAGTAATGAGTAATGAGTTAAACTGTATGATTATGTGTTTAATAAATAACACACTCTAGTGACATTTGAACATGGTATAGATTAAAACGCAAATAACCAATATGCTAGAATGGAAAAAACTTTGATGTCAGTATGTACATACATATATGGAAATTTATAGATTAATAGGTCGATGAATCTTAGGCCAATGAATCGGCGATCAAAGTCTTTCCAAATTTAAGAGACTTTTAATGAGGCATTTAATTTAGATTAAATAACTAAATTCGTATGATCACATTTTTGCCGAAATTTGCAATCAAATTTTTCCAAAATAATAATCTTTCCAATTTTAATTCTACTTAAATAAAACGTAGAATTTCAGTATGTCTATATACTTAATTGTATTAAAATGAATTTAAGAAAAGTAAATATGAAAATTTAACTCAGATTAATTCAAAAAACTCAAATGTCTATCATCATGATATACCTCACAATACCATATAAAATAGGAATTACCTTTAATATATTTGACGGTAAAATGCAATTTGTTAAGTTTGGTATTAAGTTTAGAGGTTTAAAATCGACCGATAAACAAAATAGACAACAGTGTTAAAATATTAATCATGAAAGCATTACAGCGACAAGAAACTTGTCGAGTTAAAGCTTTACAATATGGAGAAATGGAAACAAGATCTACATGAAATGGAATGGAAACCGCATAACTATATAAAATAACCTTCACATACACACAAACCTTCCTACCTCCAAGACTGAACGAAAAGGCCGATATGCAAAGTGAGGCACTCTAAAATGTGCTCCTATGATTAATTCTGATACTCCTTTTTACTACAGATTAGTATACATATTAATATAATTTAAATTTCTCTGAAATTCTGTGGCAAGTTTAACTTAAATTCAATCTTAAGTAATAAGGAACGATTTCCTTAAAACCAGTTTTGCTGCATTACTATGTAATTTTGTTGGTTTTGTTCATGCTGTATATAAATTAAAATGTACACATTTCTTTCTAAAATTCAAGAGAATTTAGTAACAACTAAACAGAACAGAGAAACTTATATACTTTTATCTTTGATATTTTTAAATTTTCCATCATCTAACATTTTAATAAATATTTTAAATTCTGCAGAGAATTTGGTTACATCATTATACAAATCTACCCCAAGAAGATATTCAACAACGTAAAATAAATATAATCCCACATTAAGATTTGGTTTCTAAAAATATCCTTCCCGATAATAACTATATACTATGCTTATGACATATACATACATATATGTACATATGATGACTAATTTTGTCTAGAGATTCATATTCATTTCTTAATATATCCACTTATAATTTCCATTTTTGGTATAAGATTTTTTTATTATGCTAAAAAACATCAACCTTTCAACAACAGAGAATACACAAGAATATCAAAGAATTATAGTAATTTGAATGAATTTTATAAAAATAGATTTAAACAACTTCTAAAGAATACAATATAATGTATGTATGTATTGTAATATGTGTATATGAACATACTTCTATTTTTCGTAAGCCCGTGTATAAGTAGTCCTCTGTTTGATGTCAATCTTAACATTTTATTGCATAACCTTTAAATCTGTTTTTGAAACTAAGTATTTCTACACAAGATAAAATTGGTTCAGTGTGTGAATTATTTATTACACAGCAAAGACAAATACTTGTAAAGATGGTGTTTTGTGTAATTAGTCATCTTATATTTCAAATTAATGTATCATCTTATGTTATATGAGGTCATTGGCTTTGTTGTGTAAGTGACGTATTTATATCGAAATAACCTAAATCGCATTAATACTTATTATTTTATACGGATTTTTCATACAAAAACATTTCAGTTTTTCCATTTTACACAAATAAACAAATTATTATTTTTATTATATAATTCCATTCGTATATATAAAATAATAACAACATAAAATTGTGGGAATTGTGGTGAAAAGCAGTTTTCATATATGAAATATGAATTGCAATTAAAATACATATACACAATTTAAGGAGCACTTTATTTTAATCTGTCAAAAAAATGTATATTTACATACAATTTGCAAGTTACATAATCCCAATAAAAAAAAAATAGATTAACAACCTTTTCGTATCGCGTGCGATAATTTTATTAAACCGTGCTAATCGACTCTTGTATATAGTATTTATATTGATTGTAACAGTGAGCTGCGAATCGATCAAATAATAATACGATATGAATGAAAACAATATATACACACACACACAAGGTTAATAACCTAATGTTCATTAATTTTATATAGAATTTTTTGTTTGTATCCATTTTATTTTTATTGCCATAGAGGTGACTTTAAGTACAATTAAATAAATTATTTTTATTTTTTAAACTTTGTGAATTGTACACACATATAATGTATATATATTTATATATACAGGGTGTCCCTAAAGTGGCTGACACGAATAGTATGGTTGGATTCCTTGATCAAAGAGAATATGACTTTACTTATACCACTTTGCACTTGGAGGGCTTTACACTCCTATCAATTTAGAGACGTTTGAAGAGGAGCCTTCCAACGTATCACCTTGTATTAAAGATAAATTAATATCTAGAGAAATAACCATTTGTTTTTCTCAGTGCTCATATCATTAAAAAGCTGATAAAATTCTTTAAATAAGCTATAATAGGTATGAACATTAAACTAAAAAGTATTTTAAATTTAAACAAAACTTTTAGAATTGAAATTTTTTAAAGAAAAATTTCGGTTTCCGTAACATTTATTTTTTAATAAATACCCTACGACAGTAAATATTTTTTGATGAAAACATAGTTCAGACTCTTAGCTTTCAGAAAAGCTAATTTGTTATATTTGCAATATTGTTTTATCTAAAAAAACTAAAAAATTACAATAAAAATTTTGTATTTTCCTTATTAGACACAAGTAAAGGGTTCTCCAATAGGTATGATATGATTTTTAAGTGACGTTTCGCCCATTTGTAATATGTCATGATCTGTCATTTTTTGTTTTATTGTATTCAGTAATGTTTACAATTTCATAATGGTGAGATATACGCAAGAACAACGTTTACAAATTATTCAGTTTTATTATCAAAATAATCGTTCTTCAATTGCAACTTTTCGTGCGCTTTTGCCTTTGTGGTGGTGCGGTAAATAAACAAAACTGTCGATTCTGGTGCGAAGAAAATCCACAAATTATTCATGAAAAACCATTACATTCAGCTAAATTGACAGTTTGGTGTGGTTTTTGGTCTGGTGGAATCATAGGTCCGTATTTTTTTTCGAAATGAAGCTGGTTACACCGTTACTGTCAATGGAGATCGATATAGATCGATGATAACCAACTGTTTATGGCCGAAATTGGAAGAAGTTGATCTTGACAACATTTGGCCAACAAGACGGCGCTACGTGCCACACAGCAAGTGCAACAATTGAATTATTGCGAGAAAAGTTTGGAGATTCGATTATTTCAAGAAATTGTGATATTAAATGGCCTCCAAGAAGTTGTGATTTAACACCATTAGACTGTTTCTTGTGGGGCTATTTGAAGTCATTGGTCTTTAGCAATAAACCAAACTCTCTTCAAGCTTTACAAGTCAATATTGAACGTGCTATTTATGACATACGACTTGATTTAGTGGAAAAAGTGCTCGAAAATTGGGTTCATCGAATTCGTTCCTGCAGAAGAAGTCGTGGAGGCCATTTAAATGACGTTTTATTCAGAACTTAATTGTATCGATTGTACTTCACATTAAATAAAAAACATTTCATTTTCCTTAACAATTAGTGTGTTTTTTTATTTAAACAAATCATACCACTCTTATTGGAAAACCTTATATGTTGGTATAAAATAAACTTGAATTAAACAAACTATTTACAAATATTTACAGTAGATAATTAAATAATCAACGTTACCTGTTTGCAAAATGGTTTTGTTTCATAAAATAATTGAATATAAATTAGTCTTTAAACAGTCGTAGGCCATGTAAAAGTGAATAATGGCTGGTTTACATTCAATCTTTAATCTTGTTTCCCAATTCTATTCCTAAATCAAATATGTCAATAAAAGAAGATAGCTATATGCTTCTAAATGGAAAAAAAGCCATAATGGCTGATTTACATTCAATCTTTTTCTCTATTCCATAAAATGGACGTATGAGAAACAAGTACATTCATATGATTTGCATGAAAAAAGAAAGTACTTAGGCATAGCCAAATAAACATTGTCTTTTTCAAGAAAAAAGATGAACGGGTTCGTCTTTTTTTCAATATTTTGTCATTTTTTGTAAAGTTCGCAACCAAATTGTGAATTTTTTTATATAACATAGTTGTCCTTTCCACACCTATTAATTTTTTCCATTTAGAAGCATATAGCTATCTTCTTTTATTGACATATTTGATTTAGGAATAGAATTGGGAAAAAAGATTAAAGATTGAATGTAAACCAGCCATAAGTTAAAGTTTAAAAAAAATAATTTAAAATTTATTAGAAAATGAATCCTTATATACCTATAGTGAATATGTGGATATGATATTCATTTTGTACGAGGCTAATGGAGCTCGAACGATTGCTCAACGACTATATGCAGATCGAAATCGTAGATTGCCAGTTAGCACTTTTGTTAAGTCAGACAGGAATTCGCGGGAGAACGGCTCTTTTATAAATAATCTCCATCCTTATCATAATCAAACGATACAAGACATTTTGGAAAGTGATAAAATATTAAGAAACAATTTTTGTGAATGGGTAATCGAGCAACAAACCTAAGATTTTTGGTTTCCGAAGAAGATAATTTCCACTGATGAAGCTATAGTTACTCGGGACGGATGTATAAATTTATACAACATACATTTCTGGTCATTAAGCAATCCCCACTAAAAAATTGTAAACAGATACCAACATAAATGTATGGTGTGGTATTTATGGAGATGAATTACTAGGACCGATCATACTTCCAGACAGACTAGATGGTCTAAAATATTTAAATTTAAAAAAAACAATTTGAAGTACTATTGGAAGAAGTTCCATTGATAAATTTACGCTGTATGTGGTTTATGCATGATGGTGCTCCACCACATTTTGCAAGAAATGTACGATCTTACTTAAATACTTTGTTTCCAAGGCAATGCATTGGCCGCGGAGGACCTATACATTGGCCGGCAAGATCACCGGATCTAAATTCGTTAAATTTTTACCTCCATTTAAAAACTAAAGTGTATTCTTCTTCTATATGGGATAGAAAGAAACGTTAATTACTAGAAATATGATGGTTGGAACCAAATCAACCAAGACAGAAACGTTTTCGCATAAGTTCGCAATTCGTTTATGAAAAGGTGTTCAGTACTTATTTGTATCTACATACTTGTGTCTAATAAAGAAAATACAAAAATTTTATTGTGATTTTTTAATTTTTTTAGATAACATAATATTGCAAATATAACAAATAGTTAGCTTTTCTGAAAGCTAAGAGTCCGAACTATGTTTTCATCAAAAAATATTTGGTACAAATACAAATTACAACAAATAAATACTCTTTACTAAATTAATCAACCTAAATTGTAATAAGCTAGTTTTAATGTTAATAACATTTATAATAACCGCTATTGAAAATTTTTAAAAAATAGTTCGACACATTTTAACAATTTGCAATGAAAAATAGCCTCTTTTGAGAAACATATAAAAAGATTTGCGATCATTTGATACCAATTCCACTGAAATTGACCAGCGGTAATTTTTTATTACAAAAAAAAAATACGTTAATTTTGTCCACGAGTGTATGTATATATTATATTCATATGTAATAATAATAATAGTGCTGAAAACTGCTGGGGTATTCTTAGTTTTTTTTTTTAATTGGGAAATTGAAATAAAAAACGAAAAGATTAAACGAATTTTAATACACATAGCTCGTATCATATTGTATATACATATAGCTGTAACTACTATATGTGAATCATCAAAATTGATGATTTATTACGCTCTTGGAATATTTATGTGCATACATAAATAAGCGAGCATATATGGAATCAGTGAATTTCTGCAGGTGTGCATGGAAATTTTAGAATTATCGGATAATAATATATTGAATAATAAATATGAGGTCAATTGCTATTTAATCATATTAACACCAAATTAAAATATTTTATATAAAATTATACATTTCCTCCCGGTTCGAATCGATTAAATATTGAAAGTGTGAAATGTGATTAATCGGTAGCAATATTTATGATTTGTTTTTTATACTGTTTTTAAATGTATGTACCTATATCCGGAATTACTTGTCAAAATAGAATAAATATTTTACAAATGGTTTACATATAACATTTTATTTTATTGTTTGGCTTGTTGCATGGTTCAACAACCATCACCATATGGTTTTGATTTTTATAGCTTTTAATATTTCTCAAGGTTTTGAGTTTATTTTTCCAGAATTTCCAAAAAATGTGTTACATTTTAACAGAAACGAAATAAAAAAAACTTGAATAAAGTGGAATCGTGCCAAAAGCATTTGACTATTTGAATCCCGAATAATTTCAAAATGTTAAAATAAAAACAAAATAAATATTACCAATTTCAAAAATCCTTAAGACTTACACATTAAACAATTTAACTTTGTTACGACATTCTATAATTATACTTATCTAACGAGATAACTTTTATAATTTTGGTTTTTTGGTTCTATCAGATACATATGTATACAGTAATAGCTCCACTTATATGAAAACTTCCCTCACCCTGGACATCTACGATGTACTTTTAAAATGCTCTGTTTGAGGGTAATTGAGTTTAATGCTGCTCTCATACGATTAATTCCACGATTTTTCCGATTCGAACTCACGACGAAGAAAACATAACTAAGTTATAAATCATTTCCATATCATTAGAAATATTTCAATAATTTAAGCTTGTTCTGTTATGTTCGTCTTGAGTTCAGATTGAAAAAACCTTAGGATCATTCGTATAGCATAAATGTTAAAATTGTATTTCATTTGGCAAGCGGCAATTCAATTTAAATTTATTTTGCATTTTACATAGAAATATAAATATTTCTCAAACAATAATTTTATCTGTAACAATATATGTAGTTTAGTTATTCCAATTGCAAAAAGTTGTACGAATAACACACTTTAATACAAAGATTAAAACCATAACAAAAAGTAATTAGATAAATATTTTTAATTTTGCTCGACAAATTACTTATAGATGAGAATAATTTAATACTTTGGTTGAAAAAGACAATTAGAACTACTTATGTAATAAGACATGTACACGAATTTATTAAGATAATTGAGTATTAATTTTACTAATAAGTACTACTGATTTTCTAATTACGAAACATAAGTTTCCAACAAATAAAAAAAATTTGGATGTATTGGGGCAGTATATGTAGAGTAGAAACAGTAAGCAAAACAATATTTATTTGACAAAATAATTTTAATCTTAACTCAATAATTAAGTGTCTAACTTCAGTGCTATTAAAATTAAAAATTCGCTACCAATCTACCGAGTGTTTATTTTAACTTGACATATATAAATATGTATCTCAAAAAATTTCGTCCGAATCGATCAGTCACCGATCAGGTCTTTTCGCTGCGGATGATTCTATCTAAATAATATGAGACATCCATCCCCCTACATCAGATGTTCCTGGATTTCCGGCAGGCCTAGGACTCGATCAATCGAGAGAGTTTGTGGTCTGCCCTGGGATACCTAGGAATGCCAACAAAACTGGTACGACTATGTAGGATGACAGTGACGCAGTCTCAATGCTGTGTTAAAGTTGAGAACAGGCTATCGACAATTTTTGTAGTTAACTCGGGTGTTCGGCAGGGAGATGCTCTGTCCCCGATACTCTTAAATCTCATGTTGGAGTACATCTTTCGTAAAACTGAAACATCGCAGCGTAACATCTTATATCGCCAGTCCAATCAGGTGCTTGCATATGCAGATGACATATGCATGATTGGACTGAATAGCAACGGAGTGAAAGAAATACTTGATCCGCTTGTAGAGTTTTCAGGTTCAGTTGGACTTCAGATCAATGAGTCCAAAACGAAATACCTGTTCTCTGGTTTTAGGGACAAATATTTGTTAGTTAGTTCTCTTATCACTCACGATAACAGTGTGGGTGAGGATATTAAAGTGCGGCTGGCAGCTGGCAGTCGTTCTTTGTATCCTCTAAGGCCACTGCTAAAATCTAAGCACTTATCAAGTGCCGTGAAGCTGAAGCTTTACAAAGCGTTGATCAGGCCCGTTGTTATGTTTGGATGTGAAAGTTGGGCGCTGACGGATGAATACGAGAGATGGCTCCTAACATTTGAGAGAAGAGTCATGCGTGTGATTTATGGCCCAAAACTCGAAATAGATGGTACCTACCGAGTTCTGTACAATATCGAGATCAGAGATCTGATGAAGATCCCCGATATTGTACATGAAGTAAGATCTCAGCGAGTACGCTGACTCGGGCACGTTTTGCGTGCTGATCCGGAACGAATTGTTCAGCGATCTCTGAAAGGAGAGCCACCATATGGTAGGCGCAGAGGTCGTTGCAGGCGACGATGGCTCCACGGTGTAGAGAACGACTTGGCCTCTTCAGATTGTCTTAGACAGTATGAAGACCATGCACGGGATCGAAACCGCTGGAGCCAAATTGTTGACTCAGTAAGGGGCCAGTAATGGCCTTTAAAACTGTCTTAATTAATTAATCTTAAAAAATACTTGTCCTACGAAAAATATGTATTAAGGGCAAAGTGGACGTATAGAAAGGGGGACACAAGATGACGCCCTTTCTATTAATAGTAATAAAGCTGCAGTCGGTTAAAAAAGAATTAACTTTTTTTTTAAATAGAATTTTAACTTTTTTATGGCAGAATATGTTTCTACATTAAAACTAGATAAACGTTTACACCAAATTTTTTAATAGGACTTACTTGTCAGAAGTAGCTTGATCATAAGAATCAATATTTGAAATTTACAGTAGATTTCACATATCGGCAAAATGAATCGCAATAATAACATATGTGATAGTTACAAAAATGCATTTTTCAAACTATTATTTTGTATATGGACTGCAGTCTAAATTAATTCCTCTAACTTCGACTTTCCGAAGTCGAATTAAACAATTTGATAAGTAAATGTTTATCTATTTTTAATGTAGAAACATATTCTGCTATAAAAAAGTTTAGTTTTATTTAAAAAAAGAGGCAACTCTTTTTTAACCGGCTGTATCTTTATTATTTTTAATAAAAATAGCGCCATCTTGTGTCTCCCTTTCTATACGTCAACTTTGTCTTTAATACATTTTTACGTAGAGTAAATATTTTTCAAGATATTTTGATACGTTAAGTTAAAATAAACGCCCAGTATATCGTACTGAATTAATCCTAAGTATATATGTATGTATGTATAAGTATCAGAAATTTTATAAAATAAATCTCCAAGGCCATTTATGTACGTCAAATTTTTAAATCTATATATTTTGTAGACGCTTCATTTTCAATTCACAAGCTTACTTACTTAACTTAATTAGTATAATTTATTCAAAATAAATTAACTCTAATTTAATAAATGTATGTACATATTTCGAATTTCGAGAATTTTCTAATGAAATATGAATAGATGCCTAAAGTTACATTTTCCAAATCATATTCAAAGATACTCGTAATCTGATTTTTAAAATGAGATGCTGAATGGATCAAAGTTCGCATACCTATTATATATTTTAAACCCAGGAGGTTCTAATTTTAAATGATTTTCATGTATCCTTTATTCTAACTGCAAAGTAAGGAAAGTCATTGGAATAGTTATAGTTGGTCTTTGTCCATCGTTTTATTTGATTTCAATCTATAGTTGTGAGACTTGAGCGCCTGAAATAAATTAAAAATGACCAAAAACTTGTTAAAAACGAGCTAATATTCAGGAAAAGTTCCATTTTTCCACATAATTTCGGGGGTCAGTACAATAATCTGGAAAATTAAATTACATAACAACGGCAGTTCACAGCGTCCAAGATTTGATTAAACTTTTTATAGAATTCAATTTAAAACTATAAAATTTCTCACATTATAGTTGGCAATAAAAATCGAGCGTCATATAAAATAACTAACATTATTGGATACTAAAATACCTATATACAATAAAGATTGAAGAGCTACAAAAAATAATGAAAGCTTTAATATTTATTCGATAGATATTTGATTAAAAAAAGAACTAGCTATTTATACACAAAGAAATAGAAATGTTTCTAGCATCAAAAATTTTCAACGATATGCCATTGTGAAAATCAGTATGTATGTATGTACATTGTACATAGATAAAATAACCCATAAACATAACAACTGAAGGTTTTTTTCAATGCATTTTGCAGTCAAATCAATATACATATGTACGTATTTGGATGTAAAATTCTCCATTCCCTAAAGCATATATAACTAGAACAATACAATAAACTTTAATTAAAACTACGTACATATTATATAGTTAGACAAAAGAAAACATTTTTCAACTTACCACTTTCGATAAATGGAAATATTAGTATTAAAAATATTGTAAATCCACATTTTTTCATCATCATTTTATAAATAAATGATTTTTCGTCGAAAAACACAAAACATATAACTTTAAAAAAAAACTAAAACAGAAAAAACCTAATTACATACATTAATTCAAAATTTTAATTTTCATATTTAAACATTTATTTTTTTTTTTTTTCAACTTTATTTTTAATATTTAAATTATTTCACACACATTAAAAAAATATATAACTAAATATGCACAAATTAAATATTCACTTACACTATTATTAATTAAAATTAAATAAAATGATAATTAAATAAAAATGTTTTTTTAGATATTGAATTATAAATTTTATTTATTTATTTATTTTTTTTGTTGATGTTACTTCATTTTTAAACTTTAGTTTAATAAAATTTGTTGTATGTGTGTGTGTGTATGTTGTTAATTTTATATTATTTGGAAGATTTTCATATTTTCAGTAATATCACAGTAATTTTATAATTATAAAATTTAATCATTTTTAGAAATTTTATTATTAATAAATATTCATATTTTTTTAGGACTTCTTTGTCTTTTAGTTTAGTTTAATGTAAATTTTTGTTGTTTTGGTAACAAGACGAGTAGAATAAGGCATGCGCCCTGGAAAATATATCAAAAATAAAATAAAATAAAAATAAATCAGTATGTTTTTAAAATAAAACTAATAATAACAAATGTTAATATTTAAATATACAAACTAACTACTTTAAGTGTTTTCAAATAAATTAAAAATTAAAATTTCGGTTTGGGATCAATTTTAAATGAATAGTTTTGTATACGAGACTCCTTTATTGCCGAATAAATTTGTTGTACGAGACATTTTCCATTTTCTTTTTTTGACGTTGTTGTATACGTTTTGTTATTGTGTTTTATTTTTTCATTTGGAAAATATTGTTGTATTATAAAAAAAATGGTATGAAAATATATATTTCATACTGTCAATACAATAGAAATTTTATAGAATGGCTGTCCAAGTGAGAAAATAATGGAGGAATTTGTATATAATTGCATGTGTCTGTGTGGGTTTGCTAATACCATCTAATATTAAAAGAATTTCACTATATGAATGTACAAATTATTCATAATTGCCAAGACACGTGTGTGGCTCTCTAATATAATAGGAAATATAATAATAAATTCCATTTTAAATATAGATAATTGATATAGATAATTTGATAAAAATGATATCATAAATTTATACTAATTATTATCGCTCCTATTCCCAAGAAATTTCTACGACAATTGCGTCACAAACTCACAATACTACTTTAACTTTCTTTATTACGAAAAACCGTTGACCACTTTTATTTTATTTTTTCAGAAAATTAACAATTACAATTTTCTTAAAGAACATCTTTCTATTTCTTACGTTTCTAATTCAATGACTTGTTTTCGCAGAAAATTGTGATAATAAGTACTTACATATATAACAAAAACAATATTTTAATAAATAATTAATTTTTCCCTAGAACCATTTTACTTGTCTTCTTACCAGACATAATTTATGCGCTTATTTGTTTGTTATGAACATACATATCCTTCTGCTATATATAAAGAAATATCCCAATACTAAGTTTTTCTTTCCCCAGTAGTAGCAGTAGTATAGGTTACGGAATTTGTTTTCTTCCATCGCACACATGAAATGAATTAAGAAAGAAACAAAAAACGCAGTTAAACCGAATGATTTTGTTGTACGTACACAACATTCAATTTTTCTGTGAGTTTCATCTATAAAAAAAAAGTTTTTTATGGCTTTTATTTCTTTACAACCATCTGGCAAATAAAAAAACATATAACAACAGCAACAAGAAAACGGAATACACAAAAAGAAAACCGTTTTTTGTTTTTCTTTCTTTTTATTAAAATTACACAAGGAAAATATGACTTGAAACGTCGCGCAATAACATTTCAGAATTTTATTTTAATATACATACACGGGGTACAAAGAGAAAAGAAACTATAAAATTTTGATAAAAACATCTCTATATTTACTACATGATTGTATACATTGTATTCCAGTGGGCTTCAACAATTTTATTTAAGTGATAAAAAAACATCTCTTAACAGCTTGTTTTGTAAGCTAATTTATCAAAACTATATAGTAAATAATCAATTGTTCGCTCATACCATAATCAACCATGATACGAGTAGTGTTTTAGTATATATACTATAAATATATGAATGTAATTAAATTACGAGAATTTTATTATATTTCCTCGCTAATTATTGATAAGGCACGCGCTTTAGTTAGTCATATAAATGACTGAAATTATGAAAAATGGAACAGAACAAATTATATGAGTATAAGATTGTAAAATTGTAATCCAAAAAAATTAATTTTTTAACTTTTTGAGTAAATTTTACAACATAATTTGCGTTCTTATTATGCTGAAATTTTTTTGAATTTCTACAAATAAAATTTAAAAACAATAAACCAACAAATTTTTAAAATTGATTCCTCTAATTTTTCATAAATGTTGGAAATATGTGAATTAAGTATATATACCTAAATACACTAAAATGAGAATTATATTTATTTTCGTTGCTTATTATTTGTAAATTCATTTAAAAATTATCTGCAATTCTATTTGTAGAACCATTTCGTAATTATTATACCAGTTTAAAATTATCCACTCTAAAATTCACTATTGTGTAATTTTATAAATTTTATATATTCAAAATTTCCCAATATCAAATTTGTGCATGCTATGGATTAACTTTAATTTCCCTTTTGCTCAATCGGTATTTTTGATTTATCAACTACTTTGTAAACAATCTGGTTCCGTCGGTTTCGATCCTGAGCTTGGTCTTGATTATATTGTTCAAGATAATCTGAAGAAGTCAATTCGTTCTATACTCCGTGGAGTCATCGTCGCCTACAAAGGAATCTGCGTCTACCATATGATGGCTTTTCTTTCAGAGATCGCTGCACAATTCATTCCGGATCCGCATGCAGAATGTGACCAGGCCAGCGAACTCGCTCTGATCTCGATATTCTACAGAACTCGGTATGTACCATCTTCTTCGCATTTTGGGTCGTATAACAACCGACCTGATCAACGATCTGTATAGCTTCAGCTTCACGGCTTTCGTTAGGTGTTTAAATTTTAGCAGTAGATAAATTTTAAACACACTGTTATCGTGACTGATAAGAGAGCCCAAATATATCAAACCTTCAAACGTGTACCAACTATAAAAATTACTTAATTCCAAAGAATTTTAGGGAATCAGATAAGTGAAATAGTTAACAAGTTAACATTACTTATATATTCTGAAAATTCCGTATTTTTTAATATAATTTTGAATTCAGAATCAGTTTAAAATTCACTGAATTGGCAGAACTCACCATTTTTTATTACATATTTCAAAACGAGACTAGTTGTTTTAAAATATGTATTATTATATGCGGCACAGTGCGAGTTTGAATTTGAGATGTTTAATTCGAGATTTTAATTTATGCGCGATACAAAATCCAACGACATAACATTAAAAAATGTTGAACTAAGTATACAAAACACACGAAAACACGTACTTTCGAAAAGTAGACATTTTGACTATACCAAATGAGGAAGAAACACTAAATTGCGGAAAATGCAATTTTACAGGTGACCTAAATTACTAAAATACATACTTACTTGGAAAGTAAACATGAACTAATAATTCAAATTAAAATCATAATTAAAATAATACTTTTCCAAAGTTCAATTATTAAAATGTATGGAGTTATTGAGAAAAAAAAGGTCGCAGTTATTCCTTTTTGATCTCAATTACTTAGCTCTTTTATAGTTCGTGGTTGAAACTAAATCGTAAATTTTCCCTTTTAAAAGATGAGGTACATGAATGTATTTGTATACATAGGTATTTGAAATTAATTAAATTAAATTAGTATTCATAATAAATTAAATTGATCGATCGTTGAATCTAGGAATCGGCTCAAATATTTTAGGATTAAAAAACAATTCCAACTATTCATTGGACATCATAAAAATCATTTGCAAACGCCACTGGATACAGATTCGAAGGACTTACCACCGTTAAGCTAAGATTTACTGGATAAGCCACATACCTTGAAATGCTGTAAAAGCAGTGAAAAAGTCATTAGCCGAAAAATATTTGACTAAACGAAAACAAAAGATTGGGTGAATCCCTATCCAATAAAATTTACCGTCCAATGGCCAATATCCACAGTGGGAAGCTTACTCTGTAATTGGGGCAGATCGTTACAGAGAAAAAGTGCTTACAAGAACCGAATTATTTAAGCTTCTCTGAAAGTACATTTATGCTACGGTAGCAATGTGTTTGAATGTTTTATTAAACATTCCAGTCGATCCAAAACTAAAAATTATGAGGTTATTTTAAATAGGAGGAGTATTTATTCCCTACTCCACAGTTATTACATACATATATGTCATTTTATTTACATTTTTAGACAGATACTGTTTAGATTAGACATGAATATATTACTGAGCACCAGACTAGTATTGCGCTAGTTTACTTGTTGCAAACGCAGACTAACCAAAATAGGATTAAATTTGAAAACTGGTACTAATAATAAAAACTTACAAATCATTTATTATCTATAAAATTAAACATCTACACGATTTAGTTACAAACTAAACATGACTAATATTTATTATTTAACCCAAGATTTTGACTTCTTAACATTTATTGACTAATTTCCATTTTATTATAAACCAAACCGAAAATTTATATATTCATAAATCAACAAGTAAACACAGAGTAACAATCAACTCAAACCAGACATTTTTGTATTTATTTTTCCAAAAAAACGTGTTTTTATTATTTCACGAAATATTTTGAAGAAAATTCACACAGATTGATTGGATTTTCTTTAGTTATTGAGAAAACATGGACATGGCTAATAAGCTGATGTCCTTGACCTCTACTGTCAAAATGAAATAATTCGTTCATTAAATTTTCTAAGAAATTGAATAATTTGAGATTTTTTTTAATAGATTCATTTATACCTAAAAACCACACCTATCAATTACTTGGCCATTCCAAATGTATTTTTCAGAACGTATACCGTCCCATTTAAGTATTATTAAAATTTTACTGTACATTTTACAAGACAAACTCATAAATTTCTTTGCAAAACAAAATAAAGGAAACTAAAAAAACTTTTTATACAAAAATATTATATAAATCGGACAAAGAACTTGAAAGAAAATTTCTTGTTCTATGAAAAATATATGATGCGTTGATGATTTTATGAAAAACTGACTGAAAAAGTCTGAATCATAACAAAACCCAACCACATAATGTTTTTAGTTTAACTTTACTACAATACAATCGAATGTGACAAGAACACAGACATTTTGTGTATGAAGAACTATACTCGTATGTAATGTACGAAGAACGATGATGATGACAACGAAAAACAAATGATAAACTATTATTCATCTTTAAATAAAAAAAACCGTCTTTGTCATCATCCTGTTCAATTCATGTTGTATCTTGTATCACGTTTGGTTCACTTTGCAATTAAATCCAATTACAATTACAACAATACCAAGCACACACAATTTTATACAAGACAACAAAAAAAAAATACACAACACAATAAATAACAACAACAAAACCAAAAGCATCAAAAAAAGAAAATGTCCCAAATGTTCTATAACATTTGTATAACCATCTCTTTTATATCCATTTTAAAATCGATCACCAACAAACAAAAAAATTTGTACATATATAACTTCTTATAAATTAAAATAACCTTTACTTTTTTTTACATTATTTTCTTCTTATTAAGAATAAATTAAACTTATTAATTATTTTCAATTCATTTATAGATAACGATTTATTAAATAAGAAACTATTTTTTATTATTATTATTAAGAAACTAAACACAAAACAAAAATTTACTAGAATAAAACAAAAAGAAATTATTTAAAGTTTTTTTTTTGTTTTATCTTAATTTTAACACAAAAACATTAAAAAATCCACCGACTCATTCACTTGCTTTGTGTTGTTCAACCAATAAAAGTTCGACGACTACTACTACTAGACGAGTAGACGAAAATTTACCAATAAAAAAAAGAAAACAACACACAAATGAAGTTAATTTCACCGGTGGAAGAGTATTTTTGGAATGAAGAACGATAGCCGAATGAAACACGATTTCACGAACAATGACGAAATCGGTATGAATGAAACAAAGAATTCCGATATTTGTGTTTTGTTGTGACGTTTAGTTTGTGGATTTCGCACTAGGGTTGTAATATATTCAGCGGAATAAATTTTATTTTTAACTTGGCATATTATTATTAAACAAAATGGAACAATTAAGTAAAAACTGTTTTATGATTTAATATGTATTTTAATTAAACCACCGCGAAATTTGTTTTATATTCAGCGTTCTAAAATAAAACACATGGTGGTACTAAATTTTTTATTTCGCAAATTTTAATTTTTGAAGGATTTATAAAATAAATAAATTAAATTTAAGGCCTATAAAATAAATTAAACTACAGAATTCAGGAGTGTGATTTCGAAAATGACCTCCCTAAATTAAAAAAAATACTATTCAGCAAAACGTTTATGCGACCCTTACTTACTTGAGGTTTTATTATATTTACAAGGGATGATCTTCATTTTATTGCTCTCAAATTTACATTTGTACACAAGTGACATTGTTGAACTTTCTGCAAAAACGAATATAGTTACTTATTTTGTTGATGCATTCATCTCATCCACCTACTGGACCCTTTCATGTTGCGTGATAAATATCGGATAAGGTCGAATTACTTAATTTAATAGTAGGTAAAACTAGTAAATTATATTCATGATTGTTTTTTACTGTGTGCAGTCAGCAATCGAGTGCTTCTTTCGACTAAACTACTAAAGAAAAAAATTGAAGCTTCTGCTAATGTCTCATAGAGATGAAAAATCAATTTACGAGTTTACTTTTCAATGACTTTTCATTCATACTGTAACTTTTAGACCACTATTATCTATTTAAAGTTGGGTACACGACTATGGCTTTAAATCCTAGGATTCAAAATTCGTACTATGAATTCAAAATATTTTAATTCAAACAGAGAAAAAGTGGCGTTTTTTTTAAAACACAAATTTTATTTCTAGAAATTCCTAGAATTAAATCATAATCGTGTACCCGACTTTAATATTGTACTACCAACACAGCATCAGAAAGAGTTCGAATTTTATTCGACCAAATGGAATAGATCATTTAAAATAAAACAACACTTTCTTCTATTTTCAATCGAAAAAAAAAGTTTTTCCGTGTTTTTTTTATATTCTTTTTCCAACTGCTTCTTTTATTTGTTTTAAAATTTTTCAAAATATTGTTTTTTATAAAGTTTATTTTTTTTTTGGTTTTGTTCAGTACATAATATAATGTTCAACTTTATCTATTTGTATTTTTAACTTTTTGTATATAAATTTTAATATAAATAAATAATAAGTTTGAAATTAAAAAAAAAACATTTTGTTAATTAAGGAAATATTATAATGAGATAATAATAATAATCAAAAAGGAATAGTTTCGTTTTTTTAAAGGAATTGTTACATTAGGAATATGTGTAATAGAATTATATTATAAAATAAAATTATATTTTATAATTTAAATCTTGCAATTAACAATAATAAAATAATTTTATTAAAATAAATTTTCATTTAAGAAAATTGACCAATAAAAATGTGTTTAATATTAAATAAAATAAAAGCATGTCGTTCTATTTTCTATTTTAGGTATGTATATGTATATTATTCAAAAGACTATTACTGCCTGAGCGCTTATTAATTTATTAATTAAATAATTTATTTATTTATATTATTTATATAATTTATTGTATATTTCGTTTTCTATTCGACACACAAATCTGTAGTTTCTCGTCTATACACAATATAATATATTATTTATAAATTTTAATTCAAACATAATAGGTTTTTTTTAAATATAGATTAAATGTTTGCGAAATTTGGTTATTTAAATATTAGGCGGCTTTAGAGGAGGAAAAAGTTTATAGAAAAAATAATTATTGATGTCTTTATTTATAATAAATTATATATAATATAAATATAGTTTTATATGTATATGTAATAAGATTAAATAATTGGGAATTTTATGATCTAAAATTGGATTGATTTCTACATTTCTATAATTTACATTCAATGATTTTCTTCTAAATTATAGCTATTATTTGAGATATTGTAACACTAAATTGTATTTTCAGCCATGTGAGATTAGTATATATATACTAATTAACGAAAAACGATCAAAATTCAAATTTCTAGTACAAATATTGAATTGTAGATGCCACGCCGTCAAGGTTCAGCTTCAGACATTATACATATTTATTATATTTATTATTGATTAATAATTAATATGAACAAAATTGAAAATAATATTTAACGGCTTTTGATATCAATAATTTAATGGGTTTTTATATCAACAATTCATAATAAAAATAACATAAAATTAATTAGCAAGCAATAAAAATATGTATGTTCTAAATTACGAAAAACACAACCATCACTGTTAAAAATCACGCCATAACTGATGATTTGACACAACAATGGTCATTCCGCAGATAATTGGGCAACAAATAAATGAGGCTCAATATTTGAAATTATATTTGGTTAAGTAGCCCCAGGAATTTAAAACTAAGCTGTATTTAAGCTAAGCCTAAAAATTTAAACCATATTTTAGATCATATTATATTTATATTCCCCTTTTGCGATTTTCTATACATAATTCGAGAAATTATTTACAAATAAGCCATAGATATAGATATAAGTTACTTTCGCCATTTTTTCTATACAATATAAAGCATTAATGGCGGAGGTATATATAGACACCCCTGCACCATATCTAATAGTATTAAATTAATATATTCACAATAAAAATAAAAAAATTAGGTAATTTTGTATCTAATCGATTTCTGTTGTTATATATATATATATATATATATATATATATATATATATATATATATATATATATATATATATATATATATATATATATATATATATATAATATATATATATATATCTATATATATATATATATATATATATATATATATATATATATATATATATATATATATATATATATATATATATATATATATATATATATATATATATATATATATATATATATATATATATATATATATATATATATATATGTATATGTATCATGTATACTATATATTAAATTTTGTCTAATTATTAAATTTCGTATCGAATTGTTATCAAATAATATATATTATAATCTAAGCATTAATTAATTAATATATTAATTAAGAATTTTTGTATGTACTTTTAAAAATATAACTTTACATATTATTATATAAAAATCTTAAACATTATTTTATTTATTGTTAAAAACGTAAATATTAAATTAATAATCATAATAAATAATAAAAAATAAAAAATTGGAAATCAATTTGTTTTGCAATAACAGGTATCGGATTTGTAAAATAATAAAATTTAACAAAAAAAAAATAATTAAAAATTATATAACAAACTTAGTTTTTTTTTTTTTTTAATTAAGAGGAAAAACAAATATGTAAGTTTTTATAAATTAATATTTTTTTAAATCACATAATAGCTCAAATAATACTTGGTAGTTTTTCGTACGATGGACCGAGAGTTTCACGTCGCCGCGGTAGTGTTCCACTCGCGGTTAGTGGTGCTGGATCCGGGCATCCCAAACATATTAGCAAATCGACTAATGCATTAGCTGAGTCAACGGAGACCGAGTGTGGTGGATTACTGCCTAGTTTCGAAATAGCCAATGATGCGGCCGCTTTAGCGTACGCCAAACATGTTCGACCCTCGTGATCTGTTTTTTTGATGTTAGCTTTATGCTAAAATAATAAAATTAAATTAGTTCCACATTTAAATCAAAATGCATATATATATATATATATATATATATATATATATATATATATATATATATATATATATATATATATATATATATATATATATATATATATATATATATATATAGTATATATATATATATATAGTATATATATATATATATATATATATATATATATATATATATATATATATATATATATATATATATATATAAATATATATATATATATATATATATATATGTGTGTGTTTATATAGGGTCACTCACCCAAATCAGCAACTGGGACAACGCCAAATTTCCAGTAGCACAGCACAAATGTAACGGTGTCCTTAAATCGCGTGAGCTAACCGTCGAATTAACCTCGTCTGGACTTGCATAGGCTAGCAACAATATTATCTGTTTAATATCTTTACGTATCACAGCTTCGACGAGTTGTTGTCCAATCGGTTGTTGAGTATTGCATGGTGGTAGAAATGATTTAACTTCGTATTTACTACGAATCCACGACTCTTTTTCCTCGCGACTTGAATTCGCAGTCGGTTTGGCACAGCCCCGCGTACACGCCTCCCAAACTGAATTTGCTATTTTATTACCAATTGCAAGCATCACGCTTAAATGTCCCGGTGGCCAATCGTCGAGCCCAAGCGACCGTACTTTACTTATATGCGAACCTAAATTTCGATGTACACCCGAACATTCTATACACATAAGTACACCTAAATTTAAACTCGCCCACTCGGGACTCGGTGAATCACAATCCACACAGAAATTATTTCCCGGCACATTCTCTCTGATCATTTGCAACGAGTGTAGTGATTCCGTTGAATTTTGCGTTTTTGATTTTGTCGTCTCGTTGCTCTGCAATGACTTGAAAATCTCTTGCTCAATAACCGTCACCCATTCGTCACGCTCCTCCAGACTTGATGCTTCAAAATGCCACTGCTTATTGTCCAATGATACAATAATGAACTCGTACACTTCGGAATCATCGTCACCATTTTTAACGCCACTACTTTTCATTCGACGATGTCGCTTTTTAACGTTAGGTGTCTGCGCTTCTAGTTTACTACTCGCATTAATCTCGGCGGTCAAAAATGTTTGTGAATTACTATTACTCATACTCATAATGCCCTCGTCGCCACTCGTCTGCGGATTCGATTTTGATGGTTCTCGTAACGTGTCAAACGCGGTTAATAACACCTTGTCAGCACATTTTTTCTCTTTATCCTTTACCAAAGATAATACACCAATACTTTCACTCAGTCCATTCGTTTGTTGTTGCTGCTGCTGTTGTTGGGGTTGTGAATTCGCTATCGCCGCTTTATTCGCCGAAATTGTTAATGCACTATTTGTTATTATTGATTTAGAGCCTCTAGGCTTCTGTCCAGGAACTTTGACGGTAACATATTGCAATGGAATTTCTTTTCCATGTGCATCATCCATATAGTCGTGCAGCGACGAGTGATACGTTAATCGACCATCATCACATAACGTTACGTATTTTTTCTTCCATTCTTTGTTCAAGGATTTACTACTCCTTTTATAAAGATATCCTTGTTTTATAGGAATAGCACGTCCACTACCCAGCTCACTATTTTTTAGCTTGTCGTCACTTTTCTTCGACGATGGGATAAATAGATTAGATCGTCGACGACTTTTTCGCGATGTTGTTGGCGTTGAAGTCGGAGTTGGTAAATCCTTGTCCTTCGATGACGATGACGATGTGTCCTTAGACGACGTCATCAAGCCAAGCGATTGTAAATTATCAAGTGTTATTGGGGGATGCTGGGGCGGTGTAAATTTCGGGATATTATTGTTCTCGTTTGCGACCGCGATTAGTGTTTGTTGCGATGTTGCATGCGATATTGTACCCCATTTTTGGTTTGTTTGTGAACTACTTAAATTACTACTATTGTTATGATGCTGGGTCAGCCGATCAATATCGGAATCAATTCGAATCGGTATATGATGACTGGACGCCGACAGGGCATGATGTCGTGGAAATAGTGTCGACACTTTTTCTTGTGGATGCATCGGCTGCTGATGGTTTGAATGATGACTTGGCGATGAATTGTTTGGTTTATAACCATTCGTTGGTGATGGTATACTTGGATAGTGAAAACTGGATACACCCAATCGGGTACCTTGGGGTGTTGTTGGCCGCGAATTTGTTGGCGTTAAACAATGCGTTGATTGTGACATTCGCTGTTGGACAATTTTTTGGCATGCTAAATTGAAAAACAATAAAAATATTAGTAAGCAGCAAATTATGATAATTTTACAAAAACAACGTACCATCTTGAAATACTCGTTCAACATTAAGACCATATGTTGCACACGTTTCATAATATGAGCATCGTTTAAAATCATTTGCTAATTGTCGTGCACGCGAATCATCAATAACACGGGGATTTCGTTCGCTTATTCCATCTGTTGAAAAACAAAACCTAGTTTAGGTCACAATCATTAAAGAAAGGTATACACTACATACCTTGTGTACCAACTAATATGATTGGTATTTCAGAACTATTCCTAAAATGTGACATTTTTACATAATAATTGTAAGCGGCATTGAAACTGCCCTCATTTTCTAGACTAAAAACGTAAATAATTGCATCCACCCAGGCAGCAAACTGGAAATACATAAATAAAATAAAAAATAAATAAATAAAATTAAAAATCAGAACAAATTTATTATACATGTCCAACCGAGATTAGCGATAATACTAAATTAACTTTACAAATTAAATTAATTAAAAATTAACAAACAGGACGAAAAAAATCAAAACTCCGATGCTCAGTTTTCAGTTGACCTCATTTAACTGTGTGTGCAAGTAGGAATGTGCAAGGAAAATTGGAAAAGGATATTTTATTTTTTAATATACAAAGCGATATAGAACGCTTGCGTCAATTGCAACATAAAAATGCATACATACTACATATATATGTATTTAAAAAAAATACATAATGTACAACCCTTATATACAGTTCACATAAATTTTCATCATTGTATGTGCGATGAGATATATGTATAATGTACATACATATTTAATATATAGACGAGGAGGAAAATCTTGTTTTGCCATTTTTTACGGAAAAAATTTTTTATCAATTGATTTATCCACTTTTCGTAATTTATAAAAATGCAGCAACAAATGTGATGAGGAATGGAAAAATACAAAATAAAAATACAAAAAAATTGGGTTAAAACTATTTCAATCTCCATTCGGTAATCTCATCCAGACAGTGAGTGACAAGTTGTTTGCGAAGTGAAAATCGTCAAAAGTTCGGAAAATTTTAGGTATTATTCATCAATGGAGTGATCGGTTAAAGAGATCGTAGAGTAATCAAAATTTCAAACGAGATCTGAATATGAGATATTTACTGATCAATGTCAAGATCAACCGATCGATCGCATGAAAGATAAAGCTTTAATTGTTTTTAAATGTTTTTATAACTTAACTGCACTTAACTTGTTTGGATTTAAATGCCAAATCAATTTTGAAATTTTAATACAAAAACTTTTTAGAACATAAAAGTAAAAATCGATATATTCAGTTATTTAATTAGATTTTTTTGGCTCCTGTGGTAAACCTAACCATCTCTCGTAAACCTAAATTACACGAATATGTTTTCCAAGAATACCACCACAGTATTCTATGCTGGTCGTAAAGGCGACTAAACGGTTGGATCGCTGGGCTGACGACCCGCATTCGTAAAAAAAAGAATCTGTTTATAAAGTCAACAAAATGAAACATGGATACCACCAAACAACACCAGACCCCCGCTCAAATACCCGGACACAAAATTAAGGATCGGCACGTGGAACGTGCAGTCACTTAGGAACCCAGGGGCGTTGAAGGGCCTAATCACATGCATGAAGGAATATCGGCTAGAACTCGTTGCTCTTCAAGAAACTCGCAGGGATATACGTTGTTATACAGTGGAGGTAACCCCGGAAATCTTGAAGCTGGATTTCTTCTTGGCCCGCATGTAAAGAAGGCTGTTTTCGATTTCCAAGCAGTCAATAACCGATTGTGTAAGCTTCACCTATCGATAATTTGTGAACATGCGCCCACAGAAATTAATCAGCAACAAGAAAAAGCGCATTTTACAATGACTTAGACTATTTAATGCATTTAATGAGATCCACGATATTGAAATGGTAATTGGGGACTTTAATACTAGAGCTGGCAGAAATCATGCCGGCTTGAGTGAAAACATAGGGCCGTACTCCCGACACGAAACTGCGACAGAGAGAATGATGTACTTTGTAATTGCTCACGTGAGATAATGGTGAGAGAATGATGTACTTTGTACTTTGTAATTGCTCACGATCTTAGTAGCAAGCACATTTCCCCCTCACAAACAGATACATTTGGAAACATCCTCGGTAAATTTCCCGCAGCCAAATAAACCACGTGTTAATTTCAAAAAGGCGAGCTCGAGTTGTGCGGTTCTTCGGTTTTCAATGCTTTCAGTGCTTTTCAGTGTCGTCTTGAAGTTGAGCAACAAAATATAGCCCATAGTGAAGTGCAACAACGTCTCACCATCGCGAGGAAAAACAAGGCTACTTTTACTAGGAGGGCAGCTAAGCGGATTGGCAGACGAAAAAAACGAGAATGGTGGAAGGCCGAGGTTCTGAAGTACAACAAGTTAGCAATGAGCGCAGTTCGCGTAATTTCATTAAAGGAATTACTAGATTGCACCAACTCAACTGCCATTCGGGACCGAGACTATGGACTATTGGTGTTCAACATGCGTCACAGACTGTAGTTGAGTCACCTCAAATACAGACTGCGGAGATTTACATTGAGGATCCATTTCATGATGAATTCACTAGAGCTGTGCAGAGACTAAAACGAAACCGGTGGATTAATTAATTCGGAGCTCTTGATATTCGGAGGGGATACTTTGTGGAACTGTCAAAAAGGAGACCATATGGAAGGCGAAGAGTTCGTTGCAGGCAACGATGGTTTCACAGTGTAGAGAACGACTTGGCTTCTTCAGGTTGTCTACGACAGTATGAAAAACAAGCTCAGGATCGAAACCGTTGGAGCCTAATTGTTGGCTCAGGATGGGGCAAATATTATTATTTGAATTTTAGTAGGAACTTTCAAGAGATTTCACAGCATAAGTAATTTTTTCATGGTTCCGAAATGTTTATAAAATACTTTTTCAACAAAACCACAAAAATTTGAATTGTGCGACACACTTTCGAATATCGATCAATAACAAATCTCACAAAATTGTCTAACCACACAAAGATTATCACATTCGATTACCAAAAATTTCACCTTCGATCTTCCATAATATTTCCATAAATTGACAAAAAAAAAAACTTAATTTTTGTTTACAACAAATATGCAAAAATTATTTTTTTAATTGCCGCAAAAAATTATAATGCTTTTAGCAATTTGAGACATGTTATTAGCTATCAAAATAAACAAATACGGATTTATTGATCAGTCGATAAAATTTTTGTTTTTTGATTATTCAATCTCGATAAAAAATTCCATAAAACAATTTTTTTTTGTATTTATAAGACTTTACAACAATAATTCAAGTTTAACATAAAAAAAAAAATTATAAAATAAAAAAATAAAAGTATGTATATAATAGTTATTAGATAATAGTTTTGACTTCCCGGTTGTATCACTCATACACATTCTTGTGTGTTAATGAATTTTTCACACGAATATCTGCCGAAAAAACAATTTTTGTTGACTTAACTAATAAAAAAATGCAATTGTGTATCTCAACTACAATTTTTAGTATAGTAACACGTTCGGGCATATACATACTTGGTATGAATACGGCTTATAAACACGATAGGGTTTATAATTAATATAAAACAAACTACTTAAATTGTGATATCTTATTTCACCCCCGCATCGACCAAATCATATTTCATATCTATTCCTATAAACATAAACAAAAAAAACATATTTAGGGGTTGGCTTGATTAGAAAGATGATTATGTGTAGATTTATATATAGAGACACACTATTTTATTATATTTAGATTGGATGGATGGGGGTAATAAAGAAGGGTATTAATACTTTAGGTTTTAATATAAATCAAATAAAAGTTTTTTTGCTTGGATTAGATGTCATAATGGAATTAGAATATTAGAAATTTAGAATAGTACCTAAAAAAATACAACTAAAGCTGCTTTTATATTGTGTGACCTATTAAATCTAAACATTTTTATATATTTTATGTTTCATGTGGCGCCTATTTGACGTTACCAATTTAGTCTAGTTATTTTGGGGGGCGATGGTATAGGGACGACAATAGCATAAAGATTTTTGTGTGTCGTATATTTTTCCACCCCAACTTTTATTTTAGTCTTTTAAATTATTATAATAAAATAAATTAGAAATGTTTTTTTGTGTACTATATGTTAAAATTCGTGTCCTTACTCCTTATTGTATGTCAATAGATTATACGAGTTGCTATATGACATGTTTTTACTCTTGCGGGGTGTTTGAACTTGGATTTTAGTTTAAGGAAAGTATTTTAGGGAATGGTGATGTGTAAAGTGGTTTGTTTGAATAAAGCTATATAATTCATAAACATGAATATGTCGCGTTAAATAAACGGCTTGTTTGCCTGATGCATATAAGCAATCAAATTTCATTAATTTCTAAAATATTGTAATCGTCAAAACTAATTCTATAAAATGATCGTATTATCAACTTGTTTCCTAAATTCTTAAATTCTAAAAATTCCGATATTCTTAATAATCATTTTACGAATTTCATTTCACAAAACCAAGAATGTACCAAATTCAGAAATGCTAAAATGTTGACATTCACAATTTTGTGTTCTTTAACTGTGAATTCGAAATTCAAAATTCCAAAATATAACCAAAATATTTGAATCGAGAATTTACATTCAGAATTGTTTGTGTAAAATTTTGAAATGTGAAAACTACATGGTAATTTGGTGGTATACTAAATATGATTAAATCAGATTACATTCTAGATTCTATTATAGTATGTGATTGGGCATATCATCCAACAAAGTTGATAAAATTGCCAATTCATGATTATTCCACTTAGGTTTATGAATGTCAATAGCTTTGAGACTTTGTTATTAGATACTCGCATTTTAGGTCATTTTCAAATTAATGCTTGAATTTGTTGCAAATTTTGAATTGCTGCTGCTTTATACGTAGTGATTCGAAATCTCAAAAACTATTATAATTGTATTCTAATTTGACAGGTTTTTAGAATTTCGAGTTTCAAAATGGTATATACAATATGCAACGAAAATGATCGTTAGTTCTTTTATTAAAAAGTTATAGTTTTTTGTGATACAACAATATAAAAGTTTTCTATTTCAGAAAGTTTGTTGTCCCAGTAAAATAAAATGTAATTCCACAATTTACTAGTCAAAAGGAAGAGAATAAATACAAATAAATGACGAAATTTAAAATGCGACCTCGTGAAATGTTCCATATCTCACTGATACGGATGATCAATAAATAATGCAATACAAAAGTCCACGGCCAATTCATAAAAGATGATAATTTTTGATGTTTTTAAAATACGGTTTCATTTCAAAGGTGTTATGGTGTTCAGGGGAATACCAAACAAATGTTTTAATTGTGCCAGTAGCTCAAATAAACGCTGAATTTCTACGAACAAACGACGTAGCGTTTATCTCTCCGAGGAAATGGACTGCAGGATCTTCAGACCTATCCCCGTGTGATTATTTTTTATGAAGCTTCTTAAGTTACAAGTTATTAAATATAAAGCTTCGAAAGTTTTAGACAAAAATGAACACTGGTTTCAATTTTTTTATAATTCTTAAATAATTTATTGATTTAAAAAAAATTTAAATCCAGGGATTTTGTTAATTTCAGTATTTAAAAACCAATTTGATGGAAAATTTCATAAATTAAATCTAGATTCATAAATGAACCATCAAAATCCTCAACATTTTCGCAAAGATTATAATTTGATCATAATTTGTATACATCCGAGAATGTAGTGACTATTATTTAGTAATCGCATAAAAATGTCAACCAACCCCAGAATAAGAAAAATTAATGGAAATTATATTAGAATTTCTAAATTTGTAAATCAAACAACAAACGTTCTTAAACTCGGAATTTTACCTAATTATCTGGAAGTCTTCGCCATTTAAAATTGAATAAAATTAGATTTTGAAATAAGATCTGAAACATATTTTAAAATAAAATAAATTGTATTAGTTAGGACGGAGTCAGTGCCGTATTACGGGGCTAGTATTAAATAAAGGGTTCCCTAACAAATTCTCTACCACAAGTCATCGAACATGTCGAATTTGTTTTTCTTTTCTACTTGGCCTGAGGCGCCAGCTTCTCGCAGTTTGCTTCGGTTAAAGGTACGATTTAATTCGAATCCCTTTTGTAGCCTGCATGTATTAGTATTTTAACCCAGTACCTCCCGATCCAAACCTGACAGCTTGAACAAATGTGTATTTGCTCGGTGGTGATATGCTGAATTTCTATAAATTGTTTCGTAATTTCGATTGGAAATTAAAAATTTGAAAAATACCCGAAAATTCTAGTTAACTTTCTCTAAATTTTTGAATTTTGAATACTGCAAAAAACTGTCCACCATAAATTAGAGATTTCCATGAGCGAATTTTAATTTTCAGAATCGTATACATACGTGAAATTCGGTTTCGAAATTTTTCAAATTTTAAAATTTAATTAAGAAATTTAAAAATTAAATTAGATTTTGTATTTTGATTTTCGAAATTTCGGAAATCATAATTTCCAAAAATACCGATTTTTTTTTAACCGATTAACTTGTGATCTACAAATCGCCAAGACATTATCCACGTCTGAATTATAAATATATGAACAAAATAATCATTATATTTGAAACCCAATTTGAAAAATAGTTGATTTTACTTAATTTTTTTCGAAATTTGAAAAATATTTAAAACAGACAAAGGCTTTAATGTTTTATTTAAATTCCATGTCGTGAGTTGAATTTTGAATACATCTCTGATATTTCATATTCTGTAGTTGTATGACAAATTGAATTAAAAATGCAGGCTTGCGAGTTCTTTTGAACGTTTACAACATTTCAAAAATTATAATTATGGTTAATCGAAGTTTTAATTGCAAAACGTACTTTTGCAAAATGTACTTGTGAATTTTATACAAACTGAAACTGTTGTGTATATTCCTATGGGTACGGTCATTAGAAACAGAAATTAAACAATTTTTGGAAACCGCTTCGCATCTTTCCAATAAACGTGGTATAAAGGTCGAATCCATCATATATCGGCTGCCTGTAGACTTACTGTGATTTATAATGAAGATGTGGAAAATTTGGAAAATCCGATTAAATTTAAATCTGTTGAATTTGAATTTGAAAAATATTCTAAATTCCTATCTAGTTAACGTTCTCTAAATATGTCAATTTGCAAAAATTGGAATTATGCGCTAAAATTAAAAAAATATCCGCCATAAATGCGTGATTTTCATGGGCGTTTAATATTCAAATTTTAATAATTAAACAATTCGAATTTTTATATGTGAAATTCAGTTTCAAATTTAAAAATTAAATTAAGAAATTGAAAATTTTTAAAAATTGTTGGTTTTCCAAAACCGAGTTAATTATTTCGAGTTTCAGTTGAAAATTGTAAATGTATACAAACAAACATTAAATAAACCAACATTTTAAAATCAGTTTTAAAATTTTAGTATGATGTATGAGCTCCCTGAGCTATTATAACCTCAGTTAATCACCGTAACAGTTGTTTTACTCCATGCATTTACAATATCATTCCATGTATATTATTCGAACTTACTATGCGCTGGTCATCGCAATACAATTGATTTACATCTTTAATAAAAACATTCAAATTATTTTCCCTTATGAGTGAGTATTTTATCGGATTGAAGGCTTAAGTCACGGCCAATTAATTTTTCACCAGGTTGAAGTGTTACTTAATTCGACATTTTCAAATACTTGCGCGGTTTGGTCTATAAGCCGTATGAGAGGTTTAACACCAGTGCAGCGATGCCTTCCCAAATGTTACCAACGGTTTCGCCAAATATTCGAATTTAAAAATGTGAAAAGGTTCGTGAACATTTTTTTATGAATAAATATTGGTATACGTGGAATGGAAATTTTATTTTAATAGATATCGATTTAATAATTGAAAATATCTTCAAGGCAGCACAATGCCTTAAATGTTCCATGTGCTTGGCTCTATTATATTAGCAAGTTGTACATTTTTCCGTTGCTGATGTTTACTCTCTATGATTTTTTTTCCTGTCAACGAAAACTTAAATTTTACTTCAGATGTTTCTAAAAAAAATTTAATTGGAATTTTATTTTACAAGTATCCGTGGAGTTTTGTAGAAATGGATTAGAGGATAAAATGTTTTGTAAAAAATCACCTGTACCATAGATGCTGGATGATTGATCAACATTTTTAATTTAGGTTATGTCGTGTGATATATCAAGTGAAACTTATTTTTGTAAGCAATCGAGTGGTAGATATTAAATTCAGATGGTTTGTTACTAATCTAAATTATTCTCAATTGCTAGTTTTGACAGCTTTAAAAATTTCGCATTTGACAGGAAGTAATTTTTATTGAAAATTGGAACAAATCCATTAGTCATTGTGGAAAAAACATGTATAAACAAGACCCGATAGCTTCGTCTTACAACAAAAGCTGCTCTAAGACTGCGTAATTTCACCAGCTATATGTCTCAAAACACTCCAATTTTTAAGAAAATGGCATTAGGGTCTTGTCTAGTAAGAGGTTGGGCGGTGTTTTTATTCTATGTTCATATTTGAAAGATTTTGAAAAGATTTTGAACCACATACAATTATATGACCATCATAATCCTCTTTATTTTGTCGTTGGGGATAGAATAATTATATAGTTTCGCCCACGGACTACGATCCATCCTAAGAAAATAATGACTCATCCGTCTACAAAATCTTTTCCAAAATTCGGGTGAGTGGTGAACGTATTCACGAACAAAACTCAATCGGGCTAATTTAAAATTATATATACGAGTATGTAAGGTTTTTCTTGTGCAACATTTGCCTTAATTCCACTTTCTTTTAGCCTTATACCTACTGTGGTTCTGCTAATTGTTGGTGACCTAGTTAGATTTATGATCATTTTAATATTTTTTTGTGTCATATTAGGATCAACCTTCATCAGTCTCGAAATAAGAACGTCTCCTTTGGCTGAAGTAAATTGTTGTCTTTCTCTCTCCTCGATATTTCCAATTTCACTTTTGTTAATGGGTTACTTTTGTACTTGATACAAGATGGTGTTTCGATGGCAACCATGCTTTCTGGCTAATGTAACCACCGAAATTCTGCAATTGTGTTCTGTAAGAATGACGACCCGTTTTGACGACCCCGGGTTTTTCTACAATATTGCATAAATAATTTTGAACATAACCACAATTTAGTTTTCTTTATTTCTTAAATAAAAATTTATAATAAGTTTATACTTTGGTCTAACTAATACAATTTATTTCATTATAATGATCCAGATCTTATTTCCGAAGTTTTCGTCCACTTTGCATGAATAATTTTAAAGATGATAGTATACAAGAAGCAGTGCACAAGTACAAGATAAATATGTGAATCTGAACCTAAAAATTGTGCAGTAACCAAGCGGACGGAAGACTTACACTTCCTATTGATACTGGTAATGCATTTGAAATTCAACATGATGTTAAGTTTCATTTGGTAAAACTGATTATAAGATAGGTAACTCGTTTCCAACATTTTGAATGAAATTTAATACGAATTAATTAAATAACCTTTTACTCCGCAACTACCTCCATCGATCGTTCCAACTATAAGCATAGTTAGTAGATCCGGTTGTTATATTATAAATTAAACAAGTGAGTTATACGATACATTTCCCAAAGGATATTTAATAAGATATGTATATCCCAAACAAATTTCCTCATTAAAAACAAAATGTGCTTCCATAATAATACTCGAATGTCATAACTAGGGGGAAACAGGGAAACGTTTAATTTGAAAAAAAAACTAGAACACGCACCAAATTCTCGATATTTTTTGAGAAAATCATTTTTCAAATTAATGATTAATGATGCTACACAAAAATTAATAATATAATGTCAAGGAAAATGTTAGAAAAAATTGTATGTACATATATACAAAAGGCGACAAATGTCCCTTGATATTTCTATATCGTTCGTAAATTTAGTCATTGTAAAGAAGAGATCAATAATTTTATACATACATATATTAAATCTACACATTAATAAAACCACAAGAGACTACTCATCACTTGAGCGTAGGTTTTGTTCCAATCGAATCCATCTCCATGCATATATATATACATATATTCGTTTTAAGCGATAATTTAAAGCGCCCGACACAAAAAAACAACAATAAAACGGTTGTCTGTGTATCTAAAATTAAATTGACGCATTTAAATTCTAATGAATTGATACAGGTGACTAGTAATAAAAATGTTAAATAAACATCTTGTCAGTTCAAGGTAATGCTATTTCACGTTTAAGCTTCTTCTTTGCATCTTTCTTAAAACCAACTAAACATTATTACGTTGTGTAGCGATTTTATCGCTTCTCAAAATTTATATACGACACCATAATAAACTCAGGAAATAATGGAATACTCGTATATGTGCATAAAATCTAGGTTACACACCTATTATGCTTAAGGGATTAAAAATTAAAACTGTGAAATACAATTTTTTTTAATTACTTCCCGTATTTCCTTCCATATTATTATATAGCGTGTACACAAAACTTATATACTTAAGGCATTTTTATAGCAATAATTAAAAAAAATTACATAATAATTTTACCTGCATTTCTGGTGGTCCTCCTTCATCTCTAATTAATAATAAATAACTTTGATTGTCTATAACAATTTCTTTTTTAAATCGTCCTCCTTCGGGCGATTCCTCTTGCAAATACGACCCGGTTAAATAACGATGCACCAGGGCCGATTTTCCTGAGCTCAACGATCCAACAATACCAAGTCTCAAATCAGGCACCGATCTCGATATTGTCCATTCCTGACTGTTGACAAAAGAATCTGTAAATAAAAAAAAATAAAAAAATTGACATTTTAACGTGTTTACCTTTCAAGTTTATAATACAATTTGAAGAAACAAGTTCTTCGCACTCTGTTTCGTCTGCTGATGAATAATTTTTTTAATTTATTAAAAAAAAAAAGTATTCAAATGTCAATCAAATTCCGCGTTATTATACCTTTATTGTGTGTGTGCTTATTAAATAATCTCGTTTTTTTATAGCCTCGTCATGTTAACGCGATAACAAAGTGTAAATATTTTATTTAGGCAAAATAAAAAATCTAATGTACTTTTAATCCTCAAGTCGGAGAAAAGAAAAGTCCCCATATTTCAGTCAAATGACATCAAACGTAATTATTACAATTATTATTCACAATTATTCCTGTATACACACATATATGAAAATTAACACTTTGAATGTTGTTAGTTTTTTGAGTTAGTGTTACAATAGGTCTCGGAGGTAACATGCGATTTCAATAGAATTCGTTGCCTTTTTAATTTTTATTTTGGTATCATGCGCTATCAAAATTGTAAAGGGTGACATCATATGCGGAGAAAATATGTATGTTTAAATGTTCATAGGATATCATCAAAACTATCCATCGGTAATTGGTATTATCAAACAGGTATATTATAGACATTGAGAATTTCAATGATTAAACGCTTAAGTGTTAAAGGGTGTTGCCACAAGAGTTACATACAATAAATGCATATACGTAAGCAAGAAAGATAAACACAAGCTAACAAAGCGGTTCAACAGATAAAAGAACTGCTGCTCAATGGAAAAAAACAATCAATTCAAGAATATTTATCACGACCCCCACCAACAGAAACACAGAATATTCACTATGGAAAGCAACTAAAAAGCTGAAGCAACCACATCATATTCCGCCAATACGTAAAACTGACGGTCACTGGGCGAGAAATTATGAAGAAAATGCTGAGGTATTTTCAGAACATTTCAAAAAAGTATTCCAACCATATATCCATCAGAAACTAAAGACGAAGAGAATAACAACATTCAAACTCAATTGGAATTAAACCCTAAAGAGGCGCCAGGGTGTGATCTTATCACAGGAAAAGTTTTGCAACAGTTGCCAGATAAAGGTATTCGATTTCTAACGTACTTATTCAACGCAATACTTAGAACTGGATATTTGCCAATACAATGGAATGTCTCACAAGTAATATTAATACCAAAATCACAGGCAAGCCCCCAGAAGAAGTTGCGTCGTACAGACCGATAAGTTTGTTACCAATTATGTCTTATTACTGCTTAAGCATCTAAAGCCTATATTGCTGGAAGAAGAAGCTGATTCTAGACCATCAGTTTGGATTTAGACCAGAGCACTCAACAATAAAGCATAGGTACACAGAATAGTTCAAGTAATTAAAGAAGCACTTGAGGTAAAAAGATATTGTTCTGCTGTATTCATGGACATAGCACAAGCTTTTGATAAGGTGTGGCATGTGGGGTTACAATACAAAATTAGGCAATGTGTACCACATCATTTCTATAGAATATTAACATCGTTTCTAATTGAACAAACATCGATCTAATTAAATCTGGTATATACCACAGGGCAGCGTGCTTGGCCCGATATTATATCTGATATATGCCGCAGATATACCTACAAGTAATCAAGTATCTGTCGTAACATCTGCAGACGACACGGCAGTATTCTCATCACATAAATACCCCAACAAAGTGACAGAAGTTTAACAGGAGAATATTAACAATATTCAAGTGTGGAAGAAAAAATTGCGAATTAAAGTTAACGAAGCTAAATCCAAAGATGTAACATTTACAATGCGTAGAGGCACATTCCCACCAGTTCAAATGAATAACCTGGCTATACCTCTAGCTGATGAAGTAAAATATTTAGGTATTCATCTCGACAAACGTCTAACATGGCGTAAACATATATGAAGAAAAACAAAGCAATTGGGAATAAAACTGTCAAAAATGTATTGGCTTATATGCAGAAAATCAAGTTTATAGATTGAAAATAAACTACTGTTCCAGTCTAAACTTCTAAGGATTATAGTAGATGATTCGTATCAAAAATTATAATTCACAGAGACCTAGAAGTCGCAACAATACGGGGGGAAATTAGGAAGTCCAGTGCCAGGTATCACTCAAGGTTGACAATTCATCCCAACATTGGGGCACACTACCAAATATAGCATGCCTCGAGAAGATGAAGTACATGATACCTAATTAAAGGCAAGTCATGTTGATTTTAAGCAGAGAAATCTCATACGAACCACCAGATTTGTATGGTAGAAAAAAGAAATAACTCGAATGCCACGACATCAAGCGCAATCAGTTAAGCGATATTTCTAACAAAAACATTGCAAAGTTCGGAAGCTGCGAAATCAGAGTTAATGTAGTGAACAAAGAGAAGTAAGTAGCTCACCACCCTTGCTTTTGGAATAGGTAGTACACTGATGCCATTCGGTAGATGCAATGCATCGAGCTTACAATTGTCATTTCTCGAAAAATGAATGTTTTCATTCGCGTCACTCAAGGCTGAATTGTCAAAAACAACACTTCTGTCGCATTTATTGAGCGACCCTAACCCCACTGATGTTTTGTCGAAGGTCATTTCAGTCTAAAACTAAACACCATCCAAGGCACCACATGGATTTCATAGTCAATTTACCACGGAATCTGACAACCTTGCACATATATTATCACTTATCACTGAACACGAAGCTTTTTTAAAGCTTTTGAAATTAGCTGGCTTTGAAATCTACTGCAAAACATTAACGGTAAGTAATTGCCCATTTAGAATTAGACCGTATAAGCATCTTGAACACTCTACACAACATGTCGACGTAACCCATTGGGACAGTCATGTTTATCCTGAAAGTGTAAAGGCACACCATATCACAACATGGGCAATTTGAATATTTGTCGATTCTTTAACTCGCTGGCCTGCAGCTCACTGCATGACAATCACGATTCGGTATTAATCTTGACATTACATCATAGAATGTAATTTGTGTCCAAACTATTCGGTTCGCATTGGATACGTAGAATGGAGTACCCATCTGTAAGCGAGTGAGGAAAAGTGGCCAAAGGAAACACTATTCATAAAGTAGGAAATCCTAATAGTCTTATTTGGAATCCGAGGAATAATGAACGAAGATCTAAAGTGCTCAAATCTGTTTACTATCCGGTGACTTCTTCGTCGAAATTCTCTTTCACAAACATCAACCAGCGACACAGTCATCCACCAACTGTGACAAATCTTATCCATAAAACCTTGTCCATAATCCACGCGTCTAACCAAACAAAATAACATTTTTGTTCCAAAGACTTTGGACAAATGTCATTTTGTTTTAGTTAGGAGAGCACGACGAAGTCATACAACGACTTCTTGTAAACATTAATTGTATCGATTAATTGAAAATATCAAAACATTTCAATCGATCGATTAAACAGAATTCTCTATTCGACTGATCAAATAAATATCAGGCCTCCGAACACTTAGAACGGCCCGTATTGCTGTCCTGTAAACTCTTCACAATAATAATTCATACACCCAACTCAGCATTCAGCACATCGAATTACTTTAGGATTGCTTACTCTGGACACATTATTTTTATTATATCATTCGAGAGAAAAAGTTCGGGAGTGGTTTTGTCATAACGATGAATGCAAATTTACTGACTCATTCGTCACTCTCTATTTCAAAATTAATCTGTTCCAATACATCAGATTGTTCATAAGAGTAACTGTTATCCACATCTTACTCACAGTTTTAATATTTTGTGCTTTACAAAACAACATGAAATCACGCGATCAAAGTCTTTGTTATCAACTTGTTTAATTCAATATTTCATAGTAGTTCAAGGTTTTTCATCGTATTCATCGCCAAATTAGAACTATGCTAATTTAAGAAACAATGTGTCTTAAAGTGTTAGAACAATAGATCAAGGATTTTATAAGTATATTATACCTCCAACACATTGCATAAAAATATGGTTTTATTACCCACACACATACACACACAATTAATTTTAAAAAAAACTTTCCAACTCCTAATGACCATTTTGATATACCTCTTGCCCATCGTACCAAGTATGACCTAAAGCCGTACACAGTACATATTATTACAGTGCAAAAAAAGTGAAACTATTTGCTAAATGATTTATTAATAACAGTTTGAAACACTAAATCATATAATTGTATGTACTCGTAATATAAAATATAATGGGGAAGTTTTGGATTATACATCACTTCCGGCTATTTTACGCAGACTGCCCACAATATACATACATAATCTATTCGTATGTACAGAGAAAAGAAAATACCGAGAGAAAAATTTATCACTTACCCATTAATTATGTATTTTCTAATAATATTACGCCGCGGAATGAATGAACGAATATTAGCTTTTCTGCTGGAAAGAAGATTGTGTCATTTTGATTATTTCAATAAAGCATCTTGATTGCCTTCACTTTTTTGTTTATAAATAATCTTTTGTATATTTATACATACTTGTGTGTAAACAACAATATGTTTAGTAATGACACTGAATAGAAAACGTAGATTAAATGATTTATACTGCATCATCTTAGTACAATTACTTGTGTGTGTGTGTGTGTGTGTGTGTGTGTGTGTGTGTGTGTGTGTGTGTGTGTGTGTGTATATATTTTGTGTTTTGTCTCCGCGCGCGATTAGTCATAATATCTGAGTAGTAACTCCTACCCGATCATATTTTATATCCACATATTATAAAAATAATGAATGATAATTGAACAAAATAAAAAAATTAGAGAAATCTCTGTTCACATTTGATATTTTATTAATAGCTGGTCGTTTTAAATTAATAAAAAAAAACACTATGTGACTGCACACAAGAGAGAAAGTCGTGCCAATCATGAAATAATTAAAAGTTTTGCACGATGCCGCATACATTAGGAAGCGTATTGTGCTTTGTGCAATAATAATTGTTGACCCTCAAAGTGTTTAATTACCTCGTCCAAAAATTAAATGTTATGATGGCGTATTATTGATAAACACGAACACAGTGTGAAGTAGAACCAATATTCATATAAACAGAATAAACATGTGTGCCTGGTGCCATACTCGTTTATTTATATCCGTTTATGACATTTTTTTTTTTATATTTTTTATCGGAAGTGGAAATAATGGGTTTTTGATTTTCGTATAATAATTAAATAAATGCGAACGTAAGAGAATTAAATAAGCCACCCAAAAATGTTAAAATTCGGTTTATATATGTCATGTATGATAACACACATAACTTGTTTTATAATAACAGATGCCTACATAATTTTTTTTGAATGTGTATCAAATGACAAGACAACACAAACACAAACCGCATATGAAAGTACATTTTTTGAGGTTTTTGTTTCGTATGTGTGTGTGTGTTTGTGTGGGGTAAAAATATTGGCCCTATAGCTGATCGTGTGATGGATAACAAATTGTAAAACATGTAAAAGTGTCATAATAAATTAGACATTTAAGGGTAATTGAGTCTGTTTATTGAGAGTTGGTTTTAATTGCTTGCTGCTCTGGCGCTAAATTTCCACACTATGATAGTTAGTAATAATTTTAGATTTTGAGATGAATTTGAATGTTCCATAGTAATAGTATAGTATTGTTTACATTAAACACAATTTAAACATTTTCTAAATTAAGAAACAAACGTCTGGAAGCTCTGCTTGTATAGGCAATTCTTAACATCACATTCAGATTAGCAAAATATTTTATTTGCCTTCATCAATTATCTATGGTTATAGTGAATAGCAATGTGGTGAATTCCAAAGTTGGAGTTACCTAGAGTACCTTGGCACATTGTGGAAGGAAAAATTGGTGTGGCGATTATGCTTCTCAACGAATCTAGCTCCGTATTAGCACAGAAACAGTAATCTGCATATCTCGGATTTTTAAATTAAGAAAATAAGGTTGTATTATATGGTTCAATGACAACTCCCAGAAAAGCCAATTCACCGAAAACGACAATTCACCGAAAACTATAATTCACAGAAATAGAAATACATGGGAGTTCTCTATACCGATTATATAATGAATTCGAATTATTTGATGGAAATAGGATTGTAAAATAATTTTTGAATAACGTTCTGGAATACAGCCATTTGGAACGGAACTAACGGAATCCAATCCTTGAATTATCATGAAACTTGACAAGTTAAATTGAAATTGGAAAATGATTTTTGGATAAAATTCTGAAATGTGGCTATCTGGAACGGAACTAGGTCAACCCATGAGCGATTATCATAAAACTTGACATGTTGAATGAAATTCGCCATTTTCGAAAAAATCGCATTTTGAACGCCCTAATTAATACATAAACATACATCCCCTATTTATCCCACACGTCATCCCAAGGACTGGTCTAGTTCTGTTCAAGTTGTCCAGTGTTTTATCCAAAAATTATTTTACCATCCCATTTACGTTCAACTTGTCAAGTTATTTGATAATCGGTGAAGAATTGGCATAGTTCCGTTCCAGTTGGCTATATTGCAGAATCTTATCCAAAAATCATTTATCTGTCGAAGAGTGACCTAGTTCTGTTCCAGATAGCCACATTTCAAAATTGTATCCAAAAATCATGAACTTCATATAGAAGGCAATCTGAAGAGACCAAATCGTTCTCTACACCGTGGAGCCAACGTCGCCTGCAACGACTCTTGTGCCTATCATATGGTGGCGCTCCTTTCAGAGATCGCTGCTCAATTCGTTCTGCATCAACACGCAGAACGTGACCGAGCCAGCGGTCGCGCTGAGATTATATTTCATGCACAATATCGGGGATTTTCCTCTTATACAGAGCTCGGTATGTACCATCTGCTTCGCGCTTTAGGCCATAAATCACTCACATGATTCTTCTCTCAAATGTAAGGAGCCATCTCTCGTACTCATCCGTGAGCGCCCAACTTTCCCATCCAAACATATAACAACGGGCCTGATTAACGTTTTGTAAAGCTTCAACTTCACGGCACTTGATAGGTTTTTAGATTTTAGCAGTGGCCCTAACCAGAGATCTTGTATTTGGTTTGGACTCATTAAGCTGGAGTCCAAGAGAAGCTGAAAACTCTACAAGCGGATCAAGCCTTTCCTTCACTCCATTGTTATTTAGTCCAATCACGTATATGTCATCTGCATATGCAAGCACCTGATTGAACTGGCGAAAGATGTACTCCCACATGAGATTAAAGAGTATCGGGGACAGAGCATCTCCCTGCTGAACACCCGAGTTAACTGCAAAAATTGTCGATAACCTGTTCTCAACTTTAACACAGCATTGTGTTGTGACTGCATCAATGTCATCCTATATACACAGTCGTACCAATTCTGTTGGCATTCCTAGGTATTCCTATTTATTTGCAGACCACAAACTCTCTCGGGTGATGGAGTCATAGGTTGCCGGAAATCCAGGAACATCGGATGTACGGGGATGGAAGTCTCATTATGTTTAGATAGAATCATCCGCAGCGAAGAGACCTGATCAGTGACTGGTCGATTCGGACGAAATCCTCCTTGATAGTCACCAACCAAGCCCCCCGGAGGGGTGATTCTTTCCAATATAAAGTAGGACAGCAACTTGTATGCTGTGCAAAGGAGAGCTATACCGCAATAATTCTCACACTTCAAGCGGTCTCCCTTCTTGAAGATGGGGCATATCGCGGCCACTTTCCATTCGTCAGGAATTACTTCGGTATTGCGCTCATCGCTGAGTTGTTGTACTTTCAGAACCTCGGTCTTCCGTCACTCTCCACCGCTTAGCTGCCCTCCTAGCAAGAGCAGCCTTGTTTTTCCTCGCGATTGTGAGACGATGTTGCACTTCAATATGGGCTATATTTTGATGCTCGACTGCAAGGCGACACTTGTCATCAAATCAATCATTCTTGGGTCTGACTTTCACTATACCTAATGTCTATTAGGCAGAACCGAAGTTTTCAGTACCTCCCAAACAGAGTTCACACAGTCAGACTGGCAATTAGCTTCCTGAATGCGGTCGCCGATAAGATCCTGATATCGTTTCTTTTGCTCTTCATTTATCAGACTTTTACAGTCGAAACTGTTTCGCTGTGTCGCCAGACTTGTACGAAAACTTCCATTGTAGCTTTGCAGCGACCAAATGATGATCGCTGCTCACGTATTTGGTTGCTAACCGATAAGTTCTCACATCCTGCACAACCTGAGCCCGCCCTTAAGAAACTTCCGCGAGGATCTGTCCATGTCTCTAGATGTATCTGTTTGTGAGGGAGTACGTGCTTGCTACTCTAAGAACGTGAGCAATTGCAAAGTACATCATTTTCTCACTATTATCGGTCGCAGTTTCGTGTCGGGAGTACGGACGTATGTTCTCACACAAGTCGGTGTTATTTCTGCCAGCTCTAGCATTAAAGTTCCCAATTACCATTCTAACATCGTGTTCGGGATAGATTCCACCAGATCGTCCAAGTCAATGTAAAATGAGTCTTTATCTTGGGGCTGCTTCGACGGCTTGGATATTCAAAACAGCCTTCTTTACCAGCAGCCCAAGAAATCCAGCTGCAAGATTTCCGAGGTCATCTTCACGGTATAATAACGTATAGCCCTCGAACACATGGTCTTCACTTTTAGGCCAGCGAGTTTCTTTGAGAGCAACGAGTTCCAGCCGATACTCCTTCATGCACATAATTAGGCCCTCCAACGCTCCGGGCTTTCTAAGTGACTGCATGTTCCACGTACCGATCCTAAATTTCATGTCCGTGTACTTGAGCGGGGTTCGGCGTTTTTTTGGAGGTATCGGATTTTGTTTTTGTTGACTTTATAAATAGGTTGATTTTTTACGGATGCGGGTCGTCAGCCCAGCGATCCAACCGTTTATTCGCCTTTTGCGACAAGTAAAGAATACTGTTGTATTCTTGGAAAACATAATTTACGAGACACGAGAAAAAATCTGGGTATAATACTAATAAGGCTGCGGACCAATTCACGGGTAAAAGTCGATTTTTCGGTAAATTCATTTACCCTATCAAAAAGTAGGGTAAAGCGAGTACACAAAAGTAAATATTTAAGGTTTAGGTTGTTCATTTTTTAATGATCTATGGATTGAGTAAGCTGAAAATAAACAAAATCACGTATTTCAATAAAATAAAAATACTAAAAATCGACTTTTACTTTAGTAATTCATTTACCCGTGGATTGATCCGCAGCCTTAGAATTCGCATGCTTAACCGGATTTTGGCGTTCGCAGAAGACAAAGAAGGTTTCACAATATACTATAATTTTTATTTATTTGTACATTTTTCAAAATGTGGTGATTCAGTTCTGGACACGTAGTAAATTTTTAACATTCTCAATTTTTTTTTATAGTACTGAACATTCGTTAACTTAATATTACAAATTTTTATTTTACTCATGAACACTAATTATTTTGAATTATCATAAGTAAATTAAATTTCAAAACGGTTACTTCTTCCGACACAGTGATTTTTACTAGGAATTGTACTCAAATTTCTTGTACAAAAAATTATACAATTGATCAAGAAAATCATTTCTTAAGGAAATTGTGCAAGCATACTTTAAAGAAAATTGCATTATCAGATTGCCAACTTTTCAAATGCCTCTCGTATAAATGACACAATAAAATTACACATGGTGGTGTAGTAATCTCTCTATAATTTATAATGAACTCATTACTTTTATTAATCGTGTCATTATAGCATAACAAATGAAGTAATAAATTTTATATTTAGACATGCATCCATCCCAATTTTTTATAAAAGTGCATACATACAACTTTCATTTTTATTTCGCGCTTATCACTTATATAAGAAAAGAACATCTTGAGTGTAAGAACACGCGTGCACCTGCGTCATAAATTTAAAACGATAGTAATGAAAAAACACCCGTTAAAGATGTATAACTACCGTAAAATCGATTTCAAAGATCAACCTTTACAGTCGTCTCATGTCAAGTAGTCAAATTTATGTCATATATACAAAAAAAAACTGTTTCCTAGAACATATAATTCGATTTTAAATTAACCTTCGATTGTCTAGTAGGTTATACGAAAAAAATTAAACTTCAATTCGATTTTTCTTTTTTAGTGGAACAACAAAGGGCCAAGAACGAAAGAAACTAAATATTAATAAATAACAAGACACGTAATTGCTCTATTTTTCTTGTAAATAATAATGATATTGATAATAATATACGAGCAGTAATAATACCGTTTTCTATAAAGACAATAATAATAATACAAATAATAAGAAATATCAGAATCTGCAATCAACTTATTAAACCATCTGCTTTCTTCTTAATATAATAAAATGTATGTACTGCATACATAAAAGAAACAGATTTTGGATGCATAAAAGAAACTGTCTATACCTTTTTATATTCTTTTAACATTAAATATTCCTCCTTATTCGCCTTTCATATTTTTTTTTATAGAACAATGTACAGACTTTGAATATCTAATCGTGTACATATCCTTCACAAATATGTTTTACTATGAAGAAAATTCAATTTTCTCTATTCATATGTATTTAAATTTTTATTTAGTTTCGGATTTTTTGATTAAAGGAATAACGAATCCAACGTGTGATGTAAATCTAACACCAACAACACACAATACAGAGTAAAATGCAATTACATATTTTTTGCGCAAAAAGTGGTTATTTCCGGTGATCGAGTTTCGTATATACTAAGTCTTGTGTGTTTATTTGGATTATTATTTGTACATAGCCCCAGGTGTTGACATTTGACAAGTGGTGGGTAATTTAATGTTTTGGTAGCTGCACTAGTAATCAATCTCATAAATTGTCTTTTTATTAAATTTTTTCAGACCAATTAATTCAAAAACTTTAGGCATGACATGCACAATGTTGATAGAGTATCTAAAATATTGGTATAGAGTGCGATATACTTTACTAACTACCGTATGACGATGCGGGCATTTCTTTCTGGGATGGAAAGAATTTAATTATGTTATGACTTATGTGAACCATTCTTTGCCGACGTCGTTGGTAGCATTTTTTATATTTATTAAAAAACTTTTGTGCTTTAAAAATTGGTTGGGACATGAAGGTAGATTCCAATCATGGAAGCACCCAGTTGTTTTCTTTGGTTATTCAGTGTTGCAATTTTATATTTCCGACATATCACTGTAAGATGGTAGCCGAGAAATATTTTCGTGATATGGTATATTCTTGTCATAATTCCAGCAAACTTTCCGGGCGATGTATTTAACAAATACTTTTTTGAATGTTTTCGATGCGACTGTTACGAATTTGGTGATACGGAGACCACACTGGAACAGCGAATTCAATTTTAGATCTGACATGGGCAAAATAGAGATTGAATAGGCATTTTATGTTCGTTAACTCCCATGACTAACGCTTAATAAATACCAACATAGAGTTATAGCTTTGGCGATTATTATGTCGCTGTGCTTATTGAATGTTAAGTTACCTGCAAATATAACCTCCAAATCTGGAAATAATGTCTGGAAATAATGTTGCACTTGTTTATATTTAGTCGTAATCAATTATTTGATTCGCACCAGCTAGTAACTCGGTCTAAATCATCTTGCAGTGCAGATGTATCTTCATTGCTTCTGATTACTTTGAATTGTCGTCAGCATATATCAGCACATCAGAGTTTTGGATAACATTCGCTATCCTCCAGAATATCTAGATTTTCACCGACAACTTCGATATATTGTAGTTTAACGTTAAGATACGATGAAATCCATTTCACAAATGCCTTCATCCAATTCAAACTTCGACAAGTTTAGAATGTCAGCTCCCTTTCTAGCTTTAAAGATCGGTGTAATTTTGGCGGTTTTCCAATGAATAGGAAACTTGCCAGTCTGAAGAGATTGATTAAAGAGCATACAAAGCGGTTCAACTAGTTCAGGACCGTAAGTTTTCAATCGTTTAAGTTATCTTATCGGGACCGCAACCATCACCAACTGAATTAAGAGCTTGTAAAATATCCTCGTCTGTATATCTAAACTAGATTGGATACATAATTCGTTGGTTGACGTTGAGTTGTTGGTTTGATACACTGAATGAAAAAACTCGGCAAACAGAGTTGGTCATATGATTGTTTATTTTTGTAGTACATGGAGGCAGGACAGCCTTTGGTCTGGCGTTTAGTGTTAAAAAAATTCCAGAAGTACATTATTGGTGTTATCTTGTAATGTCACGATATAATTTTTGTACTTTAGTTCAAAATACTCGTCATATAAGATGTCGATCTTCTGGAATGATCTTCCATTGTATCCGGTATCGTTGTTTTTTATTTTTTGTATGCTTGTTCTTCCTATTACCATGAAGGATGATTCACTTTCATTATTCTGGACAGAGAAACATCATTTTCAAACGATCGGAAAATTAGGTCAAAGAAATTTTCGACGATCCTGTCAAGGCAATTTGAAGACAATTCGTCCTGCCAGATGATGTTATTGAAGCAGTTCTGCTACTCAATTACTTTAGCGTTCTTGATGTTGCAGCGAGTTTCCACGCCAGTGATTGATATAAGCATGACAAGATTTCAGCTATGTTGAAAGAAATTTGCATTGCTTTATGGTGGTTATCATTTGTTACGAATGGAATCATTGAACCAGTTGCATCTAAAATGCCCGGATCATTCGAAATGATAAGGTATGGAGTCTCTGAAATATAATTCCGGTTCGGATGTAACTTTAAAAGGAATATTGCAATTAATGTCGGGATCAAAAAACCAGGAAATATAGAAAGATTCAAACCACCTGGAATGAGAAACATGTCTGGCGGATCACTTAAATTATTTAGTTCGTTTAAAACTTCACAAAAATGTATTGTATGTATTTCTCAGAGGTGGGATACAAGTTGTCACTAGTTATATGATTGTTAACTTTAGGCAAGCATAATTTTACACGTACCAATTCCAATCCTGAGTCACAATTTGGTTCGGGATAGATGATTTAACCGCAATTAGAACTCTTCCTCCTGAAATTTTACGGCTGGTATATGCTGATCTGTCACAACGAGTTACAATATAATTGTTGGGGAAAATTTCTGTGCTCAACATGTTGATGTTGAATGATGTATCGCAGATGATATACGCGTCGAAATTGGTTTTTCCAACATAGTTGTAATACTTTGCAGTTTTATCGACATTCTGTTTATGTTTTGGAAATAGAACGTAAACAGTTTCATATAGTGGAGCTATTTAGGGTTGGTTTTGGAAGGAATAGGCTAATCTTAAATTACAGGCGGTTCCTTTCAGGTTATAGAAGGTGATTTGTAGTCCATTGTTTCTAAATGCATAAAAATTTACCTAAAATTACATATGTATATCTAATTTTAGGGTTATTTTCATTCAAAACGCGAAATTGTCCAAAATTCCGGTAATCAGTTTCTCGAAAATACTATAGATTTAAGAGTGGAGCCCTTTAGTTTAAAATTTCTGTTTTTGCTCTGAACTTGATATACAAAACAAAATGCTGAACATATCAAAACTTTGCAATTTATTTTGACATTTCTGCATTTCGTAGAATATCAGAACTAGTTAAAAATTCTGAATTTTCAATAAATTTTAAGATTTTGAGAAATCTGAATTGTATTATGTTTCTCTTTTCAAAATTTGATGAGTTTTCAGAATTCAGATCGGTATATGTAATTTCAAATAAATTAACCACCAATAAATATTTTTTTAAACTTTTTCTGTTTGCTTTTCTAAACAAAATATTAATAAAATTTACAAATTATATAAAAATTGTTAAAATTCATCGATATTATTCAAAACATCAAAGAAAACAAAACCTACACTGATACATCCATTAGAATTTGAAGTTGTGAAAGTATATACTCGGCAGATTGCAATTAGAATACTAATATTACGATTTGGAGTTCCAAGATTGCTTTAGAAATTTCATTCAATTCAAACACATGTATTCAAATTATCTTTACCCTATATCGATGTACGAAAGATTGTAAACAAATTTAAACTGAACATTTAAAAACGGTCCTGATAAAATGTATAAATCCACATAAAAAAATCCATCATCCATACAATAATAGGGGTCTCATCGCATCAAAACTAATTTCCATTTGAAATTCTAATCAAACTGGTCCTCATCAAGCGCGTAAATCTGTACATACAATCATCAAAAAAAAAAAATCGGTTTTCTATTATCGTCCGTCTAAATATTTACAAAAAAAATTATAATAATTAGAGACTACCCATACATCCTTTGTAGATCCTCCGTATACAAATAAATCTTGATTTTTAATATTTGATTTGATATTTTGTTTTGTGAATTATTTTGTTTGAAGATTATTGAAGTGAATACGCAGGATAATTGAATTTTATATATTATCAGTCCTTTAGTCCTGTTTTTGGGATAAAATAAAAAAAATTAATAATCCCAAAAATAACTTATTGGACTTCCTCGGGGGAAAAACAAAAATAAAATCACACAAGTGTATAGTAGAGCTGCAATTTATTATTATAGCGACTGCCTCACGATATATAAATACATATGTATGTACATACATGGACGTGTAAATAAATTTGCATTACGTTCCTATTGTTACACAAAATGTATAGAGATATATCCAGTTCCTCATTTATATTATTATTGTTACAATTTCTCTTTTTTAATTTTATTTCTTTAAGAATAAGAACACACAAAGGCATCTTGAAATCTATATATGTACACACGGTATAAATGTCCAATTGAAAAATAACAAAACATAAAAATAAAAATATCGTATAATTGTTGCAAATTTTATTTTTTAAAGAAACCCCTCGTGTTTTATTATTTTTCGTGTACATGATACTTGACGACTGGTTTATGTGGAGTGATCACGAAAAGATATTTGTTTTTGTTGGACAATGCGTATATATATATATATATATGTATACGGATAGTTTTGTGCATGCACAATGCCACAAATAAAAAATAGGCGTTATAGAAAATTGTTTGTTAAATATTTAGCGATATTTCGGTTGATGATATAGCCAAAAAGATAAATTATTTGTCAAAAACAGTCGACACGTTACTAGATGCAAGTTGATAATTACCTGAAATAAATTACAAATTAGAAACGTCTCGACATTAATTAGGCTAACTATATTAAATTGGGTCGTCGACTTGTCTAAATTCGTTATTATAGTTCTTCTACATCCGTTATATAATTTTAAGTTCAATGGCTTTATGGCACAAACCATAATAATCTAAATACGCTAAGAATATTAACTTTAGGATAAACCCGTTAAAGATTAATAGAAATTTATATATATATATATATATATATATATATATATATATATATATATATATATATATATATATATATATATATATATATATATATATATATATATTTATATATAAGTATATATATAGCATTTTCAAAATTACTGAAAACACATCGAATTACGTAACAGAAATTCCAAAACAAACAAATGTTAAATCGCCGATTACAGTTGAATTTTTGTAAAATAACGCAAATATTTATTTTAGACCGAAATTCCATAAAATAAAAAAATATTTTTCATCATTATGAAAATTACTCACAATGCCAAAAAATCCAATATTTAGACCAACTAATAATTATAAGCGTAGACTTTCTCAGAATGATCCATATAGAATGTACAATCATTAATTTCGTAAATATTACAGCTTATCTTATTCAATTTAAGTTTTTAATTTTAATATTCAAACCCATATGAGTGTATCGGTAACCCAAATAGTCGGTATTGAAACGCAATAAAACTCCAAAATTTTACTCTTGGACATTGGCAAATATAAAATGTTGATGTAATCATTAATCAATTTAAATTTATTTGCAAGTAAATGCGGTTGTTCGATCACACCATGTTTAATTTTATTCAAATTCTGTGCTGCCAAATTTATTCAATTTAACGGTCAATTACGATCATGTTTTAGCAATCGATTGACCAACCCGTATTGATTTGGCTCAAATCTATAATCACAATCTGTGATGGTTAAACTGGAGTTAACTATATATTTAGCTTAAAATTGATTATGTTTGAATGCAAATGTTCAAGAATGTGTGCTGAAATTACTAAAGACATAGTTTTGCGAAAAACATATTTTTACCGATAAACTCTATAACTGATGATAAATCAAAAATATCATAATGCCGTAATTTTTTTGAGAAACTAGTTAACTGCAGAAACATCATTTTTCGGAAATCGCATTTAAAACAAAAATTATTCGTATTCTCAATTTAAGAAGATGGCAGAAATCATCTTACATAAGCATTATACATAAACATTGTTTTATTATGCTATATTTGAAAATATGTCAGATATCCTATCTTAGTGAATCAAGATTTAATTCACATAAAGTTGATATTTGCAGATAGTTAATTTATTATCAAACAAGGGAGACTTTTTTAATTTTTAAGTAAAGATAACTAGTTTTAACAAAATGGAAATTTTTGCTCAAATTAAAACGTTCCTATGAAAATCAAGAATAAACTACTGACAAAAGTTTAGAATTTGTCGATTTTATTATTGAAAAAAAAACTACTTTTTAGTTTATAGCAAGTCGATTACAGAACTTATTTATTTTTGATGGAATAGAAGATTTTCAAAAAAACATTTATTGTTTTCTAATATAATTTGTTTTCTAATGCAATAACCACAATTATCAATTTATTAAAAAAAAAAATAATATTTTGTAGTGTTATGTACACTTTTTATCTTGTATAAGAAAGGAAATTTTGAAAAATTGGGAAATTTATAAAATATGTATAATTTTAGGATTATTTTCATTCATAACTCAAAATTGTCAAAAATTTAGTTAACTAGTTTAACAAAAAAATCATAGATTCCTTTCAAACCCATTACTCCTGTACAATTACTGCAAAAATTTTAAGATAAAGCTAAGTAAATGTATTTTTATTTTCAAACTACTTTAAATTCTGGTGATAGCTATAATTCAACATACTTTCAAATTCTATACTAATCTCAAAGCTTTAATTAAACTCAAATTATTCTTATTTCAAACTCTCAATTCTCCCCCAAAGTACAACAGTGTTAATATAGGTGTAAATGGTTGTCACTTCGTTCAAACACAATCAAATTTATAGTCAAATTGATTTTCTCTTTGATTTCAATTAAGTTGGGTAATTAATCTTCTACTTTCAAATATTGTCAAATTTCGCATGATGTACTTTAAAAACTTAATTTCTAGTTTGGGTTAAAATTTATTTTGTCCTTTCTAGTTCTTTTCAACAACTTTCGATTAATTTTTTAAATTACACTTAAATTACCAATTTAACTAAAATGGCTTATATTAGAAAATAGTCAGATAATTTGTTTTGGAGGCTTTAATCTCAATTCGAATTAATTTTGATTAAAAATATTACACGAACCGTCTTTTGAACTTTTTATTTCTTGTCACTGTCATAATAAAATTATACCATATTGCTTCCTTTATGTTATGTAACATTTTGGGGGTCACGTTTTTCAAAAAATCCCTCAACCATGACGCACCTTATATTTATAATCGACCAATCTTATGCGTGTACGCATAATATATTCCATCAACCAAAAATCTCAACAGTTTTACTATATTATCCGTTAAAATAAACATAAATTACCTCTTCCAAGAACAAAAACAACAACGAAAAGTATGGTCGACCAAATTGAAAACAATAAGGCATATTATATTTTATGTAATCAAGGGGTCAAACTGTACTCAAACTAATATGTTATTACACATATGTACATATAAAACAAAAGGTATTTAGCTTTTTTAAAAAATGAAAGAGCGAAGAAGTTCATAAATTACTTAAGGGTTTTATAGTTTTTTTTATGGATCGATAGGTTTCTATTTAAACCTTTTTTTATTTGTTTGTTTGGGAGATAGTAATAGTTCATGTGTGAAGCATTTGAATATGTAATTTAAAACAATAAAAATATATTATCTCGATATGTGTGTACAACAACACAAAATTAATCATTATTAAGACTGCCGAAATTTGTCTCAGCACAAACGCCGCACATAAAAGAAGAAAGTTAAGAAAGAAAAAATCTTACCCTTAAAATTGATACAAATTAAAAAAAAAAATCCGAAATTTGTAACAAATAAATATTGTGTCTGTACTTACACAATAAAAAAAAAAGTGAAATTTACTCAGCTGACCATATCTAAATCAGTTTTCGACCCATAAATCATCTACAATGGAAGTAAGTATAGATCCCGCGCACACTTTAGCATTTCTATAAATCGGTATGTGAGAATAAATACGCGCAGATGGATTCACGATTATTTCTGCATACCTATATATGTACATAGCTGGCTATATAGATATATGTATATATGGATGCAATAAATTACAGAGCACACAAAGTGAATTATTATCATTTCATGGTTGACACAAATTACACATATTTATTGGGCAAATTTTCGTTTCATAAAACATAATAAAATTATGCTCGTATTGTGTTCCATACATATTATATAGAAATCACAATGTCTTCTCACTTTATATATAGGTATAGGTATATAGGTACAACAGATATTTTGATTAATGGGTACAGGTTATTTATGATTATCATATATGTACATATCTACATAAATAACATGAAAGATATAGAGGAGGGTTAGGATATTATAATTAGATATGGTTTTTATCTCGCTGTGTGCTAATATAAAAGGATGAATTTATGTATATATAAGAAATTTGCTAAACATGGAAATAATGGAAAAATGGTTGGTTAATTCCGAGATACAAACGGTGGTTTATTGGCTGACTTATGTTTAGTGTGTATGATATCAATCGAACTAATGTGCTAGTTTCATAAACGTTCTAAATTTTATATAACTGTGCCAAACACTATGAAACAAATCTAGAAAATGATTAAACTTCAGAATTTGAACTTGACTGCTTTGTCGGCAACAAAATATTATTTTAATAATAATTCAGAATATGAAAAGCTTTAGAATTAATTTAAAAAATTTGTTGAACACCAGAAATTATTAAATTTACGATATTTCATACCAAAGTGCGCTCGTATATGATAAAAATTGAAAATTGAAAAAATAAACAGAAATTTGTAAAATATCAAATTTTGTTAAAATTTCAGGATTCTGAAAAGCCCAGAGTTGATAGTACTATAAAATTTAATAAATTATAATATTTGATAATAAATTTCAAAATTTTATAAAACTTCAAAATTATATGAAAACCACTATAAAATTTTCAATTTTCACGAGAAAATTCAGATTATCATCTAAAATCAGAATACGAAGAAATTTACGAAACTTCAGAATTTCATAAGATTCCTAAATTCAAAAATTTGATAAAAGTTCAAAGTTTCATAATAAATCAATTCCGATACTTATAAATTTAGATTTTGATAAAATTTCGGAATTTAGTAGACATTTAAATAAATTTTGAAATTTCCATAAAATTAAAATTTTAATCAGATTTATACATTTTAAAGTTCAAATTTATAAATTTATAAAACTTCAGAATTTTACATAAAAAAACAACATCTGCACCTGCCGGTCGATATTTGAGCGGTAGACGGTAAAGTAGGGGCTCGAGACTTCTGTGATAATCTGGATGTGAATATTTCCGTTCGTCTTCCTGATTGAGTGTACCAAGTGCAGGTGACAGTGATGTTTGAAGAAGTTTTGTCTTGGTTGAGACAAAATATAGTATCGTCGACTGATATGACAATATATGTGAACAATTAGGTGGCAATCATGTAGCGTAAAAAGTCTGGCCAAATTAGAACTTGAATCACACCAATACTTTTATCTGTCTATGTAGACGTGATTTAAGAACAGAATACTATCAGGATGCTACCTTTTTAGAGATCATGCGAACAATTTGTACGATAATGTGCACACCAGATATACACATATGAGTAGGTACATAATAGACAGCCCCTCGAGAATCTCAAAAACCGTGAGATCACGCTACATAAGTAGCTCTAACTGGTTCCACTAGGGGTGAAAGGGAAGTAAGATCCTGTGGTATTACAATGGAGCGTTACAACTTTCAAAATCAAAATATTAGGATCGATCAATTTGTAAAATAATGGATCTACTTCCATTAGATTGTTCCTAAAGCTTTGATATGGTTGAGATTTCGTACAAGTTTGAATTTTTCCATATAAACGTTAATTGCCCTAAAAGCCTTAAATTATTTGCATTGTTCTATGTATATTATGTGGAACACTGTGTGTACCATAAGGTGCTAATTCTTCAGATATCGTCCCACCATTCATTTCAGATTAGCAGCCTAATGTAATCGTGTATCAGCGTGCCCTTATTTAATGCACAATATTAGGTATTCTTTTATTAGATTTGTGGCCTCGAACTCTTGAAGTATAGTACGGAGCTCGAGATGTGACATCCCTGTCGTGTTTTGGACTAATAAATTCATACAGTTTGTCGGTGTTTAGATTTTAGTAGTTGTGGAAGAGACAATCTTTGATTTTCTTAACTATATTTTTTATTTAAGGATAATCGTGCTCAAGTACTTGACATTTATATCGAGTATTTCAGATACCTCAAGAATTTCACTTTTATGTAAGATTATATTGAATTATATATAACCGACCGATTCTTGTAGCTAGAGAGGTGGAGTTGGGAATGAAGTAACTTTTATGTTGCCTTTAGAATTTAATGAATTCCAAGAAAGAATCAAATATTTAAATTTCAGTGATTCTTCATTTCAGGATGCGAAACTTGTTCGGATTAACATTGAATGACTTTAAGAAAATCATAATTTCCGAGTAACGTCGGAATTGATAATTTAATAAAATATGGCATGTGGATGATTTAGTATTTAAGTTGCAAAATAAAACCTGCTCTATACTGGCATTGAAATTTATATTCTAATCATAAACAAAAAATATAAATTTAACGATGATACCAATAACACAAATATCTTTTTTACATAAATATTTATAATTTATTTTTAAAAATAAAAAAATACAAAATAAATTGAAGCAACAAAACAAACAATAAGTAGTTTTACTATGCGCACTTATTTCAAAGCAGTATCACTATCATTGGCTCCAGAATTTTCATTATCTTCATCACTAAACACACCGAATATATAGGTAGCGAATTGGAATAATGCACCTTCCGTATCATCATTCTCGGCTTGTTGATCCGGAGGTGTTGAACTTGATAAATTATCACCCCCACCAACGATCGCCGTTTCATTCGTACTAGTTTCGTTTTGATTATCATTCCGAATTGCAATTACAATTTGTAATTGCATTTGTTGCTGTTGCTGGTTCTGTTCTTCATCCGGATCAATTATATTCGTATTTTCATGATTTTGCAACGCATCCGGTTGCTGAATTGCTACAATATTATGATTTTCCACTGCATCGGTTTCTGTTCCGACCGATGCAAAATATTCATTTGTCTGTGGTACCGCAACCATTTCTTGTTGATTTTCAACTAACTTCGGTACAGACGTTATTGAAGCTAAACTAGGCGTGCCCGAATAATCCACCGAAACTATCGAATGACTCGTTAGAACCGGACCCATAAATATAACCGAATCTGATTCGTGTGGAAATTTACGATTTTCTATTCGTTTTGAACGCCTTACATTTCTTGCCAAATTAATTTTTTCCGTCCGTCTTATCGATGCAAACGGGATTCGTCTCCTTCTGTTGTATTTACGTCTTACGATAGATTTTCTTTTATTGCTATAGCTGGTGGTGGTGGTTTTACGTTTTGGCCGCATTGTATTTTTTATTATTTGCCTTAGATACGTCAAAATTTTTATTTAATAAAATAACGAACCTTGTTTTGTTTATGACCAAACGGTTACTATATATTTGGAAAACTATAATTTTTTTTCGAGACTACTACATAATTCAACTTGAACACTTTTCGTTAGCATCATAAAACTTGTTTGGGTTTCCCGATGAAATTGCTCGTCACTCAATTGCTGGTGACGGTTACTCCGATATAGTAATTGAACGGATGATGGTGACGGCTCAATATTGCTGAGGAGAAGGCGTTCTCGCGCAATTCTTGGCGAACGGCGTAACATTCGACCAATCTGATTATGAAATAAAATATTGATGCGATAGTTAAGTATCTCAGATATATTATTTTACCTTCGTCGACTTTTTGAACGGTCGGCCATGTTTAATTTTTCGTCGAGGTGAAACCATTTTACTTATTACAATTGAAATTTTGTGTACAAACTATATAAATGCAAATTATCTAAACAACAAATTTTAAATTAATCAATCGGTAATGATTCTAAAAATTGTTTTTGTTTTTAATTTATGAGTGTTGCTGTGATTTGCTTGACAACAACAATAAAAACTATAGATATAGTAACCGGAAGTTTTGAGCATGTGGTTTGATAAAACAATACAATTTCTATAAATATAGTTTGCAATTATCGCAGCCGGCTGGATTACATATATCTTAAATATGTGCGAGATGAACTTGAACGTGATACAACCGCTTTAATTATACCGGAATATCTAACACAAAAAAATCAATCTTATTTTTTGCTTTTCCAATGAAAAACATGATTTTCTCACATATAAATTTCACTTTTAACTTTTGTTTGCATATACATACATACACATACACATACACATGTATGAAAATTAATTTAAATAATTAATATTCTTATACGGAAATTTTCGTTTTCTTCTTATAAAACTATTCACCATAATTAAAGAGTTAATAGTGAAGTAAATACATAATAAATAGGCGAAAGTGAAATTATCTCGTTATGGGCAGGACACGCAATACCGGGGAACGGTAACGAATACCGGACTTCTTCTAAATTCAAAAAAATTATTTATAGATGGAAGTTATTCCCAATATATCGTAAGATCTATATGTTTGATTTAGAAGCGAGTTAACTGCAAAACCATCATTTTGGGAAATCGCATTTAAAACAAAAATGACTGTAATTCAAATTTATGAAGATAGCCGAAAGCACCTTACAAAAACATATTTTCATTATTCTCTAATTTGAAAATATACCAGATATCCTATTTTAGTATATTGGAATTCAATTCACTTACTGTTAATAACTGCAGAGAATTAGTTTTATTTACAAATATGAGGCACTTTGTTAATTTTTAAGTAAAGATAACTACTTTTCACAAATCGAAAATAATTTAGGCGTATTTTTATTTTATAGCAAGTCGATTACAGGACTTATTTAATTTTAATGAAATAAAAGAGTTTTATAAAATGAGTTATTGTTTTATAGTAACAATATAACTTGTTATAACAAGTTTATTTAAAAAAGAACTGTATGTACATTTAAATAATACAGTAATAACTAGAATTATTAATTTTGTTTGGCCTCTCTGGTCGAGAGACACTTAAATGTCACGAACATGTTTTCCAAGAATACCACCACAGTGCCCTTTGCTTGTCGTAGGGTGCAACTAAACAGTTGAATCGCTGAGCTGACGACCCGCATCCGTAAAAAATAACCTGATTTAAATGTTAACAAATAGAAAAATGGATACCACCATAAAAACACCGGACCCCCGCTCAAGTACTCGGAGTAGTACATCAAGCACCTCAAGTACATAAGATTTAGGATCGGCACGTGGAATGTACAGTATGATATTTTACATGAAGTAAGATTTCAGCGGGTACGCTGGATCGGTCACATTCTGCGTGCTGATCCGGAACGAATTTTTTACAGCGGTCTCTGAAATGAGAGCCCCTATATGGTAGGCGCAGAGAACGACTTTGTTTTTTGCAGATTGTCTAAGACAGTATGAAACCGTTGGATCCAAATTATTGACACAGTAATGTAAAGACTGTTTTATTATTATCAATTTAGTTTAAGAAATATTTTTTTTTGTAGTAGTTATTCACTTTCACCATTTTTTGTTCGAAAAGAAAAGAAATTTTGAAAAATTTATCTGAAAATATAACTAATTTTAGGGTTTATTCATAACTCAAAATCGTCAAATAGGCAGTTAAGTAGTTTCTCAAAAAAAACATAGAAGTTTCAAAATTAAATAATTTGGTAATTTAAATTTGAAAAAAAATTAAATATTAGTTGAAATTAACGTTCAATTTAAATTTTAACATTTGAATGAAATGACGTAAAATACATTTCACAAATTTTGACTATAGTTTGAATGAGTTTAACGGTAGATTGATATCATTTGTTTATGTTGAAATTGAACTAAATTTGAATAAGGTTGGAAAGGTGTTTAATATTAAAATTATAAAATGTAAGAATAGATTTTGAAGAAATCTTCCATTGCCAAACTAGTTGGATGTAAATTTTATATGCTGCGTTCAACCCAAATTAATTTTATAAAAGATACAATTAACACTCATTTCAATTATAAAATTCCCTCAAGCGTACCAAACACAACTGCAAGGGACGAATCGAAACTTATTAAAATTGGAGTGATATAATATAAACAGTGTATAAAGGCCATTACTGCCACTTACTGAGTCAACAATCCGGCTACAACGATTTCAATCCACGGCGTGGTTTTCATACTATCTTATACAACCTGAAGAAGCCAAGGCGTTCTCTACACCGTGGAGCCCTCAAAACTTGCGACGACCTCTGCGCGTACCATATGGTGGCTCTTCGTTCAGAAATCGCCGCACAAATGTTCCGGATCAGCACGCAGAACGTGACCGAGCCAGCGTACTAGCTGATACCTTTTTTTTTTTTTTTTTTTTTTTTAATTGGGCGGATTTTACTCCAGCACTCAATGCCACTAATGGGCCCACGATGCAATACCCACATTCACACTAACATTCATTCAACCCATTCACACAAGTACAGTATACCACCTGCGCATTGCATAGCTCCATGTCACCCTGTACAGTGACATGGAAGATGCTGATATCTTACTTCATGTACAATGTCGGGGGTTTCATCAGAACCCTGACCTCGACATTGTTTAGAGCTGGGTATGTACCATCTACTTCGCGTTTTGGGCCGTTGGAGTGATATTGGTATGATATTTTTATATTATTTTCAGTAAGAGAAAATTTTGAGTGAAGCTAAGAAAATTGATTTGAATTGATTGATTAAGTACTATAATGTTCAACAAAACTTTAGTTCTAAAACCAATGTAGTTTGACGAGATACTATAGTGAAATTGAAAGAATTTATTATTGAGAAACAGTTGAATAAAGTTTGATTTAAGTTTATAGCGAGTTTGAATGAATTTTGATAAGGGTTTGGAAAAAATCGACTTAATTTGAATGATTTTGAAAAGTTAAACACAATCATTTTCAAACTATTTGAATAATATTAGATAGGACTATAGTTATAATTGTACAGAACTTAAAACTACATGCAAATTGAATATACTGTATGATTACATTTAAATAAGGATTTTTGTATATACATATTTAAATACTCGTATAATTAATTGTAGTAGTTGCTAAAATAATTTCAGTTCAATTGAAATGTTAACATTTGATTATAATTAGATTTTAAAAAGCCGATTTATATTTCAAATAAAAACTGAATTTAAGAGTTGGACAGGCAAATTACCTTAGAATAGTATAGTTTGAATGATTTTTGATGAGAGTTTGAGAGAAACAAATTGAATTTTATCAAGTTACTCATTTTAAGATAACCTGAAATTTATTGATTGAAGAAAATTTCAAAGTATATCAATATTTTGACCTCGATTTGCCCTAGTCCGAAGAGACGTTCTCGTAGGAAAATTAATAAATTTCTTCAATTTTAAATTGATTTTGAAGAAATTGATTAAAATTTAAAAAATTGAGTATGCTAGAAATTTTAATAATTTTGGTCACACAGTTTTATGGAAAAATCTTAAATATAACTATTAACTCAATTCTAGATGCTATTTTAAAATTTGTGTGAAATATTTTAAGTATTAGCAATACTATTTATTGGACTCGTGTATGGTATCCGAATAAAATTATTCATAAAACGTGAAATTAAATTGATTCATCTATAGCCAAAATTTAATTGCATTTCCCAGAGCCATTGAAACAGTGCCAACAAATAAAAGAAAAAACGAGTTGAATCAATAAGTACGCAGCCGACATAACATAATGGCGCGTTTTAATTATTGAATCACGATGAGATAATAAAAAACGCGAATTTCATTTTCATTTCATCTTGATCGACGTCACCTAATGAGGTCATTTCTTAAATTGTTTCATTCAATTTTTTAAACGCGCAACTATCTCAAAACAAACATCTGTTAAAAATACATAATAATTAGAACCTCCTCCCCTAGATAGTTAGTTACCAAATACACTGTACACATAATATACAAAGTGTAGGCGGATTATTAATTAATAAACTAACACAAAAACTATACGGTCTCGATTATCTTGAGGATATAGCAATAAGCAATAATTATATCGGAAGTATACGAAATAATTTACATATTCGGAACTTATTTCATATATCGATAGTTGTGCGGCTTCTTCCCGTTTATACACACACACACACACAATGGATAGTTTTATTTATTTCAAATATGGTTGTGGGTTGAAGAAACAACTACAAAAAATATTTTATTTTATTTTACAAATACGTGAATTAAATTTTTATATCGAAATTACACCTTTTAGTAATTTCTATTTTAGAATAATAACAAGTCTAACGGGTCACAACACTTTATAAAATATTTTGGGCTTGCAAAAATTCTTAGTCATTTAGCTCTCCAAAATGCCATTTACAGAATTAATATTCAAAGCAACGCTTGCTCGCATAAGTTCACTTAATAAAATATTTATTCGATATGCTTAATTCAAATGACTTATTTACCAGATTTTCGTTTTTCACGTTCGACGACAACCAGTGATTTAGTCCGTTTCACTCGAAGTGATCGACGTTTGATCGAACGCAAAAATGATTCGGACATTCGAGAACATTTTGCGGTTGGATCAAGTGGAGCTTTACGTTCCGGTAAAAAAAAGTTCTTCACCGCCAACATATTTATAAAGTCACTAACTATAATTATAAATACACAAACTTTAACTAATTTTCACTAAATTTTCCCAAAATATTTGTCACATCACTTAATTTCCAAAATACATAATAAACAAAAAAAAAAAAAAAACTTAACTGTACACGATACACTATTAAAAATATTTTATATTAAATCGACTGAAACACAATTTTTTTCAAGTATCAAGAATCATTACACGCACCACCCGTGGTTCAAATAACACTGAAAACTATACATAAACTACAACACAAATTATTATTATTCGAGAGATAACTATCAAGCTTGTATGTTGTTGTTATATTGTATTTTACTACACGACACTATCACAACTAATATTTCATTGAAAAAGCAATTCTCAACAACAAAACGTGGTGTAATGTTTACTTCTCTATTCCGAACATGTGACGATGACAGAAAATGAAGGGGAAATTTCTATTTATATAATGCATCGTCTTTGCTTGTTAAAATAATTCTCTCTCTCTCAATTTCATATGTTTATGAATAAAAAAAAATGTTTTGTTTTGAATGCAGCAGAAACGAAAGAGAGTTGCAAAATATTTTTGCTAGTTGCGAGAGAAAGAGAAACAAAAAAATCACGTTTTTAGCTACTATACGCTTCTGTGCGCATTTCTATTAAAGTATTAAACAGAATGGTGATAGTGTCATGATACTTATTGAGGTTGCTGCCTAATTTGAAAGTTTTTATTGTTGCTCGACATTAAATAAAAACATAAATAATAATAATTGCAATGGCATTTAGTATGTATATAGAACGCTATGGTTTTTATTCCAGTAATAAGACTGCTAAAGTCAATAAACTCGGTTTATGGAATAAATTATGCTGTTAAAAATTGGACTTGGTGCAAATTTATAAATCGGAGACAGTTTTTTTTTTTTTTTTTTTTTTAAAAAAGGACTTGGCATAGAGACACTTTTACGGTCCACCTTACAATTCACACAACACATTCATTCAATCCGTTCATTCATCCCATTCACACAAGTACAGTTATACCATCTGCGCATTGCATAGCTCCATGTCACCCTGTACAGTGACATGAAAGATGGGTCGGCCCATGAGTTCTACATTCCAACAGAGGGTCATAGATGTTTTCAATTTAATCACCGATCGTAATCGGGAGATGAAAAATCCCTTTTGCATCCCTTTTGCATCCCGCCTCTGTTGGGATTCGAACCCGGTACCTTCCGATCCAAACGTCACAGCTTTAACCACTGCGCTATTTGCTCGGTTCGGAGACAGTAAATCGATAGCAAATTTCTTGGATTCCTTCCAATTGAAAACTTTGCTTGTAGCTGAGATCTCTGGTTCTGTATAATATAAGCATGGTGTTTTATATGATGTGATTTCTGTGAGTTTGAATTTTTTTTGCAAAATTATTATCAGTCGAAAGATAAACAAACAACTCAGTTTGATGTTTTGCTTATCCACAATGGAAGCTTGCTGAACCATGGTGGTAATGTTTGCGGGGCAAAACGAGTCCAAAGCTAAGGTTTGCTGGCTGTGAATATTAGAAATTGGAAAAAAATATTTCTTCAGATTTAGGCATTTAGCGAGTATGCCGAACTTTAAGTGTATCGGATTTTTTTGAACTAACGAATATTAAGGACCGATTGCGTTTTACTCCCAATTGGAAGGTTTAACTTAATATTTAGGAATTTTAAAAGTTTTCATGTGAAAGTATTACTATTATTATTATAAAGTATTACTACAATATTATCTATCTACAATTTTATTTTATTTTAAAAGTTTTCATGTGAAAGTATTACTATTATTATTATAAAGTATTACTACAATATTACTATTAATTACCTTGTAAAAAAATTAATAAGTAATTTGAGGACCATAGGCCTTGATCCCTGTGGTCGAGGGGTATTCACATGTCTCGTAAACCTAAATTGTACGAACATGTTTTCCAAGAATATACCACCACAGTATCCTTTGCTTGTCGTAGGAGGCGACTAAACGATTGGATCGCTGGGCTGACAACCCGCATCCGTAAAAAATAATCTGTTTATACAGATTAAACCAGGAGCGTAAGAGGGCCTAATCACATGCATGAAGGAGTATCAGCTAGAACTCAATGCTCTTCAAGAAACTCGCTGGCCTAAAAGTGGAGGCCATCTGTCCCACCTATAAGTTGTTATACAGTGGAGCTGACCGCGGAGATCTTGGAGCTGGATTTCTTCTTGGGCCGCATAAGTGTGTAACCTTCGCTTCCGCATGAAGTTAGCCTATCTGTCGATAATTTGTGTATATGCACCCATAGAAGTTAGCCAGACCTAAGATAAAGACTCATTTTAAAATAACTTGGACTATCTGATAGGATCTATACCCGAACACGATGTTAGAATGGTTATTGAGGACTTTAATGCTAGAGTTGGCCGAAATCAGGCCGACTTGTGTGAAAACATAGGTTCAAGGTTCCAAAACTACAAGAACACAGCGATGAGTCTAGTTCGCATAATTTATTTAAAGGAGTTATTGGGTTGCACCATACTTTCCGGCCTGCGTTAACTGCCATTCGGGACCGGAATGGAAACCTCTGTGTCAATTTCGACGCAGTACTCGACGCATGGGATGGACACTTTACCGACCTGCTTGGTGTTCATCATGCGTTCAAATTGTAATTGAGTCAAATACTGACTGTGGAGATTTGCATTGTGGATCTATCCCATAGGAATTGACTAGAGCCATGCAGAGACTAAAACGAAACCGCTCACCTGGGGTGGACTGCATTAATCCGGAGCTCTTGATATTCGGAAGGAAGATGCTCTGTCACCGATATTCTATAATCTCATGTTGGAGTACATCTTTCATAAAACTGAAACACCTCAGCGCAACAGCTTAAATCGCCAGTCCAATCAGCTGCTTGCATATGCACATAACATATACGAGATTGGACTGAATAGCAACGGAGTGAAGGAAATACTTGATACGCTTGTAGAGTTTTCAGCTTCTGTTGGACTACAGATCAATGAGTCCAAAACAAAATACATCATCTCTGGATATAGGGACAATGGCAGATTTTAGTAGTGGCCACTACACGTTTGAAGGAGTGAGGTTCAAATATTTGGGCTCTCGTATCACCCACGATAACTTTAGCCGCTGCTAAAATCTAAACGCCTCTCAAGTGCAGTGAAACTGATGGCTCCTTATATTTGCCACCATATGGTAGATGCAGACGTCGTTGCAGGCGACGATGGCTCCACAGTGTAGAGGTGTTCAGGTTGTCAGAGACAGTACGAAGACCAAGCCATGGATCGAAACCGTTGGAGCCGGATTGTTGACTCAGTAAGGGGCCAGTAATGGCCATTAGAAACACTGTTTATTATTATTATTAATGGCTTTGATGAACTCAGTCACTTTTAGAGCAATTATGAATTTATGCAAGATTAGGAATTTACAGACTCGTTTAAAAAATTGTAATCAAATCAAAATGGCGGTTTACTTGCTAAATTTTAAAATTTCATAAATTACATGGAATTTCGTGCTAAAAATTAGGAATTAGGAAATTTGCAAATTATGAATTTAGGAGTTTAGATGTTGGAAATCTTGGAATTTAGCAGTTTGAGAATTAGAAAATTATTAAATTTAGAAAATTCAAAACATTAAGGATTCAAATTTTAAAATAATTAGCAATGAAATTTGAAAAATTGAGGCTTTTCTAGTTCCGAGAATTTGGGAATATCGAGAATTTACTTTGAAGCAGTCGTCTGAATTTTAAGCTGTTAGTGATTGATAAATTTCAGCTTAGGTATCTTAAAATTAAGTAATTTTAGCTTTTAAAAAGTTTGGTTTTAACGACTAAAATAATTTAGAAATTAATAGTAAATGAACAAATTATAATGTTCAAGATTTGAAATATAATTTAGTTAGTTTAACTATTTTAACATTTCAAACGACGCGATCTACTTCAAATCTTGATATAGTCGATAGTAGATAGTGAACGTCTTTAGTATGGTATCGCTGGTCTATGTCGATCAGGTTTCTTATTAAAGCACATAATAGTTAGTGCTATAGTATTAAATATTTGAAGAAACTTACTGACTGACATTTAAGATGAACTAAATTCTAAATATATCAAACACATTATAAAACAATATACACTATGCGGTTAAGAAAATTAATAAACCAACATAAAAAAAAATTCGATCAAAAAATAATGTCAATTTCTAATCGACTTTCTTCGGCAATAAAAATATAAATATAAACAACATTTTTAGCAATGGCTGTAATAAAAATACTTATTAATCTAAAAACAAAAAAAAAAGCTCACCGTCTTAGCAAACCAAGAACAGATAAAAACGAAAGTATAAATAACCGCCATAAACAAAAATTTCTGTTTATTTATGTACAATAACAGTTTGCTGTTTAAAATTTATCTATCATGTTTCTCAAGAGCTATAATACGGCGAGAGATAAGATCGTTCCACTTAACTATACACATTTAAACTTTAAAAGTTTTCAAATTAATTTTAAGGTCATTTCTATACAATTCTTTATGCGATTTGATATTTTATAAGTTGTGGTCGCTTAATAATCGCTTAGCCGAATTTTATGTCTGTTTGTAAGATTTAGATCTTATGCACACACAAACACTATAATTATAATATCGGTATTTACATATATCTTGAATGAACGAGCATATCTATATGTACTTCCCTTAAAATCGGTTATTATCGTATTTAATTATTGTTGATTCCTATATATTGTTGAATCGATTTCGTAAGCAGTTTGAATATATATATGTATGTACGTACCTCGTATTTACATCACCCCATCAGTTTTGCCTCCTATTTAGAAATAAAACCTTTTTTTTTGTAGAATTTTAGATAATACTCAGTAAATTATGTACGCAATAAATTTCACTGAAGAAGAATGGAGATGCAGCAATAATTTCTGGAATTTTGTAAATTTTGTCGGATATACTATATACAATTTCGAATGTTATTTATGTGCTGCAAAACAAAATTTTCTTGATAGAGTAAGGTAACTGGATGAAAAGATCGTAACTAACTGACATAATAAGTTGGTGATTCCGCATATTTATTTGAAAATGTGTCAATTCAACGTTCGTAATGTGTTTAAGGTAATTAAATTAACAAAAAATATTGGCAAAATCGGATACGGACGATTAACTTCCCTGCGTGTATAGTAGCACCATTGTTGTGTAATAGTTTGTATACGATTTAATATAAAAAATTTCAAATATTACTTTAAAATTGACAATAATACCAATCCGCGATCTCGGATGATCATAATTAGTTTATGTAGATCAAGAGTTGGTAACGCGATCAAATAACATATAGAGATCATTTTCAATATGTGTGAGTGACCGAATTTCGGGAACCAGCTATCTGTTCTTTAATAACACCAATCGGTGATCTCGGATGATCATGGTTAATTTATGCAGATCAAGAGTTGGTAACGTGATCTATTAACATATACGTTGGTTGAAACTTTGTAGATCTTAAAAATAGGCAGAATAGGTTAAAGATCATTTCCAATGTGATCGAGTTCGAATTTCGGGAACTAGCAATCAGTTCTTTATTAACCACAATCCGTGATCTCGGATGATCATGATTATTTTATGTAGATCAAGAGATGGTGACGCGATCAAATAACATATACGATGGTCGAAACTTTATAAATCTTAACAAAAGGCAGAATAGGTTAGACATCATTTTCAATGTGATCGAGTGATCGAATTTTGGGAACCATCAGTCTGTTCTTTAATAACACCAATCCACGATCTCGGATGATCATGATTAATTTATGTAGATCAAGAGTTAGTAACCCGATCAAATAACATATACGATGGTTGAAACTTTGTAAAAATAGGCAGAATAGGTTAAAGATCATTTTTAATGTGAGTGAGTGATCGAATTTCCCGAACAGGTCTGTTCTTTAATAACACCAATCCGCGATCTCGGATGGTCATGATTAATTTATGTAGATCAAGAGTTGGTAACGCGATCAAATAACATATACGCGATGTTTGAAACTTTGCAGATCTTAAAAAAAGGTAGAGAAGGTTAAACATCGTTTTCAATGTGATTGGGTGATCGAATTTCGCGAACCATCAATCTGTTCTTTAATAACACCAATCCGCGATCTCGGATGATCATTATTAATTTATGTACATATAATAACATATACGATTTTTTTTTTTAAAAAGGTATTGGCATAGACACTCTTTTGGTCCATAGCCTTAACAAGATCCCCAACATATACGATGGTTGAAACTTTGTAGATCTTAAAAAAAGGCAGAATAGGTTAGAGATCATTTTCAATGTGATGGAGTGATCGAATTTCGGGAACCATCAAGGATCGTTATTACTTGTGTTGCTATTGTTCATACAATTTTAAAAACTTTACGATTATATTAAAAATATAAGTTCGTGAACCTTTTATATATCGATCGCAAGATTTCTAATTTCAACTATTATTGATGGAAAATGGCGATCGACTTCGATCAAATTTAATTAAAAGTATAAAATTAAGTATAATGCAATAAAATTAAGCTCGACACGAATTTAACATTATCCAGTAAATTTTAAAACCAATTCAATATTACATAAAATAATGCTAAATTTCACAAAAACTACAATACTAATCGAATTTAATGTTAACACAAATAAATCTGTTTAATGTAGATACATATATAAACGTCCAACCATATATACATATACATATAATTGTATTAAAGTTAGACGTTTAGAGCATTACATGTGGAATGAACTTAACCCAAATTGTGTATAGTCGTCATTGCGACCCAAAAAACTTGATTGCAACGATTAGAGCACAAAAAGTGCGTGTAATGTATATAGCGATTTCTATTAGATAGTAAAAGAAAGCTATTAAATTGCGATTAGGACAACCCTTTCAACATTACAGATAATCTACCATCTCCGGAAAGTTAATATTTTCTATTTTCTTTATTTCTATATGCGGTTGATAAAATCTACTTATTGTCATAAACTCATAATCATCAAATGGTATGTTTGCGACACATTTGATTGGTGTAATTTTAAACTATCGATCATCATCATCTTATATATATAGTCATGAATTGATCAATCTCTCCTTTGGTATCATTTCAATTATTTCTTTTTTTTTGTCGATATAAAGGATATTTTTGAAAAAGGTCGTCATTTCTTACCTTTTATTATTGTGTTCGAATTCCAATCAAAAACGAAAAAAAAAAACTTTTTGGCTCGAAATTAAATAATAATAGTTGTAGTAATAATATAAATAGAAAGTAATAGTAATTTTTAGGGTAGGGAAAATTTACCCAAAATATTAAAGGATATACATACATATATAGGAAGTAAAAACTATGTATGGTACCTATCAAGGCAGCAGTAACATTATTTAATATAAACAACATTGACATAATCCGATTTGCTGCCATTCTTTTTCATAATCGAACACACACAGAAGAAAGACGAAAGAAATTTCGAATTGAAATCGAAAAAATGTCTATAGAATTGGTAAATAATCGAATTTTTAATGAAAAATTTTGTATACACAAGAGGAGGGAAAATTACAGTCACATATTTTCTTTAGTTTTACGGTTATTTTTAGGACATTTTTGTGTTTCCCTCTTGTTTTTCACCTTTGCGACTGTGTTATGTGTGCGGGGACATAAGTTGAAGATTTTGTATTTTAGTGTTAGTCGGTCGGGAATGAAGTAAAGACATAAATGTTGCAAATTTATGATAATCATCATAACGGTCTAGCACGTATCGGTAGTTAACGTTTAAATTTGGCAGCAGTTGGGGGGATATATAGAACGAAGGAATAAAGAACAGAATTGTTGAAAATATCGCGTGCGAGCACTTTACAAAATGTTGATGATTGAAATTATTACGAATTACGTTATTTTTTTTACAAACAATTGGTTTTGATAGTTGATTTTAAATTGACACGGTTAATTAAATGTCAAATAATAGATATGGTTTCCAACAAAGGGTTCATTAAAAAAAATAGTTTATATTGGATAGATCGAAATATTTTTCAAACCTTGTTAAATATTTCGAGTTTGAACGATATGATTAGCATCAAGTTAATTTAGAAATCCTAATTTTATGAATTTTCAAAAATTAAACAAATTTTTTGGACTAGCCTAAATTCTCAAATTGTTGATCAAAAATTCATAAACTATCCAAACTTTTAAGCTTATAAACTATCGCGAAATCATTAATTTTTGATTTTTCCAATTTTTAAATTTAAATTTTTGGTTTCCCAATTCTTAAAAATTTTATTTCTTAATATTATCTAAATTTTTAAAATTCATAAACTGATAAACATGTATAATAAATAAATAAACACAGTTTGTAAAGGCCATTACTGGCCCCTCACTGTGTTAACATTTTGGCTCCAACGGTTGCGATCCTGAGCAAGGTCTTAGACAATCTGAAGAAGCTAAGTCGTTCTCTACACCGTAGAGCCATCGTTACCTGCAACGACCTCTGCGCCTACCTGCGGTGGCTCACTTTTCAAAGATCGCTGCACAATTCGTTCCGGATCAGCACGCAGTTTGTGACCGAGCCAGCGTACTCGCTGGGATCTTATTTCATGTACAATATCGGGGATCTTCATCAGATCTATGATCTTGATATTGTACAGAACTCGGTAAGTACCATCTACTTCACGTTTTGGGCCGTAAAGTCACGCATGTTTCTTCTCTCAAATGTGAGGAGCATCACTCAGCTGTCAGCGTCGAACTTTCAAAACAATACATAACAGAGGGCCTGATCTACGTTTTGTAAAGCTTCAACTTCACGGTACTGATGATAAATGTTTGGATTTTCGCAATGGCCTTAGAGGATACAAAGCACAACTACCAGTTGCCAGCCGCACTTTAATATCCTCACCCACACTGTTATATTGAGTGATAAGAGTGCCCAAATATTTGAACTTTCTCACTTCCTCAAACGTGTAGTGGCCACTACTAAAATCCGGTGTGCCACTGTCCCTATAATCAGAGATCATGTATTTTGTTTTGGACTCATAGATCTGGAGTCCAACAGAAACTGAAAACTCTACAAGCGGATCAAGTATTTCCTTCACTCCGCTGTCATCTGCATATGCAAGCACCTGATTGGACTGGCGATATAAGATGTTGCGTGAGGTGTTTCAGTTTTACGAAAGATGTACTCCAACATGAGATTAAAGAGTATCGGGGACAGAGCATCTCCCTGCTGAACATACGAGTTAGCTGCAAAAATTCTCGATAGCCCGTTCTCAACTTTAACACTTTGCCTGTTCTTTACCACTGCAAACATTAGTGATATTTTCGTAGTTGCTCTGCGGTCACTTAAATTTAAAATTTAATCCTTTGTAAACGTACAATGTATCAGCAAGCTTACAATAATATTGATTAAAGAATATAGAGATTAAACTAACTGTTAAACATTTTACAAATTTCCACAAGTTCTTGAGATTTTATATGTTGGCAAGGGTCGATGATGGAATTATGCATTTGTAAATTTCAAATTATCTGTTGTAAGAATAATTTTAAAATATATTTGTAAAAGAATTCTAATTTGGATAATTTTTTAAATTATAATTAATTCAAATTCTAATTTTTCTGGCATTTTCACACGTATAATGGTGACACTGACCCACTATACTCGCACGACTAATTTACATAGATCTCCACAATTACCTGAAAGCAAAAAAAAAAAAGAAAAGTTAGTATTCGATAAAAATTTAGAAAAAATAATAAGTTTAGAATCAAGCCTAACAAAACATTTCATATACACATTAAGCATAAAGTTCTACAAGAAAATCGTTTTATATCTTAACAAAATATACAACCATGATGAAATCAAAACAACCTCATTATCTAAACAATTCTAAACAACATATCATACACCGATACACGTACGTATATACTCGTAATAATATTCACCATCACGGAACAATTAAATACCCTGAAGGAATTAATCTTAACAACAACAAACATATAATAATTGTTTCCTTGTACTTATTTTATATTCTTTACATCCTTGCCTACACAACACACAAACACACGCAACCCTTTCCATCATCGTAAACCGACACAGGAGATCATTCAAAATATTTTAATAACTTTAAATCTGTGTAGACACATTTTGTCTATTCCTTTTCAATTTTCTAATGTGTAGTTGTGTACATAAAAGAAAATCTGTTTACTTTCATTTTTTTTATTTCTATTCCTTTAAGACAATTACCATTGCGGTAATGTGAATAGTAGGGTGCTCGATCCGTTATATACATATAACATAAATGTAAAAAGTATATATATCCGGATTAATAGAATCGTAGCACATGGATTCATAAGCAAAAAAAAACCGTCTAATCCTTAGAGAAAAGCAACAATTTCAATTTTTTGCTTAATGCTTAATATTAAATTTTGTTTTTAAAGGTGTTCGATTTGAGCTGAACAGAAGATGAGATGAGCTAAATAGATATGTAACGGTTTAATACTTTAATAATGAAAATTTTGGTTATATATACGAGTAGTCCCGCACACACAACGCTATTGTGAAATGTAATTGACGCGTCGAATGTAAATAAATCGCTCGAAGATAAAATCAATGTTGCTACATCAGTACAGGAATACCTATTCTAACGCGATATGAGCGTTACAGTTGTAAAAAGCAAAGAACCCTATATAGTGCATAACTGTTATCTTATTTAGTAAATAAACCGATAAGTTCCTACACAACTAAATTTATGGTTTTATATGACTTTAGAACATCAAAAACTATTAGAACCCACTGAAATCAAGTTTTAAAGTAATAATGAGTTCCATTATTTCTTTTAACGCAGTTTGTAACTCGACCAACCTCACATTTATTTCTAAATCATGTGTAATGCCAATAAGTATTTTTGGAATAGCGGTTGAACGAATCGAATAGGAATTATGTGACACAATTGTTCATATTTAAAATATCAATTTATTGGCAACCCAACTGCGGTGGTTCACAATTTTATATTTTATCCAGTCACAACTGTAAAATATTAGAAAATTAAAATTGATTCTTACTGTTGAATCACAATTTATGTTTTTCTTATTTAACAACTTATTAAAAATATGTTCCACAGTTGCTTTCTTTAATTCAATAAAGGAACATGTTAGTAGTAGAAAAGATCACCAAAATTGTAGATGCATTAGTATGTACATAATATGTTCCACACAATTTATTATTCCTCATAGATAGTGAATTTAATTTAATATATTCTGCACTTATCAAAAATTCTATGTATGTATGTTGCTCAATACTTCGCATTTATCGTATGAGCCACTATGAAAATTTAACAATATATGTTCCACAAATTTTATTATACTTCTAAGTTGGTAAATGTCTCGCAATTAACTGATTGTGTTCGTTTTATGAATTCTGCAAGAATTCCTTTCTACTATGAGTTAATTATAATGAACATAAGTTCCACAGCTCGCTTAGTAATAAACAAAAGTGGAGTTTAGTAATAGACAAAAGTGGAACCTAACTTATTCAAATAAGTTTTTTTTTTTTAAATGTTTGCATAGATAATTTTTTTTGTTTCGACGTGGCTATCAAAATAAGTAAGTGAAATCAATTGGAACGGCTTGAATTACTTATTTAGGATGGCGTCAATAAGTTTGAAATAAGTACATATTAATTTGGAAAACAGAAAACATGGAACATGTCGTCATTCTAGGGTTAAATTCTTGTCTATGTTCAATTTTTGGTCAAATTGAGTTAGATTTTTGGTCAAGGAGTATTCACACCGTAAATAATAAATAATTCATTTCTATTTTTCCAACGATATTTTATGTCCCACAAATATTCTTTTACAGAAGTGGCATAGTGGCATTATCAGTAAACTAGTTTGTGTGCCATTTGCAGTTCCTAACTGTTTTTCTACTACTATTAAATCAAACAGTAAACATAAGTTCCACAAACTGAGTGATACAAGAGCTGATACTCTACTTCTTCTGGAACATAATAATTTTGTTCAATTCGAATTCTATTAATCGTAGAATAATTGATATATACAAATATCTAAACTGAAGTTTTGAAATTATCATTTTTTTCTTCTACAGGGTGGCGCATAAGTAACGTTATGATTTAATTAGTGAATAAATGGTTTATTTATGTATTTTTTCCGTTTTTTTTAGAATTAACTTTGAAAAACTTGGGATATTCATGATGAAAAGACTCAGCTCAGAAAAAAGCACCAAAGTTGTTCAATTTTATGTTGAAAGTCAAATGCGCCTAGTGCTCCAACAATTTACCGATTGGTTCAGTGTTTTCGGCAGTTCGAAGGCCTCGTGCAGTTCAAAATTATGTGAACATTGCTCAAGTGCAAGCAAGTATTGCGGAAAACCCAGAATCTTCACTAGGCGACGTTCTCAGCAGTTGGTGATGTCTAGGCGGTTTTCAATCAATTGTGGTTCCAACAAGGTGGAGCCACAGCTCACATAGCTCATCCAACTATGGCTCTCCTGCGCGAATCGAATAATATCGCGTTTTTCTGATTTTAACTGGACATCGCGTTCGCCCGATTTAACGGCTTCCGATTTTATTATTTGGGGCTACTTAAAGGGTAAGGTGTATACCAATAAGCCAAGAACCATCCAACAGCTTAAGGCCAATATCGGAGAAGAAGTGCGGGTGTTGGGGCCTAAAAGGTATGGAAAATGCTCTGAAAAGAGCACGTCAGGTCGAAGCAAACAATGGGCACCATTTGAAAAATATTAACATGTTTCCAAACTGTAATATAAAAAATGCCAACGTTAAATAAAATCAGAAAGAAAAAAGTGATTCATAAAATAAGTCATAACGTTACTTATGCGCCACCCTGTATATGAAAATGGCAATAATCACCGAACATATGTTCCACAAACGTTAGTCAAACAAATTTAAGAGGATGGCATAACAACCGAGCTATACTTGGTATGCCTGTACAAAAAATTATTTAATATCCGTTCATCTAAATAGGTAACTAAACTTAGAAATTTTCAAGCATGCGCTAAATATCAAAACAAGAAAAAAAAAGTTTACCTCAACTTTTATTTTCAACTATTTTTAACGAAAATATAAGTATGTACATATAAGAAATGTATCTTTAGACCGAAAATTATAATGATCCCCTGCTAAGAAAATAAATTAAATTTTTCTATGCTCCGTATATATCCGTATCTCTATATAAACCGAGGGTTGGTCACCTGTGTGTGTGTGTGTGTGTGTGTGTGTGTGTGTGTGTGTGTGTGTGTGTAATTTTACGTTTCCAAAACAACCAAAATGGAAAAAAATCAAGAAGTCTTCATAACAGTTTGTATTACATATCGTCTTGTATACAAAAAAAAAACAAGAAATTATATCGCAACGCCCAACTCTTATGTGTGTCCCATTGAATCGAGGTTTTTTTTTAATTTCTTAATTTCTTGTATTTTTAAGGGAATTTCACAATCAAAACTATACAATAGAAAAATACATTAGAAGTTTGTAATTTTTTTGAAAAGGATATAAATAACGAACGAATCGAAATTATAGGCTATTGATTAGAATTTCGATTGAATCATGTTACACACAGACAAAACATACATATATTTAATGACACACTCCGATAGTTTTTTGGGGATTTTGTGGGTATGTGAATGTGTGTGTATGTGTTTTTGAAATTCAAGCCAAACTCAATTAATTATTTGAGTGATATTCAATATCTATATCATTAATAATACTGTGTGTATATGTACATCCAACATAATAATATATTAATGAAGCGGGAAGTGTTTTTGGTTTTTAATGGAAAATCTAATTTCAGGGTTTCCATGTGGATAAACGAAAATTTAATATATAATGTACGTACACATTTTGATTTGTTTAGATAAAAAACCAACGATAATAAAAACATTGCTGTTTGTGTGTCACGTTTGATAGATTTTTTGATGTGATGTCTAAATTTCATCAAAAACATTGCATGTCAATTGACGGAATATATACATACATATATGTACGTACCTATACACAATACAAACAATAATGTATATTGACGCTGGAGTACAAGATTGTTGATTTAGTGTGAGAAGAATTAAATTCTAAGATCATAGATTGAATCTCGCTGTATATTGCATGCAATTGAGGAAAACGCAATCAGCAATTATCAAAAATGAAAATTAACTCACTTTCATTTTACACTATTATAACTCACTTATTCTTTTGGTTATATCGGATAGTGATAATTAACATTTTTAAAATAGAATGAAAAAATATGCGAAAGAGTTTAATTTGTGTTAAGTAAAACTTAAAATGTTGCGAGAAAATTGTAATTTGAAATTTAACTCAAAAAATTATGCAGGTAAAAAGTTTAAATGAAATTCTACCGCAAAATTCTAAAGCACTAAGTCCCTTAGACTAGATCAAAATAATGCGCGGTTTACGAACAATCAAATCGTTGGATAGATTTTGAACGAAACTTGAATACTTAAAAGAGTTTCAGTTCCGTAAATTGAATAATTTGAGTTGAGAATATTCCCAATAACATGATAATGAAACTTCTTCAAATCAGAAATTCCATTCAAATTTTTATACTAATTCTAATTTGCATTCTAATTTGAAATGAAAATGCATTCCAATTTAACCATATTAATTGAAACTTGAAACAAATTCAAATTTTACCGACCATGTAAATAAATTTTTTATTAAAATTGTTCACCAAATCTTGGCTCCAACATTTTGTCTTTTATTTATTATATCATATCTTCAAACTTCAATTTTTTTCTAATCTCTAGACTATAAATTCTATTAATTTCCAGTTCAAACTAAAGAGTTCTAGCAACAGACAAATAAATATTTAAACCAAATGTATGTGATTACTGAATTCTTAAACTGCCAGTTTCATTAAATTATAAGTCAATCGTAAAAATATTCCAAAAATTTAGCGAAATTTTGACAAGAATTACTTAAGAATTTAATAAATTTAGCAATTTAAACTCGGTGTAAGTTATTTTGATAGAAATCCAAAATACATTTTTTAGAATGGAAACGGGGAATTTCAGAATTTAAATGGGTCAGAAAATTAATTTATACTTATAACATTTTACAGAAGCTTTTGTAATTTACAGCACTGCTGAAATTTAAACAAATCTACAAGATAATTAAAGCATAATTCCAAATTAAATCTGAAAACTTTCAGAATTTGTTACTTTTTTGATTTAAAAAATTTCTTAATTGTTGAGATTTTTGGAATTCTTGCTATATAAGAATTCAACATCAAATTTATAGTTTGATAAGAAGGTGTGGAATTTAAGGAATTTAGTATTTCAAGAAGAAATCTGAGATTGAATAACTCAGAAATTTAGAAAATTACGAATTTTAGATAAAAATCTAGAAATCTCGAGTTCTTTGTATTTCGAATTAGGATTTGAAAATCTGGGAATTCGAAAAGACAAATTTGGGAATAGGATAAAAATTGTGTATATAAAAAAGAATTTATCGATCATACGATCGGTTTTAAAGAGATAGGAATCTATATAATATGTATAACCTAGAATTCAAGGTACAATTCTGGTACAATATAAATTAATAATTGTAAAAGATATTAACCCAAACGGCGAAAAGACCTTGCGTCGCTCCATAACGACCTATATTGAGATGAAATCATTTTTGAAATGGATTCATTTTCATCCCCAAAAGTAATCAAAGGATGGAAACTCGTTTTGTACATTGCGTTTGTAAATTGTGAAATTTAGGAGGTTTTGAATTTTCAAAATTGGGTATAACATACATAATTTGAGATTTAATGAATTTACGAATTTAGGTTTTTTGAAATTTTGTAATTTTAAATATGGAAATGTTGAAACTAATCAATTTACGAAATTAGCTTTAGAAGAAGTTTGATATTTTGAAATATAAAGAATTATAATAATTTGGAAATTTACACATATATACGCACAAGAAATTTAGCAAATTAAAAAGCTGGGAATATAGAAATTTAAGAATTTAGAATCAAAAATTTAGAAAATTAGGATTTTAGAAATACAATAGGAAAGAATTTACAAATTTAAGGATTTAGGAGTTACAAATTACTACAGATGTTCTGTTTTCAGAAGGATTGTCCTTCTCTGTTTATTTTTAACTAATTTGTAGATGAATCCAATTAAAAAACTATGTATTACTTTTAAAAAATATGTTGCTAAAAATCTTAAAAAAATCACTTAAACTTTTCAAAAACAAATGTCTACAATAAGCTGCTTGATCTTGAATATAAGGTGGCTCTTGAATATTTATAATAAGAAAATTGGAGACATATTAAAACAAAAAAATTGAAATTTTTTGGATTCAGTTGAACTTTTAAGTAAACCTGTCGTAACCTTGTTAGCCAAATTTCTATGAGTTCCGGATAGAAATTTTGCTATTTGAAGCAAATTCTATTTTCTGGTCCAGAAAAGAGATAAAGATAAAAATTGATAAATTCTGATAAGCTTTTAATTAAATCCCTCAGACATTTGGAGAGACTAGCAGTTCAGAGAAATGTCTAGTCCAGAAATGATTTGACAGCCCTGTGATAAATATCAATTTTCTGGACTCAATGGAATTTTTAAGTAAATCTTTTGTAACTTTGGGGGCCTTGAAACTCAAAGAAATTTTTCTAATTAATGCAATTAGAATTCTCTGGTTCAGACAAAAGGTGGCCACTTGCAGAATGAAATATGAGTTGGAAACTAAGAAACTTTTGTTTGTATATTCAGTTGAATTTTTAATTAATTCCCTCACAAATTAAGAGCCTAAAGTTCAGAGAAATTATGTTATTTGAACCAATTTCCATTTTCTAGTCCAGAAAATAGTTGACTACCGTGAGAAAAATATGAGTTGAGTTTCATTAAAATTGAAATTTTATGGCTTCAGTTGAACTTTTAATTTTATCTTTCGTAATTTTGGGAGTCTTCAAACTAGGAGAAATTTAGATATTTACAGACATTTCTCGAAACTCGGATTAATTTTGTTATTTCAGGTGGTTTGCATTTTCCGGGCCAGAAAAGAGGTAGCCACACAGAAAGAAATACGAGTTGGGATCTAAGAAAATTGTAGTTGTCTAGATTCAGTTGAACTTCTACTTAATTTTTTCTTCGTTCGTTCCGATTATTTTTTTCTACAAATCACTCTCTTTAAAAATGACGAATCATCAAATAGGCAAGAAAAATGCGTCATTTTTAAGGAAATTAGTAGGAAACATGCCTTAAGCAAATTGGAGTTTTCTAGATTCAGTTGAACTTTTAATTAAATCTTTTACAAAGTTGAAGAGGTTAGAAGTTCAAAAAAAGTTTGCTATTTCAAGCAATATCCGTTTTCTAGTCCAGAAAAGAGTTGTCTACTCTGAGAGAATTATAAGTTGAGCAAATTCATTAAAATTAAAATTTTCTGGATTCAGTTGAACTTTTAGTAAATCTTTCGTAATTTTGTGAGTCTTTAATCAAATTGGGAAAAATTTTGATATTTGCAGCAATTTTCATTTTCAGACCCAAGCAAGAGAGACCACCATCCAGAAAAAAGTAGGGGTTGGGAACTAAAGGCGGATTCATGTTTCCGTTCATTCGCTCGTTGATGCATTCCGATTATTTTTTTCTACTAATCACTATCTTTAAAAATGACGAATCATCAAATAGGCAAGAAAAATGGGTCATTTTTAAGGAAAGCAATTGGTAGATGAAATAATCGGAATGAATGAACGGAACCATAAATCCGCCTTAAGTAAATTGAAATTTTCTAGATTCAGTTGAACTTTTAAGTAAATTTTCCGTAACTTTGGGGGCCTCCAAGTTCAGAGAAATTTTGTTATTTCAAGTAATTCGCACTTTCTAGTCCAGAGTTGGCCACTCTGAGAGAAATATGAGTTTGGACCCATGAAAATTTAAATTTTCTGAATTCTCGAAGCTCAGAGAGATTTCCATTTTCTGGTCCAAAAAAATAAGAGTTCGGAACTAAGAAAATTGAAATTTATTAGACTCAGTTGAGCTTTTAATTAAATCCTTGACACATTTGGAAAATCAATGAAATTTTGTTATATGAAGTATTATAGTTTCCGTTTTCTGTTTTAGTGTTCCGTGTTCAGTTACATTTTTCTAGAGTTGAAATTAAATTCAGTTCAGATCAATTTTGATATTTGAACCAAATTTTATTTTCTAGTCAGAGTTGCGAACCCTAAGAAATCTTCTGGATTTAAGAAAATTTTAAGTAAATCCCTTGCAACTTTGAGAATACTTCGAATTTTGAGAGGCTTTCAACGTCTTCAGTACCCGGGTCTGAAAGATTTTGTAATTGTAATCTTCAAACACCATTTTCTACGATGGAATTTGCTTGGAAAAAGACTGTATTTAATTTGACAAAATGTTGAGTTTGATTTGAAATAGGTTTAATTTGATTGAGGGAAAATTAAAATAAATGAATTGAAAATTGAAAGACCGAGGTATGGGATACGCGGATTAGAATTATCTATACAGCAAATTTTTATTTAACATATTTTACTATTTATTCTAATATCTTACAATAAGTGAGATTGATCTCAAACAGAGAACCAGTATCTCAGAGACCTTATATACCAATAATATTGTATATCTGTTTAATATATCAATCAAGTACTTCCAACTCAAACTGGTCTTAATGTATAATTCGAATGGTCGCAACCCTATCGTATTTAAGGTGACATATATAGGATTAAAATCTTTATTAACTTAAATATATAAAGTTTATGTCGCTTCAACTATATTTATTCATACATTAAGAGAAAATATAAAGAAACGTATGTCACCTAATCCCACAGTATTAAAAACAGATTTAATGAATATTCCTGTTATCTATACGTCAATTTTAATATATAAAATTTCTTTTCTAATTTCTAATTGCTATATAATGACGATATTGTTACCCTGCTGTATCCCAGTATCGTATGTATGGTACAGTATACACATACACATATTACAATAATGTAAATTTACTTAGAATAAAACTATTTTTTTTTTTTAAATAAGTTACCTTTAATGAAATTAACCTTTTCTTTTTCTGAGATGTTCTATCTACATTATATGTAATTCTACAAAATACCAACCCTTTTCCTATTCACCAACAGAAGAAAAAAAAACATGTCTACGGTGTATATGTCAATCAAAAACGTTTTTATGTTTTATATAATATGTTGTATTTATTTATGTTTTAAATGATACAATTAAAAATACATAAAACATTTTAATCAAAAACGAATTTATCTTATTTTTATGATTTGTTGTTGTTGCTATTTTTTCTTTTTTTTGTCGGGAAATTCATATAAAAAAGGGCGCACAGCACAGTATATTATGTACTGTACACAGACATTTCATTTAACACACAACACAATTTTTGGCTGGCTGGTTTATTATTTTGTTTTGCGATTTAATCTCTCACACTCTCGATCTTCGTAATACCGATGGGTATATGTATGTACAATGTACATACATATAGCAAAGAAGAGAAAGGGATTCGTTGATTACATGGAATAAAATAATTTTCTTTTTATTGTTTTTTCCAACCCATGAATAGCTTGAAAATTGAAACTATTTTTATTCTTAAATTTTTTTTTTTTTTTTTTTGGTTTTCGGGTACAGACTTTATCTTCTTTTATCTCATCATATCATATCCATTGTGTTTGTTTAATCAAGTTACGATGTGCATAGACGATATCAAATTCTAATGTATACATACGTATAAAGTTGAAACTTTGATTAATCATTTGCTAACCTATATTTTCCGATTAAATCAGGTGAAGTAACTAATTTGTTTTGTGTTTATCTCATCGTTATATCATCTCTTGTCAATATGTTTATTTACATATAGAAGATTTCTATTTACCTGTCTAATCTAATTTTTCCACGACATCATATTTAAACTATACATTTATTTCAATTTGGTGAATAGACATAAAGGCGGGTGGTGTGAGTCCCGAAAATGTAAAATGATAAATGTGCATGTGGATTAATATATAGATTACTGTGCGATTTTTTTTTTGTTTAATACGATTTCGCAATTTGGGTCATGGAATCGAAAGTTTTGTGTGCCAAAAAACAAATCTACTACAAAAATAGTTTTTTTTTATAAATTGGATAATTTGTGTTGCATGGCATTGATTCAAATTCACTATGTGTGCACTGTGAAATTATTGTTCTTTTTATTTTTCGAAATGGAAATATGATTTTATGTATTTCCTGTATAGATTTTTCTGTTCAAACACGCAAATTATATTATAATGGAGTTTTATAAAATGTCAATCAATTTGCGGATATATAACATGATTTGTGTCCTTGAATTTTTTTATTTATAAACATTTTATCGGAAAAGCGAATTTATTAGTTTTTTTCTTGAAATTGGAATTTTGAATAATAATGGTTACTATGGGTTTTGGATTTGCGTTTAATTTTGAATTGAATCATTGTGATGGAGAAATGTAGAATTTAAAGAATTTTTTTAAAAATACTAATACTAAATAAAATTTCAAACTCATTAAATTGTATAAATGTCAAAATTGTTCGATGTAAGCGAATACCAGTGTCTTGGATTTGATATATATATATATATATATATATATATATACATATATATATATATATATATATATATATATATATATATATATATATATATATATATGTACATATATGTATATATATATATATATACATATATATATATATATATATATATATATATATATATATATATATATATATATATATATAGATATATATATATATATATATATATATATATATATATCTTAGACACCCTGAAGAAGCCAATTCGTTCTCTACACCGTGGAGCTATCGTCGCCTGCAACGACCTCTGCGCCTACCATATGGTGGCTTTCCTTTCCGCGTGATCGTTGCAAAATTCGTTCCGGATCAGTACGCAGAACGTGACCGAGCCAGTACTGTTACTTCATGTGCAATATCGGGGATCTTCATCAGATCTCTGATCTCGATATTGTACATAGCTCGGAATCTACCATCTATTCCGCGATTTGGGCCGATAATCACACGCATAATTCTTCTCGCAAATGTAACGAGACATCTCTCGTACTCACATCCAAACATAACAACGGGCCTGATCAATGTTTTGTAAAGCTTCAGCTTCACAACACCTGACAACGGTTTAGATGTTAGCAGTGGCCTTGTAGGACAGTAACTTTTATGCTGTGCACAGAAGAGCTATACCACGATAATTCTCACACTTTAAGCGGTCGAATAAGGTCGAAAAGACAGTTCTACAAAGTATCCCATCCGATATCAAGAGCTCTGATTTAAAGCAGTCCACCCCAGGTGAGCGATTTCGTTTTATCTCTGCATGGCTCTAGTGAATTCTTCATGGGATGGATCCTCAATGCAAATCTCCACAGTCTGTAGTTGTGGCGACTCAACTACAGTCTGTGACGCATGATGAACACCAAGCAGGTCGGTAAAGTGTCCATTCCAGGCAGTAGACTCAGGCCTGAAAGTATGGTGCAATCCAGTAATTCCTTTAAATAAATTACGCGAACTGCGCTCATTGCTGAGTTGTTGTACTTTCAGAACCTCGGTCTGTCACCATCCTCGCTTTTTCCGTTTACAAATTCGCTTAGCTACCCTCCTAGTAAGCGTAGCCTTGTTTTTCGTCGCGATTGTGAGACGTTGTTGCACTTCACGATGGGCTATATTTTGTTGCTCGTTGCATGACCACACTCATCATCAAACCAATCATTCTTTGGTCTGACTTTCACTATACCTAAAGTCTGTTGAGCTGCACTGACAACCGAAGTTTTCAGTATTCCCAGACAGAGTGCACACAGTGAATTGGCTCCCTCAATGTTGTCACTGACAAGATCCTGATATCGTTTCCTTTGATCTTCATTTATCAGACCTTCACAGTGGAAACGTTCCATGCGCTTCGCCGTCTTCCCTCCGAACCTGTACAAAAACTTCCATCATAGCTTTGGAGCGACTAAATAATAATCGCTGCCTACGTATTTGGTTGCTGACCGATAAGTTCTGACATACTGCAGAACCCGAACCCGCCTTTTTGTAATTAAAACGTGATCAATTTGGCTGTGGGTTTGTGAGGATGTCTCCATATTTCCAAATGAAATGCTACTCTAAGATCGTGAGCAATATCAAAGTATATCATTCTCTCACCATTATCGGTCGCAGTTTCGTGTCGGGAGTACGAACCTATGTTTTCACACAAGTCGGTCTGATTTCTGTCAGCTCTATAGCATTAAAGTCCCCAAGTACCATTCTAACATCGTGTTCGGGTATAGATCCCATCAGATCGTCCATGTCATTGTAAAATAAGTCTTTATATTGTGGCTGGCTGACTTCTGTGGGCGCATATGTACACTAATTATAGACAGGTTGGCCAACTTCATGAGCAAGCGAAGCTTACACAATCGATACTTGACTGCTTGGAAATCTAAAACAGCCTTCTTTATCTACGGCCCAAGAAGAAGTCCAGCTCCAAGATTTCCGAGGTCATTTCAACTGTATAACAAGGTGCTTAACCTGGAACACATGCTCTCCACTTTTAGGCCACCAAGTTTCTTGAAGAGCATTGAGTTGCCCTCTAACGCTCTTAGTTGCTTAAGTGATTGCACGTTCCACGTGCCGATTCTAAATCTCATGTCAGGGTACTTAAGCAAGGTTCCGGTGTTTGGCGGTTTTTTCGTTTTGTTGACTTTATAAACAGTTTATTTTTTATGGATGCGGGTCGTCTGCCCAGTGATCCAACCGTTTAGTCGCCTCCTACGACAGGCAAAGGGTACTGTGGTGATATTCTTGGAAAACAAGCTCGTGCAATTTTGGTTCACGAGACATGTGAGTGTCCCCCGATCACAGGGGCCAATTTTCTTTAATACTTAAAATTTAATTGTTTAAGATTGTAATACAACAATAATAATTGTTCAGCATTTCGGTGTAACAATTTGTTTCTTCGTTGTTCATAAATAATTCCGGATTCACTAAATATGCGCTCACTATAGGTATGCTACTTGAAGGTAACGACAAGTATCGTCGCATTTTAAGGCCACCAAGCAATACAATTTTCTTTGATAGTTTTGGGACTTTTCAATTCATTTTCTTTTGAAATGTCTTCCATACATGACATATATATATATATATATATATATATATATTTACATGTCTTGAACTCATCATACATCCAATTACCGATTGATTTTGATTATCAAGATCAACTGGTATGGCAGTTGAAGAATTAGATAACGTCCTAATTTCCGCTATAATCAAACTTTTCGTAACGTCTTTCAAGTGAAAATTTAAAAATGAAAATTTACAACAAGGTCTAATATGGTCGCTATTACATACAGCTTATTTAACTTCAGGTGTTCAAATCTCAACTGTAATGATTTAACCAAATATTTTTACATAGTTATACCGTCCCGTTGTTATTTTGATTTTTTCCGAGAGAGCGTTCCAGTGCTGCCAGATTCGGAATTATCGAATTATTATAAGCGCCTCTTCTGAGCTCGCTGCAACTATGACATTAAAAAATTGTTCTAATACAATTACAACGCTTTCCATTAATTTTAAATTGGCGGCACTCAAATGAGGTGAGTTATGATCAGTTGGCCGCCCTCGATACCACAGTAAGTAGCGTCCTTGCTTTGTTATTCGAGGGTCTCGGGTTCGATTCCCGGTGGTGACCAAAAATCACGGTTGGGAGTTTTTAATGTGTAAGTATATGTGTTTGTCCGGGTATTGCACCCGGGGCCCATGTGGCATTGAGTGCTGGAATAATCTGCCCAACTTTAATTAAAACTAATTATGATCAGTTGAATATAATATGATTGGTCGTTTTAGTTCCAGTATTCTCTTCAGCATATGACACGTGGGATTCTAGCGTGTTATGACGTCGTGAATGAGTTTGTGTTTCGGAAGAGAAAGGCTTTGATTGAGATTGGAGAGTGATTGAAATATGTTACGATATTGCGGCACTTGGATAGTAAATCCGAAAAAGATTTTTGTGAAAATACACAATCACTAAGCACTAATTGCACAGTATGGATAAAACATGACTCATTTTTTAGCCAGCAATGGTCGCCCACTAATCAGATTACGTGCATTGTCTCGTAAAAGTAGATGAATATGGTTTTCCCACGATTTCAACATGTCATCAAAGCAATCACTAATGACAATACCAGTATGACTTACGGGAAAATGACGTTTAACACTAAACAGAATTTCTCAAATTTGTTAGTCAACCAGTGACCACTGAGACTTAAAAAACTTTTCTAAACAGTTACATATGTCAGATGTCAAAGAAATATAATTAAAGTGCAATTTTTCAATGTCTATTAAATTTTTGATTTTTATGCGACATTTACTAACAATATTAAGAGGTTGGTTATCTAAAGTAATCATTTCACCAATTTTGTAATGAATTTGAATTGCTTTTGTATACTGTTAATATCCCATAATTTGTCCCAGCATTGCGGTAAAAGTTGTTGGTGAAATGGACGTGCTGGCCCTGCATGTGAAGAATGAAGTTTACGTTTTTTATTTTCAGTTTGAAATTTATCCCAATCACTTTTATGTTTTAAACGTAAATGTTTTTATAAAACTTGAAGCGCCATATGTGTTGGAATCCAAGATTATAGCGATAAAAATTCTCTGAATAATCCACAGATCCCTTGATGGATAAACTATGCCCCACGATAGAACCGGGACATTCCATGCTACAAAGCACCTCAAGCGAAACGCTGCATAGGAAGCAGTGTCAAAGGGTGGGTAGCTATGAGGCACAGAAAGAATGGATTCTGAGTAACAGCTCTACGAGCTAAATGCATCGCATATCAAAAAAAATGTCAACTGTGTAGTATTATTATAAAATTAATGTACGTCGCTTTCAATTAATTTTTTTGTAATTATAAATATAGCGTTGATTCTTTCCACTGTACAGAATAAATATGTAGAATCAAAATTTTAAAAAATTTACTATAAATATTAAGAATCATAATAATCACACCCAAAAATGTTTATTTAAATAAATTTAAGCAACACAAAAATATTAACAAATAAAACATCTTGTGTTCATATTATATTCAGTTTACTAAAGCGATGTTATGTATCATCGTCATATTCATATGACGATGATGAAGTAATATGGAAAATGATTTAAATTTGAAAATTTTTACATAGATAAACAAATATGTATTTTTCCCGTAAATTACACAGAAAATTGTCTAGTCAGTGTATCAAGAGATAGACAACACCTTTATACACATATCATATAATACAGGTGAAGTAGATTCATTATTATTTATGAGATAAATTTACCAGGATATGTTCCGATTTCAGGAGAATAATGTACATTGTGTGTTTAACATATGCGATATACATATATATGGAGAAAATTATTTATTCATTGGAATAGTAAAATCAATAGAAACTGTTGTGTGTATAACGATGTATACGATTTTAATTTAAATTCACCTCTATGTCTCATTTTTTTTTAAAATATTTTATACAAAACAGCAAATTTGTATTTTAGTCACACACATTTAAAATATTAAAACCGCACATTTATTATTAATCATGGTGTCTCTAAATGGTGTACACATATAGTGGACAAAAAACGATGATGGTATAACAATTAAATTATAATAATAATTATTATTTGTTTATATATTATGTGTAAACTGCCTTCGGTCAGTGATTCTTAATCTAGCTACCGCGGGAACTTCACGAACTATTATTAATTGGAATTGGTTTCTAATTTAAAACTAGAGAATAAAAAAATCTTGTTATGTATACGTATGTTATTCTCTATGGTCAACAACATTTTTGAGCATAATACGACTACTTATCGCGACCTTAGAATAAAAGAGTTGTTTGTTCACTGTTCATATTTTAGAGAAAACAGCAACTGAAAATTCAAATAGTTCTATTTTTTTTCCTGCCTTTTAAACAAAGATGTAGTCAATATTAAATATTTGTAGCAGCTCGAATATTCGACTCACCGATATTCGATTCTGCCACAAACAAAACAATTAGTGAAATTCAAATATAATCCAACTTATTTGAATTAAGCGTTCACTAACCCCATCACATATACATCTATCCAACCAACAATATCCAATAACCGAACCATTACTATAAAACATTTATAGTAAAACCATCGCCATCCAACCAACATCACCACGAACTAACAATGTTCGGTGATGCAATAATAATTCACATGCATTTAACAAAAGTGCAATGTCGACCGTCGCCGGCGCATCTGTTCCCTCTCCAATATACGACATGTATATTTGGACACGAAGGCGACGTCATCATACAACAACACAATACAATATATTATCGTCCATTACGATTTGGATTTTGCTAAGACAACAAGTCTGCCATATTTATACATAGTGTATGGTGGTGATAAAAAATAAATATATAAAAATTAAATAATTAAATAAATTAAACAAATAAATAATTTATAATAAATAAATAATTTATAATAAATAAATAATTTATAATAAATACACAACTAATAAATAAAAAGTTATAAATAAATAAAATAAATTGTCATATTAACTGTGTGTTATTGTGTAGTTAATTTGAGAAGTCCGAAACCGGACGACACATTTATAATAGGAGCAACCTCCTAAATTGGTGACCTCGACGGCGGTTTTTACCGCAAATTAACAGCAAATAAAAAAATCGCGTTAATATACCGCGGGCACAAAGAAACACGTGTGTAGGGACACAACACCAAACGCAATCAACGCGGGACAACTCAACGGTGAAGCGATCCACCCTCACCGCAACGCGGGACAACTCAACGGTGAAGCGATCCACCCTCACCGCAACGGCGGGACAACGACACAACGGTGAAGCGATCCACCCTCACCGCAACACAACCACAGGAGCAGCGGCAGCAGAAACAACAACAGCATAAAAAGCAAGTTTTTTTTTATTAGATAATATTTTTTTTTTGCTCTTGCAATCTTGCAATTATAATTTTTAAAAACTTTTTTTTCCATTTAATTAATTTAACGTAGAATCATTTTTTTTCTCCAAATTTTAACGTAGCATCATTATTTTTATGTACAATTTTATATATATTTTTCACCACCACGTGCACACCCATCCATAGTCTCACACCCTGGTCGTTTTCTCGCTGCAATAATTCACCTCGCATGAATTAAATTTATTTTTTTGCATCTATTTTTTTTAAATTTCAACGAGCCCCCCCAATATAAGGTAGGACGCAAGGGACTCCATATTCGGGGGTATCTCGCATCGGGCGTTAAAAAGAAGGAGCATCCCGGCCTTCAAACCATTCATTACACGGTAACCATTCCGCTTAATTTTTCAATTTTTGGTCAACTATTTTTTTTACACGGTAACCATTCCGCTTTAAAATATTGTATTGTTGTATTTTAATTTGTTTTATTGGTTTGTGCAAAAATGTCGGACGATGAACAAGATCAACCACAAAAAATGGACACCACGCCTCAAGGCGCTAGTCCACAAATAGAAATCGCGGCATCACATCAACGAATCGCAGTACAACCTTTCTGGCCACAAAGAGCAAACACATGGTTTCAGCTCGCCGAAATACAATTCGGACTGCAAGGTATAACAGCTGATAAAACAAAGTACCTGCAAACATTATCAGCCTTGCAACCAGAAACGTGCGATGTGATCTCGGATCTCCTCCTCAATCCGCCGACAACCAACCAATACAACACATTAAAGCAAACGCTGCTAGAACGACTAGCACCATCGGGCGAACGTCAGCTAGAACAATTGCTTTCAGGACAGCAATTAGGCGACCGAAAACCATCTGACGCGTTAAGACACATACAAACACTGGCTAGCAACAACTTTAATGAAAATATCATTAAATCTTTGTGGATTCGTAACATGCCGGAGTTGATTCGGATAGCGCTGGTGGCACAGCCCGAATCCTCCACGACACAAATGTTAGCCAGAATTGCCGACAAGATGTATGATGTCATAAACATCACATCTCAAAGCGTCAGTCAAATCAATAATCCATACCGGCAATCACGTGAACGCAGTGGAGACAGAACTCCCCGTTCAACACAACCACCAAACACACTCGAACAAAGACTGTCGAGAATCGAGTCCAGACTCGACGGGTTACTCAGAGGTCGAAGCCGTTCGCGTGGACGACGAGCTCCCTCACGCAATCGAACCCGCAGTCCCAGCAACAACACTTACCAACATGGTAAATGCTGGTTCCACACAAAGTTTGGTAGAGCCGCCAGAAAATGCACGCCACCGTGCAATTTCACCACGTCGCAACCATCGACGTCCGCGGCCGCCGCAAAATTGGACATTGACCAACAAAAAAACTACTAGAGTCACGGGTAGAGAGCAACATGCCTCCCCTGACCACAAACACACCCTATACGTCACGTTTGTTTGTGTACGATAGACACAACAAACTCACCTACCTAGTCGACACTGGCGCTGACCTTTCGGTTATTCCAGCAATGAATTTCACAATGAATTACACATTATCAAATCGAAATTCAAATCTAGTCTTATCGGCTGCCAATGGTTCAATCATCCACACGTACGGCACAAAATTGCTTAACGTGGATATCGGACTCAAACGAACCTTCACGCACGCTTTCATACTAGCTGCAGTGAATCGTCCGATCATTGGCGCCGATTTTCTAAGCAAATTCGGACTTCTTGTCGATGTAAAACGCAAACGGCTGATTGACCCAGCTACAAAGCTGTCAATAAACGCCACAATGGTTCGTGTTAACACACCAACACCGATCCATTTCAACATCGACAACGGCTACGGCACTCTGCTCAAAAAGTACCCACTACTTACAGCAGAGCCGAACTACAAAATGCCAGTCCGACACAACGTGGTTCATCACATCGTCACGGAAGGCCATCTGCCCGTGTCGAGACCACGCAGACTAGATTCGGTGCGTCACAAAGCTGCACAAGCAGAATTTCAACACATGGTGGAATTAGGAATTTGTCGAACATCGACATCTTCCGTTTCTTGTCCACTACACATGGTCAAGAAGAAAGATCAAGACTGGAGGCCATGTGGGGACTATCGGCGTTTAAACACGGTTACGATACCGGATCGCTACCCGATACCCCACATTCAAAACTTCACCATGCACTTGCATGGCTGCAAAGTTTTCTCCAAACTTGATCTCATCAGAGGTTATCACCACATTCCCGTGGCACCTGAAGACGTTTTCAAAACGGCAATCACCACACCATTTGGCCTCTTCGAATACACCCGAATGCCATTTGGATTACGCAATGCCGCACAAACGTTTCAGCGCTTCATGAACGAAGTCGTTCGAGATCTCGACTTCGTTTTCGTCTACATAGACGACATTCTTGTGGCATCACAAACTGAGGAACAACACAAACTCCATCTGGAAACACTGTTCCAACGACTTGTCGAGTTTGATGTTCACATCAAGAGCTCAAAATGCGTCTTCGGCGCATCCACTCTTGATTTCCTCAGCCACAAGATCACCGCTAATGGCATCCTTCCGTCACAAGACCGAATCAATGCCATTAAAGAATTCCCAGCTCCAACATCAATCAAAAGTATTCAGCGATTCATCGGCATGGTCAACTACTACCACCGATTCATACCAAACCTCGCTGAAATACTCAACCCAATTCACAGCCACCTGGCAGTACTACTACGTAAGCCCAAAACCGCCAAGAACTTCTCTTGGCCTGACGAATGTCAACACGCATTCACGTCACTCAAGGCTGAATTGGCACGCACAACACTCTTGTCACATCCACTGAGCGACTCAAAGCTCAGTATAACTACTGATGCATCAAACACTGCTGTCGGAGCAGTCATGCAACAGTACAACGACAAGTGTTGGGAGCCCCTGGGATTCTTCTCAAAGAAGCTCTCGGATGCCGAAAAGAAATACTCTGCATTCGATCGGGAATTACTCGCAATATATCTAGCAATCAAACACTTCAGATATTTTGTCGAGGGTCGGGACTTCACAATTTACACCGACCACAAACCTCTCACTCGAGCAATTCAGTCTAAAACTGAACGCAATCCAAGGCAAGCACGCCACTTGGATTATATCAGTCAATTTACCACGGACATCCAGCATGTTCAAGGTACCGAAAACGTTGTCGCGGATACACTTTCGCGCACAACATCAAACGAAACGGCCACAGTCGAGACTCACTTCGACTGCAACAAGATCGCACAAGCACAAAAAGCAGACTTGGAACTTCAGAATATACTTTCTGGTTCCACACGTCACGCCAGTTCATCACTGCAACTGGAGCTTTTCAAACTACCTGGCCTCGAACTCTACTGCGAAACATCTACGGGTGCAAATCGCCCGTACATCGCAGAGCAACTACGTCGAACCATCTTCGACACACTACACGGTATCTCACATCCTGGTGTCCGCGCAACTCGTAAATTGATTACTGCTCGATACTTTTGGCCCAGCATAAACAAAGACGTGACCCATTGGGCACAATCCTGTTTATCCTGCCAAAAATCAAAAGTCCAGCGACACACAAAATCGCCTCTTGGACAATTCGCAATTCCACCTGGTCGATTCGAGCACATTCATTTGGATGTCGTAGGACCACTTCCTCCATCCAATGGATACTCATATCTACTCACCTGTGTCGATCGTTTCACTCGATGGCCAGAAGCGTACTGCATGAGCGACATGTCTGCAGCAACCATTGCCACCACATTCATACACAACTACGTATCACGATTTGGCGTTCCACTTGACATCACCACTGATCAAGGAACCCAATTCGAGTCGAAGCTTTTCTCGGAGTTAACGAAACTCCTCGGCTCGCATCGGATACGTACAACGGCTTACCACCCACAAGCCAATGGCATGGTCGAACGCTTCCACCGCCAGCTCAAAGCTGCTCTCAAGGCCCGAGGTAACACAATTCACTGGAGCTCCGAAGTACCAATCGTTCTACTTGGTATTCGAGCAACGGTTAAAGAAGATCTGAAGTGCTCACCAGCTGAAATGGTTTACGGTCAAACCATCAAGCTACCCGGTGAGTTCTTCATCGAACATCCTCTACCGTCTCCATCCACAACCGACACAGTCATCGACCAACTCCGCACCACCATGCAAAATATTATCCCCACGGCAACAAGACCAACGAATGAAAGCAACATATTCGTTCCAAAATCGCTCAACAATTGCGATTACGTCTTTGTCCGGGTTGATAAGGTTCGAACTGGATTACAATCTCCATACGATGGGCCATACAGAGTTATACGCCGCTTACGCAAGCAATTCATTGTCTCAATCAAAGACAAACACCACTCAATCTCAATCGACAGATTGAAACCGGCGTACGGTATTCTCAACACGGCTGATCAGATATCAGCCAGCAAACGATATAAAACCGTCCGGTTCAACGTATAACGTCTCAAAACCCATGGTTTCTCATCTGGAGAGGGGGTACTGTAGCAGCTCGAATATTCGACTCACCGATATTCGATTCTGCCACAAACAAAACAATTAGTGAAATTCAAATATAATCCAACTTATTTGAATTAAGCGTTCACTAACCCCATCACATATACATCTATCCAACCAACAATATCCAATAACCGAACCATTACTATAAAACATTTATAGTAAAACCATCGCCATCCAACCAACATCACCACGAACTAACAATGTTCGGTGATGCAATAATAATTCACATGCATTTAACAAAAGTGCAATGTCGACCGTCGCCGGCGCATCTGTTCCCTCTCCAATATACGACATGTATATTTGGACACGAAGGCGACGTCATCATACAACAACACAATACAATATATTATCGTCCATTACGATTTGGATTTTGCTAAGACAACAAGTCTGCCATATTTATACATAGTGTATGGTGGTGATAAAAAATAAATATATAAAAATTAAATAATTAAATAAATTAAACAAATAAATAATTTATAATAAATAAATAATTTATAATAAATAAATAATTTATAATAAATACACAACTAATAAATAAAAAGTTATAAATAAATAAAATAAATTGTCATATTAACTGTGTGTTATTGTGTAGTTAATTTGAGAAGTCCGAAACCGGACGACACATTTATAATAGGAGCAACCTCCTAAATATTCCCTATTTACTTTATTTTTTCCAAAAAATATAATACTAAGCCGGAAAATAGTCAAAATTAAATTGCACTTACAACATTTTCTAAATTTTGGGGCAGAAATTGAAAGTTAAAAAAGTTCTATCTGACCACAAACAACTTTGTTATATCGGCTTTTCCATTTGGGATATGACAACTTTGAACTTTCACTGTGAACGTCGTTTACAGAGACATGTTGCAACTTTATTTCTTTGGTCCATTGCATGAGCTAGATATTAATGATATGTGGTTTCAACAAGACGGTGCGACATGCCACAAAGCGGGTCTAACAATCGACTTAATGAAATCTAAATTCGATGATCGTGCTATATCCAGAAATGGTCCTATCGATTAGCCGCCTAGATCGTGTGATTTAACACCTCTAGACATTTTTTATGGGGCCACGTTAAATCATTCGTCTATGCCAACAAGCCGGCGTCGTTCGAGGAGCTCAGTGCCAATATTGAACGAAAGATAGCGGCCGTTTCCGTCGAAATGAGTGGCCAAGCTTTGATAAGTAGTATACATCTCGTCGATATCACTTTTCGGACATGTGATGACTTTTTATATGTCAAAGCACAACATAGGTATACCTTGGTAAATTTGTCAGTTTCTTTCAACTGGCGCATTGCGACTGTGAAGTTGTTGTGTTCTTTAGATTCATCATCGCATCGGATCGATTTTGTTTAGCTTGCATATTTCACATTTATCTGCTTTTGGCTTAAAAATCCAAATTGAACCGTGTTTTGAAAATATATATATCGGTAGTAGCTATACTTTTTACTATTTGTAAATTTGACTCTGTATACAATTTGTGAATATTCAAATTCGTAGCCAAATATTTTTTTTTGGTTTTAGCCCTGCCCTAGTTCGATTCAACTCATGGAAGACTGTTTATGTTGTTTATTTGTTTAAAGTGTTGCCTTTCTTTTCCAATTGCTTTCGAGCTTTTATAGCTTTGGCTGATTGGCAACTATTCCTGTCATACTCATTTTCTGATGTATAGTATAAAACGGTTTTTGAGAAATGGCCAGGTTGCCTAAATAAAAATGTTTACATACCGATACTCTGTTTCCATGGAAATTAAAATAAAAATTTTCGATTTTCGTTTCCTACGTGTTTCGATACGCTCTGTTGAATTTGAAATAAAATTGTTTGCCTGTTTGGTCCAAAGCATAATAATCTTCGAAAATATTTTTGGGTTCCGGTTCAGTTATTTGTGCAGCAACGCAATTTGCAATTCGATATACTATTTTTCAAAGTGTTAACTTGTTTCTTAGGTCTTATTGGGCCTCGGTTGTTATTTTTATTAAAACGGTTGGAAACTACAGAGGTTCCGCACTCAATGCCACAATGGGCCCATGGTGCAAACCTAGAAGATCTATCCTAACTCGCAGAAGTTCATTGCAACCTTAGCAGATTGTAAAAGTTTGAACTAAGAATTAGAAAGGTATTGTAGACAGTCGTCCACTTCCTCCAGACAGTCGTCACAAAGATCATCCAGAGCCAGTCTCATGCGTTGGAGATGAACCTTGAAACGTCCATGGCCCGTAATAAGTGCAACCAGAATTCTGATGAACCGTTTCACCTGAATGTTGAACCGTTTCGCCTTTCGACAACTAAGTAGGAGTAAAATGCCACTTCAGTTCCAGTTCAAGTAAAGCGAACTTTTTAATAGCGTTCTTACCACCATTGAAGGATAGAGGAATTGCTGACTCGGGACCAACAAATTTACTACGCGTTCCAGCTTTTGCTAAAAAGTCGGCAAGTTAATTTCCCACAACGCCACAATGAGCAGGCATCCACATGATCCTTACTCTCGTAATAGAACATAGGAAATTAATGGTAGTGTTTGCAATTTTTGACCAGTTTAGATGTAGTCAAAGGATTTTTAAGGGTATTGAGCACTACTTTACTATCCGTGCGAATAATAACATCCTTCCCTAAATCACTAAAGTTAAACGCCTCAATCATACTATAGGTAAGTACAATTAATTCACCTTGAAAAACTATGCAGTGTTTACCCAGACTACCCGAGAATTTGAGCCCATGTAAAACTGCAATTCGGGCAAGCATAGAATAGATTCCATAGCAAGAAGGGAAGCAGACGAAAAGGCACCGGTTATATCCCTACAGGCTGTCATCTGCAGTCCAGCCTTGCTACAGAAGACGTCAGTTTAACAACTGACCCAGTCTCTACGTCTGATAAAGACGACCAGATCAGTTTTTGAGGGGTTAACGTACACCAAACTTCCACTACATTAAGGGCGTTCTGCATCAGATCAGAAAAGACGTTCAGGTATTTACCAGAAACTGTCCAAACAAGCGTCATCCGCATGGCTCAGTCTCAATTATACGGGACTTGAGCATAGAATCGATGAATCTAACAATGGTTTGATTAAAATTCAAATTGATATACGCACTCATGATCGAAGAAAACGAAGTGCTGTCAAAAGCTCCCGCAATGTTCAGGAAGGTATATCTACTAGAAACTCTTTATAATTAGGTGATCTTTCGATCCTAGTTACGAGTTCATGGTAGAGCAGTTTCGCAGGACTTGCCAACTCTGTAATCATGTTGCTTATTACTGAGAGGGGAAGTAGTTAAATAGTTATCCTTAAGAATATTTAAGAAAAGTAAAGTTCAGACGAATGGGCCTAAAAGCTTTTGAGTCAGTATAATCCGACAGAATAGTAGTGAAACGAGCTCAGAGGAGAATGAATCCCAATTCGTAAGTCTTCAATTACGATGTGGTTGAACCGGTGGTCTTTTAAAGTTTTATTAAAAGAGATACACCTACGATCAGAGGTGAGAATATCATCCGTCACCAATTTAGAATCGAGTCATCGATGGTGATAGAGCACAAACTAATATCAATAACTTTTTACGAACGGAGTTGGCAAACATTGGCTCACAACCAACATTGAGAATCTCTAACTCAGAAGAGTAAATATAATTGAACAGTGAGGATGCTCTATTATTAGAAATATAAATGCACGCTCTGGTTTTAAGGACGCTGGACTTTATAAAAATTCTGGCAAAGTTCGATTTAAACAAGAAACCGCACCAAGCATTATTGAGGAACGGTTACTTGCCAATTATCAGCCATGCTTTGTCGTTTTCTCGTTGGACCCTGCTGTAATGACTATAAAAAAATGAGATTGTACGTTCGACTCATTGATATTATTAATTACAACTTCGTTTTGCATTATATCGGAGGATTCATTCTCGGTAACATTGAAAGCTTTTTTGACGTCATTTACCCCTGGAGAACTTGATAATTCCAAAATAATGGCATTGCTTGTAGCCAACTGCTGATTGATATCGTACGAATTTTACGACGTTATTACTAACCTTAGGAAGCTGAAATTCGAAAATTTCCTCGCCCTCTTTAGCCACAGAATAATTAATATTAAAATTTTGAGGTATAATATCATAACGGCGGGAATAAATATTATAGATTACAGTATATGGATGATTATTGCCAAAGCTGCTTAATATGTCAAAAATATGATTACATAATTTGCATACGAAAACAATTTTTTTGTTTTTTTACCACTCCACTATAAAAAAATACTATTTTTACTATACACAACAAAAATATAAAAACGCTACGCTAGAAATTTTATGGTTTTAATATATAGTTTTGCATGTACACATAAGTGCAGTCGACAAGTCTTTGGTTCAAAATTCTGGTCGCAATTCATAAACTGATTTTACTGTAGTACATAAAACATCCTCAATACATAAAAGTAGATTGAAATTACACTGTATGTAGTACCGTCTACATATATGGCTTCAATTTTGAAGAATTTATTTCACATCTTTGCATTGTACACGTATCCGTTCCGTGTATACATCGTATATCGTTTCCATTTTTAGAACAATACACAACTCATCCTCTTTTCAGTACATATACAATATAGTATATATGTACATATATAGTACAGAGACGTTTATGTGCTACATTCTACAAAGTTGCATAAAATATTAATGCATGTACACACATTTTTCCATTTCGTTTCCATTCAATTAATCGATTTTTTTTTTTGAGAAATTATTTAAACCCTTTTTACGTCAAACATGAAAACGAATAAAATATTTAGAAAATTTTCTAAGGTTTGAGAGAGAGACTGACTATATAGAATACAATATCGTAGTATTGCATGTTATTGATTTGTGATTTAATATTCTGTGTAGTCTATAATTCGTTATAATTAGATATAGGTACATACAAAATAATAAATAATTCAATATGTACGAGTACCTACCTAAATATGTATCGCATATCTAGGTAAAGCCTATATAATATATAACGAGGTAATAAGGGGTTGGTAGGTTGGCAAATAAGAAAATTAAAAATCATTCATCAAAATGACTGACAATTTATGTTTTGTATATTTGTTTCGATACCAAAAATTAAAAATATTTATGAGTTGTATACCGACATAAACAAATTAAATTCAAATAAATTATTTTGTCACACAAATATCGTGTATGTAGGTCCCATTAGGCATGTTATACCTAAAAAAAACTATAAAATGCTTGTAAATACCATAGCTATATAGATTATATAACATGAGATATATATTTATGTATATATGTACATAATATGTCTAGTTATGTACTAATAATGCACCAATAATAATACGAGGTGTTACGTGAATTTTCACACTGATGAAAATGAAATTGAATTTTGAAAATTTTTATGCAGTTGCTGCTTTCATATTTGCCGCATAATTGGGTTTAGTTTATCGTATGCATGTATATGTGCATGTGCATTTTATAAATACATACATTGCATTATGAAATTTGAATAATTTTTTGCATTTTTAATTGAATTGATTGCTGTATAGGCTAATTTTATTTATTCCAATTTAAATTTAAATAATTTTATTGAGCTGGTTTTCATGCCAATTGGAAATTCTAAAATAATAAATTGAACTATATTTATGAGGCGAATTATACAATAAAATACCATCGCGGTAAAAAAATTCCCAAGTCAGTATTTTACCAGATATATTTAAAGTTCGTGAAAATAATATGAGGGATCAGATCAATTGCTTCATTAAGAAAATACAGTTAATTATTATAACAGTTTTAAAGACCATTGCTGACCCCTTACGGAATCAACAGTCTAGCTCCAGCGGTTTCGATCCTGCAGAAATTACTATCTTAGATAATCTGAAGAAGCTATATCGTTCTCTACACCGTGGAGCCATCGTCCCTTGTACAATTCGTTCTGGTGAAACACGTATAACGTGACCGACCAAGCGTAAGATCCCTGATCTCGATATTGTACAGAACTCGGTAAGTACCATTTTCTTTGCATTTTGGGCCGTTGTACTCGTCCGTCTGCGTCCAACTGGCACATCTTTACATAACAAAGAGCCTGATGGACTCTCTCTGTAAAGCTTAGGTTTGATTTGTTTGGTTTTCAGATCTAAGCAGTGGTCTTAGAGTATACAAAGCATGACTGCTTGCTGCCACACCGCTTTCTATCCTCACCTACACTGTTATCGTGAGTGATAAGAGAGCTTAAATATTTCACATCCTCAATTGTGTAAATGACCACTACTAAAATCTGATATGCCGTTGTCCCAACAATCAGATGTGTTTTGTTTTGGACTCAAGCTGAAAACTCTACAAACAAATCAAGTAATTCCTTCACTATTTTGCTATTTAGTTCAATCACGTTAATTTCATCACCATACATAGCACGTAAATTGACTGCCTAAATGAGATTAAAGAGTATCGGTGAAAGAGCATCGCTTAGCCGAACACAAGAGTTAACTGCAAAAATTATCACCTATACTTTAACACAGCATTAAGACTGCGGCACTGTCATTCTACACAACCGTATGAAATTGTAACAAAAAACTTTCTCGATTAGTCGAGTCAAAGGACTGCCTGAAGTCGAATTTATGTGTTTTTTGCCTGCTGCAAAATATTCAGTAGACCATATAATAGCCAATCAAAACTAGCCATTTCGTAAACAAATGTTCTCTTCCAAATTTAAAAAAAATTCAAATCGATGAAAAATGTGCAGCAAATGTGTTGGCAGCCAACCGCTACAAATAAGAAATGCTGAAATTTTCGATCAATATCAATTTTGTTGTTTTTCTAATTGTCGAAAATAATGACATCGATATCCGAAAAATACAAATATTTTATGTATTTAATGGTAAGTTTAATTACCTAATTACTAATATTGCGTTTTAATTTGTTTCAAGAGAAAATTAAAAGTGAACCAGAAATAATGGATGACAATTTAGAAGAAAAAATCTAAGCGAATGAATTTGATGACCCGATAATGCAGAACGAGGATGATCTTTAGTGATAACAAAATCACGTGTCAAGACCAAACTATTTACGGCCTTGCTCGAAATGAAGGACCTATTAGAGACTGAATCGGTATTAATTGGATATAGGTACATTAAAATGCAGGATGCGAAAATTCGCATAAATTACTATTTACTTTATACCATTTAGAAGTTATGTGAATGATTTCATTTAAACGATTTTTAAAAATTTGAACTACCAATCCTAAAGGTGTCCATTAAGAATCTTCGTGATTAATGAAATTAAATTCTAATAAACTTTCGTCTGACTATGTGAACAGCGTCTGCTAAATAAAGTGCAACAACTTCTCACAATCGCTAGGAAAAAAAGTTGCTCTTGCTAGGAGGGTTTAGCGGATTTAAAGACGGAAGAAGTGAGAATGGTGGAAGGCCGAGGTTCTGAAAGTACACCAACTCAGCGGTGGAAGGCCGAGGTTCTGAAAGTACAACAACTCAGCAGTGAGCGCATAAATTCGCCTTGAAACCCAGAAATATGTACGGGGACTGATGTTTTATAATTTATAAATAGAATCAACGGCCGTGAACAGGTTTGATCGATTCGGACGAAATCTTCCTTGATAGTCACCAACTAAGCCCTACGCCAGAGGAGTGGTAACTTGTATGATGTGCGAAGGAGACCTATACAGCGATAATTTTTACTTCAAGCGGTCTTTTATTTTGAAGATGGGGCATATCGCGGCCACTTTCTATTCGTCAGGCATCACCGAATAAGGTCGAAAAGAGAACAGTTACATAGCCTCCCCACCGAATATCAAGAGCTCCGAATTAATGCAGTCCACCCCAGCTGACTGCTGTGACGCATAACAAATACTAAGCAGGTCGGTAAAGTGTCCATTCCGTGCGTTGAGTACTGCGTTAATATTGACAGAGGATCCCATCTCGGTCCCGAATGGCAGTTGATTCAAACCTGAAAGTATGGTGCAATCCGGTATTTCCTTTAAAGAAATTACGCGAGCTGCTGAGTTGTTGTACTTTCAGAACCTCGGCCTTCCACCGCTGAGTTGGTGTACTTTCAGAACCTCGGCCTTCCACCATTCTCACTTCTTCCGTCTTTAAATCCGCTAAACCGCGATTGTGAGAAGTTGTTGTACTTTATTTAGCAGACGCAGTTCACATAGTCAGACGAAAGTTCATTAGAATTTAATTTCATTAATCTCGAAGATTCTTAATTTCCTAAACAATCTGAAAATAAAGGCGAGCACTCGTGGACACCTTTAGGATTGGTAGTTCAAATTTTTAAAAATCGTTTCAATGAAACCATTCACGTAACTTCTAAATGGTATAAAGCAAATAGTAAACTTCATCAGAATTTAATTTTCTTAACTACAAAGATTCTAACTGGTCTAAACTATCTGAAAATATATAGACGAATATTCGTGAACGTCTCTGGGATCGGTGGTCCAAAATTGTAAATATCAATCAAAATCAAGTAACTTTATAATTCTATAAACAAATAGTAAAATGAATTAAAATTTAGTCCACTCGATCACAAAAATCCTATTTGACCTCAGATCGTAAGTAAAAACTAAAAAGCTTAATCTAATTTATTTCCCATGGACACAAAGGTTGCAGTTGGTCTAAGCTAACCGAATATGTATTTTAGAGCATGTGATAAACTCTAAAATCAGCTGCTGTCATCGTTTTATGCACTTATTAGATTTAATTCAAACGGCCGAATCATTTCTCATTGAAAAAAATCATCGTGAAATATTTTGTGACAACGTCTAAGCACTTAGTAAGACAACTTTTTTCGTTACAGACGCTATTCAATCAAATTACACAAGTATAGGAACATAGAGTTACCTGGAGCATAATTTACGAAACTTACTTGCTTAACTCGCAGTCTGGGTCAATTTTACTGTCAAGTCGCTGCCAATAAAAGTTTTGGATCATAAATGGTCGGAACAAAGTTTGTATAATTTTTTATCAGAATTGTGTAAGATAAGTGCGGTAAGAACAACAAATCACTTTGCAATTTATGAGTAATCTATACCGAAGCAACATTTGATGGCCTATGAAATTTATACATTTAGGATTATAGTTTATTTCTCAGTCTGATAAGGGCTTTTTAAGGTCTTCCTTGACAGATATGTTCTTATTCCCAGTAAAATAATTGGTAGCTCAAATGAGCATTTGCATGAGCTCGTCGTGCTATTAGGGTTTCCATTACCGAGGAACCTTTGTTATAAGCCAAAACTGGAAATGGTAATAGTTTCATCGATAAATATTTCCTTCCTGGCCCGCAGCATTGGAAATATTACATGGTTTTGCTGCTCATCTTTTCAAAAAATTTAATTGATGCTTTTGGATAAATGAGCATGCATGCCATTGGTTGAACTCCCACCACAAAGTATATTTTAAGAATACTTTTACTATACAGAGTTTATTAAGGTTGCTGTTTGTTTGTTGTGCCTCGAAGAAAATAATGCCGTACAATTGATTTGCTGGAGTTTTTAATAGATTTCCAAATAGTTTGCTCATATAGTGATGGATGTGTGTTAGCTAAAATAAAAACAGAGCGAAACTACGCTTAGTTGTCAGTACACGAAAAAAGATAGCAATATATAGAAAGGATTCAAAGAAGTTCTAGGTTTAGATCACACAGCATCTCTTATGAAATACATTTGAATCATAATTATGAACTTATGAACTTCTTTGAGATATGAGTAAAATAAGAAGGACACAAATTACAACGCGTGGTTATATATTTTAAATCCACATTCAATATAAATCTAGTAGGTACAAATTGAATCAAATTCTTCATATGAACATTACTTTCTTATGCTTGCTTCCGTATGATAATCGAGCAACTACTCCCAATGTCTTATTTTGTTTACGGACCCATACAATTGTTAGCAATTTTATTGAGTTTTCGAGGGTACAATAGCAAAAATAAACAAACAGCCATATTTATCGACTTGCGATTTGCCAATTACGATCGAGTACTTGTCACGACAAGCCACATACTTTAGATTTTGAATGAGTGAATAAAGAAGCAGTTCAAAAAAATGATTAATTTCATCTCAATATATGTATAAAAATGATGTCTCAATCTATTTTTGTTGTGTTCGAAATTGCCAGGAAATGCTGTTTTTGTAGGGGATTTCACGCTTACCTAATCCAGATGGTCTTTTAGAAGAGAAAAATTAGAAAATTTAAGTGGAAAACTCGGAAACTTCCGGCATTTGACAGATGTCCTTTTTGCATTGTCATTTTCTATTGTGCGAACGTTTTATTTTCCTTGCTGCTATTAAATTGGAAATTTGAGTAAATTCGATCGGTAAGTTCATTTTTGTGGATTAATGACTTCAAAGTAAATTAGTCAAATGATCCTTGTAATTTTTACGAATTGATTTTTGATTAAAATGCCGACTATCAGACGATCGAACCTAGAACGAAGAAATCGTAATTCACAAAGAATGCACGGTGTCCGTGAGAATAAAACGCAAAAGCAACGCAATGAAGCGTTGACTTCGCCACCAGAGCCATTGCGTACTTATATGTTACAGTACAATCAATGCTTTAACATCACATCAACCGATATTGTTGTTCGTCAACCCGGCTACAATCCCACCTATAAGGTAATGACGTCACCAAGTGTTCATCATTTCGATAATGTTCAACGAATGTAATCATCATATTAAAAAATTCATTCAATGTCTTTTGCATGAACACAATGTGCTGGTTCATTTGTTTAAAACTGCTTTGGGGACAATGACTTCCGATGATAACAAAATAATCATCAGAGCAGACAAAGGATTAACCGGAGGCCATTTACGTCAGTACAATGCTCCCAATGCTTGACGAAGTCGCAGTATATCGTCAATTGTTTCAACAGCATTGCGTCGATATGTATGTCAAGATCGAAACGGAACGTTTAAATTTCAATCAATCAAAACTACGTTCCGAGTAGTACATTCATATGCGCGATGCCATCGTTTCGGAAGGAAATTCAAACAACGTCGGTCAAATGAGCATTCTCCCAGCGATATATGTTGGTAGCCCACGGCATATGAATGAATATATACAGGATGCTATGAAGTAGGTGCGGCTTTACGGCCAGATTTGTTCATCACTTGGCCTGAAATTACCGGTTATTCTATATGCTGTGGTTAAATGAGAAAATCAGATCAGATCAAATTATCATTCATTTATCAGCGCCGAAATACCAGATCTAGAAGTCTACCCGGAGTTGTTCGCGGTAGTCGCAACAAACATGATTGACCATCCGTGCGGAGATCACAATCCAGATTCACCGTATATGGTATATATACTTATGTATATACAAAACCAAAAATTATTTCGCAAATTTTTTGCTCGACACTGTTTTGTGTATCTATACAATTCTTAACATTCTATACATACGCACGCACCACAATCTATCTAGTAATCTATCCAGATGAAATGAAGCGAAATTAATCGTTTCCAAAACGAAAAATAAAAATAAAAAATTGAATATATCACGCTATTTCTCATCACATACGAGTATATAGCAGAATCTCAAAAAAACAACCATTCTGTTCTTATTACATATTTGTCTAAGATTTATAGCCAAACAAATTTTAGGGCGTTTAAACATTTCAACTTTCTAATAACACTAATAACGATGGATCTCCCCAAATCTCTGTATATGATACCGGAAAACCAGGTGTTTGATAGTATGTTCATACACGCATATACAAAAAAAAATGTCAATATTTCCACAAAATTCAAAATAAGTAAAACTTACAATTATTATGTTAAGAATTAAATAAATGTAAAGTAATTTTTCAACTTCAATTCATCTGGTTAAATCTGGGGTATTTTTCTTATTTTCTATTCTTTATTATAGTCTTATACGTATATATGTAGGTATTTTGCTTATGTATATGTATACATAATATACAGATTTCAAAGATTAATCTAAGTTTTTTTTTACCGCAATTCTATGTTTAAAGAAATCCAAAAATTAATATTGATTGGAACAAATTTATAATGGTATTTGGATTTTATTTGTTCAATATTTAACAGATTACTGTGACTGTGGTGTTGTTTTTATTCTGGGGCCCTAATATTAATGACATGTCTTTCTTTATTTAAATTCGCATCGTATACGGTCGGTCTAACAAAAAATCCATGATACAATAATATGCTATTTTATATGTATTATGGATAAACTATATTTGATTGGTCAGCACCGACGTGAATTGAATAATTTCGATGTATGCTAATACTAATTACATATATATGTAATCCGTGTGTCTACAGAGTTGTGACAATAATTTAGTCAAAGAAAATTTATTTATTTATTTTTTTTTTTTGCAACACACACGATATGTGTTAACCGCGCAACTTACGAAAAAATTACGTTTACGTTCAATAAACTGATTTCGACTTTAATTTTGGTCACGTTTCTATAAATATGTACATACATAGATAGTACACAGTATAGAACTCAATTATTTAGAAATTCAATTTTATTCATACTACTCGGAACAAAAGTCAAAATGGCAGCACAGTGACAGATAAAATTATAGTATTGGTGTAAAATAGGGGTAACTCGGTCGAAAAAACCAGAGTAGACAAAATTGCACTGAGTGCAAAAAATTTAGCTGTCAGGCAATTTTTTTTGGTTCAAACGAACGGTTTTCGTGTAATTTTTTGCACTCAGTGCAAGTTTTTATGTTCAAACGAAAACGACATAAGAATGCATAAATTCGACTTTAATGTTTATTGTTCAGAGTTTCGCTCAAACATTATACACGATTACGTACGCAATATTACAAAACAATTAATTTAATTTTAATAGTTTTTGATTAATTTAATTTAATCCAATATAATTATATTTTGGGATCTAATTTTAGTCGTGTGTTGTGAAAAATTTAAAATAAACAATCGTTTATTCAAATTTGAGTTTGTTTGCCAGACGTTCAGATTGGATAATCATATATAGAGTGTGTGCGCGCTATATACAGATGCGGTTTAAAGCGCGTGCTACTGCCTGCGGATACACGATATCAATATTTCTTAATATACACAGTCAAGTTACGCATAAATTTTATTTGAATTTTAAAATTGTAACCAACATACCGAAAATACTGGAGGAAGATTTACTTTAGGAATGAATTCAAGAACATAAATTCATAACTTAATAAATTTTCTTATGTATTAAATAATTTTATTAAAATTATAAAATGCCGCAATGGTGAATCATAAAAATAGGATAGGAAATGAAAATGTGTACTGCGTAACTGCGTTGTCCCCCTTTCGCACCATATCATTTTTTTTATTATAGCAATTGCTGGGATGTTCTACCATCACTTTATCGATATTCGATAGACTTTTACATCTCTTGTATTCTATTCTAATAATTCTATTCTATTTTATATTCAATTCCGCAATCCCTATTGTGGTACAAATACAACATTCTCGTCCTGTTGATTTTAATTTATTCGCGTGAATAACAACAAGAAACACTTTTTACCCACTGCTGTCGAAAAGGAATAGTTGTACTAGAAACCAATTCAATCTCACCAAAAATTCAGAATTGTATAACTAAAATACACGAGCATTCCAAAAACTTCTTCGATAATGTTCGATCAATAAACAATTCGTTGGGATTTGAGTCTATGGATGCAACCGTAATGCCACTTCCGCAGGATATCGTCCGTATTGCCTCCGGATCATTGGAAAAATTTATTATAGAGTTGGAATAATACAATCTGGAAATGGAGTTCAATGCAAATATGCTCAATTGTACATGTTTGGGAAAGGAAAGTACTAAGGAAAATACTAAGTGTAACCCCCAACTAACCTAGGGTTTTTATTGACATCAATAAATCCATATGCATACAGGCATTTAAAATGCTTTATGAGGTAGTTTTACACACGTAAAACTGATTCGAATCTCGTACATCCACAAAATCGAGTTACTCGGTTGTAATATTATGATTATGATCTATTTGGGATAAATTTACTCCCTTTTATTCGGTGGAAAGCAGAACAATATTTTGTTAATGCATACACTAGAATAGAACCTAATAGTTTTAATTTTATACGGCAATATAAAAAAATATCTTATGAGTTACTTGTTAAGTGAAGGGTTAATAGTTTCTCCTTGATTACTCCTTGGACAACAAACAAGCGTGGTGTCTTAGATAAAAAAAATAAACATTAAAGTCGAATTTATGCATTCTTATGTCGTTTTCGTTTGAACATAAAAACTTGCACTGAGTGCAAAAAATTACACGAAAACCGTTCGTTTGAACCAAAAAAAATTGCCTGACAGCTAAATTTTTTGCACTCAGTGCAATTTTGTCTACTCTGGTTTTTTCGACCGAGTTACCCCTATTTTACACCAATACTATAATTTTATCTGTCACTGTGCTGCCATTTTGACTTTTGTGAACAAAACCGTCTATCTACAAATGGTTTTGTTTGTGAATATTCATTTTTTTTTCAGAAAACACAAATATAAATGAGGGTAATTCGGTTTCTTGTTCGATTGACGCACAAAATCAGTGTACTCGGCCAATGAGGGGAAAAAACTCAAACGAAAACGACATTAGCGTGCTGCAAAATATTCAACAGACCATATATTAGCCAATCAAAACTAGCCATTTAGTAAACAAATTTCCCCTTCGAAATTAAAACAATTTCAAATTTACAAATTAAAATATGTTCAAATTTTCGCTCATTATGTCAATTATGCTCTTTTTCCAGTTTTTTTGCTATATCTTGGCGAAATGTCATTGTCGTCTTGACGTTGTCTTCTAAATCATTAGAAGAATTTGAATGAAGTTGAAGACCCTATAAAGGCGAGGAGTTTCGTTGTGTGAAACCTAAGCGATAATCAGTAAGTCAATATCTGGTTTTAGTGTTGCAAGTCTAGTTATTTTCTTAATTTCAGAATCGAAAAAATCCCAAACTCCTTTATATCCAACTAACCGATGTGCTATTCCTGACCTATCACACAATAAACTCGAAAAGTTGCCACCACAAACACGAGGTCTGGCAAATCTACAAACACTCAACCTAAATGATTTATTTTTTATTTTATTTTTTTTTTTTTTAAATTGGGCGGATTACTCCAGCACTCAATGCCACAATGGGCCCACGGTGCAATACCCGGACAAACACAAATACTTACACATTAAAAACACCCAACCGTGATTTTTGGTCACCACCGGGAATCGAACCCGAGACCCTCGAATAACAAGGCAAGCACGCTACTTACTGTGCTATCGAGGGCGGCACCTAAATGATAATCCGCTAGAATTATTCCAGTTGCGACAACTACCATCAGTCCAGAATCTAGAATGTCTAAATATGCGAAATCCACAACGAACGCTACAAAATTTTCCAACCGCCTTGGACAACTTTTTTAATTTAGTCGAGCTGGATTTATCACAAAGGTTCCCGATTGTTTGTACAATATGGGTAATTTAAAACGTTTAAATTTATCTGATAATTATATAGCTGAGCTAGCATCTGGCGTTGAATTCTGGCAACATTTGTCCCGAAACAAGCTTAAATCACTTCCAGCATCACTGTGTAAACTGCAAAAATTAGATTTTGCTGGTATTCCATCTGGAATTGGAATGTGTAGTATATAAATATTTTCTGCGTCGAGTAATCGCCTTGCAATGATTCCAGAGGCACGTCTATTGGCCGACAAGATAAATAAAAACGAACGGAAAAATAAAACTGATATCGTGAAAGAAGCTCAAGGAAATGAGAGTAAGGAATTCCTTAAAATATTTGGTATTGTGCGGATACCATACTCAAAGTCGACGAAGAGGGTTATGAAGATGCGGAAGAGATTGTGCCCCGTAAATTGAAGCCGTTAGAACATGTAGACCGTAATTTCACTCCAATTGTGCCACGGTTCTATCTAGTCACCACAATTTGGAACATAAGTTAACAGTAAAAATGTTTACATCTTGGGCTGCTATCTAGATTTATTCGTATGGTTTGTTAAGAAATCAACACGACCGGTTCGTAAGCGTTGGATATTGAAGGTAGGTGTAATTAATTTTTTAATTGTTTCAATATGATTCTAAAACGTTATTTTTAGATGTAATTACGATCTCTCCCGCTTTAAAAGAAATTTAAGGCTATGTTTGGCGAGGAACTCGAAGTATTCGTAAGGATCGTCTAAAAGACGGAACTAAAAGCATGGTTATATTCTATCATTTACGATCAAATGGAAGTGCAATATGTACCCGGTTTATTGAAACCAAACCGGACGGTCTAAATCTTAATTCGGCATTCTGTTATATCTTCTACATCCCGATCAAAACAAAAGACGAATCGGAATCGGGTATAGTGTATGTGTGGATCGGATCGAAAAGTACCACAGAGGAAGCCAAATTGATTCAAGACATAGAATTTTCAATTCCTTGAAACGAAGATGATGAACCGGAAAATTTCTTTTGGTTAGCATTAGGCGGCCGAAAAGATTTCGATCACGGATCTTTACTATTCAAGGAATATGGCCGATGATGATGGTATGATACTAGATCATACTCCTCTGGCTTGAACCAGTTGAAATAAAACTCGCATACAAATCGCCCAAGTTTATATACAGCACATGAAAAATAAACAGCCGGATCGTTCTCGGAAATTTATAAAATGTTTTCACGGATGGACTGCATATAAAAAGCCACCAGAATATGAAAAGTAAAATAATGCATCGATTTTGGTGTTTTAATTTTTAAAATTGTAATATTAATTGTAATAATTGTAATACATACTCACAAATTATATAATTTAATAAATTAATTAAATTTAAAATAATTCTGCAAAATGACAACTATATAATGGTACTATATGAGTATATAGTAACAATTGGAGGTGGCCTTACGAGTTTGGTTTTCCTCGAAGGTTTTCAACAATTTCGAAATGAAGTTTTATGCAATGGAATTTCCAACAGTAGAATTGTATTAGATACATATGTCACCATTTTATGTGATACATTAACATACTTGCTTTGAAAATAACATCAATTTATTTACATTTTTGACATAATTTTATTTACTTTTTTGAGAACAACAAATTGAGCAACAACTTCCATTAAAAGCAGCTAACTTCACCCTGTCCCTGAATATCGCTTTAGCTGTGATGGGAAAAAACGGCCCTCAATATATGAAATAAAAAATTTGAAATAAACTTTTTATTTAAATTATGAAAAACAGAAACCCCAAGCCACGAAATTTTATTATAACTAACCGCTAACATTAACAGTTATTTAAAGATCAAATTCTTAAATTAAAAACTTAGACAAATAATCTTCTTCAACAACAACAACTACACATACATACTCAACATATTAAATAACATTCCTTATAAACTGCAGCATTTGAAAAATGTAAAAATGAATGAAACTCATGCGTTTCATATGGTGGACAAACCAGATCGGTCTATACAATCATTGGTCACTGGAAATTATTTCCTATATTTTCTATAAAACCCATTTCAATTTTTAATTGCATTTTAATTGCAAACTCTTTCAAGCGAACGAGGATTGGTTACTAAATTAGCAACGATAAAAAATATAAAAATAAAAAAATAATCATACAAAAAAATGTTTTTGCTGAACTTAAGTACAGATCTTATTTTTTTTATTTAATTTCTTATTTATATATCTTTTTATTGCCATTGCCTTTATATACTTGTAATAATGAGATCAATTATGGTATAGATAAATTGACAATGATAAAAAAAACTGTTCAAAAACCATTTTTCAAATTAACAATCATTGTTTAAATGTTTTGTGTAATTTGATAAACTCTATAAAAATCAAAATGTCTTAACTCTTTCTTTATATATTATATAAGTATTATTAAGTTACTCAAGATCTAAGATTATAACAAATTTATACAACGGCGATAAAACAAAATTAATTGAACTAATTGACGATTAATTAAAAAACACTTATGTATATACAAAATCAAGTAACACAATTAGTTTATACTCGTATATAGATGTGTGAGATATACATATGTATATAATTAACCGTGGAAAGTTTTTAGACATACATATATAGTTAGCTAGTTAGGCCAAGATAAGATAACGCCGCGAGATTAATTTACTTAATGTTCGAAAGGTTTATTTAAAATGTAGCATACGAGCGCTCGCACCGAATGAGACCAAATTGAATTCTCACTGCTGTAAGTAAATTAAATATTTATTTATTTTATATTAGAATGACATAACCATTATGGAATTTATGCTGATATCATTCGCTAGCTAATCCGCAAAAATGCGAGAACTTAAAGACAATTAATATAAATGTTCTAATTCAATTAATTCTAAATCCATTAATCCAATAACTTTTAATGATGATTATAATCATTTTGCAAAAATATATAGAATATAATAAATTTTAGAAAACTCTTATTGGCCTCAGGGATTTGTTGTTACTCCTTTAACATGAATAATGAATTAAATAACAAAAATTTAATGTTTTTCTATATTACATAAATACGACCCACATGAAAATAAAGAAAAATGTTCATATGAAAGTAATTAGTGTATATATGAAAATGTGTACTAAAGGCGTTCTCTGTTTCCCCCAAAACTTTATTATCATTTAAATGATTTAATCGATAAATAAAATAACATTTATATAATCATTTACGAAACAATTTCTACGGAATTTTGGTTTAACAGAATTCCATACCATCGATCGATTTCTTAAGATTTCCAGTCGATTTTAATTGTCAAATTAATAAAAATAATATTTACTATGCAAATTCCTAAAACCAAATGATCTCCAAAAAATTAAATTTTTAATCCTTTCGAGAATTCTTAAATTCTAATTTCCCAAATTTTCTAAAATTTTCATACCCGACATTCTTAATTTTATAAATACTAAAACCAGGCAAATTTTCACTTTCAATTTTTGGATAGTAAGCACTATTTCATATGCGAATATTTTAAAGTTCGTTAGTCTGTTTAATATTTTAAAAATTTCAATTTTCAAAATTCGCAAATTTATTATAAATTTCCGTTTGAAAAATTCGAAATTCGTTAAGCCACATGGTAGTTCGAAATTTCAAAACTTCTAAAATTAATTTTGCTTAAACTTTGAATTAGGCCGTGTGTCAATTAGTTAAAAATTTAAATTTTTGACAGGAATTTTTCACTAACAAAAACAACAAAAATATGAATTTTCCAAAAATTTGTCAAAATTTTAATTATTAACAATTTTTTGAACTAACTGAGACGCGCGCGGCCTTAAGATTTAATAATTGTGAATCATTCAGAAAATCAACATTTTTTATATTTTTATATCGAATTTCGAGTTCTTCAAATTGAATTTTAAAATATATCGCAGAATTTGAAATGTCAATTAGAATTTTAATAGTTTCAGATTACAATCTTAGAGTTTATCGAATTTTACATTTTTATAATTTTGTAATCCTAACTTTTATTCCTTTAATTGCGAAAATTTTAGACGTTCAGTATGATCAATGTTAAATTTTGGTACGTAACGTAACTAAATTTTCTGCACGTAATTTTGAATTAATTTTCGAATACAACTCGGATTTTTGTTCGATGTTGGATATATTAAATTTGTTGCGGTCGCTGCACGTCAGCGATTTTCTCAACATTGTTTGTTCCATCTGGATTTCTTAGGTTTTACTATTTGCGCCAATCGTGTACGTCATTACCACATAATATGTCGGGTGATGAAGCTGATGACAAAGGCGTGAATAGAAACTCCTATAAGGGTGAAGTTCAGGCTGTATCTGTTAAGTTGGCTCCATTTTGGACAAATTCTCCATCGACTTGGTTTATTCAGGCGGAAGCGCAGTTTGTGTTAGCCCGGGTTTCGTCAGATATCATTAAATTTAACCATGTTTTGTCAGCTTTACCACAATCCGCGATCGATTCGGTTCTAGATTACATTCAAAATCAACCTGCGACTGATATTTATAAAGGTCTTAAAGAAAAGCTCATTGAACGACATTCGTTAAGCGAAGAGCGACGCATAGAAGAGTTGTTATCAAATACGGAGTTGGGAGACAAAAAACCGTCGGAACTCTATAGACATTTCAATCAATTAGCTGGCACTTCTGGCACGTTTGGTGAAAATTTAATTAGAAAACTTTGGCTTCGTAGATTGTCCCCAGTTATTAATGTTGCCTTAATTCCTTTAATTAAAGATGGCAAAAGTATATCACAGCTCACTGACATAGCCGATAAAATATTCGAAGCTTCTCCGGGATTTTCAGTATCCATGATAAACACTCCTTCCACCATAAGTTTAGCACCAGTTCAAAACGATAAATACGAACAATTGGCAAACGAAATAAGTGATCTTAAATCTGTCGTGCGTAGTTTACTAAATCAAACTAGTTGTCCGAATAACCAAAGAAGTCGTAGCCGATCGATAAGTGCTTTTCGGCCGAGAAGTAGGAATAACAAACGTAATACGACCAAATATCCATTGTGTTGGTACCATCATAAGTTTGGAAATAACGCAAGAAAATGCGATAAGCCTTGCAATTTCAATACAAATGGTACTCAACCAAAAAACGAATAAGTTCTGCGGGCGATACGGCGTTCAGCAGAACTAACAAAACCCGCCGTTTATTTGTTAGGGATTTAAAATAAATTAAACTTTTTAGTAGATACAGGTGCTGACCTGTCAGTTGTTCCAAATTCAATGTTCAGTAGTTATAACAAACATCCCGATTATTATTTGTCTGCTGCTAATGGTTCTACAATTAGCACGTATGGCACAAAACTGTTACATATTGATTTAGGTTTAAGGCGTAGTTTTGTACATCCATTTTTACTTGCGTCTGTTAATAAACCGATAATTGGTGCAGATTTCTTAAGTAAGTTCGGATTGTTGGTGGACCTTAGAGCTAAGCGTTTATTGGACAAAGAAACTAATCTTAGTGTTAATGCCTTTTGCAGTTACAGTGACATACCTATACCACTTTATTATTCATTAGAAAGTGGGTACGGCACAATTTTGTCCGAGTTTCCTTCGTTGGTGGAAAACCCAAATTACAGTCTTCCTGTGAAACATTGTGTGGTACACCATATCGTAACCAATGGATCTCTACCATTTTGCACTCCACGAAGGTTAGATCCACGCAAACACAATGCTGCAAAATTGGAATTTGAGCACATGGTACAACTTGGAATTTGTCGACCATCTTCGTCCTGCGCATCTTCACCACTCCATTTAGTTGCGAAGAAAGATAGCAGTGATTGGCGTCCTTGTGGCGACTACCGCCGCTTGAATGCAATAACAATACCAGACAGATATCCAATCGCCCATCTTCACAATTTCTCTTTATGTCTGAATGGCTGTACGGTATTCTCGAAGATTGACTTAGTGAGAGCTTACCATCACATTCCAGTAGCTCCGGAGGATGTTCACAAAACAGCCATCATAACACCTTTCGGATTGTTTGAATTTACCAGGATGCCTTTTGGATTACGGAACGCTAGCCAAACCTTTCAAAGATTTATGAAGAATGTGGTTCGTGGATTAGAATTCGTTTACGTTTACATAGACGATATTTTGGTCGCGAGTCGAGATGAAGCGGAACACAAATCCCATTTAAGACAATTATTCGATCGTTTAGTCGAATACGGATTAAATATTAAAGCATCTAAATGCGTTTTTGGTGTTTCGTCTTTAGAATTTTTGGGGCATACTATTAATAAGGATGGAATTTCTCCCTCGTCGAGTAGAGTAGAAGTGATCTCTAATTTTAAATCTCCATCATCCGTGAAACAATTACAACAATTTATTGGAATGATAAATTATTATAGTAGATTCATACGCAATATTGCTCATCTGCTAGCACCTTTGCATTCGCACTTGGCCGTAATGAACAAAGTAAAAAAAACTCAATTCACTTGGCCAGAAGAATGTGATAATTGGTTCCGGAAATGTAAGGAGGCATTAGCTACACACACTCTACTAGCACATCCAAAACATGACGCAGTTTGTAACATCACCACCGATGCATCCAGTTGGGCTGTTGGAGCAGTACTGGAGCAATTCAATCATGGCAAATGGGAGCCTTTAGTATTTTTTTCTAAGAAATTATCCCCATCTGAATCGAAATATTCAGCGTTCGACTGGGAACTGTTAGGCATTTATCTCTCCCTCAAGCATTTTAGATATTTCGTTGAGGGAAGACAATTTTCCATATACACCGATCATAAGCCGCTAACGACAGCAATAACATCAAAAACAGAGCGCAGTCCACGCCAAGCGCGACAATTGGATTACATCTCGCAATTTACTAGTGATATACGGCACATTAGTGGAAAAGATAACGTTGTTGCGGATTGCTTATCTCGAATCGGTTGCCCTGACATAGCTAGTGTGGGAAATAAATCGCTAGACCTTAAAGTTCTTGTCGACCTACAGAAGAACGATGAAGAGCTTCAATCCATACTGTCAGACACAAACCGGAAATCAAGTTCTAAATTCAAACTTGAACACACGCAATCATCAGAATCAGATGAGTATGTTTGGTGCGAAACCTCCACTGGCAAGTGTCGTCCGTTTGTGCCTAAACCTATTAGAAGACAGGTATTTGACATGCTACATGGACTGTCACACCCTGGAATACGTTCAACCCGTAAAATAATAACATCTAAATATTTCTGGCCCAATATTAACAAAAATTGCAATGAGTGGTCAAAAGCGTGTTTGCAATGCCAGAAATGTAAGGTAAGTCGTCACACTCGATCTGAAACTGGTACCTTCGACCTTCCCAGCGTAAGATTTGAACATATTCATATGGATACCATATCGTAACCAATGGATCTCTACCATTTTGCACTCCACGAAGGTTAGATCCACGCAAACACAATGCTGCAAAATTGGAATTTGAGCACATGGTACAACTTGGAATTTGTCGACCATCTTCGTCCTGCGCATCTTCACCACTCCATTTAGTTGCGAAGAAAGATAGCAGTGATTGGCGTCCTTGTGGCGACTACCGCCGCTTGAATGCAATAACAATACCAGACAGATATCCAATCGCCCATCTTCACAATTTCTCTTTATGTCTGAATGGCTGTACGGTATTCTCGAAGATTGACTTAGTGAGAGCTTACCATCACATTCCAGTAGCTCCGGAGGATGTTCACAAAACAGCCATCATAACACCTTTCGGATTGTTTGAATTTACCAGGATGCCTTTTGGATTACGGAACGCTAGCCAAACCTTTCAAAGATTTATGAACAATGTGGTTCGTGGATTAGAATTCGTTTACGTTTACATAGACGATATTTTGGTCGCGAGTCGAGATGAAGCGGAACACAAATCCCATTTAAGACAATTATTCGATCGTTTAGTCGAATACGGATTAAATATTAAAGCATCTAAATGCGTTTTTGGTGTTTCGTCTTTAGAATTTTTGGGGCATACTATTAATAAGGATGGAATTTCTCCCTCGTCGAGTAGAGTAGAAGTGATCTCTAATTTTAAATCTCCATCATCCGTAAAACAATTACAACAATTTATTGGAATGATAAATTATTATAGTAGATTCATACGCAATATTGCTCATCTGCTAGCACCTTTGCATTCGCACTTGGCCGTAATGAACAAAGTAAAAAAAACTCAATTCACTTGGCCAGAAGAATGTGATAATTGGTTCCGGAAATGTAAGGAGGCATTAGCTACACACACTCTACTAGCACATCCAAAACATGACGCAGTTTGTAACATCACCACCGATGCATCCAGTTGGGCTGTTGGAGCAGTACTGGAGCAATTCAATCATGGCAAATGGGAGCCTATAGCATTTTTTTCTAAGAAATTATCCCCATCTGAATCGAAATATTCAGCGTTCGACTGGGAACTGTTAGGCATTTATCTCTCCCTCAAGCATTTTAGATATTTCGTTGAGGGAAGACAATTTTCCATATACACCGATCATAAGCCGCTAACGACAGCAATAACATCAAAAACAGAGCGCAGTCCACGCCAAGCGCGACAATTGGATTACATCTCGCAATTTACTAGTGATATACGGCACATTAGTGGAAAAGATAACGTTGTTGCGGATTGCTTATCTCGAATCGGTTGCCCTGACATAGCTAGTGTGGGAAATAAATCGCTAGACCTTAAAGTTCTTGTCGACCTACAAAAGAACGATGAAGAGCTTCAATCCATACTGTCAGACACAAACCGGAAATCAAGTTCTAAATTCAAACTTGAACACACGCAATCATCAGAATCAGATGAGTATGTTTGGTGCGAAACCTCCACTGGCAAGTGTCGTCCGTTTGTGCCTAAACCTATTAGAAGACAGGTATTTGACATGCTACATGGACTGTCACACCCTGGAATACGTTCAACCCGTAAAATAATAACATCTAAATATTTCTGGCCCAATATTAACAAAAATTGCAATGAGTGGTCAAAAGCGTGTTTGCAATGCCAGAAATGTAAGGTAAGTCGTCACACTCGATCTGAAACTGGTACCTTCGACCTTCCCAGCGTAAGATTTGAACATATTCATATGGATTTGGTAGGTCCATTACCATAATCTAATGGATGTTCATACATACTAACCATTGTGGATAGGTTTACTAGGTGGCCAGAAGCCTATCCGATCGCTGATATGACTGCCCACACCGTAGCGAAAACATTTGTGTCACAATATGTGTCCCGTTTTGGAATCCCACTTGTTATGACAACGGATCAAGGATCCCAGTTTGAATCAAAACTATTTTCAGATCTGACTAAATTGTTGGGAACACATAGGATACGCACAACCGCCTACCATCCCCAATCAAATGGGATGGTAGAGCGATTTCATCGTGATTTGAAGGCGTCCCTAATGGCGCGTTGCAATACAGTAAACTGGCACGAAGATATTCCATTAGTTCTTTTGGGTCTGCGTACGGCAATCAAGGAAGATTTGAAATGTTCTTCGGCTGAATTGGTATACGGTGAGCAATTAAAAGTGTCTGGTGAATTCTTTACATCATCTCAATCTAACATTCCCACGGATCCTAATAGTTTTACTGAACTATTAAAATTGCGAATCCAAAATGTAAAACCATCAGAACCTCGGCAATCTAACAAACTCGTATTTGTTCCTGACTCGCTCAACTCGTGTGAATTCGTTTTCGTTAGAGTCGATAAAATCAAAACTGGTCTTCATCCTCCATATGAAGGACCTTTTAAAGTTTTAAGAAGATTACGGAAATATTTCATTGTAAATTTTAAGGGTAAATCATTATCGATTTCTATCGATAGATTGAAACCTGCGTATGTTATTTCAGATGCTGTTTCCAGTTTGAGTACTCCAAGTCGTCATGGTGTTTCATTCAAATGAGTTAACTTATACGTATACGAACAATATTGTTTTGTCATTGCGTTTCACTGGAAGGGGAGTGATGTTGCGGTCGCTGCACGTCAGCGATTTTCTCAACATTGTTTGTTCCATCTGGATTTCTTAGGTTTTACTATTTGCGCCAATCGTGTACGTCATTACCACATAATACCCAAATAAATATTCGTTTTGCACAGTATATAAATTTTATTCCAGTTTTAATTTATGTATTTGTATTGGTCCATATAGATTTGTATAAATTAACTATATACCTCAAACCTCAATAATGTATTTATTTAGATTGTATTTGTTATATATTAATTGTTATTTACTATGTATTGAATACGGTATGACTATACACACACCAAGAATGTCATTGTATATTATATACTTAAATTTAGATAAACATTGTTATATATTGTAGAGCCAAGCTAAAATATAAGTCTTGGCAGTCGCTTACAATTTGTCATTGGGATAAAAACCAAATTATAAAAATTAATAATTAAATAATAAATAAAATTAAAGTTGTACCTATATGGTGTTGTTATTTATTTTTACGTGAGTGTAAACGTCAGTCGGTACGTGAGTGCTAGTTTGAAACGGAATATTAATGCCAACAAATTAAATATTCTTATAAAACAAAATTGTTCGTTTATATTTCAATTTGAATTATCTCGATATAGTTGATCAATTTTTAACGAATTTTGAAACTTCTATAAAGTATTCATTCAATACACAATCTAGGATGTAGTTTATTAAATTTTAATTTTAAAACTTTGTTTCGTATTTTAAATTCTTTGCATACTTTGAATTATCGAATAGTATTATCTGAATTTGAAATGTCACTTCGTGTTATAAAATTAATATCTCGATAAGCAGGATCTTTGGGACGATGAATCTTTAAACTCAATTGTATTTTTCGGTTTTGCCTCAATAAAACGAACGATTCGCGTGCTATGCTGCACGTAGCGCCACCATTGTCTAATTTTGAAAGTAGTTCTAGTTGTTATTCAAACCAGACAGAATTCATTAGAAGTTTATTTTTAATTTTCGTGGAAGTTTTTAAATTTAATTTTTTTTTTAATTTTCACTTAAAGTTAAGTTAGAACTAGTTATCTTTACTTAAAAACTTCAAAATTAATAAGGAGACCCTTCTTTCTAAATAAAACCAATTATCTGCAGATATCAAGTTTATATGAATAAAATTCTGGTACACCAAAACAAAATATCTAAGTTAACACTAGTTATATGTATATATGTATCTTTTGAAATTGAAACGTTGATGGAAATTCAGACAAGAAATTTAAATTAAGGTTTGGTCGAAATCCTAGAAATAATAAATAACAAATTTGGGTTAAATTACAAATCATAAAGGTTTGGAAAATTTAAAAATATAAAAAAAAAGGTTTTTAAAGGCCGTTTGGTCCCTTACTGAGTCAACAAATTGACCCCACGGTTTCGATCCTGAGCATGCCTTCATACTTTCTTAGACAATCTGAAGTAGCCAAGTCATTTTCTACACCGTGGAGCCATGGTCGCCTGCAATGACCTCTGCGCCTACCATATGGTGGCTCGCTGAGATCTTACTTCATGTACAATATCGGAGATTTTAATTAGATCTCTGATCTCGATATTATACAGAGCTCGATATGTATCATCTACTTCGCGTTTGAGGCCGTAAATTATACTCATGATTCTTCTCTCAAATGTAAGGAGCCATCTCTCGTACTCGAGAGCCCAAATATTTGAATCTCCTCACTTCCTCAAATGCGTAGTGGCCAATACTAAAATCTGATGTGCCATTATCCCTATAACCAGAGATTATGTACTTCGTTTTGGACTCATTGCCCTGGAGTCCAACAGAAGCTGAAAACTCTACAAGCGGATCACGTATGTCCTCCACTCTGGATAATCAGTCCAATCACGCATATGTCACCTGCATTGTTGATTGGACTGGTTATATAAGATACTATGGCACGAAGATGTTTCCGTTTTACGAAAGATGTTCTCCCACATGATATTAAAGAGTATCGGGGCAGAGCATTTCCCTGCCGAACACTCGAGTTGACTGCAAAAATTCTCGATAGCCTGTTTTCAAGAGCCAACTAAATATTACATTGATGCGGTGACCAAAGAAGGTTTGAGTGAAATATCTGGCTGTTTTAAAATGTTCGAAATTCGAGTTAACCCGCTGAAGTTTATTAAATTTAGAATAAAGTATAAATTTATGAATTGATTTTTTATCTTTCTAACGCGAATTTTGATGCATTTTTGAAATTGGATACAATAAATTTGATGGAAATTCGTTTCCGAAGCAAAATCTTACAGTTTTGAAATCGAATTTTACGTAAAAAGTTGATATTTAAATTTTATGATCTGAAAAGATAAATTTTACCACACATAATTTTGAATTTTACAATGAATTCTTGGTTATTGTAGAAAGTCAAATGTAAGTATCTATAGTAAAACTGGATTTTACATAATTTCAACAATTTTTGTGTAGAACATTGGAAATAATTTAAAAATGCAACGGAATCTTTCGAAATTTCGAACCATATTAAGGACAACGAAGCCCCAAAACAAATTCGTAACAGTATAGATTGAAGATAGATTACCAAATGTTAAATTCCCAATATTTCACAAAAATCTCATTCTATTATGCACAAAATTTCGATTTTCCGCTTCAACACACCGAATAATCTCTACAGTACTGAACAAAAAAATTCAATTGTTTATTCTAACTTTAACACTATATCCTAATTGCCATCTATCCCATAGACTACATCGAGGAAAAAAAACCTCTATATTTACACTTCCAATCACGTGTAAATAATATAAATATCCGGCTCGTTAAGACCAACGATTCTAATTAACATTTTATATTTACCCAGACCAGAGTAGTTTATCTTTTCCAGCCCTTTATATAAAATACCTTGAGCAGAAAGATTAAACTACAAAAGTTTAAACAATTTTTTTTTCTCATATCCTCGTTTATTAACAGAAAACAATTGTAACAACCCCTTATCCGTACGCATATAGGAAATCCAACAACAACAAAAAACTTCTTTAGTTTACATGTTCTCAATTTATTTTCTATCTTTTAATGCATATTTACGATTTACATGTAAGCACACATCTTCTACCAGCTAATCCAGCTAATTAGTTTTGACAACACAAAACTATATACTATAAACAAAAAAAAAATAAAATGACGATAGAGAAGGATAGAAAAGGTTGCAGTATCATCAACTCGTTGAAGCTGATTAAGTATGGAAATAAGGGTTAAAATTTCACCCGTCTCGAGACATAACATGATTGATGAAATTCAATTCTAAGATGAAAAAAAAGTTATAATGAATACTAATTTCCACCATGTTAATCGTCGAGTAATACAGTAACCATAGAGTACATAAATAAAATCTCAAGATGTTGGTACAATTATTATTATAAAATTCTTATGCAACAACAATAACAATAAACAGAAGTATAGATATACCGATTTTCGCACAGTTGAATGGTTTCTTTGGGCTAAAATGGCAAGTAATGAAATTTAATGATTGCGTCGATTGTTCTATGTAGTATATAATTCATACACACGCAAGTATACAAGAAAGAAAAGTATATAGAAAGAAATAAGAAAGACATAAGTTGAGGGAAAATTTGTTTTACGCGTTAATCTTAACAAAAAGAAAGAAAATACAAAATAATAATTCGATAGAAAAATTGTCATTTGAACTTGACATTTTTACTACGTTATCCAATATTTACGTTTTTTGGATGAACTTATATCGGCAGACTTTTTTTTTGATGATTGATTGCCCTTTATTTAGATTACGTATGTGAACATGAAAACAAGATAAGATGTTTTTGTTGAATTTATGAATTGAATGCGTATACTTGAGTATACGTATGGTGTGTATAGATTGTAAGTTTTGATTGATCCACTGGCGGTTCGTTAAAAATTGTTTGCTAAAAGAATAATATTTGTATTTGTCCATCAAAGATAGTGCAAGTAAATAGTTTTTTTGTTCAATACATAAAGAGGGGGAATATAAACTTTTCTGATCATATATCATATTTTGTGTGTTACATACAAACCTTGAGTGAAAAATCCTTATTCTATAGAATAGAAAGTCGATCTTACCTAAAAATAAAAACAGACAGAAAATTGTTAGCTAAATTACTCAAATAAAATTACAAAATTGACTGAATTTACAAAACTAATTGTTAATTAAAATTGTATATAGTTTTAGTTCAACTTTAATCTGCTATTTCTATTCAAATTCGAAATGATTCTTTACTATAATTAGACGACCGAGTGGTAGTTGACACTTCAATTGTCAATTTACGACAATTTTCGAATCACCTACGATATATTGAAGAAATTTTAGTTTGTTAATTTATTATCCAAAATTAAATTAAATTTAAGTCAATTTTAGTTACAAATTATGGTTTTGATTAATATTCAAATTCATAGCATAGGGGGCTTGCTTTACAATTACATAGATGATGATAATGTTCATACATGTCTGTGAAGCTAGCCCGAAAAACCATCTCGAAAAAACTTTACCACAAGAACTTTGATTTTTTCTTGTGCGGAAGCTTTAGAGATTTCCTAGTATAATTGCCCATATGGTCTAAGTTACTTTATTTATAAAAAATTAAATGATTGTACCCCATTAAGTTTGAACTTATCAAAAACCGATAAATTCAAAGAGATTTTTGACAGTAATGGTTGGTCGGTAATGAAACTAGAGATATTGATGGTCGGTAATGAACCTACAATTTAAACTTATCAAATTAATTTAAAAAGATTCTTGATATTGACGGTTGGTCGGTAATGAAATCATAATTTGAATTTATGAAGAATAAATTCATAGAGATATTGATGGTCGGTAACGAATCTACAATTTGAACTTATCAAAAACTGGTAAATTCAAAGAGATTCTTGATATTGACGGGTGGTCGGTAATAAATCTTTAATTAAAATTTATCAAAAACGGATGAATTTATAAAAAAAATTGATATTGAACTTATCAAAAAGCGATAAATGCAGAAATTTTTGACAGTGTTAGTTGATTGGTAATGATACTGCAATTTGAATTTATCAAAAATGGATAAATTCATAGAGATTCTCGACATTGGCGGTTCGTTGGTAATGAATGTACAATTTGAATTTATCAAAAACCGATAAATGCAAAACGATTTTTGACAGTGTCGGTTGGTTGGTAATGATACTGTAATTTGAATTTATCAAAACCGGATAAATTCATAGAGATTCTCGACATTGGCGGTTCGTTGGTAATGAATGTACAATTTGAATTTATCAGAAACCAATAAATTCAAAGAGATTCCTTGATATTGATAGTTTTTTTAAGTTCAAATTGTAAATTCATTACCGACAAATCCTGAACGTCAAAAATAAAAATCTCTGAATTTATCGATTTTTGAAAAGTTCAAACTTTTCATAAGTTCAAATTAAATTGCGTACACGCGTTTCATTTAGCATAAATTGATAATTTGGACATTGGGCCGCACAAGAAAAATAGTACAAATTAGTTAGCCGAGAGGTAGGATTTCTAATCAAAAAGAATCTGCTAATAAAGGCGGCAGGAGTTACAATGTATGTGAAGTTAGCTAGAAAACCATCCCGAAAAAGACTTTAAGTAAATCAAACATTTGTGTCCTCACTAAATACATAAAAAGCCTTTCAGCCCGAAAAACAGCGTAAAATAGAATAAAAAATCATTCCATCCCGAAAAATTATATTTTTTTAGAATTTATATCAGCAATTTGTTTGGCCCCTGTGGTCGGGGGGCACTCACATGTCTCGTAAATCTAAATTGCACGATCATTGTTTCCAAGAGTACCACCACAGTATCCTTTGCTTGTTGCAGGAGGCAACTAAACGGTTGGATCGCTGGGCTGACGACTTACATCCGTAAAATACTAAACTGTTTATCAACAAAAGAAAAACTGGATACCGTCAAGTCAAATCAATACCGGACCCCCGCTCAACTACACGGACACGAGATTTAAGATCGGCACGAGGAACGTTCTTAGAAAACCAGGAGCGTTGGACTTGCATGAAGGAGTCACGTGCATGAAGGAGTATTGGCTGAAACTCGTTGCTCTTTAAGAAACTCGCTGGCTTAAAAGTGTAGACCACATGTCGGGTTGGATTTTTGACTCAGTAAAGGCCTATAGACAACTTTTATTCTTATTGTTGAAATTAATGTGTTTTGCCGCGAATTTCTGAGGATTTTGAAAAATTTCACATGAACTTTTGACTCCCAGGAAATGGAAAATGTCAATATGGAAAACCCAATCTTTTGACTAATTATTTAATCGAACTCAAAATCAACACGTTTTTAAAGACAAAACTAACATACAAATACTATACTTAGTCTAAATAAATGTAAAACTTTATGAATTCTGTATATTCTGAAACAATCAAATTCGCAAAAAATAATTTAAATTTTAATTATAAGAAATTCTTTAAACTCCGCAAATATTTACGACCCCTGGCTGTTGCTTAAACAAGATCATATCAATAGCTGGTTAGAGACCAAAATCCAATCATAATTTACAACTAAATTTTATTAACATAATCACAGTAGTTCAAAACGATCCAATCATGCAACTTTACACACTGAAAGTAAGTAATTTAAGATCATCCAAATGTTTCTCCATATATAAGCCACACTTCGTCCAAAACAAAAAAAATATAACAAAAACAAAAAACCTAATTAGATTAAATTACATCCAAATTAATTCAATTATTTTTCTCATTTATATGATTAAAGTATATAGTTTCTGGCATAATATTTACGCGCCTTTCAATATAGCTTAAAACGTAAATTATAATAAAAAAAATGTGTGTGGAAGTTTTTTTTTTTTACTATACGTTAATGTTTACATTGTATGCTAATTTTTAAAATTTATTTTTACTATACATATGTATACATAATTATCAATCGTTCGTAATATTATTTAGCGAATATACCGAACCGATATTCAAACCCAGAAGATATTATATGTAGTTAAAACAATTTTTCATGCCAAAAAATTTATTAATTTTCTTATTGTTTCGTAAGAATTTAAAATATTCTTATTTTATTTGTTTAGTTTAGTTTTCGGAATTACAAGAACGTTTTATGTTTTACTAACTAACTAAACAAATTATTGAGGTCACATATTATAATTGAATATCTATATGGTGTACGGATTCTTTTTCCAACTAACAAGATATATGTACATATCGACGAGTACGTATGTATGTATATATAATTGAAAAATCACCTAATTAGGGTTCATCATGATAATTAAGAGGTGAATGTGACCATATTTAGTTATAGTTTATTCTTAAACAAGCATATATATGTAAATATCGTATGACACCAGCTCGTTATTTATCACCATCCCAAAATTATTTTAGAATTAGGCTCTATTTATAAAATAAAATAAAAATTAAAACAAAATGAACTTGAACTAGAAAAATAGTATAACACACAAACAAGCTATAAATTTTCCCTTTTAACGATGATGAAATGAAACTTTATTAATAGTCTTGGGATCTACGTGTTTTATAGAATTTCGCCTGATGAAACATATGTTAAAATAAACAAAGTTATATTTTGGCTGACAAAACAAATTAATGATGACAATCTGTCATCTCGCTGATAATCTGTTTATTTATTGAATATGTAAATAAATGAAATATGTATTTTTTTATTTATACGTCGCAGAACTGTTTAACTGGTGTTATAATTTGGGTACAGGTATGTCTCAGATAACGCTACCTTATACGCAGATTTGTAGTCTGAAATGTGCTAGTCTCAAAATTAAGATGTTTATTAAATTCCAATCCGCTTATATAACTGTGATATTTCAATTCTAAAAAGTCTATTTTCACACTACCCTCAAAATCAAAAATTCCCAAATTCCAATTCTGTAAAACTTTCTCAATTTTAAAAGTCATAAAAATCTTAGTCGGAAAGTTGCTAGCCTCACAATTAACAGCCGCACATTCCTGGCATAATAAGTTTCATAATTCTGAGTTTAATTAAATTTTTTTTAAATTGTTAGTTTAAAATCAAATTTATAAAATTGCCATTATGGAATCAAAATTGTAATTATGCTAATTGGCTGTATCAAAACTCCTATACCGCATAGAATTTGGCCCTGAAATTCTTATTTTTAAAGTTCCTATATATAAATATACTTAAATTTCAGTCTCGAAATTTAAAGTTTATAAACTAAGATCCTCCAAAATCCAAATCTGAAATTCGAATTTTTATTTTGGATAGCCTAAAAATTCCAAAATCACAATATCAAGCGCTAGAGTTCTTTGCGTCAAAATTCTTGTGTTCAAAATTCTCACATATTTCAGTTGAATTGCAAATTTTTAAAATTTTAATTCTGAAAATTCAGATCTTCTCAATCAAGCTTTAGATTTATTTACCAAACAATATAATTCGATTTCACCAACCATACTATATTCAGAGTTGTTTAACATATTAAACATTTGATGAATTAAAATACTGAAAAAGAAATTTTTCAGCATTTTCTAAACTCTAAAATTTCGAAATATTCGTTTAATTTTGGCCTGAAAGAGAAATTTAGATTTTTTTAAATTTCAGAATTGATAGGAACATTTATTGAAATTTTTTGGTTAAGTTTAAAATACATTAATTGAAAATTATAATTTCTTTAGTTTTCGATTCATCTAAGAATATACTAATGCCAAAGTTAGGAAATTATTAAAATTTAAAAAAATTCAGAATTAAAAATTTAAAAAAAATTCAATTTACGAAGTAAAATTATAAGAATTATAAGAAAAAAAAAATTTTAAATTTGTGTTTTTGGGTTATTTTTTTGTTTTAATAGACGACTAGTAAAGACGATCATTGAGTCTTAAGTACAAGGAAATCACTGAAAATCATATGTGAAAATGAGTTATCAAATTTCTTTGTTTTCCCAATTCTCACAGTTTTGATTTAAATAATCGAAATTTTGACTCAAAATTTAAAATTTTCAAAATTTTAACCATCAAATACTATTCTGAAAATTCTGATTCTCTTAATTTATTTATCAAAATACATATTTTGATTTCACCAACAATATATCCAGAACTGATTTTAACATTTTTCACATTTGATTAATTTTAAAATTTCTGAAAAAGAAATTGTTGAGCATTTCCTAAATTCTAAAATCTCGAAATATTTTTTATTTTTTTTTTATATATTTTTAAACGGTTGGAATCTACAGAGATTCCGCACTCAATGCCACAATGGGCCCATGGTGCAAACCTTGAGGATCTATCCTAACTCTCATAAGCGCACTGCCAGCCTTAGCAAACTGTAAAAGTTTGAACCAAGAAATGGATAATAACTGATCTACGTTCAAAGATCCGTAAATATAGTCCGTAAATATTTGTTTAATTTTGAAAAGGAAATTCAGATTATTAAAAATTTTCAGAATTCATAGGATGCAACGAACATTTATTGAAATTATTTAGTTAAGTTTATAATACTTAGGAAGTTTAGAAATATTGAACCTTAAGAAGTTAGGGAATTAAAATTAAAATTTAAAAAATTCTTTATTTTTAATTATGATTCCAAAATTTCTAAACTTCCTAAATACGAGTTTTATAAATTTAACTAAACAATTTCAATAAATGTTCGTTGAATCCTATGAATTCTATGACTGATTTAACTCGAATTTTCTACTCTACAATTTTGACGAATATTAAAATTTAAGACATAATGTGTTTCCAATTTGGAAATTAAGGAATTAGAATTTTAAAAAAAAACCTTGATATTTAAGAATTAAGAATTTATTTTTAAGATGTCTAATTATTTGGGAATTGAGAATTTAGGATTAGCCTTGGAAACATTTTTGCGCGATTTTTGGTTATTTTTTATTTCAATAGACCACTTATGTACTTGATCAAAACTTTCATTACAGTTTGATTAGAGAAGCAGCTTGAGTAAACATGCTTATTAAAAATTATTTGAATTTTATCAAACTTTCGGTTTAAATTTAAAATCTATTTCAAATTAATACAATTTTACTCAAATTTGAATAGAATTTAATTTAATTTGAAAAACCCATTCAAACCCGATGTTTCGTTATATTAAAAAAAATTAAATTGGAATTTCACTATTTTTAAAACTCCCAATTATAATTGCAATCAAGTCAATGTAGTTCAAACTATACATAGTAATTCTACAAAAAAGGATAGTCAGTTTGGAATACCAATAGAAAATTAAAATTTGCAAAATTTGAATGGATGTTGAAATAAGTTTGATTGTGTAATATTAATTAAATAAATTTAATTAAATTACAATATTTAAAAGTGGATTTTTTAAGATCTAATTTACACCCATCCTTTAACAATTGAAATAAAAATTTTGTAAGATTTATTTGATATTAAAATTTGTTTCAAATTTCACTCAAATGTCAATTAATTTTAATATTCAGTAATATTCTTGAATTTCACCAGAGCTTTGGAGATATTCTATTTAATTAGTTCAGAGAACAACTACTACACAAGTGTCACTCACCTTACAAAAAGGATGTACTCGTTCTAATTTCTTTGAAAATTTATTCAAACTGAATTGAAGAATCGAAAAACAGTTTGAGTGAAATTTTTATTAAATTATTCAGTAGAAGCTTTTACTTGATTTTAATTTCACTCAAATTAATTTTTCACTTAAAATTCTGATCAAACTGATACTTGGATAAAATTCACATTTTATTCAAACTGCTAAAAAATTAGTGAAGACGATCATTGAGTTTGAAGTCTAAGGAAATCATATATGAAAACGAGTTACCAACAGAAGTCTATGACGAAGTTCACGTTTGAGATATGAACAGCTGCCTGAAATTAATGAAATTACAGGACAAATTTAGCACTGTCATGACTCCTGAATACCTTAAACTTTAATTTAAAAGAAAATATTGATCGTATTATGTTTTAGATTTGTCTAGATAGATCGAGGTGATTGTACCATTGAAGAACGCTGTTATAGTTACAATAGACGGTTAGAATATAAATTTGCAACTGAAATGTTGACGTAGGAAGACGTTTTATTTTTATTGTATCGAGTTCTCCATTTGGGACTTAACAACTTTGAACTTTCACTGTGAACGCACTGTGAAGACCATATTTTCTTCATGGTGAAATACACGAACGAAGAACGTTTACAAATAAATAAAATTTACTACAAAGATTCTGAGTCAGTATGACTGCAATTTCAAGAGTTGCTAGATGTTTCCATGCCAGTGAGACAAGAGGTTGCTCGAAGTGCCGAGAATATTGCTGCCGTTCAAGCGTTCGTCGCAAATGAACCAAAACAGTCGATTCCACGGCGGTCTCATGAATTAGGCATCGCTCAGACCATATTTTGGCGATTGCGAAAGAATCTTGGCTTGCACCCTTATAAAATCAAGTTAACACAAGTACTAAAGCCACTCAATCATATGAAGCGACGTAAGTTCTCGGATTGGGCTCTGGAAATGTTGGAAGGAGTTGACCAATTTCATCGCAAAATCATCTTCAGTTGAAATGCTTCAGATGAAGCGCATGTTTGGCTAAACGTCTTCGTCATTTTCACGGGCATGTGAAAACCTTCATGTGCTTCAATAAACACCACTTCATCCACAAAAAATAACTGTATGGTGTGGTTTTCATGCTTGAGTCATCGAAAATTGGGTTCAACGAATGGACACCTGCAAACGTGCCCTACATAAATCTTTTGAGTGTACTTCAAGCCAATAATCAAATTTCCGAGATATCTCAAATGGTTTGTGTTTTATTTAAAGAGACAAATTTTAAATGAAATAGGAATTCTCGATTTTAATAGTAAACAAAATTATGTAATGGAAGCAAAAGTGCAAAAATTAGATAAAAATAATTTAGTTTTAAAAAAATTAATTGTACGGAATTATAGTGATGAAATTGACCAAACAACAGCGTGCCAGATCGTTTGATTAGTTATTTAGAATAACGATTCTCCTACTTATTATTATTGTGACCATTTTGTAAAGAAAATATTTGCGATCGAAACCTACTTTGAATTCTACGCTCGGAATGTGATAATCGTTTTCGGTTATACTTTTCGATTCCCAGCACACTGATGAAATCTACAACTTGTTCGTTTAGTTCAAGATGTTGAACGACTTAAATTTCATTTTTTTCAACAGATGTTTTAGCGAAGTAATTCGTGCTTTTCTTATTAACACATAAAGCAGAAATCGCAGATGCCAATTTAACTTAAAAGTCTTAGAATTATATAAATTCAGAAATAGTTGTTCACAATATTCACAATAATATAGTTGTATATAGCAAAGTTATTATCAGGTAACAAATTTTTAAATTCCAAATTTTTCGAAATTCCGATAATTAAAATTAATAAAGAATCGTAAAATTCAAATTTTGTTTCCAGAATTCTCAAAATTATATCGAAATCAATTTATTTAATTGAAAGATCCAAATTTTACCTTGAAAATTCGCACGATTTCTCTTGAATTGAACATTTAATTCAAAACTATAAATTTCGCATATATGTAGTTCTAAATTTAATGTTCAATTCAACAGAAATTATGCGAATTTTCTAGGTGGAATTTTACATCGTTTAATTTATTCAAAATTTCAAAAGATTTGTTATTTTAAAAATTCTGAATTTTATACGGACAATTTCAAAACATGTCCAAAATTCATGAAAATAGTATTTTTCGTTAAAATCGAACTTTCTAAAGCTCGATGATTTTTTAAGTTGTTTGCAGTTTCCAAAGTTCAATAACCCAAATTCATATTAAAAACTGAGAATTGGATAATTTGGTTTCAAAAGGTATAGATAAATTCAAATCCCCTAATGTTTCGAAATATAAGTTCAACATTAAACTTTTATCGAAATTTACATCGACATTTAATAAATTGGAAGAAAAAGATTTATTGAAAAATAAATAAATAAAAATCTAAATTGAAATTCCAAATTTTAAATTGTATACGTAAACTAATTTTAATTTGAATTTTTAAAATTTTTAATTTTTTAAATTGCATTGAAATTTAAAAAAATCGAAAATCCAGAAATTCTACTTTAAATTTAGATTTATAAAAAAACGACATTTCGAAAGATTGAAAGAAGTTCAAATTGTCCATTTTGTACGTACTCAGAAAATTTAGAAAAAATTACAAAATTCTATAAACAATTAGAATTTTAAAAAAATCTCAAAATTTTGAAATTCCATAATTCTGAATTACTTCAAAAATTTAAAAAGAAAATTTTTAATTCAAGTGATTTTCATTTCAATTTTTCTAGAATAAATTTCTCAAGAAATTGATATCGAATTCGGATTGGGAGGGTGTGAAAAAAAGTAAAAGTTATAGATGTTGCGAAATTTGGATTAAAATTATTTAGAATTTTTAAAGAACAACTCGTGATTTTGGAATATTTACGGAAATTCTGTTTAAAATTGGTTAAATTGACTTAAAAGTGATTCGCTGAATTTAATGTTTGCAATATTACTTATATAATAAAAATTTTATAATTCTTTAAACTATTATAAATCGAAAATTGAACAATTAACTCGTCAAATTACTATTCTGCAAAATAGTTCTAAAATTAGTATACTAGTCGTAACTTTCGACTGATTTGAAACGGTGGAATTTTCAAATATTTATATTGCAAGTTCCCAAATATCTGGGTTCCAAAAACTGGTAAAAAACGTATATACTTATTATATGTAGCTCGTGAAATTGGAGAAAAGCGGTTAGGTATATAGTTGTTAGACCTAAGGACCATTTAAATTTTAAAATACTCAATAATGTATGTACCAAAATTCTTTAAGGTGGCGACTCATAGTTTGAGAATAACTGATTAATTTAGAGTTCAAATAAATCACGATTTTTAAATTATACTCAGCCAAGAGGAAAATTGATTGAAAAACTGTGCTTATCAATATAATTGGTCGTTACAAAGCAACACCCAGTAGAACACATGATTACTTTCAATATTAGTGGGGTGAGTCCAATTCTATTCTATATAGATTGTTTCCCGAATATCTTATTGTTAGAACGCCCGTACAGCGTTAAAGGAGGTATACATGTATATATACAAACTTCGTTTGATTTCTTTTTATTTAAATTATTCACCAAGCCACGAAACCAATTAATAATAAAAAGAAGCAACCCAATTTTCAAGTTCAATGTGAATTTTAATAAAAGAAAATTTAAAATTCAAGTGTATATACGTTATGTATGTATAATATGGTTCGGTGGTGGTTTGACACAACGAAAAAACAAAACGTGTTTTGGCAAACAAAATAATTGTGTGTGGAATGATTCGCTAATTTCAAGCATAACAAAACTTTTGATTGATAATTAAATTAAAAAAAAAAAATGTTGAGTATTTTGTCGCTACAATTTGAGTGGGAGCACGAAATGAAAATTTATAGCAATCGGATGTTTAGAAGATAGACGACACAGTCTACTGAAAATAAACTTGTTCATTATATATGTACGTATATACATTGTATAAAGCCTGTATATGAAACAAGTGCAGTACGGTATTATTTTATAGAAATGAAGTCATTGCACGGGAAAGATATTTAAATGTCAATATTAAGTAACACCCACCCAACTATGTATGTATATAAACTAACTTACTTAACTGGAATTGACATGCAAATTTTAACTTGACCTATGTATAAATACAGATTGGCAACGCACAATACAGTCAATTAGCGAAAAAAGAACAAGGTCGTTCTATAAAATTTATTAAATAAAAAAAAATGTTTTCAAAGATCTCGATCGATATAGGAATGTCGACTTTTATAAACAAAACTAATTTGTAATTATAATTAACTATATATAGAATTGTGCAATTAATAAGAAAATAAATCATTTTGTATAATTGAATCTAAAATCACCCCAATAGGATTTTATATTTCTAATAAGCATCATAAAATATTTCATAAATAATTTGGAAACGTCACGACATCTATTGTACAAGTACGTGCACCCGTTCAAATAAGGAATTGTGTACTAAATCTAATTAGGAATATGTATGTATAAATAGTGCACGCGCGTTTGAGTCATAATCAAACAATAGGCAGTTAAAAATTCCTTTAAAAAAATTTATTAATTTCGTAGAAGAATCACGATTGACGCCTACAAAATTAAATTTTTTTTTTTTTTGAATTATACATAAAAAAAAAACTTATTAAATTTCATTTCATATACTGACGTAATTCTCTAAAGGAAAATTTGGGATTTTCTATCATTATCAGCTTATTATACACATATATATATATATATATATATATATATATATATATATATATATATATATATATATATATATATATATATATATATATATATATATATATATATATATATATATTTTTAGTAGTGCAACTTCGACCTAAATAATTCATACAGCATCATAAAAAATTTGCCCCAAACAAAAAATCATATTTTCATATCTCTATAACATGTATCTATGTAACTTATGTATATGACTTTCTTAGAAAAAAATCCTAACCATTTATAGCATGCAACAAAAAAAAAAAATTGGTTCCGTGTCAAACATATTAACTGTATACATACTATACTAACCTAGCTTAACCAATTTTAACTACCTGTTGACAAAAATATTTTTAGTTTTATAAGATTCACACGAATCTATATAGTAAACTTATAAATTTTGGAAAACAATGTACATACACAATAATAAATTTCAAATTATGTATACAAATAAAAATTTTTAGAAAACTTAAATATAGAAATGGAAATTTAGTAAAATTCTACTTACTTACATATGTATACATATATACATAATTATAATTGAGAGTACTTAAGACGAAATGATTGAAGTGATCATTAAGATACTTGAGATTTATTGTATTTTTCAACTGGAATTTTTGTTTCGATAAATTTATGATTTGAATTTTATTAGAAGATATTTATGATAATATGTAAATATCTTAATCATTTTATAAGATTATTATAAGTATAGTACTGAAATAATTGGTTTGATTTTCGATTGAAATATAAAATTATATTCGATACGCCAAAGTTGTCTCTATAGAATAGATCAAAGAGATAGGGACGTATTTTAACGATGTCCCATTTACTACCATACGAAAGAATTTAAGATATCAAATTCGGCGGTCGTAAGATGGTACAGAGTGTTGCTTAGTACATCACGATCCCGTGTTCTTTTTACTTTTACCTGAGAATATGTAACTGCTATATGCGGTTGGTACAATTGTTCGCTAAAATACAATATTCGTACAGCCCGTACAAATCGTTTAAAAAGATCTCGAAAGACAAACCCGGAAGACTTTATTTTAATATTTGACTTTGTGTTAGAATATGATCTCAGTTTTATTTTACTTAAAACTTACAAATTTATAAAATCTTCAGAGTAACGAATTTGAATTTTAGATTATCTCTAAGAATTTGTAAAATAACACAAATTTGATTAAATTACAACTTCAAGGCAAAAATCACTAAATAAGGAATTTGCCCCTGTGGCCGGGCGGCACACATGTCTCGTAAACCTAAATTGCACGAATTTTATCATTATAGATTTTATCAGTGTAGAAAAATTTCATGACATAAGCATGTGACATAGTATCATTTAACAGAAGCATTCTTATATACAACTTAACATCTTATTACAAATGGTGTTTTTTTAAGCCCGATAGAACTTAAAATTGTAAAAAATAACACAAAAAATTAAATTGTAATCAAAAAATTTTTTTTATTCGCAAGGCATTTATATTTAATTAATATTTGAAAATGATGTCGGGCATATGGGCACGGCGGGTCGTGACGAAACGCATTCTGGACGTCCAATTTTGGGCCACTTTTTCGAGCACTGCTGGCCTTATGTCAAGAATAACACGAACAATGCTGGCCCCAAGGCGTCAATTATTGCTGAATTGATTGGTCTCACTCCATATGCGGTAATTTTGTTTATTAACAAACCCGTTAAGCCAAAAATGAGCCTCATCGCTGAACACAATTTGACGATAAAATAACAGTCATTTGGCAACTGCTCTAGAGCTAAATCGGCGAAGGAACGACGCTGGTAATGGACTCGTGGCTTCAATTCCTGCACCAGCTGAATCTTGTACGGGTGTAGGCCAAGATCTTTGCGCAACATTTTCCATGTAGTGGACGGACAGAGACCCAATTCCTGCAAACAACAACGAATCGATAAATTTGGATCTTCTTCTACACTTTCGTTTACAGCGGCGATATTCTCTTCAGTACGCACTTTCCTTCGACGTGTTGATGTTATTGCATTCTCTAGAGAGTATGTGGTACGAAATCTATCCACAGTTTGACGGATGGCTTGCTCAGATGGACGATTATGTGCGCCATAAGAATCACGAAGTCGTCTATAAGTTGCGGGAGTCGACGACTTATTTTCAAAGTAAATTTTAATAATTTCGTAGCATTGTTCAAGCGTGAGACTATTCATGATGATTTACCAGAGTATACTGAAATCTGCTAGAGTATATTTTACAAAAAATTTATTTTTTTGTTTTATTTTTTACAATTTCAAGTTCTATCAGGCTTAAAAAAACACCCTTTACTTATTTAATTCTGGTATTGTTGACTACAACTTGATTCAATAAGTTCAAACCAATTATGTAACTCGATTCGATCAACACATCAAAATATCGTATTTACTATCTGGCGACGCTGGCTTTGATCACGTACTAGAACGTAACGTCGTAGATAATCGGAATATGCTATTTAACCTCTACCAAAAGCTGACACATCTTAAAGAAGAGCTTATACACAAAGCACATCCCAAGAATAAGTTCTTTGTTTTTATGCATCACATTTCAGATTTTGAATGAATGACTAGAGAGCCCAAGTATTTGAATCTTTGCACTTCTTCAAACTTCAAGTTTCTTTCTAAAAATATTTGTTGTGTAAAAACCATGAAATCAGGGGTGAGATTTTGCATAGAAAGCGAGAAGCGAGTTATATCTCTTGTTTTATTGTATAAATTTTAAACACTTATTAAAGCTCAGTACATAACTGCGGGAGTGAGTCGAGAAATTTGTGTGAGTAAGAAAATTTTCAACTCAAGTGTGATGAAAAAGGAGGAGCTTATGTCAAAATAGCGTACTTTGATTGGTAGAGAGTGAAGTGTGATTATTTTTTCAACTCACTCCCGCAGTTATGTACTGAGCTTGAATAAGTCTTATTCACTCATTCGAAATCATTTCTTTTATTGCAATCCTAGCTTGGAGACCGAATTGTCATTCTATTTCAATTTACAATTGTTTGTGTCGCTCGCCACTTTTTTCGTTATGAGATAGAGTAAACGTAAGATAGTGCATAAATATATTTTTATTGGCTGAGATCGTAATTGAAAAAGCAAAAGGTCAAATTTATTCATCAAAATAGAGACGTGAACTCAAAATTCTGTAGAATAGAACCCAACATATAGAGTTAGTTTTTAATATTATTATAATCGATATGTAAGTAATGTTAAAGAAATCATGCTTAATAGTTGATACAATTCCAAGTGCTTTGAAACTATCTAGTCACTAATATTAAAGTTTCTGAAATTTGTACAGAGTTCCCAAGTGTCTTTCAATCTGTTAATAAATGTAATGATAGTTCCATTAATAAATACGCTAATATCGATCCTTGCAAATTTAACATTCACTTATACATTTCATTGATGGTTGTTTACCTGATGATATATACTTAAATGTTATCTTTATTCAATATGTTATCTTTTTAATCAATTTTTTGAAGTACTAATCATGAAATTATGATTTAAATTATTCATAAAAATTCAAAAAAAAAATTTATTATATTCACAAGCATCACTCCTTAGCCTGTACTAAAAATGTTAAGAAAATGATTATCCAGAAATACTTGTCGAACCACAACCAACCACGATGGAAAAAAGTTTACAACTCGCCATTTAGAGCAAACAATCCAATCAAAATCATAAAAAATGAATAGATTCAATATTACAGGAAAAGCGAAAACTTGGAACCTATGTAGAATTAGCGTTAAAACATTCGTCCACAATAAAACCAATACCTGAAGTCCGAAAGAGCTTTTTCTGCTATATCCGTTGCAAATTATAGCAAAATTGTGGTTCACCCTAAATGGCCGGACAATTGATACTATTTCTTATTTACGCAATTATTTTAATCAGCACAAACTATTAAGAATGTATAGACCTGATCTTTCAAATTGTGGAGGAGACACTTATTGTAAAATATGCAATAAAATCTATTGATTTACCGGTAAAAATATATCTCGTTTTTTACCGGTAAATGTAAAATACACAAATATTTCCAAACTGTTTAAAGTAAAGCTTTTAAGAGACTATTGGTAACTAGATCTTCGTAATGACGTTTTTCTTTTAATTTTTCAGACCCTCATAATCCAAACTCAAAATATTCTATGTGTTCCAATATTTTTATTGAGATGAGATACTATCATAGTTTTACAAGATGGTTACCTACAAATTTTGTTGCGAACTCACAATATCTTACTCGTTACACCATTATCTCTTCTTTGTTGGTTAACTTCAGTCATTAGTGAGCACACAATTTATCCATATATTATCGATAGAATATAGCTGATCTTATGTGCAACCGAAGCTTACACAATCGATTTGCAACCTGAAACACTCAAACAACCTTTTGTTATCTATGTGGTCTAATACAAATTTTAACACCAAGAGACTGCCGAAGTCATCTCCACTGTTAAGCAGTATATAGCCATGGGTGGGATTAATGGTCTACATTTTTAGACGTATTTGTTTTTTATAGAGCGAAGACGTTCAACTGAGTCTAAATTTTAAAAATTCTTATATATAAATGATAAGCTCCTCTATTCTGACTGTAGTATCGGCTGACAAAAACGACGGCAGTAGCCAAAATGAGACAATCAAATTTTAGACGACCTCGTCAAAAACTCACATAGAAAATGACACGAAATTTATCTTGCATCAGTGCTAGACAACTTTTCGTGTGTTTTACGAGAAAGTAATCTCGAGGTTGATATGGCATTTGCTTACATCAGGGTAAAAACTAAGAACTGAATTATTTGACAATTTCTCAAGACCTCTCCACTCATTTTCACCTAAAATCTTGTGAATTTTGTGGTCATCCAAAACGTGGGTGTATCATTACACAACAGAAAAAACGAAAACAAGGTTTAATAGAACGAAGAATTATCGCTTCTGTTTTACCATGGAATAATTTTTATTGGCTAATCGTATTTATCGAAAAGTGAAAGACAATAATTGACATGCATTATGCTGACATTATATCGATGAAGGTAACGATCGGCATACATATCTGACCTATTCGCCAAATTGATCTATCAGCGATTTTTACCGAATTCAGATTTGATTTCATAAAAATAACCCTATACCCTTTCCTTTGATTCAAAATTCCAAGATTGAAAAGTCTTTACTAAAATATTATTTATTCAAATATTCTTGGAAATGGCTTTGAAATTTAAAACCTTACAAACTTATTTGTCGAGGCGTATAACCTAAGGTTCATTAATAACAATGAACTATGTATATGGATACTGCCATTTAGCAGATCGGAAATGAAAATGGCACCGGAATGCTGACGGCAAATTTCCAGTGGCTCAAGTTTTAAAGTTTTGCACCTATCAACATAGGAAGGTAGATCCCTAACGTTCTCCCAAAGCACGATAAAAACCGTCAGGTTATTGAACTCTTTCATGCTTCGTTTAAGAAATACTACCATGGAACATGCTTTTGCTATTATCAAATCAATATGCCGATTCCATGAACTGCTTTGTGGAAACATGACTCTAAGTTCTCTTACTTCGGTTACTCGAGACAAGTTTACATTATTAGGAATAATCATGTATTACATACGACGATGACCTGGTGTAAACGACATAATTTTACATTTTTTGGCATTCAAAAATGACAGATTATTTTCATTCCAATGGCTAATAGCGTCAAAGTCTTTCTATAAATTAATTGCATCCTGCACATTATGTATATTGAAAATATTTTTAAGACATCAGCATAAATTAGACAACGAGCGAATTTGACACACTTGCTGATGTCGTTTAAGAATAAAATGAAGATGAAGAGTCCAAGATGAGAGCCCCGTGGAATACCTAAATGCACTTTAACCTGATTAGAATCAACCCAATTTATTAAATTATGAGCGATGCCAAAATATTTGACTTTTTCCAATACAATAACGTGGTTGATTGAGTCAAACGCCTGGCTAAATTCAGTATACATGACGTCAAGTTGAGCCTTAACCTCAAATACATTCAAAGCAGTTTTCGAAAATTCCATTAAATTCGACGCACGGAAAACCCCATGTTGTTCATCAGCTATATAAGACTTCAGTCCGAAATATATGTGGTCAGAAACAATTGATTCGAATAATTTAGGGATAGCTGACAGTAAAGAAATATCCCTATAATTAGAGACATTGTTGCTATTGATATGAGAGAGAATAAAATTCCCGACGAAAGTGATCTTTTGAATAAAATTGACCAAGGGAATGCCAACTCATAATCAAGTTTTTTTGGGAAGCTTGAAGGAACACCATCTGGACCACAGCCATCTTTGAACTGACGAAGTGATTCAATACTATCCTTTGGGTTAATACAAGGTATACCCAAGGTGGTATTTTTGTATCGTATCATATGTTGTACCCGCAAATGTTCCCTTATCAACATTACCTAGTCTATATGTATTTTGGAAGAAAGAACCAAATAAGTTGGCTATAACCACAGAATTATTGTAAGATATTGTTGGCGGAAGACCACTTGTTTTCCCCCTAGTCTGAACAAAGTTCCAAAACGATTTGGGATTTAATTCAAATCGTTTTGAACTTTATTGATATAGTTCTTATAAGCTATTTTGTACATTTCATCAGATTCATTAGATAAAAAAGAAAAGGCCAATTTAACAGAAGCATTGTTGGTTTCTTTCCATTTCCGATATAATCTCTTCTTCCGAGAAGTTCTATAGTTGGGTCCCATTCAACTATATCACTGACGATAGAAGAATGAGAGACTCGGCCTTCATTACAGCTTCAAAGCACTCAAGAGGAACAACAACCTTATATGAGACATATCCAGCATTTTTATTAAAACGTGTACAATTGGCGTCCGGTTGGTGACGGTTGGTTGTAAACAAGACAGGAAGATCCATTTTCAGAGAAGGATGGCTCCACTAGATGCACTACCCCCTGTAGCTGTATTAATTATAACATTCTTGATGTGTTGATTTATACGTATATTATCAGCAAGCATGTATTTTGTTGCATTTATGTTTATACTTTTGTGTGAAAGTGCCTGTTCTTTTTGAACAGAAATAGCGACATCAACGTTGTGATTTATTTTATTTTTACTATTATCTAAATTATCACACGACACCTGACTATTAACATTATTGTCTATATATGGAAATTCACCAGCATTATGATGAATTTTATTAATATTATTATCGATTAATGTATCGAACATCATTCGATGGAAAGTCGAGATTTAAGGAAAGCAAACAGACCATTTTCCAAATTCGATCTGATCAACTAATCGATCAATTTCGGTTTTTTGACATTTGACAAGTGATGAGTTGAGAATTAAATATTTTAAAATTCGAGTTTTGCTTGAGCTACAGTGAGTCTGACGTATGAAACAAAAAACCATACTTCAAATTAGGCAATTCTATATATGTACATAGATATACATTCATTACACTTTATTACAATTTATTATCAAATTAGGTTATTTTATATATAAATAGTTTAGTTCAAGTTCAACAAAAACTATATAGTTATTCTAATTTGAATGTAAATATGACGACCTAAATACATTTTAAATTGTGCATAGTAAAAAAAACTCTCAAAATTATAAAAATTCAATTATTTAATATTCAAATCGCGTTCACTCTACATTCAACTATGAATTTTACCTCTCATGCATGATACTCGAATACAAAAATAAAATCACGTGTTGTGATAATATAAGATTACTTATATAAGCATACTCTATTACATATCAAATCATAAAATTCTGTTACTAACCTCTCTAGTCGACACAATTAAAATCTTTTTCAAAACCAATAATTCTCTATGGTCTGTTTACTTAAAAAATTGTAGCGTTCGTTAGATAGCAAACAAACAACACGTCACCCATGAAAATTTCTAGTCAAATCAACAACAACTAACTACATCAGCATAACAAAAAACTGTATACATCTTAAATAATTAATTATGGAATAATCTTTATATGGCTTCGCTGCCACCACTAAAAATTGATAATAAAAAATAGATATAACTTAAAAAAGTATACTTAGTTTGTCGTTTTTATTTGTATATAGTAGATAGTTTTCATCCATAAATTTATATATTCAAATGTCTAACCCGTGCGATGTTGTGTATATATGCTTGTATATGCGAATATACGTACAAATATATTTTAAACAAAGAATCGACCGAACTTGAAAAAACAGAAAAGAAATCAGAAACGCGCTTCCTTCCCAAACCATATTATTTATGCTATCCCATTTAGCTAAGCTTAGATGGTTTCATATAAATATTCAGAATAGTTTTGTATTATGTATATACATATATTTTATTTATTACATTGAAATGAAAAAATGACATAATATTATTATTGTTGTACGAGGATTTTCTATAATTTGCTTATTGTTTTATCTTTGCGTTAAATTTTCTTGTCATTTAGTTTGTTATACAGGAGTACTATGTATGACACGATGGCTTCTATTAACGTACTTAATGATAAATTCGTGTTATTACAAGCATAGTTAGGCCAGGGTTCGTAAAATTGAATAGATTCCACAATTTTTCTATTTCTTAGATAGAGAATAGTTTAAGCAATGCACACAATTATTTTTTAAATGCATTCCACATTTTTTAAATCCTATTCGTTATTTTATTATGTTCCACAATTAATTTCTACAATACCTCACAATAACTAGCGTTCCATCTACTTGCCACAGTATGATATTTACATATACAATAAAACAAGTAAACTTCGATTCACTAGAACTTATAAAAAGGCAGACACGGCCGAAGTCAACTTATGTTCCACAATACAATACAATTATTTAATATTTGCCTGCAGTATTTCAAGTATATTAGCAATCGAGGGAACTTTAGTTAAACTAAACACATGTTGCACAAATATTTATGCGAGATTTCGTAAAATTGAATAGGTTCCACATAATCTCTATTACTTAGACAGACAAAACTTTAAACGAACTTGCAAGTTTCCCAATGAGATTCACTTTTAATTGCGTTCCACATTTTTAAAAGAAAAGATTTCATTTGATTGGGTACAGAAAATTAATAGATCACTATACGAAGTATGTATGTAGCTGACTATGTTCTATATCTATATATGTATGTAGACAAAGCGAAAAAGACATTGATTTTATATGAAAAACACGTCACCATCGTAGTCAAGTCGTCTTATATTTATAATTCTGTTGATTATAAAAATTTGAGATACGATATAGATATTGCAATTACTTATATAGATTTTTACGAGTTTTGCTGAATGATATCACTTAAATATAAAATTAAGTGAAGCTCTTATGTTGAAATAATGTCATACATTTTCGACTACCATAATTGAAAATCATCGAAGCGATTATGAATGGAACAGCGGCCATAATAATTTTTGATGTGACTAAGCCCGGCGGTATATAATATTTTTCTATTTGGAATATCTTATCGCACAGTGCACGCGCGTTATCTTAAATGCCCGGTTTCATGTTTTTAATGTTATAATAATATGTATAAAAATACGCGAATTACGTAACAATATGGAATATTTAGTATTTAAGTATATACTTATATAGCGCGTATAAAAGTGATTGATCGTTTCCAACAATACATAAAATAGCTCGGTTGGCGATGAACCATAAATTTAAGTACACGTTTCGGTACTATACTTCAATGTCACCGAACTAGCACATAATTTAAGCAATTTTATTTGTTCGCTTATATAAATTTGTGTAGGAGGATAAATTCCGTGGGTGACTTCTTAAGTATATACATACACATACATACATATATATTATATTTTTCGATTAATCGAAATTTTATTTATTTAAATTCGTTAAGCGCTCGCTCAATCTATGAATTTTACTTATTTTTATAACATAATTCTTGTGTATATTGTAATACCGGCGACATAATAACCATTTCATAATTATAGATGAATCATTTTCAGACACAGTAAGTATCCAGATTATATAATTAAGCTGTCTACAAATCATAAAAAACAAAAAAATTGATTTCGTTTTTCAATGTGATTGCCATAAAAGAAGATTTTATTCACACTTGATCTAATATCGTGCCTAGAAAAAATATATTGTATATATCAGAAACATGTGTATAGAGTTAAAATGAATATCATTTAATAGCTAGAGAATATGAGATTATAAGCAAAACTAAAATAAAATCGTCCATGAAATCATTTCTCATATAAAGTGATTAGCTTTAACTACACTCTCACAGTAAATGATGTTTAATATACTTATGTCATGTGTGGTATCTTACTTCCCTACTTATGAGTATTTCAAAATCAAAAGAAGGGATTACCCATATTTAGTGTCTCTTGTGAAATTTTGTGACAGAATATTTGATAGAAAAATTGTATATGCTCTGTGGTGAAGAACCACTACTGATACGGTTTGAATTCGTGTGTTATGCGGAATATTTATTTTCCGCAATTTTGTTAATAATCTGAAATTATCTGATATTCAATAAACGAGCGATAATCGAATTTACCAAATTTCACAATTGGAAAATAAATTAGAAATCAATTTTCAAATTTACGAATTTGTTGATTCAAATAATCTCTAAAACAAATTCCTTAAAATTAATAAAAAAATTAAAAATTGGCAAGTTGCAAATACGAACCGTCCATAATATCAGGATTTTGTGGAATTTAAAAAAATAATTTAAATAACATTTTCTGTACCACGTATCTGATGTATAATAATAAACAGTTGTTAAATGCCATTACTGGCCCCTTACTGTGTCAACAATGTGGCTCCAGCGATTTTGATCCTGAGCTTGGTTTTCATACTGTCTTAGATCGCAACTGAAGGAGCCAAGTCGTTCTCGGATCAGCACGTGTTTCGTGTACAATATCGAGGATCTTCATCAGATCTCTAATCTCGATATTGTACAGATGTCGGTATGTACCACTTACTTCGCAATTTGGGCCGTAAATTATACGCATGATACGCCTTTTAAATGTAAGGAGCGATCTCTCCGACTCATCCATCAATGCCAAACTTTCACATTAATACATAACAATGGTTGATCAACACTTTGTAAAGCTTCAGCTCCACGGCATTTGATAGATGTTTAGATTTTAGCGGCGGTCTTAGCAAATACAAAGCACGACACCCAGCTGCCAGCCACACTTAATATCCACACTGTTATCGTGACTGATGAGAGCCCAAATATTTCCACCCCCTCACGAGTACTAGCAACTATTAAAATCTGGTGTGCCGTTGTCCATATACCCAGAGATCATGTATTTTGATTTGGACCAGAGCATCTCCTTGCCGAGCACCCAAGTTAACTGCAAAAACTCTCGATAGCCTGCCCTCAACTTTAACACAGCAATAGGACTGCGTCACTGTTATTCTACACAATCGTACCAATTTTGTTGGAATTCCTAGATGTTCTAGGCCAGACCACAAACTCTCTCGATTGATCGAGTCAAAACCCTTCCGAAAATCCAGGAACAATTAATGTACGGAGATGGGGATCACATAATATTTCAATTAATCATCCGAAAACTTCTATCGCAGTTTTGCAACCACTATTATGATCACTCCCTATATATTTGGTTGCTGACTGATAAGTTCTCACATCCTGCACAAGCCGAGCTCGCCCTTTTGAAATGAACACGTGGTTCATTTGGCTGCGGAAAGTTTTGCGATGACGGATCCATTTGTTTGTGTGGGAAGAGATAAGATCGTGAGCAATTGCAAATTACATCATTCTTTCACCAATATCGGTCACAGTTTCGTGTCTGGAGTACCTATGTTTTAACACAAGTTGGCCTGGCCTGATTTCTGCCAGCTCTAGCATTGATGTGAAAATAGTGAAACTTGTATATTGCCAAGAGCTCTCGTGAAACAAGTATATTGCCAAGAGCTCTCTCCGTCAAATGCAGATTATTGGCGCTTGTCGGAATTAGTTTTGGAAAAAAGCTAGTGGTTTCCAAATTCCATTGTGTAACTATGATATAATACTGTCCAACGACAATGCCTGATGCGTCTATAGTGATACTGAACATAACTTTGTCCATTGGATAAACTAGTAGAGTGTAGCAGCTCGAATATTCGACTCACCGATATTCGATACTGCCACAACAAAACAAATTAGTAAAATTCAAATATAAATCAACTTATTTGAATTGAGAGTTTACTAACCCCATCACACATCCAATAGCCGAACCAATTATCCAATTATTAAGTCGCCTTACCAATTCGACTAATAATCCACTGCACTTAACATAAGTGCAATGTCGACCGTCGCCGGCGCATGTGTTCCTTCACCAAAAACGAACACGAAGGCGACGTCATACAAAAAAACAAAACAACAAACTTATTGTCATCCATTGCGATTTCGAGTTTTTACAAAAACGTACTTGTACAAAAAAAATGGTGATAAATAAATAAATAAATAAATTGGAAACCAAAAATTATATGTATACAAAAATAAAATATAAAAATATTTTTAATAACAAATTAAATAACAATTGAATTAATAAATAATTAATAAATAAATAAATTATATAAATTAACGAATTATTTGAGTGTGTACATTTGTTTCATTTTGAGAAGTTCGGATCACACCGAACAACAAATATTTAAAATAGGAACTTAATCCTATAAGTGGTGACCTATCGACGGCGGTTTTTACCGCATGAAAACATATTTATACAAATAAAAAACACGCATAACACGCATAACCACGTACGTCAGATGACCGCGTGGGAAGAAAATAAGAAACGTGGAGTAGGGGACGTACCAACGCGGGATTCGGCGAATAACAAAATTGCACGCAACCAGAAAAGCTATTTACACGTGGCGAAGGGAACAACCCACACACGCAACGCGGGATAAACGGTGAAGCGATTTACCCTCACTGCAACAGGACCATCAGCAGCAGCAGCTATCGGTGTACCTATTCACCGCAACGACTCATCAGCAGCAACAACATCAACAAAACAAACAAGATAAGAGTTTTTTTTTATTTAAATTACCAATTAATTTTTTTCTCTGTTTCTATTATAATTTTTCAAAACATTATATTAACGTAGAATCAATTTTTTTTTCATTATTAACAAACTTTAACGTAGAGTCAATTTTCATTATATATATTTTTTTCCACCACCACTATCGTTCATACACCTGGTCGTTTCTCGCTGCACGTCCTCCCGCCATCACCGCTGTGGTTAAATACAAAAAAAAGAATAATAAAAACGGTTTTTCTTAAGACCACAAACCACAACGGTGACATAGAACCCGCTGTTTAAAATTAAAGTCGAATGACCTAAAATTTTTTTCATTTTTATTTTTCAACGAGCCCCCCAATATAAGGTAGGACGAAAGGAACTCCATATTCGGGGGTTTCTCAAAGTATTGTATTGTTGTATTTTTTTATTGTATTGGTTTGTTTTTAACAAAAGAACAAAATGACCGAAGATGCAAAACATCTATCACAAAGCATGGACACCACGCCTGAAGGTGCTAGTCCACAAATCGAGGCATCACATCAACGAATCGCCATACAACCTTTCTGGCCACAAAGAGCAAACACATGGTTTCAGCTCGCCGAAATACAATTCGGGCTGCAAGGTATAACAGCTGATAAAACAAAGTACCTGCAAACATTATCAGCTTTGCAACCAGAAACGTGCGATGTGATCTCGGATCTCCTCCTCAATCCGCCGACAACCAACCAATACAATATATTAAAACAAACGCTGCTAGAACGACTAGCACCATCGGGCGAACGCCAGCTAGAACAATTGCTTTCAGGCCAGCAATTAGGCGACCAAAAACCATCTGACGCTTTACGGCACATACAAACACTGGCTAACAATAATTTTAATGAAAATATCATTAAATCTTTGTGGGTACGTAAAATGCCGGAGTTGATTCGCATAGCGCTGGTAGCACAGCCCGAATCCTCCACGACACAAACGTTAGCCAAAATAGCCGACAAGATGTATGATGTCATAAACATCACATCTCAAAGCGTCAGCCAAGTCAATGCACCATACCGGCAATCACGTGAACGCAGTGGAGACAGAACTCCCCGTTCAACACAAGCACCAAACACACTCGAAGCAAGACTGTCGAGAATCGAGTCTAGACTCGACGGGCTTCTCCGAGGTCGAAGCCGTTCGCGTGGACGACCAGCTCCCTCACGAAATAGAACCCGCAGTCCCAGCAACAACACGTACCAACATGGTAAATGCTGGTTCCACACAAAGTTTGGTAGAGCCGCCAGAAAATGCACGCCACCGTGCAATTTCACCACGTCGCAACCATCGACGTCCGCGGCCGCCGTAAAAATGGACATTGACCACCAAAAAAAACTGTTGGAGTCACGGGTTGAGAGCAACATGCCTCCCCTGACCACAAACACACCCTATACGTCACGTTTGTTTGTGTACGATAGACACAACAAACTCACCTACCTAGTCGACACTGGCGCTGACCTTTCGGTTATTCCAGCCATGAATTTCAAAATGAATTACACATTATCAAATCGAAATTCAAATCTAGTCTTATCGGCTGCCAATGGTTCAATCATTCACACGTACGGCACAAAATTGCTTAACGTGGATATCGGACTCAAACGAACCTTCACGCACGCTTTCATACTAGCTGCAGTGAATCGTCCGATCATTGGCGCCGATTTTCTAAGCAAATTCGGACTTCTTGTCGATGTCAAACGCAAACGGTTAATTGACCCAGCTACAAAGCTGTCAATAAACGCCACAATGGTTCGTGTTAACACACCAACACCGATCCATTTTAACATCGACAACGGCTACGGCACTCTGCTCAAAAAGTACCGACTACTTACAGCAGAGCCGAACTACAAAATGCCAGTCCGACACAACGTGGTACATCACATCGTCACGCAAGGCCATCTGCCCGTGTCGAGACCACGCAGACTAGATTCGGTGCGTCACAAAGCTGCACAAGCAGAATTTCAACACATGGTGGAATTAGGGATTTGTCGAACATCAACATCTTCCGTCTCTTGTCCACTACACATGGTCAAGAAGAAAGATCAAGACTGGAGGCCATGTGGGGACTATCGGCGTTTAAACACGGTTACGATACCGGATCGCTACCCGATACCCCACATTCAAAACTTCACCATGCACTTGCATGGCTGCAAAGTTTTCTCCAAACTTGATCTCATCAGAGGTTATCACCACATTCCCGTGGCACCTGAAGACGTTTTCAAAACGGCAATCACTACACCATTTGGCCTCTTCGAATACACCCGAATGCCATTTGGATTACGCAATGCCGCACAAACGTTTCAGCGCTTCATGAACGAAGTCGTTCGAGATCTCGACTTCGTTTTCGTCTACATAGACGACATTCTTGTGGCATCTCAAACTGAGGAGCAACACAAACTCCATCTGGAAACACTTTTCCAACGGCTTGTCGAGTTTGATGTTCACATCAAGAGCTCAAAATGCGTCTTCGGCGCATCCACTCTTGATTTCCTCAGCCACAAGATTACCGCTAATGGCATCCTTCCGTCACAAGACCGAATCAATGCCATTAAAGAATTCCCAGCTCCAACATCAATCAAAAGTATTCAGCGATTCATCGGCATGGTCAACTACTACCACCGATTTACACCAAAGCTCGCTGAAATACTCCACCCAATTCACAGCCACCTGGCAGTACTACTACGTAAGCCCAAAACCGCCAAGAACTTCTCTTGGCCTGACGAATGCCAACACGCATTCACGTCACTCAAGGCTGAATTGGCACGCACAACACTCTTGTCACATCCACTGAGCGACTCAAAGCTCAGCATTACTACTGATGCATCAAACACTGCTGTCGGAGCAGTCATGCAACAGTACAATGACAAGTGTTGGGAGCCCCTGGGATTCTTCTCAAAGAAGCTCTCGGATGCCGAAAGGAAATACTCTGCATTCGATCGGGAATTACTCGCAATATATCTAGCAATAAAACACTTCAGATATTTTGTCGAGGGTCGGGACTTCACAATTTACAGCGACCACAAGCCTCTCACTCGAGCAATTCAGTCTAAAACTGAACGCAATCCAAGGCAAGCACGCCACTTGGATTACATTAGTCAATTTACCACGGACATCCAGCATGTTCAAGGTACCGACAACGTTGTCGCGGATACACTTTCGCGCACAACAACAAACGAAACGGCCACAGTCGAGACTCACTTCGACTGCAACAAGATCGCACAAGCGCAAAAAGCAGACTTGGAACTTCAGAATTTACTTTCTGGTTCCGCTTGTCACGCCAGTTCATCACTGAAACTGGAGCTTTTCACACTACCTGGCCTAGAAATCTACTGCGAAACATCTACGGGTGCAAATCGCCCGTACATCGCAGAGCAACTACGTCGAACCATCTTCGACACACTACACGGTATCTCACATCCTGGTGTCCGCGCAACTCGTAAATTGATTACTGCTCGATACTTTTGGCCCAGCATAAACAAAGACGTGACCCATTGGGCACAAGCATGCTTATCTTGCCAAAAATCGAAAGTCCAGCGGCACACAAAATCGCCTCTTGGACAATTCGCAATTCCACCTGGTCGATTTGAGCATATTCATTTGGATGTCGTAGGACCACTTCCTCCATCCAATGGATACTCATACCTACTCACCTGTGTCGATCGATTCACTCGATGGCCAGAAGCGTACTGCATGAGCGACATGTCTGCAGCAACCATTGCCACCACATTCGTGCAAAACTACGTATCACGATTTGGCGTTCCACTTGACATCACCACTGATCAAGGAACCCAATTCGAGTCGAAGCTTTTCTCGGAGTTAACGAAACTCCTCGGCTCACATCGGATACGTACAACGGCTTACCACCCACAAGCCAATGGCATGGTCGAACGCTTCCACCGCCAGCTGAAAGCTGCTCTCAAGGCCCGAGGCAACACAATTCACTGGAGCTCCGAAGTACCAATCGTTCTACTTGGTATTCGAGCAACGGTTAAAGAAGATCTGAAGTGCTCACCAGCTGAAATGGTTTACGGTCAAACCATCAAGCTACCCGGTGAGTTCTTCGTCGAACATCCTCTACCGTCTCCATCCACAACCGACACAGTCATCGACCAACTCCGCACCACCATGAAAAATCTTATCCCCACGGCAACAAGACCAACGAATGAAAGCAACATATTCGTTCCAAAATCGCTCAACAATTGCGATTACGTCTTTGTCCGGGTTGATAAGGTTCGTACTGGATTACAATCTCCATACGATGGGCCATACAGAGTTATACGCCGCTTACGCAAGCAATTCATTGTCTCAATCAAAGACAAACACCACTCAATCTCCATCGACAGATTGAAACCGGCGTACGGTATTCTCAACACGGCTGATCAGATATCAGCCAGCAAACGATATAAAACCGTCCGGTTCAACGTATAACGTCTCAAAACCCATGGTGTCTCATCTGGAGAGGGGGTACTGTAGCAGCTCGAATATTCGACTCACCGATATTCGATACTGCCACAACAAAACAAATTAGTAAAATTCAAATATAAATCAACTTATTTGAATTGAGAGTTTACTAACCCCATCACACATCCAATAGCCGAACCAATTATCCAATTATTAAGTCGCCTTACCAATTCGACTAATAATCCACTGCACTTAACATAAGTGCAATGTCGACCGTCGCCGGCGCATGTGTTCCTTCACCAAAAACGAACACGAAGGCGACGTCATACAAAAAAACAAAACAACAAACTTATTGTCATCCATTGCGATTTCGAGTTTTTACAAAAACGTACTTGTACAAAAAAAATGGTGATAAATAAATAAATAAATAAATTGGAAACCAAAAATTATATGTATACAAAAATAGTTATAAATAAAATATTTTTAATAACAAATTAAATAACAATTGAATTAATAAATAATTAATAAATAAATAAATTATATAAATTAACGAATTATTTGAGTGTGTACATTTGTTTCATTTTGAGAAGTTCGGATCACACTGAACAACAAATATTTAAAATAGGAACTTAATCCTATAAGAGTTTCAGGTGCTAATGCACTTTTGCTACATTTTTTACAGCCGAATTAAATGAAATACAGCTCTCTTGTTATTTTAATTGTTGGCTGTTTAATGAATATCATTCAAATTACATTATGTTTTGTGAAATATTAGCTAATCATTATAATTTTCTTTGAAAAATACTCCTTTGTTAAAGTTTTATGTTAAATGATCCAAAAAACATCATCATAATAAAAAAATCTTTTATAGGCCAATACGTACATAAGTATGAGACAGACCTCGTATTACAAATCTCTTCGCCAATCTTGTGTATTTTAGATAGTCTAGTATTTTAAATGCAATATATTTTTGCCTTAGATGATGAGGGCGGCCCAAATCACCGCTTAATACGTTAACGATTTTTTCAAATATTCGTCTAACATTTAAATTATGAGAGAAATTGAATAAGGCCCAAAAACAATTGTTTTAGAATATTGATAACACAAAAGACAACAAATTTATACAATAGGTATAGAACTTTCATACCGAACTAAGTATCCAACTCAGCACGCAAACAAAAACATCCCAAATGAAAACGAAATACACTCATAATTTCTATAGTATGTTAGGGTTAGGGTGGTTGTCCCTGGGACTAGCAAAGACACAAACTGAGGAGACTCCTAGCTTATACACATGTTTATCTATGCGACAGTGTCCCGTGATAATTCCCACGATTATACTGATATCAGCTGACTGGAATTGGACCTGTCTAGTTAAGGCGAGACCTGTCTGATTTATTACGTACGAGTTGGCATAAGACCATCTGTCGTTCGAGCATTCTCCTGAAATAGAAGTTTACATGAAGTGAGCGGTATTTCAATACCGCTCTCTGACCTGCTTGGTGAGAGACGCATTTGGTGCCTTGACGGGCAAGCTCATTTACTTTTATTTTTTTCGCAATGTTGAAATGTCCAGGCACCCACATCAGAGACAATTCAGGGCTACCTTCGACATAAGGAAGTGTGATTGTAACAGTTTAATAGCATCCTAATAACTGTTTGTAAAAATGTGAATATCCCTTGTCATAAGTTCAGCTTGCAAGACACGGCAAAAGTCGTAAAGACGGAAAGAGAGGTTCATCTTCAGTGCCTCTACATTCGAAAGATGGCGATGGGATAGTGTATTCGGTAGTATCAAGAACATCTCTGTTGCGCAAAGTGTCCCATATTATTAAAGATCTACATGATGATGGTCTGAAGTTTTATAACTTATGTCATTTGTTTGGCCACAAGATCCAATGGGTCAGCTGAAAGAGAATCTCCAAAGCTGGAGTATATTTGTATTCATGAGAGCTCCACTAATACACGGTTAAGCTATCCTTTGAATTTTCATCAGAAGTTGCAATAACAACTATCGGCATAGGAGTAGCTTTTACTGATAAGGCAAAATTTCTGGGCGTAACCTTGGACACTAAGCTTAGTTGGAAGTGTAACATCTTGGTAAGAGTAAACAAGGCTAATATAGCTATGTACTCATACAGAAACGCCATCGGAAAGAGGTGGGCCCTGAAGCCAGAGGTGGTACACTGGCTATTCACTGCGTAGTAAGACCTATGAAGTAAATGTTTTTTGCAGAAGCTGTATGGACGAGGAAGAGGAAGAGACTTTAGTCCACCTTCTATGCTCATGTCCGGCTTTCGCACACAGAAGCCATAAACATATGTGTAGGTTCTTAATGGACAGCTTCTCTGATCTCGAATACTGTAAAGTGCGAGATATATCATGCTACATAAGTCAATCATCATATATCATTCTACATAAGATCCTGTGGTATCACAATGGACCGTCACATGTCTAAGTGTGCCGTAGCAGCCACTCTAAACCTAACCTAATCTTCAATGTTAACCATAATATTTAACCATAGTTTTTACAGGAGTAAAGCGCTGATTGCATTTATTTCGTCTTTCTAAGATGTTTGTTTTGCAGCTTAGTTTAATGTCCAAAATAAAACCACAATATTCCACTTTATCCGTAAAGATTTTACTGGCGCCATTTTTATAGTAAGTAACCAGCGAAGTCTCAACTGCTTCGGTATTACCATAGCAATCTTTTGATAAATTGAATGTTGAAATCTATTTAGGAATCTAAGGTTTCGTGGCTGCAAATGAAATTCGATTGCTCAAAAATTTTTTTTTTTTCTCTACGTTCAAAAATTCAAAAAATTTACACCTGCGATATTCTACAGCGATCATTACCCTTCAAAATAACTAAACTAATTCTAAAAAAATTAAAAAAAATTGGCACTCAGCCAAGTTGGGACTTGGACGCTTTAGAACATTAACAAATGATAAATAAATTGGAATGAAACTTAAAAAATTATGATATACCTTACATACTCGATATAAATCGCGTAGGAAACAGTTTTTACTTGAAGAAACACTGGTCGTATGTATTCTGCAAGTGAAAGGCGCAAAAGTATACATAATTCTACCCAAAAATTGAATACTACACTGACAAGCATTACCCATATCTCCTCTAATCGTAACATTCATGTTTTCTCATTAAAAATCAGCCAGCAATCAAACTTATACATATCTAAAGTTTTTTTTCGCAAAAATCGGTAAAAGTAGCAACAAAAAACACATAACAAACTAAAATTATTGTTATATTTCTACTTTCTATAAAATATAGTTAATTTTCACTCTAACATCAACATCAACGTCTTAATTGGAGCTATTCCGCTTCATTCATTACATTAGCATCAGACAACAAATTTATCGTAATATTTGTTATCAAAAACCAATAGGCCCAATATTTTTTTTTTACGGATGCAGCTCAAGCATTCTTATACACTTACCTTCAATACAAACAACATGTTCTCGAATTTTTTGTGCTATTTGCGGATCTGGAATCGATTTAATCAGATCGTATATAACATAAATCGATGGATGAACACTTTCGAAACGTTGAATTTCTTGTCTTATTGCAAGTGAATGATTTAGGTAGGATTGCAAGTGTGACCTTGAATTATTCATCATTCTCGGTTACGTATACTGCACTATTTCCACTATTTTGTATAATACACTTTAGAACACTAATACACGATATATTTTTAATTTTTGTAATTTGTAAAAACAGAACAACGAGGTGAACATTTACACAAAATAAATAAAAACATAATTTTTTTTTTCGTTTTAATGTAGGACACACTTCATTTTGTAATTTTCTTACGTATTTTTATTTTTTTTTGGAAATTTACTTTAATTTTTTACACACACCAACCGTATTTTTAATTGCGTATTGTATGTAAAATTAGTATATTATTTATATAACAATTAAAATCTTAATTTTTAACACAAAACTTAAAAAAAATTTTTGTGTTTGTATATTTTTACGCCACCAATGTAGAATTTCTAATTCTGGTGCTACACCACAAACGAAAGACGAAAAAACATCAAAACAATCAAAAACAAGAAATAAAAAAAAACAATAAGAACTATATGAATTTATTTTTGCATCACTATTTTATATATTAAAGTATATATTTTTTATGTGTACATATTTTTCACTAGACACGCTTATCGATAAGACATTTTATGTTATCGTTTCGAATTTAAGAAATGTGTCTTAAGGTGGAAATAATAAAAAAATTATTGGCGAGAATTATTTCGTAGCTTCAACGCCAAAATAAATGAAAATGACCACTGACGTTTGTGTAATTTGTGTGAAGGTAGGTATGATTTTGTAGACATGTTTATTTTTAACTTTGCTATTTTATAAAAGACTTTGATTGTATAGAACTACATTATCGGCATGGTTTGAGTATTCGATACATCATTTTTATTTATGTCGGTAATTGTTCAAATGTTGGCAGTGGCGTTGATTAAATAAATGGTTAAAGCGCCTCTCCCATCAGACTCGTTTAATAATGACTGAGGAACATTTCTGTACTCTTGAATTAGCTTTATTCGATAGGCGAAAGATCCATATGGTAAGAAGCGTTAGGTGTTACAGCCTTGCCGAAAGAGGAGAACTATACTATGCGAAGTAAATCTATTGGCATGAATCAATCTTACTCGATAAGAAAATGACATAGAAGTGAAAATATTTTAGCAGATGCTAACCATACCAGCGGTCACTATTTCCTTTAAAATTATGATGAAATATGGCAACAAAAATGTTACTTTTCTCTAATCTCGGCCAAGAATCTTAACAATGTATAAATAATAATAACAGTTTTAAAGGCCATTACAGGTCCCTTACAATTTGGCCCCAACGGTTTCTATATCCTAAGCATAGTCTTCATTATCTCTTAGACAATCTGAAGAAGCCAAGTCGTTCTCTATGTCGTGTGCCATTGTCCCTATAACGGATCAAGTATTTTTTTCGTTCCGTTGGTATTTAGTGCAATGAGGTGAGTTACTCCTTGATTTTATTTTAAGTACTAACCTGAACATATAAATATCACGCGTAAGCCAAATTTCATTACTAAAAATAGACAAAAAGTGCTAGACATCACACTTGTCTCAGAATTTATTAAGAAGAGGGTATTGAACTGGAAAGTGTCAGAAACCATTCCTTTTCTGACCATTGTTGTCTCCAGTATGAAGTGGATAAAAGACCCACTAGTAAACTTGAACGATTCTTGGTAACTCATTACCCCTATCGGTTCCAAGCCCACCTGCATCTATACAGGAGCTTGATGTTTTTAACAAAGCTATGTTAGGTGCATGTCCTATCAGTAGTCCTTTGGGTAAGTCTCGGCCACCCTGGTGGTCGTGAGAACTCCAAGATCGTACGATATTCAGTAGACTGTTCAAGAAAGCGAGGAACACGGATGCTGCTGCTGATTGGGGCTACTATAAGTAAGTCCTCAAAACTTACAAGTACGAGCTAAGAGCAGCCAAAACATTGACAATATAGACCTTCCGTCCCAAGTTACCTTCAACGAACGGATCCATGAACCATCCGTGTAGTGGGGAATCCCTGGAGCTACTATTAGAAATGCATTTCCTGGAGTGCTCGGGACTAGCTCCGGAGAGACCCGTGATAAATAGGGGTGTAGGCCTCGTAAGTCATGTAGTAAACAGGCAGAAAATCTTATGGGCAATACACAGCTTTAAGCCATACAAGTCAGCAGGACTTGATGGCATTATCCCTGAGGATATCCTGCGAACTATTGACTTAACCCTTCCCTGGCTGAAAGTCCTCTTTAAAGGCAGCTTAGAACTTTTTCACATTTATAGTAAATGGATTGAAGTAAAACTGTAAGGAATGATCAGTGGAAACAGCTCTCTCGACCTGATTGAGAAATCACTTGAATATAAGGAATATTCCTTGGTAACTTTCTTAGATATAGAACGGGCCTTTGGCAACGCCAGACAACGGCCATTCACTCGGGCTCTTGCGTGTCTGGCGCTAGACGGGTAACTCAGAGGCTGGATAGATCTAATGCTTAGAGGCAGTATCGTTGTGGGGCGTCTGCCAGCAGATACGTCAGCAGAGACAATCCGCAAGGTAGGGTTTTATCATCCCCTTCTTTGGGATTTGGTCATTAATGACTTGTTACTACAACCTGGCAGGGCAAGGCTTCAGGGCGGTGGCCTACGCGGATGATATTGCTATTGCGGTCTTCTGAAATATCCTTGTACGCTGAGTGAGCGCATGCAGTGCGCACTCGGCTATCTCTCTGAGTGGGTTAGCAGCTGTGGACTGAACGCAAGCCCTCAGAAAACGGAGCTAGTCCTCTTTACCAGGAAGGACAAGCTTCCACAGTGTGACCCGCCAATATTAAATGGTAAGCTAATAAGCTGGAAACCAAACATCTTAGAAAGAGTAAGGAAAGCTACTGTAGTGCTCTACTCCTGCAAAAATGTCATTGGAAAGAGATGGGGAGCCCCACATAGCACACTGGCTTTACGTCTCAGTGGTCTAATTTATACTACTGTATTGGGTTATCGTTTGGTGGTCAGCATCCAATATTATGGCTAAACTGAAACTATTGATGAAAGTTCAAAGAACCGCCTGCTTGTGTATAAGTGCCGGGCCCTAGCACACCTACCCAAGCTCTTGAGATTCGCTTTCATCTCGCACCCTTGGATCTTGCAAGAGCCAGGCTGCTATTAAAACGCTACAATCCCAATTCCTGACGTCGAAGAGAGCCCAGAACTGCCTTTCATCTTTAAATGAGATGGTTGATCAGTTTCACATCCGATGTGAGTGCCAGGGCACTTCAATATTGTAGGGAATGTAAGGTCAGATAAGCTGGCCCCAAGGCACAGCACGCCTTATATCACAAAGTAGTGTCGATATAAAGATACCGCTTGCTTCCTGTAAACTTCTGCTTCAGGAGAAATTAATAAAATTATAAAATTTATGGGAACTTCCTATTGGGACGACAGATCTCAGTAAGATCGATGCCAAGGGCCTTCAACGCTTCTTGGTAAGCTCAGGGTGGTTTAACGAGCGAAAAGGAGGCAACAGAAATGTGGTATAGCTACGGACCAAATTGTGTCTATGCTAGTCCATTAGGACGGCCATCCTAACCTAACCTGATCTAACTGATCGATTCGGACGAAATCCTTCTTGACAGTCACCAACTAGGTTCTCCGCTAGAGGGGTGATTCTATCCAATATAATGTAGGGCAGTAACTTGTATGCTGTGCAAAGGAAACCTTAACCCGGATATTCTCACACTTTCAGCGGTCTTTCTTCTTGAAGATAGGGCATACCGTGGTCACTTTCCATTCGTCAGGCATAACTTCGAGCTCCGAATTACTGCAGTCCATCCCAGGTGAGCGGTTTCTTTTTAATCTCTGCATAGCCCCAGTGAATTCCTCATGGGATTGATTGTCAAATTTTTAGAATGAAAATTAAACAGATCAGTGAGAAAATTAAGCAAAGTTCGATTTTTAAGTTTAAGTCTTCTATTCTTTCAACGTGAGGAGCTTTCTCTACTTTAACAATCGTCAATATTGATTCAATGAGTTATGAAACTTTAAATCAAAAATTTGAGTTTAATTAGAATTGTAAATTACAATTTTTTCAAATTTCCACTTTTTAACAGATTATTTGAATAAAGTTACTAAATATTTGATATCAAGTTACTAATTCTGAGATTGCCTAATTAGAAATACATAATTGATTCTAATATTAACAAACAAATTTGTAATGCATTTGAATAAAGTTCTACACGTAACTCGTTACCTCGATTTCGTTCACAAGCATTTAGCGAATTTTTTGTGCCAAAATATGCATGGTATCACCCTATTGAAAATAAAAGTCGCAAATCTAACACACAACCAAAACAACACATGTTAAAATAGAACAACAACAATGATATATGAACTAGCACACGAACGACATTCTCGGTTACCATAACAACCAACATGTGTTTGATGGTGTAGTGGAGTAGAGAGTATAGTATAGAAAATTCCATTATACAAAAATAAACAAACGCCCGAGTGTATTCGAAAATAAACAAAAAATCAATGAAATAGCATCCACCCGCACACAATTGTAAATAGAAAATACCGACAAGCTGTATATTAATTAAAGAGGGGCTTCTTCTTTATACTTATTATATTGACTTACTATCAAACTATACATTTTACATCATCTTTGTTGAGAATATAATTAAAACACGATTACCTGCCGTCATCCACATAACGTATGTATGCATAGTCATATTCATATACACAAAATCCCGTAACATTACGTCATGCTTTTAAATTTTTACAACGTATTCCATTGAAGAAATAAAAAGTTCGTAAATTGTATGTGAAATCCAAAGTAAAAATTGCAGTACGCGAATTTTTTTTTTTTTTTTAATAAAATTCGAGAATGTATTTTTCTTTTATATTTGTCTTTGAGATCACCTTGGAAGAGTTTTTTCGTAGGAGAATCATTTTTAATGTTATAGAAATTGCAATCTATAGTTATAAAAAAAAGAATTGTTCTATCGTCAGACAGAAAATTTTTTATTTACATTTTTTCACGTCTAGTAAATTTTTTTAGTGAGAATTGGACTCTTATATCGAGAGTACTGTTTGCTTTAAGAATGTGTGACGAAAGAAAGAATAATATTGAAAGTCAAATGGAGTGACCTCTCCGCTGGGTTTTAAACGCAATGTAGGACATGAAATTATTGAGAAAAAAAATTTAGTTTACATCATTATTCTATTCCATATGGGGGATAAGGAGTTCCTTTCTTATTTAAATCGAAAATAATATTTATGAGTTACGTTCATTGAGACGGGTTTTGAATTTTAAGTAAATATAATTTATATTTATAGTTTGACACCATAACCATATCTAACGATGAATATTATTCATAAAAACTTGTAGACACTACATAAGTGGCATTTGAAGTGTTTTGGGAATGAACAATTATACAATACATAATATAGAATATGATTTGAGCGCCACTTAACACTATTCAAGTCTGTAGTTCATTGCAATATATAGTAAAGATGCCATATTGGTGTTGTTTGTGGATTGATATATGTATTATAAAATAATGATAGGGTATTGTTAAAACATGTTAAAACACTTATAAAATCTTCTAATTCTGAAGTTAGTAAGGAATTTTCGTAAAATTTTAAAACTATTTCTCAAATTTGTTTGGTCAATTTTGATCAATCCCATCAGGCTATTTGCCATGTGACCAACAAAATCATTGAGTTAATCTGAAAATTGGAGGGAAACTCTAAAATTTTAAGCGACTTAGACAGTCCAATTATATAAATATGTAATATGAATTATTAGAATTCTCGAAATTTTCAAAAAATTGTTTTTTTTTCAACACCGAAATATCTCTGTCTACTGTACTTATACCGAAAATAGAAGTTCTAAATTTACAATTTAAAACTTTATCAAACTACAATTGTAAAAATGTCAGATAAAAATTTAGGTTCAAAAAGTAGTATGGCAAAACAGCCTTACTCAAGTACAGAAACGAACGGCTCCAAAACACCCATAATTTGAAAAATCTTTGAGTGGTATTATAGAATTTTAAAAATTTTATCTTTCAAATTTCACTCAACGATTTAATCGGATAATTTTTGATTTGATTTTTCCTTTATTGGTTTTATTGTCATATTTCATTTCCATATTAATAGAAATAATTTATTAAAAAAATATTTAGTTAAGAGTTGATTATTGAAAATTTCAGAGTATTTAAAATAAGGAAACCGATTTGATCGATTTTGAGTTTTGGCTCGATCGTCAAAATGGCTTTCATCTGAAGCAACTGAAATAATATGATAAAATATTTTTTTAAAACGTCATTATGGGTAGGCACATTAAAGCCAATATATCGAAATGCGGAACAGCGCTACCCAGAAAAAAATTAATTGCTTATATATTACGTTACAACAAAAACTGGCTGCACGTTGTCAAATTGTAGTGCATAATCCGCCTTTGTCGAGCAATAACTGCAATAGATTTAAGTTCATTTATCCTTCTCTTCTTGTTATTACGAAAGATGTATATTCTAAGTCAGATCTTTTCAATTTCTTGACAACCGCTGGTCAATTATTTATTTCGAAATTGAAATTCACCGCCCCCTGCAACCCATGGATATAGATCGTAATAATGTTTTTGTGAGTTGGTTTTATATTCGAGTAGGCTACTGATTTATGATGTTCAATGGAAGTAAATTCCACTCAAATTCTAGAATGATGCGAATTCATTTCAAATGTGATTAAATTTTGAATCTAGGTTGGAGACGATAAATGGGACTTAACATCTTAGTCCACCCCGCAAAATATGAGTAATATGAGTACTAATTTATTATTTTGTCTCGCGTAACGATCCACAAACTATTGGCAAGTTTATTAAATCGGATCTCCAAGGTAAATTACCAGTCGATCGTTGATAATGTTGAGGATCGGCATTGGATCTACTGAATTTTAGATTCCTTGACACCTAAATTGTTTAGCTCTAAATTCTTGACCCTTAAATTCTAAATTTAATTTTAGGAAGGACAGTTAAAAATTTTATTCGAAAAATGGGTTCCGTTGCCACAACTGTACGTAATATGTCCAACTACGTGGGCGATCTACGTTGAATAAATTGAACTAAAGCATCTTCGATCGAAATTAATTGTTTACTATAATTGAAATTAGTTTGCATGTCTAATCCTAAAAAAATGGCATATGGACTTCTTTATCAACTTTAGCCCCAAATTTATTTGTGTTCAGTTTGTTCACCATCCGTTTTAGTTGATTGACTTATTGATTTAAGACAATGTTGAGTTCGGCCTTCATCGATTTTTTAACAATGCGGTACTAAATTAATTTTTCCTAGAGTGATCGAACTGAGATTTCGAAATTATAATAATAATAATCAGTTTTTAAAGGCCATTACTGGCCCGTTATGGAGTCAACTATACGACTCCAACGGTTTCGATCCTGAGCATGGTCTTTATACTGTCTAAGACAATCTGAAGAGGTCAAGTCGTTCTCTACATCGTGAAGCTATCGTCGCCTGCAACGACGTCGTCGCGCCTCCCATATGTGGCGAGTGATAAGAAAGCCCATATATTTGATGAATTATGACTTTCTCTGGCGCAATCAGTGAGAACTTTACCTTCTTCTTGTCTGGCTTCCTACATCTCTCTCTCCTTCTGTTTCATTGAATTGATTGAAGAATAGTCGATATCTCGACTCATCAGCGACCAGTTGTCTCGGAAATCTCTGAGTGGGTTGCCCTGAGCTTCCAAAGACGCCTAGTGTGACATTATACTCTCGTTCTACAATTTCCCCACATTTTTCTAATAATATAGCAGCTGCACTTTGTTTTTGGCGCATTGCAAGCAGCAGTATGGTTATCGTAAATATTTAACGTCAATTCAAAAGAGATTTTATTTTTTACTGATCAGTACTGATTGGAGCCCGATCGAGACAAGACTTAGCCAATATATTCTGCCTGGCCAGTTTCTTAATGAACCTCATCACATTTGGTTTCCAAAGTTTCTCACGATTAGACAACAGATAGTTTTTCTGATTTATATATGTAGAGATATAAATAGCTCAAACACCGCAGCCGAAAAAATTATGTATAAATATGAAAATAAAACCAAAATCTGTTAAGCCAGCGTCTGAAATGACGCCAGACCAATGAACATTAATGCACAACTTACTTTATACGTACATATGTATATATACAAAGAGAAGAATGATATAGATTATTTTGTCACCTTACGGATTGAAAGTTTGGGGACTTTTTCATAAAATTCGGTATTAAAATGACTTAAAGTGTATCAAAAATGACATAATGCCTGCGTCTTTCTTAATTCAATTCAGATTTAACTAACTTTTTTAAGTCAGAAAATTTATTAAAAAATGAAATGAACTAACTGTGTTGGCGCTGGGCGGCCTAGATAGCAACTATATACATGGACGAATTTAAACTTAAATTTAGCCAGAGTTATAAATTAGTCCTTTAGTTAAATCTAACTATTGATTTAAGACTGGTTTTATGTACAGGGTACATCTTTCATGTCGGTATGTAAACGTTGAATAACTTTGACATATTTTTTCAACCGATTGACTTGATTAGGCATGTTTTTAAAACGTCAATTCAGTACAATTTTAACCATGAATCGATTCATACCGAAACCGCGTGCCGAAATACTGACGCTGTACATTGAAAATAGTCGTTCAGTTGTGTTTACTCAACGTGCATATCGTCGAAAATATCGTGACCGACAGGCACCGTCTGACAACACTATTGGTGTCGAATTTTGTTGAGCACGGGACAGTTAGGGATCGTCAACATGCCGTTCATCAAACGACCAAGACGTTCCAATGAACTGGTTGAAGCAATCAAAGAGGGCATTGCCAACCCAAGTGTCGTATCGTCATCGCGTTCAACAGTCGCCCGAATGGTTGACACTGAACCTGTTTTTGGAAGCAAATTTTGATGATCGATGAAGCCCGCACTGCACAATATCTGGCGGCACGGAGAATCCACACGAGACCATGAAACGGTATTGCATGACCAAAATTTTGATGATCGATGAAGCCCGCACTGCACACTATTTGGCGGCACGGAGAATCCACACGAGACCATGAAACGGTATTGCATGACCAAAATGTGACTGTTTGGGCGGGCGTTTGCGCCAAAACCATCATTGGGCCATATTTTTTCAGAGAAAACTAAACGATATCGGTGTATGGATGTTGGCTTATTATGTCTCCCCAAAAATGCCTCTCAAAAAAGGCAAACATTCGTGTCGAAATCATCGCTATACCGCCCGAGATGCTCGAAAAGGTAATGGGACACGTGGCCCCTCTAATCGGGGGGCACTTACATGTCTCGTAAACCTACAGTATCCTTTCCTTGTCGTAGGAGGCAACTAAACGGTTGGATCGCTCTATTGGAATATTAACAAAAGAAAAACTGGATACCGCGCCAAACCAATACCAGAACCCCGCTCAAGTACTCGGATACGAAATTTAAGATCGGCACGTGGAACGTGCAGCCATTTAGAAAACCAGGAGCATTGGAAGGCCTATAATCACTTGCATGGAGGAGTATCGTCTGGAACTCGTTGCTCTTCATGAAACTCGCTGGCCTAAAAGTGGAGACCATGTTTCCCAGTACTATACATTGCTCAACATTGGAGATGGCCTAAGGCTGTTTTGGATTGCAAAGCAGTCAATAACCGATTGTGTAAGCGAAACTCGAGCTCGCTGTACAATATTGAGATCAGAGATTTGATGAAGATCCCCGATATTGTACAGGAAGTATATGATCTCAGCAAGTACGCCGGCTCGGTCACGTTCTGCGTCCTGATACGGAACGAATTGTGCAGCGATCTCTGAAAGGAGAGCCACCATATGGTAGGCGCAGAGGTCGCTGCAGGCGACGATAGCTCCACGGTGTAGAGAACAGATCTCAGGATCGAAACCCTTGGAGCCAAATTCTTGATACAGTATAAGGGGCCATGGTTATTATTATGGAAAACTTAGCAAAAAGAACACATTTTGCTTTGGCCAATAAAGGCTAAGTGGACGCCTTTATTGATCTTGTATTCAAAAAAGATGGCACACTCGTTCTGATGGTTTGATAACTTGTTATGTGTATTAATCAGTCAGCCACTGACCACAACACTATCATGCGAGTAATTCATGAATATATATATGGAATAATAATTCTTGGGTCATTGTTACCATTATACAATTCATATATTAGAAAAACTTGTTATGTATAGTACTCGTATAAGGCCAATTAAGATATACATATAAATCAATATAAACAAAACATTTTCGAAATGAAATTTTAATTGAAAATTGATTACATTTAATTGAAATCGAGAAATTATTAAACCCAACCACCTGATGATCCATACATATAATGAGCATTTCAATATATTTCCAGACATATATTTAAATCGAATCTCTATAAACTCTGGCATCATGTATTATGGCACAATATATCATATCCTCTCTGTCTCTCGATAATTATCCCCTATAATCCCCTGCCACTCTCAACGGTCTCATTTTGATTTGCGCACACAATTACACTTTACACATAAACAAAAGTACCCGAATAAATAAAATTGAAAAATACATTTTCTGTTTGATTATACGATTCGTCGTACAACTGTGGAGTAAAAATTATTATTTTTTGTTTAGTTCATTGCCTCGCTGGATGCGGTGCCGATAAGACATGAATTCGAAATCTTAGATCCGATTTAATAGTTTCTATTAGTATTTATTTTTAACTATATATAAAATAGTTAATACCAGTGTTTTTTTATTTGAGTTTTAAAAAATTTTAAAGTGGAAATTTTGAATTTTATTTTGGAAAATTTATTGCATTACTTTTGTATATTGTGAGACAAGTGTTTTGTGTGTTGTATATGAAAATACTAATAAAGTTAAATATATCGTGTGAAAAATGGATAAAACAGTCCCGACAAAAGGGAATGTGCTAGGGTGTAAGTATTATTGTAGTGTAATTATGTGCTGTTAAGTGAATTCGATAACAATTTTTTATTTTTTTTTATCTAAAAATATGGTTTCTATTTATAAACACGCATTCAACTGACATAATTTTCTATGTTTCAATTATTTTCTTCCTCGTATATACACAATACAATATGTGAACATATTTTGTTTTGATTAGGCGCGATTTTTTGACGGTAACACCTAAAAGGGAAAACTTATACGTTTATATACAGACACAATGTCATGATGAAAAGTGAAAATGTAAAAGTTCTATTTCTGAATTTGATGTATGTGTGTGTGTGTGTGTGTTTTGAATGAAAATGAGAAATTTTTGTTTGTCAAGGGTATTTTAAGGTCAAATGCACAACTTTCCATGGTTTTATTAGCACGCGATACGAGATATTTGAAGGAGAATTTTTCGAGTAGCTTAAACCAAATTTTTTTCCATAAAGGTGATTGAACTTGACCTTCTGTGTATCCTTCGTTGAATATATATATACAGGCGAAAAATATACATTGCACATTGGTTGCTTATTATAGAGTAATTTATTTAATGATGCAACCGCAATTATTTATAGGGATTCTTAGTAAAAATAATTAAACTCGATAATAATAAGCTAAAATATGTATAAGGGGTAGGTAAAGCTGTATTCGAAATATATTAACCGTGTTCTGAAATATTTGCACAAAAAAGCGTAGGTGGCTTTTATAGGTGGTATAATAAATAATATAGATGTAGCCAAATTTATATAACTCACACACAATTTTCGAGGAATTAATTCAGTCAGCTGTTTATATGCCATTAAGACACATTTTTTCGGAATAACTCAATAATGCATTTTGATATGACGCACTTCCATATAAATTTTAGTGTTTGTTTAGAAATGAATTATAGAAAAATTAAATTGGGCCATCGCGGTGTGCGTATTTATATTTAGATTGAAAATTGTCTCTGCTGTTTTTATAAAAATTTACAAATCTACATCCCCAATCCATTTCCATCTAAATAAATGTAGATGAGCAAATATCATATCTAGGTTACGTAAATAGATCCATTGCATTTTGGTCAAAATGCAAATTAATCTATTTGTTACTAGTATATAGCGTGTTCACTGTGCGTATGATAAACTAAAACTTTTAACACATAATCACACGCTATATTAATCGTTGACGTATTTAATTTCTATAATATTCTCCTTTCATGAAATACCAACCGAATCTTGTTCCCTTAAACTAATTCCTGGTAACCCTTTAGTAAACTAGTTCTAAATATTATGATACGAATATAAACGATTTTACTTTATAGTTTGTAATTAGTTGAATGATGCCACACACGTTTATTTCGTCACGTAGACCTTGATCTTCGTTACACAAATTAAAATTCTATTTGTTCTAAACTAGTACTTGTGAAGCATAAATTTAAAATATTTTTTTTTTATTTCTTCAAGACACTTAAGAATTTGAAAAAATACAAGCAGAATTTTGATAAAAAGAAGAATTATTACAGAATTTATAAAAATAAGTAGGTGGGCATCTGTTGTTAAGGTTTAGCACTTACAACTTGCCGTGTCTAATTTCAAATTATGCAGCCCCTTGGGATTTGTATGTTCTGCGTCAAAACCAACACTTCATACTATAGAGCTTAGAATAGATAGATCTATTTGCTTATTGAGGTTGCATGACCAATTCTTTCCCATTTTCCTCTAGAGAAGACACCCAAAAATCCAGTTTAAAAAAAAATGGCTGTCTTCAAATTTGTAATATTGTAAGAATTGTATAAAAGGGTACATCTTCATTCGTCAGGCACTTTTGAAAGAATAGTTAAACTTGTTCTGATTTATAGTCATTAGAAGTTCGAACTACTTTTCATTTGTCAAAATTCGACAAATCTTAAATATTCGTCATAATTTTTCAAAATGGGTTAAGTTTTTATGGCAATGTCAGTAGTATTAGACAACACAAAAAATTGGCTCTCACTGCATCTCCCACGACTCCATTCAAACAACCATTTTTAAATGTTTGAAAGCTGATGGTAAAATCAGTTCAACTTAAGTGTACACGAATGATAGAACTACGCCATTAATATCTCAATTACGCCATTAATATCTCAATAATCTGATCAATCTTATTACATATTTCGAGTTTTACTTCAATGCTCCAATAATGTTGGCCTGTCCTGATAATTTGACCAAATCCTAATCGTATCGATTCATTACAATCCATCAAAGCGTTTAATTTAATGAAATGTATCCAATTTTTTTAAACAAATAAATCTAAATAGATGTTATGTTGTTCCTAACACCTGACATTCTTAAAAAAATTGTTAAAATTTATAAAACACTCATCTCGTTATGTTTGCTATTTATATATAGTTACCCTATTATCTAATAGATGGCAGCATCTTTGAGAATAAATTAATTTCTTGCTGTTACAGATTTTAAATTTTTCTGTCTGAATAAAATAATGTATAGTAAGAAACTGAACAAAAATAAAATTCAATCTCGTGGAAGTGCGTGCCAAAGATAGCCATTCTTGACCCCGAGGTCTAATCACTTTCAAATTTTTAAGGAAACTGTTGTCGCCGAAGTTTAGAAAGTTTACAAAATGTGTGGGAGTGAGTTTGTTGACCATGAGGTCCTATCTGATCCAAAAACGGATGTTACCACTTAATGTAACTCTTAAAATGAAAATTTCTTCATTTTAGATGTATGTATGAAGTTTTGAACAACACAAAAACATTTTCTAGTTTTAATTTGAAATCCTCTAAAGCTTAGAAATTAATTTCCGGTAAAATCTCTAGATTTTCGCAATTTTCATGTTGACACTATATTTTCTAGATATATGAACGTACATATATCCCTTGAATGGCACGAATATGTTTTCCAAAAATACCAGAATTCCTTGCCTGTTTATAAAGTCAACAAAAAGAAACTCGGATACCGCCAAAACAACACCGGACCCCGCTCAAGTAGCCAGACACGAGATTTAGAATTGGTATGTGGAACGTGCAGTCACTTAGAAAACCAGGAGCGTTGGAGTGCCTCATCACATGCATGAAGGAGTATCGGATGGAACTCGTTACTCTCCAAGAAACTCGCTGGCCTAAAAGTGGAGACCATGCGTCCCAGGGCTATACGTTGCTCTACAGGAGATGATCTAGAAAATCTTGGAGCTGGGATTTCTTCTTGGGCCGCAGGTAAAGAAGGGTGTTTTGGATTTCCAAGCAGTCAATATCCGATAGTGTAAGCTTCGCTTGAGCATGAAGTGGCCAACCTGTCGATAATATGTGTACATACGCCCACAGAAACTAACCAGGCCCAAGATAAAGACTCTTTTTACAATGACTTGGACTATCTGATAGGATCTATACCTGAACACGATGTTAGGATGGTAATTGGGGACTTTAATGCTAGAGCTGGCAGAAATCAGCCAGGCCGACTTGTGTGAAAACATAGGTCCGTACTCCCGACACGAAACTGCGACCGATAATCCTACAATATATATTGGATAGAATCACCCCTTTGGCGGAGGGCTCGGTTGGTGACTATCAAGGAAGATTTTGTCCGAATCGATCAGTCACCACTGATCAGGTCTTTCCGCTGCGGATGGTTTTATCTAAATATTAAGAGATCTCCATCCTCGTACATCAGGTGTTCCTGGATTTCCGGCAGACCTATGACTCGATCAATCGAGAGAGAATTTGTGGTCTGCCCTGGAATACCTAGAAATGCCAACAAAATTGATACGATTGTCTAGAATACTGTGAGTAAGTAGTGACGCAATCTCAATACTGTGTTAAAGTTGAAAATAGGCTATCGACAATTTTCGCAGTTAACTCATAGGTGTTCAGCAGGGAGATGCTCTATCTCCGATACGCTTTCATCTCGTGTTGGAGTACATCAGCGTAACATCTTATATCGCCAGTCCAAACAGGTGCTTGCATATGTAGATGACATATGCGTGATTGGACTGAATAGCAACGGAGTGAAGGAAATACTTGATCCACTTGTACAGTTTTCAGCTTCTGTTGGACTCCCGTCCCGATCAATGAGTCCAAAACAAAATACATGATCTCTGGTTATAGGGACATTGACAAACCAGATTTTAATAGTGGCCACTACACGTTTGTGGGCGTGAGGAGGTACAAATGTTTGGGCTCTCTTATCACTCACGATAACAGTGGATATTAAACTGCGGCTGGCAGCAAGCAGTCGTGCTTTGTATCCTCTAAGGCCATTGCTAAAAGTTAAATACCTATCAAGTGCCGTGAAACTGAAGCTTTACAAAGATCGAGATCAGAGATCTGATGAAGATCCCCGATATTGTACATGTAATAAGACCTCAAAGAGTACGCTGGCTCGGTCACGTTCTGCGTTGATCCAGAACGAATTGTGCAGCGATCTCTGAAAGGAGAACCACCATATGGTAGGCGCTGAGGTCGTTGCAAGCGAAGATGGCTCCACGAAGTAGAGAACGGCATAGCCTCTAATGGCTTTTAAAAACTGATTATTATTATACATATCTGCAAATTTAAAAATTACAGATCATTTAAAATTTTAAGAATTTTGGTTGTTTTACGAAATTTAAGATTTCTTATTAAAAATGTTAGCGAAATTTACTAAAATGTTGAATTGTTCGTTAGATTTTGAATATACATTTTAAGAGATTTGATAGAAATCAATTTAACCTCGTTTCACTATAAAATTAATTCAAACTTGTTTGTATTCAAATTTGAGCAAATATTGAATAGTGATTCAAATTTAATTGAAAATGTTCACAATTTTAAATTTATATTGATTCAGAATTGAGGGTTGTTGTGAATTTAGGTTAGCGTTTGAATACATTTTAAACAGAAACTAACCGAAATTACATACAATCTATATAAAGTTTAGAGTTAGATGCTACTTGTGTATAGAGCAGAACAATCGGTTGTTTCAAGAAATTGCAGTGTTTCACCGTATTTACGATCGATTTTACACGTACCAATATGCAACATTGGTACGTGTAATCGACATGTTCAGCTAAGAAAAGTATATTTAAAATAAAAAAAAATTAGCATACGGCCAATTTTTGGTATACAATATGTTTATAATCAAATTTTATAGCAGCCCAGACATAAATACTATATATAATGTATGTAGATCGAATTTATATTGCTCCCTATTAAAACGTGAATGCTATTTTAAGAGAGCCGATCAGTTAAGTATTTACACGAAATAATAATTTTTTAAAGAGGTTAGCGTATATAATACGACACCATGATATTCGTTGTTTTAGAATAATTTGCAATCATTGTTTTGAATCTTATAAGCCAAGACAAGGTATATAAAGTATATATATGTAGGTAGTAACATACACGCCATATAATTCGCCAATTCCAATTATTTTGTGTAAACAACAATTAATCGCTTTTATAAATCAATAAATTAGGTAATAACGTGTACTCGAATTTTATCAGTTAATTAAATACACCACACGTACAGTGCAGGTAGAGAATATATGTTTTGCGCGCAAAATTGCATAAACAATATTTTGCTACATAAATTAACGAATTAATCTATGCATGATGATTAATTTATCAATTAAACAATTCATATACAAAAAATCGCAACTTCTTATCATGTTTGGTAAAATCGTGTACGAGCTGTAGTAATTAAGAAGAATTTATTTTTTATTTACTTTCGTTTTTCATACATTTTGTGTGTTTTATCGCCAATTATCGCGCCTATACAGTAACTACAAAAATTAAGCGCGCAACTGCGGTTAATGTTAGTATGCGTGAGATATTTAATATATATCAATGTCAAGGTTGCCAACAACTGACAATCTTTTTAAACGCATGATGATTACGAACAGCTAGTTATTTTTAATTTTTTTTTTTCCAGCATTATTACCCGCGCGCTATATTCTCGCCGTTCTCGGTTCAATCGGTATGGCAATCATTTATGGCCTAAAAGTAAATCTTAGTGTAGCCATGGTTGCCATGTTGAATCACACAGCATTGAAAGGAGAACTTAATGATGGTGCATCATCACTTAACAATATAACCACCAGTATTATAACTAATATAACCAATTTACTCAATGTAACAACGATGGCAACACCCGTTGATGTGGATAATTGTGCGGCGGCTGGAGCAGATTCTGAGGGCTCAGATGTAAGTATAAATGTTTATAATTAAAATAAATTATTGTTGACAATTTAAACAAAGTGTACCAAAACATTTTAATAAAGACGTACATACATATGCACATACAATGATTAATTTAATTGCGTCAATTATTTATTAAGAGTAGAACGTGTTTCTTATTATTATATTTGAGACAATTATTTGTTGTTAAAAAATTCAATTGAAATTGAAATGGATCACATAAAAATAAATTTGAATTGAGTAAAACGTTCGTTGACTTAAATAGATATTATGTGTAGACTGATATTGGATGTGGACCGACATTTAAGAGGATATAAACTTTAAGTTGTTAGGCATCACGACTAAGTTGAAAAGCGGTTAAGTACACGGCAATTAATTGTATAAGAGCACGGTTCATTTCTTGTTGTTGTTATATATTCGAATTTTTAGAGAATTCAGAAATCTTCAGATTAACTTTCACAAATTAAGAAGATTCTTGAACATTTTTATAACTTTAAGCTTAATAATATGTGCTACCGCTCCGTAGCCATGATGAGAGAGCAGAGTCCATGGGCCGAGCCATCGTTCAAGTCAGTGCAGGCTAGCATGGAGCTATACAAGGTGTATAGCGGTCAAATAAATGGATATGTGGCCGTGCGTCCTCGATTTGGCTGGCAAACGGGGTAAAGCAATGATGCAATTAAGCTAACTGCGAAATAGCCGGAAGAGCCTTGAGTCCCATAAGCATAACAAGTAGAGATTAAAAAAAATAAACTAAAAATCTGTATACAAATTATCCAAGCTTTTAGCTTTTTACCGCTTACAGACTAAAATAAAAAACAAAATTTTATTTATTTTGTGTCACCAATTGAGATGACCAAAAATACTTCAAGCAAGCATGGGACTGGTATTTTGGTATAATTGCTTGCTTTTTTATTGATGATGAAAGCTGATTTGATTAAATCTTAAGTTGATGCAAAAAAAGAGAGGATCGTTCAGGCTATATAAAGAATATAGTATCCAAAAAAGCTTCCACTAAGTTTTAAATCAATGAGTACATCCAGCGCATGTAGACTTTACATATCTATGTGCGCTGCATGTTTAATAAAATATATGTAGAGTCTACTTGTTTTACATAGAGTAGACACTTTTGGTGTGTAATTCAAAATAACGTAGAAAAACGTAAAAATGGAAGTGGACGATGGCAACTCATCTAAGACGCGACTCTCAATTAACATTTTTGAAAACCTAAATAGTGTAATTGAAAAAACTCGTAACAATATAGGAATTTGAGAGCTTCAGCATTAAAGAGAAGGCATTTCCGGAATTTATAGTGAAGGGCATTCAGTAGAAAATTTTATAAAAAAATATTCTCGAATCGAAAGGCTTGATGAATAAAATATTGTTGCTTTCAACAATAATATTTCGAACATCGATATAATTTTGGAAGCATTAAATAAAAGATACCAATTACTTAGGGATTGAAAGATCAAAGTTCGTATGATGGTGTCTTTTTTATTGTGTTACTTTCAAAAAATATGCCAATTTGAAATTGTTCGAAAATTTCATTCCACACCAGTTGATAATTACGGCTCTTATACAGTCTTTTGAAGTTAGAAGAGCCGCACCTAACTATGCGTATTTTGGGCTCTTTAGACAACGGTCGGCTTTCAGTGTAAAAGTGAATTCGAAGCTATATGTGTAAGTCAAATTTTGTATCAAATTCTCAGTAAAGTCAAATGCAACATTATTTTGTCTTCAAATCAATATAAAATAATAAACAATAGCCAACCCTTCAAATTTAGATTGAGCCAGCACGATAATTTCATATATATAATCTATAGATATGGAATCATTGTGTAATAATAATTGTGGTTAAGATTATAAGATACATACATGATACGAGTAAAATCATAAAGTAAAACTAACATGATATTTTTTTGAAACCAACATATGATTACAAAATACCATTTATGCATATAAAGACGCATAGAGATCAAATTTTATATTTTTTAGAACCCATAAAAGAGACACTTGAAGTGGTTTTTCGATATCAGTATACTTTAAGATACGTATATATTGCAAGGACGATAGTAATAATTATCAGATGCATAATTTGTTTAGATGATTATTGGTTTCAGGTTCAAATGTTGCGCTCGTCGTTATATACATATTCAACCATCGCAGTTCAAACGATTCAAATTGCATTTGAATAGCTTTGGTAGAATAAATGTAAAATTTAAAGAAATAAATAAGAATATTGATAAGAATAAATATTACTGATTATTGACTTTTTGAAATATGTACAAAAAAATTCAATGTCACATCAATAACACTTCGTTTTGTCATCAGTATTTATGTAGTATTGGTATAATCAAAATTTCCAATAAATCCAATTGAACCAAAAATTGCAAAGTTCTATCAGCTACTATGTACTAGTATCTGCGGCTAAACATGTCATTTATGTGCACGACTTTGGATTGTGTTTTATGAGTGCACGATTTGATAATAGAGATAATGGTTTTTAGTCAAAACATTGAACTTGAATTGGCTCAATGCCATAAATATGATGTACATATATAATGCAATTGAATATTTGAGAGATAAAATATATAACATCAACAATCTTACATTGTTTACATAAGTAAAATATACTTGAGAGGGATGGGGATGTCAACGAACGAATTATATTTATAGCCATCAAATTAACCAATCAATATTCTAGTGGTTATATTTCCATATTTGTGTAAAATTTACGTAGCGTATATGCGTGATTTAAATAAATTTGGGCCTTTTGTATATCAATTTATTCCATGCTGCATGTAGCTTGATATACTATCATTGATTATTAAAAAATAAATTAATTGGGTTTTCATTTTTAACCAATCCTTAAAGAAAAAGGAGTGGGAGTTAAATCAACAGTATATGGAAAGCGACAAAAATTGCTAAGCACAACATGAAATTGGTGAATTTAGAGCTATGCAGACCCGTGAAATTAGTGTGCAGATAATATAACTCAAAGAAAAATAATACAACGTTTGTTCCGTTCGTGATAAATTCTTGGGCTCTCACCTTTTAGTGTTTTGCCTAATTCTGCATCCACTTACGGAATATTCATGTTGTATAGGACACTCATATTATTTAGTACATTCTTCTGTAACATCTTTCTTGTTGGCTGGATTAACTAAAATTAATAAATTTGTTAATGAAGCTTTAAAACGTTTTTCTAGACTTTTAGCCATCTTACCATGATCGCTTTCGATGGTACGTTGCATCAAAATGTATGAAAATTCAATTCGCTTAATAGATTCAGTTAATTAAAATATTAATCAGCTTTAAATTAGTATTAAATTGTCTTTAAAAATTCATGTTGACTGGTTGGCAGTTGTCTTAGCCGAATATTTCTTCTGCAATCGATAGATGATTGATATTGAGAGGGCTACTTAGTAAATGACCTTTATTAAAGTCAAAAATAATAATAACTGTGGTCGAATTTAATTTGCAGAGATTCGAATAAATTGTATCTTAATCACCCCAGTGTGGATCAACGCTCCGATTTGTAGTTTATTTTTGGAAAATTGTTTATTACAAACAATTTTCTTTTTCGTATATTAAGAAAAATGAAAAACACAATAATTTTCAACTTTTATTATTTTTATTTTTAGAATGGCCCGTTCGATTGGAAGCCACCATTACAAGGAACAATATTGAGTTGTTATTTCTGGGGATATTTTATATCACAAATTCCCGGTGCACGCGTTGCTGAATTATTTTCAGCCAAATGGGTTATGTTCTTCTCGGTTGCCATCAATGTAATATGTACCTTGTTGACACCGCCCATGGCTAAGTTGCATTATGGTGCTATGATTGCAATGCGTATCGGCGAAGGTATTGGTGGTGGTGTAACATTCCCCTCGATGCATGTAATGTTATCATCATGGGCGCCACCAGAGGAGCGTAGTGTTATGTCAGCTATTGTGTAAGTATATATTAAACTCTAAACATATTATACAAATGAAATGTGAAACTAAATATCATTTCATTCGAAAATAGATATGCCGGCACATCATTAGGAACTGTAATTTCTATGTTATTGGCTGGTGTATTGGCCGGATCCCTTGGATGGGAATCAGTGTTTTATGTAATGGGCGGTTTAAGTTGTCTTTGGCTCGTGCTTTGGGTTTGGTTAGTGCAAGATACTCCAAGCCAGCAGCCACTGATGAGTGCCGAGGAACGTACAATGATCCTAACATCGTTGAACGCTGGCGGCGGTGGTGGCCATGGAGAAGGTGAAAGGAAACCACCAGTACCATGGGGAAAAATTTTCACGTCTACTGCATTCTTGGCAATTTTGGTTGCTCACACTTGTTCAAACTGGGGTTGGTACATGTTATTGATTGAATTACCATTCTACATGAAACAAGTCCTTAAATTCAATATCAAAGAGAATGCCGTCGTAACAGCCGTTCCCTTCCTAACAATGTGGTTCTTTTCGATGTTTATATCAAAAACATTGGACACATTACGGAGCAAAGGAAAAATTACAACAACTACTGCTCGCAAAATAGCAACTCTATGTGCATCACTCGTGCCAATGCTATGTTTGCTTTCACTTTGCTACATTGGATGTCAGCGTGGATTGGCTGTCGCACTGATGGGTATTGGTATTACTTCGATTGGTGGTATGTTCTGCGGTTTCTTGGCCAATCACATTGATATTGCGCCAAACTATGCCGGAACCTTGATGGCGATCACAAATACAGCTGCAACAATACCCGGCATTATAGTACCAGTATTCGTCGGACAAGTTACAGACGGAAATGTAAGTAAACCACATTTTGTGAATTATAAAAATGTTACTAATATTTTGATAACTCTACTTCAGCAAACAATCGATGCGTGGCGTATCATTTTCTTTGTCACCATCGGATTATACATCATTGAAATTCTTGCCTACACAATATTCGGTTCGGGCGAAGAACAACCATGGAACAAAGGAGCGAGACGAGCAATTGAAAATGGTGATGGCGCCGAAGCCACCCCGCTCAATATCCGAAACCAAAAGGATAAATATACGAAAAGATTAAACGAATAAATTATTTTAAAAAACAACAACAATTAATTAAGTTAAATATAATCAAGAAGCTTTAATTGTAACTTTGAACAGAAACAGAAAAACTTATATTTGGTTTAAGTCTGCCATCTATACTGTTTAGCTGCCCTATACAACTTTTATTTAACTATACAAATTTACTTGTGTCTTAAAAACCGTTTAATGTCCATCGCTAAAATTCCGATAACTTTATACATATAAAAACTAAAATCCAAACATCTCATCAACAAACTTTAACATTTTTTTCGAAAACAGTGCGGGAAAGAAATATATTCGACTTTTTTTATTTTATATATCAAGAATATACCAAATAATACATTTTATTTTTTTAATGTTAATTTTAAAAAATTTATAGGTAAATGTTAATAAAAATTGTTTATATAATATAAAAATAAATAATTTACTATTATTTATTGTAAGTCAACCAATCCTGTGAAATTAAGAAAATTCTGAATAAACTAAACGCAACAAATACTCAAAAGTAAAGCAACAGAAGGTACTACTTGTTGTTTTCAAGTTGTATAATGACAAAATGATATGTGCTACTTAAATTTTTAATTATTATAAAGGCTTGTATTTAATTGATCTCTAGGATTGGTTTGTGTTCACTAAAACATGTTATTACAAAATTACGGTTGGTAGGTTGAGATTTAGGAAAAGAACAACTAATGATCATTTTTAGTGTTCGAAAAAATCTTAGTGATCAAGTCAAAATGTTTTACTTATCATTTTAACATTAGTGTATTTTATAATAACAGATTAATATAATATAAATGTATATTAAATATCAGAGAGATAGCATTTTATCTATATATATTATATGTAATTAATTTAATAGAAAATAAAAAAAATTATATAAATTAATTTAAGAATTTAAAAAATGTAAAAATGAGAACTAATTTCATAATAAAAAATTTAAAAATGCAAAATATTTTGATTTAAATAATATGTCCCATGGTAAAACTGGACCCAATTATTTAGATCATTATTGAAGTCAAGCGATTTATTTTTCAAACCTGGTACTCAATTGTTTTTTAATCCATCGATGGGGTAATTCCACGCAGGGAAAGAGCACAACTAATCCACAATCAATTTACTAGACCCTTTCAGGATCGTATTCAGGATTGGTAGAATTCGTTGAGAATCATCACTTTTATCATGAATGATAGGATAGCAGCTCAATTCTCTCTGAGGTTTAGGTTTGAGAGATTGCTTGCCAATTGATTTCTTGGAAACGCATCGCCGGAATTTATCAACCCGAAGAAATAAATATCATGAGGCTGTTTCTTCCCCTTTCCCATAAATTCTGCACATTTCTTAATTCGATTCAGATGTTTCCGTGTTTTGTTAGAAGTCCTATCAGTCCATCTTTATACCCAAAAGACCACACTGAGCTTTAGTTCCTAAGTTTTACCAACAACCACATGGCCATCCTGCAAATAATAAATGAATATATGCTTTCTTTCTGAAGTTTTTAATTTAGCTTTCATCCAGACATTTGCCAATATATTCACCTGCTTTAATCTGATGAGATCAAGAACTGTTACTCCATTCATATCCAACTACAAGAACAAAAATATTGTCCAATTGATCCAGAGCGAACTAATAGGATGTCCAATGGGCAGCCTCTAGTGAAAGGCAACTCCATTCTTCTCAATCTAGGTCACTCAAATCTGTGCCATCATGCTTACTATCCGCGAGGATTATTAATTTAAAGTGTTGCAAATGACCCATTCGATATCAACGTACGGTTAAACCCTCCGTTACCTGGCTGGGCTACCTAGTGAACACGCATAATTTCATTTGCTGATGTAAGGGCACCAATGCAACTTTTCTCGCTTTGGTATATGTAGTTGGATGGTAGTTCTTACTAGTTAGAATACGTGGGACACCTACTTAAATCATGTACATACTTTAAAAAGAAAGTTATATTTTAAGAAATTTCTAAATAAAATTTTTATTTTTCAAAAATTTATAATCATGATGAGTTTTCGTTTAGCGTTTACCACTGTTATCTATACTATGTTATCTTTAGTAGAAATGTGGGTACAATTATTAATATGAGTTTATGAAAAAGAAATTTAAAGAATTAGGACACAGAATAGTCTAGATTGAGCAAAATACCTTTTCAAAGGAAAAGTATTTCTATTTGTTAGTCTATTTAATTAAGTGTTAAATTAAAATTTAAACATATTACACAACCATAACACTCAAATACAATTTGAATATTACCCTTAAAAAACCCGTAAATCTCATAATTTCGACAATCAAACTAAAATGAATTTACCATCAATAAAATAAAAATTTACAAAGTTAAAATAAATTAATTGTACAAAAAATAAAATCAGTCAAGCTAAATAAAAAAAAATCTACTATCGTATACTCTGCTTCAACACGCTTTGTTTCTCGCGTACCGTTGTCGTTTCTTTCTTTTTAAGATTTGGATCGGGCGCAAAACAATTCCAAAGACGTAATGTTTCATCAGCGCCCGCGCTCATTACGGTGCTGCCATCGGGCGACATGGCAATTTGTAAGACCCGCGAAGTGTGCCCAATAAGCTCAGCTTGTTTCTGCATAGATGGATATTTCCATATTGTTAATTGGTTATTTGCGTAACCATGAGCTGAAATCAATTCCTTGTATGTTTTTGACCATAACAGAGCGCATACTTGTGATTTTGTATCGACCGAGTTAACAAGTTGCCCGTTGTTTGCATTCCAGAATTTAATACAACGATCTGCGGTACCACCACCTGTTGCTAAAATATTCGCCTGCCATGGACACCAGGCTAGAGCACGAACAGCAGCTTGATGTTGATTAAACGTATGCAGCACGTCACTTGACGTGTACGGTTGACCAATGGCTGAAGCCCAAATATTCACTAGATTATCGTTGCCACCACTAGCGAGATATTTTAAATCGGTCGACCATTTTAAACCGCATACTTCTTGAGTATGTCCTTGTAATGTACCCACAGCATGTTCTCGTTGTCGAACATCATGATGTATAATCGAACCATCACGACTCCCGCTGCTTACCACATATGAATTCCATCCAAGTGAACCTACTCGATCGGTATGCCCATCCATCACTCGTAAACGTTTCATACTGGCGCAGTCCCACAATTCAACGCTACCGCTGTTTGTGCCTATCGCCAATACATTTCCATCTTGAATCCAAGATAGAGAACATGCATGTTCTCCATCTTCAAATTCCAGTAATTCCTTATTGCTTCCTGTTTCAGCATTCCACAAATATACACAATTTCCGAGTGCCACGGTCACGACATTGCATGAACTCCAGTCCATTAAATTTAAATAATAATCGTTTATTATATCAGGAGCATCTAAAATTCGTTCAGGACTTTGTGGAATATAACGTGAACCACTCTTAGTTGAAAGTGGAGTTTTTAGTGAGTATACAACACGTAATGGGTTTTGATGGGAATCTGGTGCAGCTGGTGCTTTAGTTTGATACGCGAGCACACGATGTTGTTTCATATCAACCCCTTGAAGTGTGTCGCACAAAAGCTTTTGTCGTGTGGCCTGCTTAGGTGATACATTCTTTTCGGCCTTATTGTCATCGGCGCCATTTTGCATTTCTTGTTTTATCATGTAATGCCCTATTTCGAAATTTGTAGCCGCCCGACACGGTATAAAACGATCTCCGGTTGGTGTTTTACTACCCTTATTCGGGGTGGGTGTTTTGCGTCCTAAATACAAATATCGAGTAAGTATAATAATAAAATTTATGTACAACAAAAAAAATTTACCTGGTGATTTACCAGTTGGTGTCTTTTTATTTTCATTACTCGGCTTTTTATTTGGCGTTTTACTGTTGTTTGTAGCTGTATATTGCGCATTATTATACGAAACCGATAATTTCGATGTATTAATACTCGAATTATGCATGCTTGTCGATAAATCACCCAACTTTTTCTGCCATCTTGGCGCTGGTCCTCGCGTTATATCGCCATCCAACGCGATCATATTGTTTATTTCATTTAGATAATTAAATTGCGACATTTTGATTTGTGATGATTTTAATTGAACGATGAACAAATAAATTTATTAATCTATTAGCTTGTGATAATCACATTTATATTTTTTAATTCGAGTATATATTGATATAATTCCAGATTATCTATTTCACTTGTAGTTGTAGCTGTTAGTTTAATTCGACTGAATAGTGTATTGAAAGAATTGACGGTTCAATGGTGGTGGGTTTTAAATTTTAAATCGTCGAATTTTTTTGTTTTTGTTATTACAGTTCGGCGCTACCAACATAATAACAATTACTTTTTACTGATTTGTGTTTACATATAGCCAAATTTATATACACGTTTATGGTTACATGAATACATGAATTTTAGTGTTTTGACAGTTCGGGATTTATTTACAATTATAGTTTCGTATAATAAATAATTGTCCACCATAAATGTTACAATTATTTTAAAATTTAAATTTTTTATTTTCCGTTTTGATAAAATTAAAATGGTTTGATGCCTTCGGTAAATAAAAGTGGATTATGCTTTCTTCTACGCTACTATATATCTATATACATAGCTTGATTTTAAGATATCCCTTTTTTTTTATCTAAAAACTAACTTCTGCAGTTAGTTACGCGATTAACGCACAAAGTTTAATTCTTACATGTTCAAACTCTTTGTATCTGACTAATGGAGGGAACTCCTCGTTTAAAGATTAAATTCTGGTTAATATAAGAAACAATTTGGTGCTCAAAAATTATAAATGGCGGACATTTATACGACGGCTGACGTTTAATATTCCAGCTTTTCTGTTCATCACAGTAAAATTTAAATTTATTTCTACTATGTATTTTGTTTCGATTTTAAATTTGTAATCGTCATGTTTAAATGAACAAAATTTTATAGTCATTATACAAATTTGGTGTTTTTTATCATAATTCAGGTATCATGTCGTAGTATTCCACAGTTTAATGTAAACATCATGTAACCACTAAAAAACAAAATAACATAAATAATTCAAGAAATTCCCAATTCATTTCACTGTCAAATTACAAAAAAGAAAGAAAAGAAAAATTATCGAGTTGGAAAATATTTATAATATATATAATTTATTATTGATGACTAAAATAATTTCCTTATTTAAAATAACGAAATAAATTATAGTTTTAACCTACACAAACACACACGATATGTTTTAATTTAAAAAAAAAATCACAAAAGGTAGTAAAATTTTCATTTCATTTTCCCTATTTTGAGACCACCTCCAAATGTAAGTGTGGAAATCCGACCGTGATTTTGTGTATTTATGACGTATTTTTAAGTATATTTATATATAACTAGTTATGATAATGGGCCAGATAAATATTTGATAAAATGTATAGTTTGTGCAACACAAGTGAAAACTAAAAAAAAAAAATGGGCAGTGAACATAACGAGGACGTGTTTTTATTTTGTAGGCGAAATTCGGCAGAAGATTTATTAGCGGGGCCGAGTGAATCTACGACCACTACAGCAACAACAACAACAGAGGTAGAAACCAATAATAATACCAGCACCAGTAATAGTGTAGGCCAAGAACTGAGTAAGGCAAGTTCTAGTAATAAATTAGCACAACCATTTCGACGATGCCCTAGTCCTAGTGCCAGCCCACACAAGGCAAAAAATTCATCAAGTGATCGACGTGAACAATCGAAAAGTGACACCCTTCTAAATGTTCCGTATAATTTGGATAAAATTGATAGTCTTGATGTAAGTCTACTTTATTGAATTACGTAATAAAACCTAATATTGAATTCTAATGCAACACACAGGATCTAAAATCGAGTAAAATTACGGAAAGTGCGAAATCTAAATCGGTTTCGGTTGAGATTAAACCGCCAACACAAAATCCACCAACGAAACAGCAGAAAGAACAGCAGTCGCAACAGCAACAACAACAGCAAGATCAACAGTCGTCCGATGTAGAACGACCTAAGAGCGTTTCGAAAATATCGGAACGGGCCAAAAAGAAGGCATGGTATAACGTATTGTATCCATCGTACAAATCACGTTCAGAAGATTTTAAGAAACTATTTAAAGACGTACCGGATGACGAAAGGCTTATAGTTGGTATGTATTGTATGTATTATGTACTCACCATAACGACTTTCCTTTCACCTGAGACTAACTAACGTAACTAACTGTTTGCTAACCAACCGTATCGATCGATGTGGATTAAATTACATGAATTTTGTTATTTTGCTGATAAAATTTCAAGAGATTAGGAAAAATACATAAGACGATAATACCCTACCACTACATACAAATATAAAATAAAATTGTTTGGTCAGTTTTATAAATTTAGGGGGCCGAACCCGGCAACAAGGTATTAAATCGTATTACAATAGATTTAAAATTACCAACAGTTGCTCCGATTTTATTTATCAATCCAAGTTTTATTTCTTTCTATTTCATTATCATTCTTTGTTCGAATATATCAAATTCCCTGCTGTTATCAGTTTCAATTTTATATTTGTGTGTGCCACAACATAGTGGAAATATATTTAAGGTATTTATGTAAAAAAAAATATTTTCTTTCCATCACTTACAGATTATTCTTGTGCTATACAACGTGACATATTGGTACATGGCCGTTTATATGTATCACAGAATTATTTATGTTTTTATGCGAATATATTCCGTTGGGAGACATGCTTATGTGTAAAGTGGCGCGATGTTACATCAGTGACCAAAGAGAAAACCGCTCGTGTTATTCCGAACGCGATATTGGTATGCACACAGAATGAAAAATATTTTTTAACATCGTTTACGACACGTGACAAAGCTTATCTCATGCTGTTCCGTGTATGGCAAAATGCGCTTATGGGAAAACAAATGCAACCACAAGAAATGTGGCAATGGGTACAAAACAAATAATTTTTTTAATGCCGTATTTTTATATTTTTGTTTATCTTCAACTGCTAAAATGGTTTGTCTCTTTTCAGGTTCATAATTGTTATGGTGATGAATTGGGATTAACCAGCGACGATGAGGATTATATAGACCCGTACGAAGGAAAACCTGAAAAAGTTGAAGTACTATATAATATTCCCAAAGCACAGTTAAGCACAAAATCGGCGGAAAGTTATTTAGATGTAAGTACGACCGAACTCTAGTTTATCATTTTACCAAAATCCTTCTTATCATTTCTTTTGCGTTTTGAAACAATTCAATTTTAATATAAATTAATTTTATAATTTATTTTTAAAAATAAAAACTTAGAAATATAAACAACAAAAAATATAATGTAGATTTATAATACTGAATGTAAATCATCAATTGGTATTCGGTGTGCTACTGTCGGCATCGCCGAACACACTGAAAAGATAAGCGGCAAAGTCTTGGAATAGTGTACCCTCTGATTCATTATTTACATTCTGCTCAACTGGACTTATTGTATTTGATATATGATCACCAGCACCGGAAATGGCGGAATCGGAAACAGATATATCTGGTTCGGATGTTTCATTATTTCGCATTTCGAAAACAAGTTCGAGTTGCATCAGTTGATCCAGAATATTTTCATCCGAATTGCATACAACAAAATTATCATCCGTCTCTTGTTGTTCTTCATGCATTTCGGGTGGATATTCAACCAATTCAGTTGCAGACGATTCGGAAGGTGGTAACGAAAAGGTTGAACTAATCGGTTGCACTGTTCCCACGAATATTACCGAATCAGATTCATGTGGATATTTACGGTCTGCAATTCGTTTCGATCGTCTCACATTTGATAAATCGACTCTGTGAGCCAGTTTTATTGGGCCCAAAATGTGTTTTGGTTGCTTTCGGGACCTTGTTTTTCGCCGATAATTTCGAATAGTGGTTTTACGTTTGGATTTCATTTTGTATTATTTTGTAGAAGAAGTTGGTGGTTCAAAAATTTTTTTATCGAATCAAAATTATATAGATTTTTTTTTGTTTGCACGAATGGTTGCTTTATAAACTTGTAACTGAACGTTTTGGGCTACTTTGTGTATATTACCGAGACGAAAATTTAGGTGGCGCTTAACTTGTTTGACTCATTGCATCAACTTAAAATACATATTAGAAAATTAAGCTTTTAGCGAATTGAATTGGTTGAGCTTTATAATTCCATTTATCCATAATATTTATCACGATTTTAAATTTTGCTCTATTGTGTCCTAATCTAAAGTTTACGTTTAGTTCGCTTCAAATTTTCATTCAAATTTTAGTTGGGCCTCCCTCAATAATATTGAAATCCATATTGGAGAGTGTTAGATTTAATTTTCTCAAAGGGTTAGAGTTTGATTGATTTGTTTTATTTCCAATGTTGCCAAGATCATACAATTACCTAAACGGTATTTTCAAAATTAAGTCCCAATCAATGTTACCTGATTGTTTTATCTAACTGTAATTCATACAGTTCTTCTAAGAATTTTGAAATATCATTTGCAATTCATTTTTTAATTCATTCCAGATTAGTTCAAAGGGACAGCTGAGTAATTAACTCATAAAAATATCACGTAATGATTCAAAATCAATATTTTCGTCCTTCTGTAATTATTGTACAGATTTGGCTATTTAGATTTGTATTCTGTATATGGATAATGTTTACCTAAATTGAGTTTTAACTGGGTGAATGTATTATCGATATCAAACCGGTCTTCTTTTTTTGAAAATTTCCTAATGCTAGAATTATATTTTATGATTAAAATAGTAAATCTAGGAATTAGTTATCTAATTGAGAGTAATGTTACACACTATGTATTTAGTAGCAAAAAAAAGCAAAATTCTGGTTTAACAGAAAAAGAATTGTTTAATAGATCAGTGCTTTCCAAGTATTTTATAAATATTAGTCACAGAAATCAAATTCAAATCTATAAACTTTTAAACGTATTAGTCATGATAAGGGAATACATATCCGATAATAGGTGCATGCTAATCAATATAAGGTTGCTTTAGTCATATCTCGATATTGGCCGCGTTATCAATAAGCAAATAGCACATGTGTATGAACTGAGTTCACACGCACATATAAACAAATATTTTAGTTCGTACATCTAAAAAATCTCCGTATCAGTAACGTATAGGCTATAGTCGAGACGATAATTATCGAATAATTAGTTAATAGCTCGCGCACGGTGCTATAACGCGCGATATAGTTTATCAATATACAATTAACAACAAATAAATAGAATCAATGAGATTGTAAATCATAAAATCGTTCTTCGAATAAGTAAAAGTAGAAATACTATTGCTATTAATAATCAATCAATATTTGGTTGTTCAACATGACTATAGTTATTTCGATTTAAAATAGTTTTATGTGCTTTAGTTCTATTATATTTTAAAATTTCATTATCACCATAAAAGTAATACAAAAAAAAACTATAAATGAATAAAAAATAAAAGTGAACTGACAATGGTGTACGTATTATATATATATTGATTTGAGAGGTCGGTCGATCATATGATGTCGAACGAGAAATATTAGTGTATAGTCGATTGTGTTGTGTCTGATTACATAAAATATTTAGTTTGCCGCGAAAATTCGTTGCAAAACTTTATTTTTCTCGATTAATTTTGTTAAGATATTTTTTATAAAAATCAAAATACCGATTTTTAATGTTTGATTATCAAAAAAAGTATCTGAATCACAAAAATAATTGTCGTGAGATTCGATGATGTGTTATGTTTCGTGTTGTAAACTGTGATGTTTAATGTTATAATCTAGTGTTTTGTATCGTTATGCTTATTTCTAAATATAATATGATGATAATGGTATGTTTTAAGCAGCGTTTTTATATAACACTAATATAAATCATCTATGTGTGATAGATCTGCTTTTGTCAAGCTTAATATTTCGTCAGAATTCCTCAAAAGGTGTATGGCCATATTTGTTCTTATTAATGTGTTGTTATTTTTCTACATTTTTTGCCATTAGCAGAACATGGCTAAATGATTTTTGTTAGCACATTAGTGCAGAGGTCGATAATCTTGTGGCGTAAGTACGTACCAATTAACTCGACTTTATTTAATGAAATGAATTTGAAAAATTTGATCAATGTATATAATGCATCACTATCAACAAATAACTTATAACACGTTATTTGATTATCAAGGTTATTATTTTAAATATAGTTCCAAGTGTTCTTTGTTTTACGTTTTGTACAACGTTACGCTAATTTTTGTAACGATGAAGCGTTTTCTTTAAACATTATTTGTATAAATTCGATGCCAAAACCCTGCCACAATTTAGTTTTCATATATAGCACAATACCAGCTGATTAATTAATTTGGTTTGTTTAACTTTAAATTATCTATTTTTGCCAATTTTAAATTCGCGTTATCAGTACAGATAAATTGAATTCTAATAAATTTCAATTTAGTCAATACGATTTTATTAAGTCGACCTTTATAAAATATATACATACATATATTTATTTTAATTAATACGATTCTTTTTATATTTGCGTTTATTTGCAGGAGAAAAATGTAATAGAAAATAAATCTGAATCTGATAAAATAGTAAGTAGTTCTACGGATAAATCATCAATACAACAACAAAATTTAGGTAAAGAAAACGTAGACAATTTACGAGAATCGCACCAATCATCTATTTCTTCCGGTGGCGCCAATCCTTCAAACACAAAACTAAATAATAAATTTATATTACGTGACGATTCTATATTATCCCAGTGTGATCAATTACCCACCGATATGTCGGATTCAAGTGATTCAGAACAAAATCGTATTAGTTTTATAAATCAAGCGGTATGCACATCGATGCATGAGGGTCGACAATTAGTGCATACAATTCTTCCAATTACTGTGGACAATTTATTTTCGCTGCTATTTCGAAAATCAAAATTTTTAGTTGATTTTCATACCCAACGTAAATCGTACGATATGAATTTTGCTGATTGGCAAACAGATGAGGATGGTAAAAAAACTCGGATTGTAAATATAACCGTATCGCTAACACAGCCAGTTGGACCGAAATGTGCTCAAGTGACAGAAACGATGGAGTTACGCGAATGTAGCAAACCTGGTGAATTATATTCAATTGATGTGATCGCTGTAAACGGTGGTATACCGTATGCAGATAGTTTTTATGTGATGCAACATTATTGTATGTCGCGCACGGTTGATGATCATACCGTGTTTTCGGTACATGCACAGGTTAAATATAAGAAATCAGTGTGGGGTGTGGTAAAAGGTTTTATCGAGAAAAATACATGGTCTGGGCTAGAAGATTTTTATACAGCATTAGTAAGAGCGCTCCAAAGTGAATACTGTATACCACCGGCTAAATCAAAAGCACGTAGACCAAGGCGAGGTGCAAGTTCACAATTGAAACCGATTGAAGATGTACCGATTGCAAAGAAAGCGCAAATCATTCCACATGCAGAAATTAAGAATCCTAAAGTTCCTGCAGCCGTATTGAGATCAAAATACGAGTCTATTGCATGGTTTGTTATTACACTGCTGCTTGGCCTTGTTATTGTGAATGTGATACTGTATTTAAAATTGTCGACACTGGAAGACCAAACGGCTGAGCGGGAGAAATTATTCCTTATGTACTCGTTGAAGTAAGTATGATTTTTGAGGAAATACAATTTATTGGCATTTTTTTTATTGTGTAAGTTAAATATTAGTTAGATTAATTTATAGCATTTATGTTAAATATTAAGTAGAATTTAGTATTTATTTATTGTATTTGTTATAATAAAGATTAGCGAAAATAATAGTAATCATCTCAGAAATACTCAGTATAATGGAATTAATGGTTTAATTTAAAATTTTACTAGTCAAGGTTTGTTGGGATCTATCTGATGAGGAAAAATGAAGTACCTTTAAAAGTACTTCGATATTAGTTTCTCTTCTGGCAATTGGTTACCAGTTAATTTAAGTGGTATTTAAAGTCATAGTTGGCAACTCATTTCCTAGTCAGCATTTTCGAAAGGGCCAATTTGTCCTTCAATAATAATTTTTAAAAATTGTGGTTGTAGAGTGATGGTAAAGCGTATTCGAACCGCTGACCTTATTTTGAAAGGTCTAATAGATGCTGTAACGCAAATAACGTGAATCTGGGCTCTGAATTATTCAAAACGTTCTGAATTTGTCAATAATAATGAATTTCAACATTTTGAATTTTCATAAATTTTGAAAATTTTTTTTTTGAATTTTTTTTTGTTGATTAATAAATGTTGAAATTATATTCTAAACGAAATTATCCAGCCTAATTTCACAAAACAGCTATTTAATAAATTGTATTAATAATATTTATCTTTCAAAATGAAATTATCAATTAAAAAAAATCTAAAATATGTTTAATGTCAAGTTAAGTTTATTCATAAACATTTATATCTCAAATATTAAAGCAATTCGTAAATTTTCCGTAAATGTTTGTAATTTAAAAATTGCAATTTTCTTCTATAGGCTATTTGGGCCCGCTTGAATCCTATAGGCTATTTGGGCCTGCTTGAATTCTGATCGCGCTGTAAAATTGTTCTTATCTGACATAAAATTTCTATAATTTTATTTTTATATTTTAGAGACCCACCAAAAACTCATGATGAATGGATCCATATACTGCAAAAGCAGGAAGAACTGCACACAACCGAAATGGTTAAATGGCAAAATGTATTAAGGACGGCAATTGATTTACTTAGAAAGGTGAGCCATATATGTGAAAATGTTGCACCTGATCAACCCCCTGTTGTCTCATCATCTCATATAAATGATTTGTCTATGCATAGTAACATAAAAGATGAATTATAAAAAAAATTAAAAAAATCATAATAATATCTAAATTTATTAATATAATAATTAATTAAAATTTATAATTTATTCTGTCTTTTGTTCTTGTCTCTATATATTTTATATTATATGATGTATGTGTTTTATATGTTTTTTATAAACTAATATTGGGGTTTTGTTGTCGAATAGAAACATTAAAACAAAAAAAATCATAAATGGCAATACAGAAGAAAAAATGGTAGCACTTAGTTTTTTATTTGGATAAGAATTTTATGATATTAATTAAATATTGACTAATTCTGTATAACATTTTAGATATAATTGCTTCATGTTTTTAAAACATTTTGTGCAAATTGCTTATTATATTTAAAACAAAAATATTTTGTCTAGTGAATAACAAACTATTCCTTGTGTTTTGTAAAAAAAATAATGTTTTAATCCATTTTCCATTTATTAGATGGTATTATGTGTGTTATTTTTAAATGTTTAAACAAAAATTGGGGATCTCGAGCATGTTGTAAATTTGCTTTGGTACCAAATATGTAGAAAATACAGTCTTCCTGATAAATAATTAATTTAAAAAAAAAATACCTCATTCATGTATTATTGCTTGTTTGATTGTTATACACGCGTTCATTATTATCGAGAAATCATGTTATTTATACAACATAAATTCTAAAACCTCCTATTTCTTCTGTTTATACTCAAATTTAGACGGAACGAACGTTATTAGAACTCCAATTCCTAATCAAATTTAATCAAGATTCAGCCAAAGTACTACAAGCAGCAACTAGTTTACATGAGGAGAATGCAAAGGATAATAGTAGCCTCTAGTCGACAGCATTTCATTTATTTTTAATTTAATTTGCATAATGATAATATATTTTAAATATCATTTTTTATTAATTTTATTATTATTTAAGCACATACATGATTTGATCAAAGAGAAACAAAAAAAGTTAATAAAAACAAAATGTTAATTTTAAGATATATACATTTATTTGTTTATTTATATTATATATTATCTAGATATGTAAAAGAATAATGAAACCCGAACACATATACATACATATTATTAGTCATCGGTTTGGGTATTGTAATTGCCTTGGTCTATTTCTTTAATATTCCTCGTGTTCTTAAATATCTTACAATAAATGGTGTACAACCAATTGTTATACTAATCCGGGCTGGTGCAAATATTTTATGAAGCGCATATGCCACAACAAATGTGCTTGTACCCGTTGCGGCCGTATTCGATATGAATTTATTGTCTGTCCATCCGACATACTCTAGAATTGGTTTTACATCTAGCTCACTGAAATAAGGAGAGAAAACATATAATTCTATATTATATGGGAGTGTATAAGAAACGGATCATAAATAATTTTTTTATAATTTACTTCGAAACCAGAAGATAGCAGCAGCCGAGCGATATGAGCGAGATACACACGTGAAATATTATAACGGTCGATCCATATTCTTTAACAGCCTTTTTTAGTTTATCTTTTGATGATAATTTTTGATTTTCCACCGGAATAGTGGATTCCTTTTTGGTTGAATCGTTTAACTCGGGTAACTTTTTAGTTTCCTGGGAATACAAACGTGTACTAATTGAATTTAATTTATTCATTTCTAATATGTTGGCATTTAAGAGGTTGGATTGCGATAATATAATTAGCCCATTACTCTTCGGTTTCGCTGAGAAATGTTTAGCGCCAGTGTAGGATTCATTTCTAGGTAAGTAGCTGTTAAGTAGAATAAATGAACCTGTAAATAAATTAATAAATACAATTATGACGATGATGATATACAAATTTAAATGATATTTTGTGGTTTAGCATAGTAAACCAATGAGAGCTCAAGTAAGCTTTAACTAAAATTACGGTTTAAGCAAATTTTTAAAACGGTTTAGATAAGAATGATCGCGTACACTATAAAATTAAGGTTTACTGCATTCTTGGTTTATTCTTATAAACAAACTAGTGTATAAACAGCTTAACACTAATTGTGATACACAAGTAAGTGAACCTCAAACCGGCACACGTCTAACCGCCACTAAAGAGACTTTTGGGCTAGAAATAATCTAAGTTGGAAATCATTGATAAAATTATACATATACATATTGAAACATATTGAACATATATTACATATTGAAATATGTACTTTGTAGATAACTAATTATCAAGCGAATGACTTGCCGTTTTTGGTTTTTTCAATGACATAATATTTACCTTAAAATGGTGAAATTATATATAAAATATTGTAAAATATCGTCTAATGACGTAACGAATCAATAAACTAATAAATAATCAATCAATTGCCATAATTGTACTTACCATTATTAAAATGACACAGAATCGATCTGGAACTAGCTAGGCGTATATATGGAAGCATCATGAAAATTCAATTTTAACTATCGAATAAATAATATTTAATTGTAAAGGCACATGTAAAACTATAAAATAAATTAATTAATTTAATTAATATTTTATTTTTTCGAATTAAACTCTATAATATTGTATAATAAATAAATGTAAACAAATTGTCGACTATCAGATACATACATACAAATTTGACAATTATATGACGTTTCGATATCGCACACAGGGTGGCATCAAAATTTTACAGAAATTTAATTTTCGTTAAATTGGTGTTTCGTTCAATTTTGAATGTATGAAGTAGACATTCGTTATGAAATTTGTTGTTTTTTATTTATGCATCAATACAGCGAAACGCATGGTACGTTTCGACTGTGAAGGTCTGATAAATGAAGATCAAAAGAAACGATATCAGTGCTGCTCAACAGACTTTAGGTATAGTGAAAGTGAGACCCCAGAATGATTGGTTTGATGACGAGTGTCGTCTTGCAGTGGAGCAACAAAATATATCCCATAGTGAAGTGCAACAACATCTTACAATCGCGAGGAAAAACAAGGCTGATCTTGCAAGAAGGACAGCTATGCTGATTTGTAGACGGAAGAAGCGAGAATGGTGGAAGGCCGAGGTTCTGAAAGTACAACAACTCAGCAATGAGCGCAGTTCGCGTAATTTCTTTAAAGGAATTACTGGACTGTACCATACTTTCAGGCCTATGTTTTAAAAAAAACGTTTTAACTTGGAAATAACAGGTAACGTTCTTGTTAAAAACGTTTGGTGCGCCATCTGTAGGAAAAAGGTTTATTAATTTGTGTCGATAACATGAAGTCACGTGAGTTTACTATGGAAATCTGCAGTAATTTAAACTCGCGTGACTTCATGTTATCGACACAAATCAATAAACCTTTTTCCTACAGATGGCGCATCAAACGTTTTTTAACAAGAATTTTTAAATTTTTACTTTATTTCCAAGTTATTTCAGTCGGGTATTGTTAATTTGGTTTTGTTTATTTATTTTTGTATGTATTTTTTAGATTTAATTACATTATTTTTCAAAATTTCGTTAAAAAAATGGTAACATTGCGTTTATTTGCCAAAATGTGGCATTATTTCGTATGCAACTTCATTTATGCTAAATGAACATACTCGTATAATGAATAAAATGTGCTACAATAAACTACAATCGGATAAAATCAATTTCATTTAAAAGGAAAATAGTTGGTAAATTTGAGTAAATTGGTTAGGTAATTCAGTTCAGATAAATCTATGCATGGTTAACAATTAATTGATCACATCTTATCTACCCACTAACTCTCAATGAATTCATTATTTTCCTCTGTAAATATTTGTTTCTGATCTTTGAACGTAGACGCGAGTTAACTGAGAAAAATACCTTCACGGATAGCTTTGTGGAAAAGTTTTAACTGAAGCAAATGTATCTATGGCATGTGCTAAATCAGAAAATTATCAAAATTCTGGATCGACAAAGCCATCAGGATCAGTTTTTATACAATTTTTATACAGTTTTCTTGAAATTTTCAGACTAATGTAAAAATTATAGGTTTTTGTATGAAACCAAGATTTTTTAAAAATCATCGCATTAATTATGTTGTTTTCTCAAATAATTAAAATCATTGTGCTGCGGCCGGAAAGTTAATAGTTTTAGGAAATATTTGTAACTCCATATTTAGCCAGTTTAACGTGTCTAATGAAAATATCTAGATTAATTTGTACAGCGAGTTTGTTTCTTATTTGATATCAATCGTTTTAGGGGCGTTTTTATATGATGTCCTTTTCACGTTTTATTACGAAATTTAGACCACCTCCCTCAATGTTACAATTTATGATAAATTTATTCACTTGGTCTCCTCTCATACCAAAATTTGACTTCAAAATTTAAATTACGATAACATGCTTCGAAACTCGAAATTTACAATTTAAAATTAACTTAAATCTATTTTATATTGTTGCGCGCTCTGCTGCATAGGACTTCAAGAACTAGGCTTTTTCTAGCTTATATATCCAATAATACCTGAGTACTAAAACTTTGTCTGACTGGTAATCCTTTTCGAACGTGAGATAAGACACTAACTATTAGTGCTCATTTACAAATTTCGTAGCTCTTTAATTTTAAGATTTTTTAACTCTTATGAATTTGATTTCATAATTTTTGTGGCTCTATAGTTGGCTCATACATTTTCTAAACTCAAATCAAATTTTAACTTAAGTCACCTTATTTTGGATTATGTCATATAATTATACAGTAGGCAGTCACATTTCACTAAATGCCCCTAGCTTATAAGTCATACAATTTTGTCTTAGGCCGTACATAATTTCAATGCGAAAGTTATGGTTTAAGTCACATATACTTTAATTTTAGTTAGGTAAACTATACATATTTAAGTTGGATTTTAAATGTACGTTTCTTCGTTTTTTCTAGCAGATAGATGAACATCGTAATCTTGTGGTATTGAAAAAGTTAATCTTCGTGTGTTTCATCACGGTGTTTTTTCACAAAATGAAATTTTTTCTCTGTTTGCCTTAAATGATTTTTCAATTTAGTATGTATCTCATCTCTTTACAAGATGAAAAATTCGTTGAATGTAAATTGCAGCCATAAAGTAACTTTTATATGTGACTTCATCTGAAATTATGTGACCTACTGAAATTTAACTTAAACCAATTTTCAGCCCATAAAACTTGAAATAAATTTCTAATTCAGATTATGCTTCAACGAAATAGTTTTTTCTCATAAAAGGGGTTGGCCCTTGAGACTTTAAACAGGATACTTGGTATTGGATACTTGGAATTTTGAAATTGGGACTTGCTACGCAGAACTTGGGACTTAGGAACTAGAACTTGAGACCTGTGACTTAAGATGTTGTAGGCTGATGAATCTTATCTTCATATTTAGTAAAGACGTCCTAAGATTTATGACATTAGAGAAACAAGACAATACATCCTCTAAATTCGATAATGCTCTATAACGGATGAAGCGGAGAGGTGATCATCCCCCAAGATCTGGAGTTTATATTTTATTTAGGGGAGGAGCTGAAATACGTGATTTCAAATTTTTTAGATAAAGTCTTAAAATATTTTAAAGTTCATGAAAAGTTTAGAGGACGTCGATTTATTACGACATGTTATAGTGAGGTTTCAGTATTGCATCGGTTCCTCCCACTAACAATCTTTCAACAACAAAAATTGTCTTAAATGTTGGTCGGAATAATAACAGTTAAATTATTAGGATAACGCTGATTCAGTATCTGATGCGACACAAGTTTTAGAAACATCGAAGAAAGTTGCGGTCGACCGCACCGTCTATACGTTGGTCTAAACTATTATAAAATATATTTTATCGTGACGATCTCTGTGATCGGCGGTACAAAATTTTTGAAATCGCTCCAAATCACGTAACTTCTTAATTCCATAAAACAAATAGTAAAGTCCATCAAAATGTAGTTACCTTTGACATATAAATCCTAGTTGGGCTAAACTATCCAAACATGTACATGTACTTGAGTACTCGTGGACATCTCTAAAGGTTTCGAACCTTTCAAACATATAACATGTACAACATATTAAAAATCGTTCAAAATCATGAATACAAAAGTAACAGTGAAAATTTCTAGAATCGGCGGCACAAAATTTACAAAACACTTCAAATTTTAATTTTCGTAAATATAAATAAAATTACAATTGGAAAAATAACCAAATTTAACAGTGTAACTTTTATAATTTTTTGAAACCGCCCCCTTCTAAATTCATCGTTGTTAAGGATGGTGTTGAAGTATGGGTAGGAACCTTGCTCCTCTGGCACAAACTATATTCTTAACTTAAATATAACAGTATAACACTGTGGAGCTAAGTAAAACAATTTCACGTTTAAATCTTTCTGTTTCTATTCCTCAGACATACGTTCGGTTCACTGTAGTAATCGAATAAGGTCGAAAAGACAGTTCTACAAAGTATCCCCTCCGTATATCGAGAGCTCTGAATTAATGCAGTTCACCCCTGGTGAAGGGGTTCGTTTTAATCTCTGCATGGCCTTAGTGAATTCCTCATTGGATGAATCCTCGGCGCAAATCTCCGCAGTCTAATTAGAGGTGACGGGCCCATTCTATGCGTCGAGCATTGTGTCGATGTTGACACGATGTTGATAAATCCGCTTAGCTGCCTTGTTTTTGGCAGGAGCAGTCTTGGCAAGAGCATTCTGCACAACCCGAGCCCGCCTTTTAGAAATTAACACATGGTCAATTTGGCTGCGGGAAGTTTTGCGAGGATGGGTCCATGTCTCTAGATGAATCTATTTGTGAGGGAATCGCAAAGTACATCAATCTCCCACCATTATCGGGAGTACGGACCTATGTGTTCACACAAGTCGGCCTGATTTCTGCCAGCTCTAGCATTAAAGTCCCCAATTACCATTTTAATGGTTGGCTAACTGCATGCGCAAGCGAAGCTTACACAATCGGTTATTTACTGCTTGGAAATCCAAAACAGCCTTCTTTACCTGCGGCCCAAGAAGAAATCCAGCTCCAAGATTTCCTAGGTCATCTCTACTGCTGAGTAACGTATAGCCCTGAAACACATGGTATACACTTTTAGGCCAGCGAGTTTCTTGAAGAGCAACGCACGTGATTAAGCGCTCCATCATGCACGTGATTAGGCCCTGGTTTCCCAAGTGATTGGACGTTCCACGTACCGATCCTAAATTTCGTGTCCGGGTACTTGAGCGGGAGTCCGATGCTTTTGGCGTTATCCATTTTTCTTTTTGTTGACTTTACAGATTGTTTTTTTAAGGATGCGGGTCGTCATCCCAGCGGTCCAACCGTTTTGTCACCTCCTACGATAAGCAATGGATACTGAAAAACATGTTTGTGCAATTTAGATTTACATGTGAGTGCTCACCGACCACAATAATAATAGTGTCCTCTTATTAGGGTGGATATTATAATACTGTTTAATTTGCATCTGGGATCAGAGCCTGACATCAGCTATAGGTTGTATGTTATATTTGGCCCCATATATGTACATAATTATACATATACCTACGTATATAAGAAATACAAGAACGAATTGGATTTTATCCGAATTAAGTAAAGATCAACCAATTTGCGTAAAATTTGTTTTCCTATTATCCCCATAAAAATCTCTCCCCAATTATGATGATAAAACATAAATTAGCAAATGGTAATTTATAGTCGTACCATAATGGATGCGATTACTGTGGTCGGAATCTCAAGTATAATAATTTAATAATACATCCATATATCAAACATAATCCGCGATTGTAAAAACCAGATACCTGTAATGTTTATATTAGTATAATCATCGACATTATCATCATCATCATCATTATTATCATAATCATTCGCAGATGTAATTTATTTTAGATAAAATATTAGCAGATTTTTTTTTGTTTTTGGTCAATTTCGAACACACACACACACAGACACACTCACAGATCAATTTTTTGATGACATTGGATTTACTTTAGTGTTTAGAGTATAAGATTGACGTCATAACTATGACATGCGCAAGTTTTTTTTCCTTTTTATTTTATTACGATTTTTGTGTATTCTTATAAAATACATTTCGCTCTTTTATCATCACAGAAACAGTAACATACGTACATATGTATATATAGACTTGTGTACACAATTAAATAGGTTTTGTTTACCTTCTTATATGTTGGTTGGTTATAGAAGAAGTTCTTCGTAAAGCGAGCGCGACTTCTTTTTAAAATAAATAATCTCAATAATTCTATTCTAAATACATTTATGTACATATGTTGGTTTAATTAAATAAAAATACTTGGCATAATAATATATAAAAAGGAAATTCGGGTATGTAAATTTTATTGTATATAGTAATGAAAAGTGAAATTTTTTTAAAGTTTTAATAAATAAATATTTACATTTTTATAAAAAAACGTGTTAATTAAATTATAAATCTGTATGTCTAATAAAATATTGAGTTTCTTTTCTAAAAACCATATAATATACAAATATATTATACCACTGCAGATAATTTTTTCCTACAACAAAGGAAAATTGTTGTTGACAATGACCTTGACACTGTTATGAGATGTGCATGAAAAAAAAAAATAAAGAAAATTTTTCTCTCTATACTTTGTGTTCAAAAGTGGTGTAGTCGGAAAGTATTATGTGGAAATATGTACTTTCATTAATTTTCACTGGATGTCCGCAAAATTCGATTGTGTGTGTTAGTTTTTAATAAAATGTAGTTCAATCATTAGTTTTTTTTATCATTATGGCAATTATCACATTTTAAAAATGTATTGCAATTTAATCTATATGTATACATTTGAAAGTTGTTTGTATGTTACCAGTCTACATAATATTATGTGGTAAATTTCACTTTGTTTTATTAAATTTCCCACCCTTATTACGGTCGACCTTGAATGTTTTTTTTTAAATAGTGTTTCCGGGCAAACACTATATACATATTCGAATTTAATATTCGATGTGCAATGTGAATTTTTTATTACATATTTAAAAGAATACGAGTCCTCCAATTTTAATTTTAGTTCCAATAATAAAACTATTTAGTATTCGTACGTTGGCCATCCATATAAAGTGAAATCATGTTGCGCAATGCTAAATACATTTTTTTACCAAATCGAAATTAGCCATTATTTTATAGAACTTTAAACTATTTTTTTTTGTATATGCAGCAAATTTTGCAAAGTGAAAGTAAATAACAGGAAATTTGACAAAAGAGCTAAATTGTGTGTAACTATAATTATAGTGTGACTAACTTTTTGAACCTGAAGTAGGTTAAGCATATTTAATCACATATATTATTCAATTATCAGAATTAAAAATGTTATGTGTAAAATTAGTTGCTGTGACAATATGAGAATTTATATAAAACTTGCGTGGTGTAAACATTTTGATAGGAAGATCGAGTTACGAGAATAATGGCTTGGATTTCTTGTTTAATGCGAAATGGTACGTTAAATTGTTTTTTTATTCTTATCTGCTGTTTTTAATGATACCTACTAACCGGAAATTCTAATGTGTGGTTTTGTTTTTATTTTGGAAATTTTCTTTTTGAAACTAATCCAGTAGTTATTTTGACAGTATTCTCCTAAGAAATTGTTTATTATTTAAGATAAAGTTGGTTTTTAATTTGGTTAGTTGACCTGATCAATCATTTCCTAGGGAATAATCTTAAGGTTACCAGAATATGTCACTAAAGTTGGTTGCGGATTGATTCAATGCACTTTCTCTTCTCCATATCAACCTTTTATTAAGATGAAGATCCAAGTATTTGACGTTTGATAGTTACGGGATGCCGGATGGTGACATGTTATGTGTGTTGATTGGTTTTCATTCGATTTTATTCGCCACGTTCTTTGTCAATTCTCAATTTTGTATCAGTGGTATTGCAATTCTCTTGATGCGGTTTGAGAAATTTTGTGTGAAAACATAATTGCTGTGTCATCTGCAAATGTTGATGTGCCAACCTTATTAGTTGTTGGTATAGATCGACTGTTTACAGCAAATACAATATTGGTCCCAAAATCCTCCCTTGTGCAACTCCCGCGTTTATGTCTTTAGTTTAGTAATGGCTTAATTATGTTGAATCTGGTATTTTCTTTGAAACAAGTAGGTTTCAACTGCATGAAATTTTTTTGGCAGACGAGTTTTAATTTTATGTTTAAGGTTTTCATGCAATATTTTGTTGAAAGCTTACACAATTTCTAGGCAAACTTCCAAACAATAGTTCTTTTCTTCTAAGACGAGTTGAACTGTGCTCACAACTCTGTGCACATCCTCTATAGTACCATGCTGGTCTCAATTCTCAAATTGGTGATCGGGTATAGTGCGTTCTACAGATACATAATATATATTTTAATTATTGTAATACCATCTTTTTTTGGCCCCTGTGGTCGGGGAAAATAATAATTAACAGTGTTAAAGGCCATTACTGGCCCCTTACTGAATCAACAATTTGGCTCCAACGGTTTCGATGCTGAGCTTGGTCTTCATACTGTCTAAGACAATCAGAAGAGGCCAAGTCGTTCTCTACATCGTGGAGCCATCGTCGCCTGTAACGACCTCTGCGCCTACCATATGGTGGCTCTCCTTTCAGAGATCGCTGCACAATTCGTTCCGGATCAGCACGCAGAACGTGACCGAGCCAGCGCACTCGCTGGGATCTAACTTCATGTACAATCGGGGATCTTCATCAGATCTCTGATCTCGAAATTGTACAGAGCTCGGTATGTACCATCTATTTCGCGTTTAGGGCCGTAAATCACACGCATGATTCTTCTCTCAAATGTAAGGAGCCATCTCTCGTACTCATCCGTCAGCGCCCAACTTTCACATCCAAACATAACAACGGGCCTGATCAACGCTTTGTAAAGCTTCAGCTTCACGGCACTTGATAAGTGTTTAGATTTTAGCAGTGGCCTTAGAGGATACAAAGAACGACTGCCAGCTGCCAGCCGCACTTTAATATCCTCACCCACACTGTTATCGTGAGTGATAAGAGAGCCCAAATATTTGAACCTCCTCACTCCCTCAAACGTGTGGTGGCCACTACTAAAATCTGGAGTGCCATTGTCTCTAAAACCAGAGATCAGGTATTTCGTTTTGGACTCATTGATCTGGAGTCCAACTGAAGCTGAAAACTCTACAAGCGGATCTAGTATTTCTTTCACTCCGTTGCTATTCAGTCCAATCACGCATATGTTATCTGCATATGCAAGCACTTGATTGGACTGGCGATATAAGATGTTGCGCTGAGGTGTTTCAGTTTTACGAAAGATGTACTCCAACATGAGATTAAAGAGTATCGGGGACAGAGCATCTCCCTGCCGAACACCCGAGTTAACTGCAAAAATTTTCGATAGCCTGTTCTCAACCTTAACACAGCATTGAGACTGCGTCACTCTGGTCGGGGAAAAATTGCACGGAAATGTTTTCCAAGAATACCACCACAGTATCCTTTGTTTGTCGAAGGAGGCGATTAAACGGTTTGATCGCTGAGTTGACGACCCGTATCCGTAAAAAAAAAAACTGTTTATAAAGTCAACAAAATGAAAAATGAATACCGCCAAAAAAACAACGGATCCCTGCTCAATTAAAATCATTATATGGTCACTGCAAAGCTTTGGTGAAAGTTTTCATATAGGTCCGAGAACACAGCGAAACGCATGGAACGTTGGAATGAAGATCAAAAGAACGATATCAGGATCTTGTCAGCGACAGCATTGATGAAGCTAATTACCAGTCTGACTCCGTGAACTATATTTGGGAGGTACTGAGAACTTCGGTTGTTAATGCTGCTCAACAGACTTTAGGTGTAGTGAAAGTCAGACCCAAGAATGCTTGGTTTGATGACGAGTGTCGTCTTGCAGTTGAGCAACAAAATAGAGCCCACAATCGTGAGGAAACTCAAGGCTACTTGTACTAGGAGGGCAGCTAAGCGAATTTGTAGACGGAAGAAGCGAGAATGGTGGAAGGCCAAGATCCTGAAAGTACATCAACTCAGCAATGAACGCACCATACTGTTCGGACTGCAATAACTGCGATTCGGAAGCAGGATGGTAACCTCTGTGTCAACATCGACGCAGTATTCGACGCATGGAATGGACACTTTACTGATCTGCTTGGTGTTTATCATGCGTTACAAACTGTAGCTGAGTAACCTGAAATACAGACTGCGGAAATTTGCATTGAGGATCCATCTCATGAGGAATTCACTAGGGCCATGCAGAGACTAAAACAAAACCGCTCATCTATGGGGTGGACTGCTGTTCATTAATTAATTTGGAGCTCTTGATATTCGGAGGGGATACTTTGTGGAACTGTCTCTTCGATTAGTATCGCAAACCGAAATATTGAGTGACGAATGGAAACTAGCCGCGATTTGCCCTATCTTCAAAAAGGGAGAACGATTGAAGTGTGAGATTATCGCAGTATAGCTCTTCTTTGCACAGCATACAAGTTACCGCGCTACATTATATTGGATAGAGTTACTCCTACTCTTAGCGGAGAGCCTTATTGGTAACTATAAAGGAGGATTTCGTCCGAATCGATCAGCCACTGATCAGGTGTTTTCGCTGCGGATGATTCTATCTAAATATTATGAGACGTCCATCCCCGTACATCAGCTATTCCTGGATTTTCGGCAGGCCTATGAATCGACCAATCGAGAAAGTTTGTGGTCTGCCTTGGAATACCTAGAAATGCCAACAAAATTGGTACGATTGTGTAGAATGACAGTGACACAGTCTCAATGCTGTGTTAAAGTTGGGAACAGGCTATAGAGAATTTTTGCAGTTAACTCGGGTGTTCGGCAGGGAGATGCTCCGTCCCCGATACCCTTTAATCTCATGTTGGAGTACATCTTTCGTAAAATTGAAACACATCAGCGCCACATCTTATATCGCCAGTCAACTCAGGTCTTACATATGCAGCTGATATATGCGTGATTGGACTGAATAGCTACGGAGTAAAGGAAATACTTCATCCGCTTGCAGAGTTTTCGGCTTCTGTTGGACTCCACATAAATGAGCCCAAAATAAAACAAATACATGATCTTTTGTTATAGGGACAGTGGCACACCTGATTTTAGCAGTGGTCACTACACATTTGAGGTAGTCAGGAGGTTCAAATATTTGGCCTGTCTTATCACTCACGATAACAGTGTGAGTGAGGATATTAAAGAGTAGCAGGAAGCAGGCAGTCGTGCTTTGAATCTTCTAAGACCACTGCTAACATCTAAACACTTTGCAAACGGTTGTTTAGGCTCTTGGTTATGTATGGATGTGAATTCCTTACATTTGAAGAATCATTGGTGTGATTTATGGCCCAAAACGCAAAACAGATGGTATATACCGAGCTAGGCGAAATCGATTTCATAATATCCTAGTGTAAACACAGTGAATAGACCTATTCTGTAACTCGTCTCCACTGGAAAAAAAGTTCCATTGGACAATTTGCTATTCTGTATCTAGTTTCGTTGGAAAATTTTTAACGCGATGGAATTTTAACTTCGAATTTAATTTTATTGGAATTTTGCTTATTTGTAACTCGATTCCATTGGAATTTTAAATTATTTTTGTAGAAAAATCTCCATCAAAAAATTGTGGTGGATTTTTTTTTTAAATGCATTTATTGTGAAAAATATATGGTTTGCTTTAACAATATATTACATTATTTGCTTGTACGGAGCATTTACGATGCTACGAAGAATCTTGGATTGAAACGTCTGAATAATTTTGACGTTTGTTTGCTTGGAACATCCCCAGGATTGGATACCATAGGTCCTGATTGTTGTGAATTATAAGCTCAAAGCCTGCATCGATGGTCATGCCACGGTATTAAGCTGTGGGCACCTGGAATTAATTTCTATGGTAAGCCGTTTGATATGTAAAGTTAATATGAATTGGTAATCTTCTGGAGTTTGCTCGTTGCATCAGTGGTAATACTTCCAATCGCCATAATTACTGGTTGGTAAATCGCTTGTATATAATAAATACAGGATTGGTCCTAAGACACCCCTCCCCTGCGGGACACCGGCAGAGATTTTCTTTAGTTCGGAGTATTCATTCACATCCGCAAACAGATCAGCCTTCTCTTTGAGGCATCTTGTCCAGGTCCCATCATCCTTTTTAAGAGGAGACACTTGCATTGAGTCATTTCGTCGCCTTCCACATAAGTATTCAGAATATTTTTCATCAGTTAGGCTAACTAGATATCTGTTATAATTGATTCATTTTTAACTTCTTTAAGAAGGGATTTAAGACTGCTACATAAATTGTTAAGAATGGTTTTGTTCTTCGGCGTTCGATTAATTTCCCAGATTTTACGTGCCCGTCGTTTTTCTCTTACCATTTCTCTAACTTCCATTGGTTAGGATATGTTAAGCGTCTTCTTATTTTGTATAATGGCGGTGCCTGCCGAAGCAGCATAGTAAATTGTTTCATTTAGTTGTTCCAGTTCGTCTTCCAACTGGTGAGAATTTCTTATGAGTACCTGGAGATTGATTTTTTCTTCCATTAATCCACGAAAGATTTCCCAGTTTGTATTTGAATTGATTCAAGTATTCAGCACTTCTTTCCCTTCGAATTACCGTTCCACTGACTGTCATGATAACCGGTGAGTGATCCGATACTAGAGAATTGCTGTTTTCAATGTGGATGTAGTTCTGAGATATACCTCTTGCTACATAAAAGTCTATTAGGCCCGGAATGCTTCGTCATTGGGCGAGTATGTTGATGAAATCACCAGAGTCAAATACGTTTTGATTTCTGCCCTGCTTAAAACAATTCTTTACCCTTTGACGTCGTAAGTCTAGGTCCCCAAAAGGTGTTTTTCGCAACAAAGATGTCGAAAGTAACAAAAGACCTTGCACAATGATATACGATTTGTAAACCAACAATAAATTACATATTACATTTGGGAAACAAAAACTTTACTAAAATACATGTACATTATTTTTTATAAACAATAAATATTTTATTGTATTACATTTTTGGGAAATTTGTTTTTTAAATAAAAATTAACAAATTTCATTTTTTTTCTCTATTTGACAGTAATCAGAGGTATTCTCGTATTTTTTAACTAAGAAATAAAATCAATCTGACAATACTACAAAAAACAAAAATTGCAACAGAAATTTCCAGTCCAACGAAATACAGAATAGCAAATTAAACTCCACTGGGAATGTTGTAAAACATTGATCTAACAGTAAATTCTTAGTTTATTACAATTCATTGTTTAATAATATTGTAAGTGTTCTAAAAAGTTAGTATGATTTTAGTAAAAACTTCACACGCGTAAATATAGGTGTACAAATTACGTAATTTAGTCAACTTCACACGCTACTGTATTATCGGTTGGTGTGGAAATTCGAAATTTGAATCTCTGTTGATCTTAACTATCAAGTTTCAAATACATCATGTCACCCATACATTTTGGGGCCCTGGTCAAATATTTCTGGAATAATTATGTGCGTAATAATAGTGAGGCAGATCCTAAGAAACATGTTTTTGAATAAAGCAAAACCTCCAAAATAAATTAAAACTTTGCGCCAATTCATATAGAAATCCATTGATTCAAACTTTTATCAAAACTGCAGTAAACTAATATACGAATATATCTCAATAAAAAGTTAAAACTTTTTAAGTTTTGTGCACAACAATAAGATTATCATGTACTTTGTGTCCAAAAATTGCAATCAAACTATACAAAAATTTAATTTGGAATTGAGAATTCAGTACATCTTCTCTCTTGTCTAGTATTCAATCTTTGATTACATTTTTTTTTTTAGATTTTAATTTAAAATTATTTATGTAAATTATTTATATAAATGAGGAATATTGTAAAAAAGATAAAAACTTTATTGTCGTCTAGTCTTGTAACTATGTATATACTTATATACATGTACATATACCAATAATAGTATTTGATGATGATGATGATGCTAATAAACAAAGAAATTGATGGAATTTAAGATATCTGTTGTTGTTGTTGTATTTAAATAAAAACAAGAATCGAAAGAAAGAAATTAAACTTGAAAATCAACTTATATTTTTCCAATTCTCGAGTTCGATTTGCACACAACGCAGCGCAGCACAATGCGAGATTGAAAATTTTACTGTTAAGCCATACATATATGATAATCTCGATTCTTGATATAGTGATCTCAATAAAAAGAAATACAAATTCATGGAAAATTGTCAAGAGTATGGACAAATTGCGTGTATGATTGGTAAATGTTAATTAAATTAAAAAATAATAATTATAAATTACACGTTTACACAGTTAAATTTTGTTTGATGTCACTACATTAACACTGTTTATTTGTTTTATTAATTTCACCATCACTGTGTTTTTTCGTCGCCGATCAAATTAATGGATCAGTAGCGCGTGCCAATGATAATAATAATGTAAAACTATAATAGTGATCTGGTTTGGGGATTCGGCACCCGATTCATCAATGCGATCCACACACATTCTTATATCGTTTTAATCACCACAAAAAGTTAAATAATAAGAGATATGAATGGTAAGACTTCATCCACATAGCATGTATATATATATATGTAAGTATATATGCCTGTATGTACATACATATATTGTTTGTGTTTCTTTTACCGTGGATTAACGGTATCAACAAGTTTCATATGTGATGATTATGATTAATAAATAAGTTTTTAGTTGGCTTTTGGTTCTTGTGCGCTGTGGACATAAGAAAGTAGAAAATTATACAAAAAAAAAACAAAACAAAACAAAACTTAATTTAATTTATTGAATATTGTTGATTTGTTGTACTGAACAGTATATTTGGTTAGTGGAGAATATTTAATTATTTATTCTAAAATAAAATTCTATTGTGGTGCCGTGCACGAATCGTTTGTTGTTTTAATTTTTAGTATAGTGCGTGGAATTTTTTTTTGGTATTTTGTAGGTGAATTTTATAGTTTATACTAACGGTAATTTGCTTAATTATCGTGTTGGAAAGTGTTTTATTTTTATAATGTTGGTGGCCCATATAATATTATGTATATTAAATAATTTGTAATTTACACCTATATAAAACTGGTTTCTTGATAACGAATTTACTTTATCTTGACCTACATTACGTGTGAAGACCAAAAGAAAGGACTGAACAATAACATCTTTATTATATCGTACATATAAGTATACACTGTACTTTGTGTTGTGTGTCGAGATGGAAAATTATTTGTGGCAATAATTAATAACAATTTTATTATTATTATGGTCATTAGAAAATGTTTTGACCATTTTAGAATAAAATGTTTGTTTTGTTATGGAGAGAGCATATCGTGCTGTGAAAGCACAACATGCTACATTGAACAAATTTATTTTTATGTTTGGACTTAAGGATGTTCCTTTTTAGTAATGAGTGTATGTGTGAAGTGAAATTTGTGTGTGAATTGAAAATATTGTGAAAACGTTTTTTTGATTGAATAGAATGAATCAACAGAATACATTTTTTAATTTGATATTCGACGCTTTCATTCGGGTTATTGGCAATACAGATAATAAAATGCCGGTTGTATTAAAATACTGGTAGATTTATATGACAAGTTTATTGGTATGATGTATGATGTTTATGTGTACATAGTTGCTTAAACAAATAAATATGATGTTTGTGTCCTAATTATAATTTTCTACAATATTTGAATAAACAGGTGTAACTTCTTTCCACGTAAAAGTTACAACTTGTGTAGAAATTAAAGAATATGTATTGTTTTAGCTCTTCTCAATTCGGAATCCTGATCGAAGTCCCTGTTTGGATGAAAATTCATTCTTTTGCCAACTATGCTTAATCTTGCTTGCCATCAATAGTTGCACGAAAGTCGGAATGCTAAACATGGTATGATCATGGTCTGATATAAGTGGTAATATGAGTTGAGTTAATTTAATATTTTCTTCTACGAGTAGTTAGGTGGCTCATCAAGTTATATGTGATAGATTTTTTTGAAATTCTAGTAATTTTTGATTTAAAATATTTGTTAATCTGTTTATTGAATCTCAAACAGAACATTTTACAACTTTTGTGTAAAATATGTAGATTACGTTATAAACAAACCTCTGGCGCATATTTTATTCAATTTGATAACTAAATTAATTTGTAGATTATATATTCATTAGTAAATCACATAATTAAGTTTAACCTAATTCAATTCAGAGATTACAAGAGGCTTTGATTGAAAAATATCGAACCGAACTCTATCGGCGTATACGCAATAAAATATGGTTATCGATAAAATATATTTGAATTGGGTGATACTCAATTTTGTTTGGATGTTGAGTAGGCTTGCCATCTTTTGAAAAAACAGAAGGAGGACTGTAAAAAGCAGGTAGTTTTGAGTACTAAAATGCAATTTAATCTTTAAGATTTTTTCGAAATATTTATTAATTTTACATTTTGAATGCATTTTAATTTCGATGTATATCAAATATACTGGTGGGATGAGTAAAGCTGTTGTTAAATTTTTATTATCTAACCATCCCTAACTTTTATAGTGATCGTAAAAATCAATATTTTAAAAGTTCTAAAAACATTTAATAATAATAATCAGTTTTTAAGGGCTATTACTGGCCTCTTTCTGAGTCAACTATTTGGCTCCAACGGTTTCGATCTTGAGCATGGTCTTCATACTGTCTAAGGCAATCTGAAGACTGCAAAATTCGTTCTGGATCAGCATGCAGCGTACTTGCTGAGATCTTATTTCATGTACAATATCGGAGACCTTCATCAGATCTCTGATTTCGATATTGTACAGAGCTCGGTATGCACCATCTACTTACCGTTTTGGGCCGTAAATCACACGCTTGATTCTGCTCTCAAATGTAAGGAGCCATCTCTCGTACTCACCCGTCAACGCTTAATTCTAATCCCTAAAAGCAAAATTACAAATGCCTGTGCGACCTGCTCTTAATCAAGGAATCATCCCTTAAAATCAGAAAATGTAAACCGTGTTTACTTTTGCTCAACTTTAAGCCACCATTTAAAATCAGTTCTAATAACGAAAAGTATCTGCCTCACTTGGGCCACTCAATTGATGGTAACAGAAGAGCAAAAATTGTAAAAAAAAACGCAGCGAATATACCCATACCCTTGTTTAGAATGAAGAACTAAATAAAATTGAAACTAAACTAAACTGCAAAATTGACCGGATTTAATATATATCTTGTATGACTTCCTTTGACCTTAATACACTGCAAACACCGCATAACATAACCCGTTATATTTCTTATCAGTTTTTTAATTGATTTTTGAGTTATTTTACTATACATTCAAGCTTAATGGAGAATATTCCATACTTACTTGTTTAGGTCTGGACTATTCACTGGCCAAAATGGCTTAGCATTCTCCTCCATTAAGATAAATTCGGGACCATATCTATCCGCAAAGACTTTACGTAGAATCTGCAAATCGAGTTCATATATTTTTCACACGTAATCGGTCTTCCATCAAATACTATGAGCTCTGTTTTGCCTCCCACACCATTATTAAACCTCCATCAAAACAATTAGTTTCTTGGATACAGTAGTAAGTAAATCGCCCTCCAATGCGCCCATATACCTGATTCCGGCTGTTACTGATGCTTAAACTAAATTCGATTCATTCGTGAACAGTACAGCCCACCAATGTCGTTTTCCATACAATTTCTATCTTGTTGCACGATGTCTAGGGTGCAAAATGGGACATTGGCTGCTCTTCTTGACCTGATCTCTGGTTTGTTGAGGCGATTACGAATAGATGGTTGAGTAGAGAGCAGAATTCACTTTAAATGGATTTGGCTGTTTTTTTCCATTTGATTTTCCTTTTAAGTTACGATACTTTTTATACACGACCAAGGTTTCCTTTCGTTTGATCCCAACTCGCGTAAACTTAACCAAACATTACGTAATGAATAATTAACCTTGCTACCAAATGTAAACATTTCCCTCTCGGATCAGTGCTGTTAATCTTGCTACCTCAGTAGCCATTAGATGATTTCTAATTCGCACCATTTTATTGTGATATTGATACTATTTTCCACACAATCTGCAATTAAAAGCAAATTAAGAATAGTGCATTTGACACTATTGTCTTACAACAAGGTCTGCTTTGATTTACAGTTATGAGATACGAATTTTGTTTTAGGTGCACCCATAGACAATATATTTCTGCAGAATATGACAATCAAGTTATAAACCATGTTTTGCGTACTATAGTTCAACAATTCGGTATCTTATTATGCTATTTTATCAGAGTTTAGGGGATAGATTGGTTTTGATACTAATAAAAGGGGTTAGGCTGGCAGGATTCGTCCATGATTTGACATGAAATTTATGATACCATCCTTAATGCCAAACTGAACCGAGAATTTTGATTTAAATAGTATATGACTTTGACTTAGTTTGATTTAAAAAAAAACGAATTACTGACCATTAACTTTTGAATTTGTTTGAGGAAGCTTCCAAATTTTGAAACAAAACCGAAATTTTTACACAGAACATTTTGCTCTCGACCACATAATTGATAAAACTAACAATTTTAGCAATTTGGTATAATGTCTTATAACATTTCACAACGGAATCTTGCGTCTGCCAACGCTCTGTTTAGATGATGGATATATGTACATATTAAATGAATCACAGATTTTCACATTCTTAAGAATGTTGACTCCCTTAATTTTAATTTCTATCAATTTCTGTAATCCTTGTAAATGCTGATTTTTTACCATATTTTCCCGATTAAACACAATGCTGGTTTTCAGCTACGGTTCAACACATTTAATATTTCCTCCATTAATATTATGCTTTTCTTCCGTTCATAACATATTTCAGCCCTTTATTGAGAATTTCAAGATTTAACAAAGATAAAATGTAATAACCAATTATAACAATATCTATATTTAGATGTAGTCAACACCGAATTATCGGAGAACAAAAATTTAAAATTCGATAGAAATTGACCGCTTAAGATTTATTTGGCGAATGTGATCAAATTTCGACTTTAATTCAAAGCTTTTAAAAAATTGTTGGCCCTTTTGGTTAATTTGGTTAGGGTGCCGTAATTTCTTTTCATTTCAAGTTCAATGTACATATATAGTTCTAGAGACATTCATATTTAAGGATATAGGATTGCTTTATTGTTGGTCTATTATTAATAATTAGCGTTAACAAATAAGCGAGACACTATATTGTGTTTTGGTAAACTCTCACCTTCATTTTAATATCGGGTATACCATCTGCCAGGAAAATTTACAGCAGAATATACCAAACATTTATGATTATTAAAATATACGATTACGTTTGTTGAGACCAAAACTTTTTTACCTAGTAAATAGAGTATCGTATGAAAGGACACACCTTACAAATAGTTTTCATAATGGTAGTTATTTATATATATATTTTTTTAAGAAGTTTAGTTTTTGACATATTACCGAATATGCTTGTTAAAAACTTCAATATTTCTATGATTTGACCTGATTTCGGTACAATTTAACATATTTGTGTGCCTGAAAACGTTTACTGAATTACATATTTTTACTTACAAACTACCTTCAACCACGTTTATGTAATAATGAAAGTAACCACATTTATGTCAAATACAAAAAGTAATTGTAGATATAGTACTTGAGTTGTTTAAGAGATAATTTATTCGGTGGAATTGTATAAAAATAAAGTATTAGCTTATTAAGGAATAACAATTACTACTGAAGATAAATATTGATCTAAACGGCAAAAGTTTAACTATTCGCTTTCATTCAAATCAAATTATTGATTTTCAATTTTACTCAAATTTTATTTTGATCGTATAGCTTTGTCAGATTCGGTATTTGATTTATATGTTGGAAATGTTATAATATATAAAAATTGAGTACAGTTTGATTCGTACTAATAGTAGAATCCAACTAAAAATTTAATTAAACAATAAAATAAAAATATTTTTTTCAAAACTTTGAGCAGTATTTGGAAACCATTTGAATATTACTTTGGACAAATTAACACTGACTTTTTACCTCTCAACCATGGTTTTATTGAAACTATACTCAAATATATTTTTCTACCACATACAATTCCCTTATTTCAAAATTGATACCTACTAAAGTGTAGTATGGTTGTATGACTCACTCCAGAGAAGTTTGAGTGCAAATTTTCGTGACATACAAAATTACAACTTATGATCCAAATTTTAAACACAAGAGGTGTATTTGCAGTACACTAATTGCTAACAAAGTTGAATGTATTTTTGCAAATGCGGCAATCTAAACTTTAATGACCTTTGATGTTGTAAATTTTAATTGTCTCTATAATGTATTCAAGTTTAATGTTAATTAACCTTGATTGAAATTTATACTAAAATTCAACTCACACTCAATAAATTAAAACTCCAATAAAAATGAATTTGAAATTTATATTTGAATGTTAGTTAAACATGGTCATAATTAAATATTAAAAAACCATGCTCATCAACCAAATGGCTGGTGATTGTCTACTATAGGGAAGTGTTCTATATAGCTAACTCGTAAAACTAGATTTTGTGGGACTGCGAGGTCTCACAAAATAGTAAATTAACAGTGAATAATGTGAAATTATAGTCCTAATGGGCATTGGCCTATTTAATCTAAAATAAGGATTGTCATTTATCCGAAAATCTATTGATCAAAGCGAATTTACCAATTAAACACATTTACCTAAAGCTGAAAATATTACGCTTTTGCCTTGATTTCGATGATTTTCTTGAACTTTAATTAATTGTATCTAGTAATGTGGATGTCTGTTTGATATAGTTAATAATGAAGTTCAATTCTGGTACATACAGTGAATACCTTAAAATCCAGCTAGGGATAGTACGACAATTATCCGGTTGTGTGCATATTAACTCCAAATCGTCAAATGATATAGGAACTAGAAATATATATAGCTGATTGCCGCAAAGCTTATGACGAGGGATCGTTGTATGTATTGTATGGATCGAGTTGTAAATTATGGCGGTTTAGCACGAATAATTATGAAATGTATGAACAATATGATTGCATACTCAGAGTTCGGGAGCCATCGCTGTATATGATTATCTGTTATTGGCAATCAAACGCAAAATTACACTTTTTTTAATGTTGATTATTTTTGAAAACTAAAGATGTTATTCCGATACTGAATGAATAAATGAATTTATAACTTATACTGTGGCCAGCTGTTCTGTTCTGTTCTGGCCCCCTCATAAACTATTTCCTCTAGTCACTGGTACTCAATTCCATTTGGCAATTGTGTCTCGATGGTAAGATTACCTTATCTAACTCAAGTTAAATGGGTTGAAGAAATAGAGTTCACTTTTACATTTTTACAAGACAGAAGCTTTCACTGTAATGAATGAAAACTACAGTCACAGTGACAATCTATGAAAGCCTGACAAATCCATAGCAAATAATGATGTTCACCATCTATCTTTTCTAAATTTATTCTATTGAAATCAATTTTTTATTAAAATTCAAGAAACCAGTGTTCGACGGGCCGCACAAACATTTTGTTAATGCAAATAATAACGAGAAATCCATATACGATTACTTGTTATTGGCTGTCTCATTATCATTTTGACTTCTATAATATGTTATCATTTTAAACTTAATTTGTTGCTATAGCTGTTATAATGTATTTTTGTATTGCAATGTAAATTTACTAACACATACAAATAGTTTGTTATTTGTTGAATACTTCACGTTAATGAATGGATATGGAATCACTAATAAAGTTTATCGATGAAACCGAAAAATTTAAATAATTTTTAACTCTCAATAAAGTAATATAGTGCCTTAATGCAGCACCTGATGGGTGAGAAGCTACACCTCCTTTTTGTGTTAAAAATTGCTTGATTCTTAAATTTTATATCCTCTTTTTGCTTGATCCAAATAAATTCTGGGCCAAAATCAAGCACGCTATACCTATAAGTTATTTTCGGCGTGATAAATGCATTACAATAGGATCTGTATGTAACCAGTTGATTGAATGTAGGAGTACATCTAATAACGAAATTTACAAATTTATTAAAATGATTGATAGTATAACAAGGTGAAAATTAAAAAAATTTAGGCGATGTGGGGTGTGAGATTTATAGGAAATTTAATTATATTAAAAAATTAATAAAATTAAAAATTTTGGTTGACAATATATTTTGTGTCTATGATTTAGCAAATGTTTGTTCATATCATTTATTACTAAGTTCTCAAAATAGCTAAGAGATGGCGGCACTTGTAAAATACTTTGACAAACATTTTGGCTATCATATTTAAAGAAATCAGGTTGTTCTTCTTTGTTTTAAAATAGCCATTTATGATCTAATTTAACTTTAATCTTGATTAGCCCAACCCAAATATTTGTAGTTGCATATATGCATGCACCACAAATATAATTACGCAAACTAATTACCTATAATTATAATGATAATAATATCGTCTATTAAAACAATTAATAATAAAACATAATGTTGGAATAATAAATACATAACAATATGTAAACACCACAACAACAACAACAACAACAACATACCTAATATTATTATTTGTACATACATATTATGTATTCAATTAAAAACAAAACAAAATTTAAAATAAATAAACAAAACTAGAATTATTTTCTAATTAATATTTCCATGTATGTACGTATGTATGTGCATACATAAAAGTTAATTTAACCCAAATAATTAAAAAAAAAAATTCCAATTTGATTAAAAAATAAAAATAAATGAATTATAAAATTGGTTATGATCTCGAGATAGAAAAATAAATGTATATCCGGATGACCAACACAACATATAATATGTATACGATGCACTATAACCAAACTATTATAACGAGTCCATATATAGTACATAAATGTGTCAAGTTATCTTTGTAAATAAAATTTTACATTTCAACTTTAATTTATTTCATGACTGAATATAATTAGAGTACATAGTGGTTTTGGTAACATAAGTACGAGTATATGTATATGCATGTACATATGTACGTAATATTTTCTAAACTAAATTTTTATGATGATTTGTTATGCTCTAATTTTTCAAAAGATGATAATGTACTCGTATTATGGTGACTGGTGAGGATCAATTTTTAAATAGGCAGAGAGTAGATTTTGCCATTCTATATTTGCTAATTATTTTATATTTTTATGTATACTCGTATATGTATGTACATAACAATATAATGTAAAGGTTAATGTTGTTGATGGTTGCATTAAGCAATTTTATGGTATTTTGAACAAACAAAGTGTTTGTAATTTATGTTTCATGCTAGTCGAGTATTGCATGTCATACGCGCATACATTTTGAGGTGAAAATTAAAAATTGGTTTTTGGAGTGAAACGCACATACTAATTTTTAGTGTTTTGATCTTAAAAAGCGTCAAGTGTGAAGTTTATGTTTTTTCTGGAGGTTGGTTCTCTTTGTGAAATTAAATGGTTCGTAAAGTATATATATACACATATAAGTTGAATACATCACACAAATTGTGATTTATTTTATGATTTGTTAAATTTTAAGCATTAATCCATTTCCAAACTAGTTTTCTGTAGTATGTTATATGTATATGTTGAAAAATGTGATGATGAAGGAAAAACCGTGTTCGCAGGTGAAACTGAAAAATCATGAGATTATACCTTATATGAATAATTATCGTTAACGAACTCGATTGTGCGATTTATCAAGATATATTAATTCAAAATATGTCACTCGATATTATTTATGGTGTATACGTTTTCTATAGGAAAATACATACATCCCTCGATTTACATGGTCTTACTCAAAATAAAGCAGCTATCCATAGTTTCAAACACATATTGCTTCTTTAATATTAAAACGAATGTTATACCCGTGATATCAATTGAAATGACAGAAACTGACATCAGTTTACTTCCGCCGTATCTCTCCAACTAATTATTATAGAAATGTTGCAAATACATAAAGTATTAATTTAATTTAAATTTGCAGCTTAAATTTTAATAGGTAAACCGTGGGGCGATTCTGGAATCAAATATCGTGCAAAAAAAAATATCGTACATCTGTATATGAATGCGGCTTACAATAAATTTTCATCCACTCTATATACAATGGTTACTTCATGGGCTGCTCAATTTCAAAGGTTCTAAAGTAATGAATACTTTTGATTACGATCCTAGGCCTGGTCTTCATACTATCTTGGACAACCTGAAGAAGTCAAGTCGTTCTCTACACCGTGGAGCAATCGTTGCCTGAAACCACCTCTCCGCCTACCATATGGTGGCTGTCCTATCAGAGACCGCTGCACAATTCATTCCAAATCCGCACGCAGAACGTGGCCGAGCCAGCGTACTCACGGATATCTTACTTCATGTACAATGTCGGTGATCTTCATCAGATCTCTGACCTAGATATTTTGACTTTATTGGATGACTTCCTATATTCATGAAAAATTATAAATTTTCACTCAAATGTATAGGAGAAATTGGTTATAAAAAAACTGATGAAAATTGAGCCAAACTGTATCAATTTACCACACAAATGATAAAACGATGAGTCAATTTTTGGTCTTCGACTTGATTTTGACTTTATGGAACAAACTGTGACTATGAGTATAAATAAATTCAAGTTTCACTCAAATTGGAATAGACATGATTATAAAATAATTTGGTCGTGATTTTTGTAAAATCACACGTGTATCAGTGGAATATGACTAGCTATTGAATCACTCAAATTTGAGCGAATTTTGAATAGTAAGTATGAATTCGGTCGTTTCACGCTTACATCTAAAGTGTTAAGTTTAAAATAAATTATACGAGGGTTCTTTGAACCTGAAGCCTCAAGATGACTCTGAATCTGAGATAAACCTTTCACATTTCCAAAAGTCGATTTGAGTCATATTTTCTTATTTCTATAATATTAATCTGATGTTGAGCCAAATATTGGTCTTAGAGTTGATTTTGACTATATGGAACAAACTATAACTATTAAAATGATTAAATTAAAATTTCACTCAAATTTGAGTCATTTTGAATAACAAAACATGAAAAAAAATCCACGATTTTGAATTTCAGAAAGTAAGCGATAGTGCTCGAAAAGGTCGCGCCAAAATTCCACCGAAAATGTTTATGGGAACGTTTTGAACTTGAATTCCGATCACGTTGAATTTTAATTACGGTTCCAACTGTCGAGTTGAGTCAAGTTTTCTAATTAATTAATATTCAATCCACCGCTCAGTGCCTTTTTTTATCGTATCGGTTTTTAAATCGTATTTTACTTTATGGAACAATTTTCATAGTCGGAATTTGAAAAAAATCACTCAAATTTGAGTCGTTTTTCAATAAAAATAATTCAAAATACCTCGAATTTAAGAATTTTATTAGAACGCTAGATCAGAGTACATTCTAGTTTGAGTGAAATTTGACCGACAAATTTGTATTTTAGTATACTTAAATGGAAATAAGCCACACCAGTTGTTTTGAGTGAGTGAAATTTAATTAATCGTTGATAAGATTTAAAATTGATAGTCAACCAAACTCAATATTAAATTTACCCTGAGCCAATATCGGCATGATTTTGGTAACAAATACATACAAAATGTTGTCAACACTAAAATCAAATTATGATACGTGCAAGAACTAATAACCAACACGTAATTTTTTTATTGGTCTCGTTCCTTTATTATAAAACTTAAAAAAACAATAATTATGTTTAAACAATAATGCTGTTGGGGTGCAGTTTCACACTTTGCCGCTTGGCCACTCGATTGATTTAGCGTTTCGCGACCAATGAAATGTTTTTTTGGTGCTACACGTCATATCATTCCATTTGTAATTGTGCCCGTACGTCAAGTACACACAATGTTCCATTTCAGCGGTTGGACTCGACTATAGTAATTGTCTGTTTGGGTAAAATATAATTTTGTTGGCATTCCTAGGTATTCCAGCGCAGACCACAAGCTCTCTCTATATTGATCGAATCATAGGTCTGCCGGAAATCCAGGAATACCTGACGTACGGGTTAAAAGTCTCATAATATTTAAATAGAAGCAGCTGCAGTGAAAAAACCTAATCAGCGACCGATCGATTCGGACGAAATCCTCCTTGATAGACCAGAGTAACCAGGCCGTCCACTAGAGCGGTGATTAGATCCAATACATTGTAGGAGAGTATCTTGTCTGCTGTGCAAAGGAGAGCTATACCGCGATAATTCTCACACTACAAGCGGTCTCCCTTCTTGAAGGCAATTCCCTTAAAGATATTACGCGTATTGCGCTCATTGCTGAGTTGTTGTACTTTCAGAACCTTGGCCTTCCATCATTCTAGCTTTTTCCGTTTACAAATCGGCTTAGCTGCCCTCCTAGTAAGAGTAGCCTTGTTTTTCTTCGCGATTGTGAGAGGTTGTTGCACTTCACTATGGGCTATATTTTGTTGCTCAACTGCAAGACGGCACTCATTATCAAACCAATCATTCTTGGGCCTGACTTTCACTATACTTAAAGTCTGTTTAGCAGCACTGACAGCTGAAGTTTTCAGTACCTCCGAGACAGAGTTCACACAGTCAGACTGGTAATTAGCTTCTTCAATGTTGTCGCTGACAAGATCCTGATATCGTTTCTTTTGATCTTCATTTATCAGGCCTTTATAAGAGTCGAAAGGTTCCATGCGTATTTGCTGTGTTCCCGGACTTGTACGAAAACTTCCATCGTAGCTTTATAAATATTTATCGCTTGCTACGTATTTGTTTGCTGACCGATAAGTTCTCACAACAGACCGACAAGTTCTCATAACAACGTATACCACTTTTAGGCCAGCGAGTTTCTTGTAGAGCAACGAGTTCCAGCCAATACTGCTTCATGTATGTGATCAGGCCCTCAAATGCTTCTGGTTTCATAAGTGCACGTTCATCGTGCCGATCCTAATTCTCGTGTCCGAGTACTTGTGCGAGGGTCCGGTGTTGTTTTGGCGGTATCCATTTTTCGTTTTGTTGAGATTATAAACAGATTCTTTTTTTTTAGGGATGCGGGTCGTCAGCCCAGCGATCCAACCGTTTAGTCGTCTCCTACGACAATTAAAGGATACTGTGGTGCTATTCTAGGAAAAAATCTTCGTGCAATTTAGGTTTACGAGACATGTGAGTGCCCCCCGACCACAGGAGTCAGTTAAGGAATTAGGGATCCTTTATATGTATTTTGATTTTGAATAATAGTTACTCAATTATTTAAGTATAGATATAAAAATAATCCTGTGCTATATAAGGCCAGTCAAGCGATATTTTAATAATTCCATTTACAGAATGTAAATTCATTGATCTGATTGGCGAGATTCAATTTGCCCATTTGCTTGCCCATTTCTCTTTGATAATAATTTTTGTAGAAATTCAGGCAACGTGCTAATGTGAAATGGAATATTGAAGGTTGACATGCTGACGTTTCGGAATTATTATCGTATTTAGAGAAGCAAAGAGAAGAAACTAAATTTTAAAACTAAAGAAACTAAATTTTTATTTTTAAAACTAAATTTTAATATATGTCAACATATTTACAGATATACAGAGCCTTGTCTAGCCAGACATTTTTGAGAGGTCCATTAATCCCAGTTAACTTCTTTTTCGCTAGATATCGAGGCCGCCATAGTTGTGTGGTAATTTACTAAGAAGTTGAACTTGACCTATAACATTTCTAATTACTACGTTTCTAATACGATCATCGGTACAAAAAACAAATTGCCTCCCTTTGATCATGCTTCATATAATCAACATATTTCTACGAAGATATAAAATCTATCTGGCATATGTATTTTCACCCAAAATATTTATGCCCAAATAATAAGGGACTCATTTTGTATCTTTATTTGATTTAACATTTTTTCCAAATTTCCAGTTCAAAATTCAGCCATTCAAGGGTTATTTGATTTAGAAATTTTGTTTTTACTTTGGGGTTTTTGTAGGAGCATATTTTCTAACGTCTGGTTTTTTGTTGTTTACGACTTATTGTGTGCCTGACAAAATCGTTTTGTACATATTTTACAAATGTAAAAGAAGAGCACCGAATTTATGCTGTAGACGGGCGCCTAGGCCCCCTTTTTTTTTAAAAATAATTTGTGGGGCTGTGAAATCATTACGATATTTACTTAAGTGTCAGTATATATGATAATAATTGTATAAACTATTTAGAATATTTTAGTACTAAAATTTGATATGAGTTGATTTGATTGGACTGTTCGACCAAGCTTTAAGCAAGTACACACTTCCGGATATGGCCGGGCCTCGCCAGACACCCTTTTATACACATAACATAAAGAGGGTTTAGACAGAATGAGTTAGACATGACAGACGACAATGACGATTCAATTCTAATATACTAGATTTATTAAAAGCAAAAACTGCTTATCCAATTGATTTACATCTCCGACCACCAGTTCAACTGTAAACATATATAATTTAGTTCAAATATAGTTATTATAAATTCCATATTTGATCTGTGTTAATACTATCGCTATTTGCATTTGAAAAACAGTTGAGACTTTCAGGAGTTTAGAATTCTTCATCGATTAAAAATTGTGAAGAACTAAATTATAAAATATAGAAACCCGAAAGAAAAACGTTAAAATATGTTAAGAGCATGATACTAATATTGTTTTTTTTTTTGTCAATTTTCAACAAGATAGTTTTTCATCTTTTTGCGAGATCGTCTTGTCAGCGAATTGGCGTTGAATATCTGCCATTACATTCAACGCCAATTCTAAGGCAAGATAATCTTGTATTCTTGTAGAAAGATGAGAAAGCACATTGAAAAATTATGTAAGAAAAAAGAAGACAAAACTTCATCTTGACGATTTTCACCTTTCTAGAAAAGATGGAAATACGCACGTTCAAAACTGTTTAATATTTTGACATATTTGGTTTGATTAAAATTCAAAGTTACGCACGTTCAAAACTGTTGTGTAGCACTTTTTGACATTTTTTATTTTGTTTTAAAAAATTTTAAAAACGTATTTAATTTTTTGGCCCCTGTGGTCGGGGGGCACTCACATGTCTCGTAAACCTAAATTGCACGAACATGTTTCCCAAGAATACCACCACAGTATCCTTTGCTTGTCGTAGGAGGCGACTAAACGGTTGGATCGCTGGGCTGACGACCCGCATCCGTAAAAAAAATAAAATGTTTATAAAATCAACAAAAAGAAAAATGGATACCGCCAAAAACACACCGGACCCCCGCTCAAGTACCCGGATACGAGATTTAGGATCGGCACGTGGAACGTGCAATCACTTAGAAAACCAGGAGCGTTGGAGGGCCTAATCACGTGCATGAAAGAGTATCGGCTGGAACTCGTTGCTCTTCAAGAAACTCGCTGGCCCAAAAGTGGAGACCATGTGTCCCAGGGCTATACGTTGCTCTACAGTGGAGATGATCTCGGAAATCTTGGAGCTGGATTTCTTCTTGGGCCGCAGGTAAAGAAGGCTGTTTTGGATTTCCAAGCAGTCAATAACCGATTGTGTAAGCTTCGCTTGCGCATGAAGTTAGCCAACCTGTCGATAATTTGTGTACATGCGCCCACAGAAGTCAGCCAGCCCCAAGATAAAGACTCATTTTACAATGACTTGGACGATCTGATGGGATCTATACCCGAACACGACGTTAGAATGGTAATTGGGGACTTTAATGCTAGAGCTGGCAGAAATCAGACCGACTTATGTGAAAACATAGGTCCGTACTCCCGACACGAAACTGCGACCGATAATGGTGAGAGAATGATGTACTTTGCAATTGCTCATGATCTGAGAGTAGCAAGCACATTCTTCCCTCACAAAAACATACATCTAGAGACATGGACACATCCTCGTGGAACTTCCCGCAGCCAAATTGACCATGTGTTAGTTTCTAAAGGACGGGCTCGGGTTGTGCAGGATGTGAGAACTTATCGGTCAGCAACCAAATACGTAGGTAGCGATCATCATTTGGTCGCTGCAAACCTACGATGGAAGTTTTCGTACAAGTCTGGGAACACAGCGAACTGCATGGTACGTTTCGACTGTGAAAGTCTGGTAAATGAAGATCACAAGAAACGATATCAGGATCTTGTCAGCGACAACATTGAAGGAGCCAATTACCAGTCTGACTGCGTGAACTCTGTCTGGGAGGTACTGAAAACTTCGGTTGTCAGTGCTGCTCAACAGACTTTAGGTATAGTGAAAGTCAGACCCAAGAATGATTGGTTTGATGACGAGTGTCGTCTTGCAGTTGAGCAACAAAATATAGCCCATAGTGAAGTGCAACAACGTCTCACAATCGCGAGGAAAAACAAGGCTGCTCTGGCGAGAAGGGCAGCTAAGCGGATTTGTAGACGGAAGAAGCGAGAATGGTGGAAGGCCGAGGTTCTGAAAGTACAACAACTCAGCAATGAGCGCAGTTCACGTAATTTCTTTAAACGAATTACTGGATTGCACCATACTTTCAGGCCTTCGTCAACCGCCATTCGGGACCGGGATAGAAACGTCTGTGTCAACATCGACGCAGTACTTGACGCATGGAGTGGACACTTTACAGAGCTGCTTGATGTTCATCATGCGTCAAAGACTGTTGTTGAGCCACCTCTAAGACAGACTGCGGAGATTTGCACTGAGGATCCATCCCATGAGGATTTCACTAAGGCCATGCAGCGATTGAAACGAAACCGCTCACCTGGAGTGGACTGCATTAATTCGGAGCTCTTGATATTCGGAGGGGATACTTTGTGGAACTGTCTTTTCGACCTTATTCGATTAGTATGGCGAACCGAAGTTATGCCTGACGAATGGAAAGTGGCCGCGATATGCCCCATCTTCAAGAAGGGAGACCGCTTGAAGTGTGAAAATTATCGCGGTATAGCTCTCCTATGCACATCATACAAGTTACTGTCATACATTGTATTGGATAGAATCACTCCTCTGGCGGAGGGCTTGGTTGGTGACTATCAAGGTGGATTTCGTCCGAATCGATCAGTCACTGATCAGGTCTTGTCTGCCCTGGAATACCTAGGAATGCCAACAAAATTGGTACGACTGTGTAGGATGACAGTGACGCAGTCTCAATGCTGTGTTAAGGTTGAGAACAGGCTATCGAAAATTTTTGCAGTTAACTCGGGTGTTCGGCAGGGAGATGCTCTGTCCCCGATACTCTTTAATCTCATGTTGGAGTACATCTTTCGTAAAACTGAAACACCTCAGCGCAACATCTTATATCGCCAGTCCAATCAAGTGCTTGCATATGCAGATGACATATGCGTGATTGGACTGAATAGCAACGGAGTGAAAGAAATACTTGATCCGCTTGTAGAGTTTTCAGCTTCAGTTGGACTCCAGATCAATGAGTCCAAAACGAAATACCTGATCTCTGGTTTTAGAGACAATGGCACTCCAGATTTTAGTAGTGGCCACCACACGTTTGAGGGAGTGAGGAGGTTCAAATATTTGGGCTCTCTTATCACTCACGATAACAGTGTGGGTGAGGATATTAAAGTGCGGCTGGCAGCTGGCAGTCGTTCTTTGTATCCTCTAAGGCCACTGCTAAAATCTAAACACTTATCAAGTGCCGTGAAGCTGAAGCTTTACAAAGCGTTGATCAGGCCCGTTGTTATGTTTGGATGTGAAAGTTGGGCGCTGACGGATGAGTACGAGAGATGGCTCCTTACATTTGAGAGAAGAATCATGCGTGTGATTTACGGCACTAAACGCGAAATAGATGGTACATACCGAGCTCTGTACAATTTCGAGATCAGAGATCTGATGAAGATCCCCGATATTGTACATGAAGTTAGATCCCAGCGAGTGCGCTGGCTCGGTCACGTTCTGCGTGCTGATCCGGAACGAATTGTGCAGCGATCTCTGAAAGGAGAGCCACCATATGGTAGGCGCAGAGGTCGTTGCAGGCGACGATGGCTCCACGATGTAGAGAACGACTTGGCCTCTTCTGATTGTCTTAGACAGTATGAAGACCAAGCTCAGGATCGAAACCGTTGGAGCCAAATTGTTGATTCAGTAAGGGGCCAGTAATGGCCTATAACACTGTTAATTATTATTATTTAATTTTTTATTATATTTACTCAGATCTTGTAAAGAAAATTGCGTAAACTGCTGCAAAGAATAATATGTTGACATACATTTTTACTACAATCTGCTATACAATAGTGGATATATTTATTTTGTCTCGCTTAAATCAAGCGTAAAATACAGAACAACGATATAAAGTACCCATGTGAACACATCATCCACATGAGCACGCACGGAAATGCTAATCTCACTTTTTAATAATTTAATAATGCACAAAACTTACCAAATTATCCTATCTTGGCTACAAAAATCGCCAGTATTTACAATCTACCTGGTATATTCGTCAGATTCTTTCGCATTTTACACCCTCCTATGTCCGTTATTAACCAAATTCATATACTTGGCACACATATGTAGCTTTATACACTTATATATTTATTCTTTTTATTTTTTAAATAAATAAAATAAACCAATTTAAATATTTATTTATTGAAATACCACACAAATACGTAATAAACACACGACCTTGACACTTATTGAAAACTAAAAATTTCAAATTGACGCACAGAGAAAGATAGAAAACACGTCTTTCTTCGTCGACGTCGACTGTTTGCGGCCGACTAGAATATTTTAGTACTAAAATGTGGTGGCATGGCAGCATGTTGAAATAACTAGTACTAAAATGACGACGTTCATCGAAAGCAATAGTACGAAAATTTACCCGGCAAATAAGGCATACCAAAAATTGAATTATAGGCGATATATTTTTTTTAAAGCCTAAATGTAGATAATTGACATATTTAACATGTTTTGTATTGCTTGCGTACACACTACACAGACGAAATGTCACAAATATACAAATCACTGACCCATGCTAATAATTTACATTATTGATATAAACGTAAAGTCAATAATGATGATGTGGCAAATTATCAAGGAATTGGAATACTTTCGAGCATTCCTATGCTCTTTGACTCATATTTATTGGCACATGTTAAAATTTCTTCTTTCCGGATCGCTCCACCACTACTAATTTAGTACTATTTTAAAATAGTTTAATTAAACACACGAGATTAATCAAATCAATGTTATCTCAAAGAGTCCACAGGGTTTCGATGTATCGAAATTTTTTGGGGTATAGTGGAAAGAGTACTGAAGTGCAAAAGTCACACCGGCAGTTATGCCAGAAATAGGGAGCATCAAACAACATGTGCGTGATTTTATCCGTATAATAACGAAATCTATAGAGGTGATTTGTGCAAAAATTAAAAAAACTCAATAAATTCAATTTAATCGTATGGACACTTTATTATCATTGGAAAGAACATTTCTTGCCAATTATTTTTTAAAGATTACTTCTTGCAAATGATGGCCGCAACTGCGATGGTCCCTTTCTCAAGGTCCAATTTTTGATGAAACGTTCGAGAATATCGAATGGTATTTGGCGAATGACACGCGTAATGTTAGCTTTCAATACCTAAAATCTAGCTGGTTTATTCACATAGACTTTGGACATTGCGTAGCCCCAAAGTAAAGAGTTTAGAGGTATCAGACGATCTAAATAGCCAATTCAACGATCCGAACCGTGAAATTAATTGGTCGCCAACATGATTTTTAATAAGTACATTGCCTCGCGCGCTATATGGCAAGTAACGCCAACTTCTTAGAACCAAATGTCGTGGAGGTCGGGCTTCAATTTCAGGCAGCAAATATTCCGTTACCATAGTGCAATAACGAGCACTATTCACAGGTACGTCGCGGGGCCATCTTCTTTTTTGAAGAAATATGAGCGAATGATTTCACAGGCGCATAAACCACACCAAACCGTCTATTTAGTCACGCATCATCCAATACTGTAAACTGAGATTCAAACTTTTTGATGGTATTCCAAATAGTGGTCCCGACAGGCCAATTATGTCAACCGTAACTTGGTCTAAGAGCACGCAACACATTCCTCACAGAACATTGATGATAGTTTGATGATAGTTTGAAACTATACATGCGCGTCATTTGTGAAAAAGAAACAAATGAAAAAATCACCTCTAGATGAACGCTTTTACAAAATACTCCCACGAACTGGCGCTTTCGATTTCAAATCGCTAAAATATTGTAGGTTGTTGACATTATTTTAATTGTCAACGTAACGTTTGTCCCTGCCAAGTAAACAACTTTATATAGGATAACAATATTTGCTAGGAAATATACAGGATTTCCTGATTTTCTTGGGAATCCTAGGAAGCGGACACCATAATGATATATACCAAGATGTCTTAAGGTCTAACCTTTTTGGACAATATTTCAATTTTGGAAAAATTAGGGGATTAGCGGGTTTAGGACAACTATGTTTAGTATGACGTCATGTATCTCGATTATATGATTTTTCCTAATTTTCTTGGGAAAATCCTAGAAAGCGGACGAATACATCATGCTTATATGATAAAATTCGTTATATCGAAACATAATATCTATTTTGCTTTGCACACTAATACATATATATAAGAGGAAATTGTTTTTATTGTTTTTTAGAACAGATTTAGGACAAATTTCCTTTACGTCAAGAAAAACTATATTTCTATTGGTCAATTTATCTGAAATGAATTTAGTACTGGCAGTCAAATTAAAAGTGATAGCATATATGCTCATATGGTCAAATGTTCAGATTTCGTTAGACCCAACCAATCAGTCAGATAAAATATCTCTGGCCTTAGTGACAACAACACAACAGATTTCATATGTGGTAGCTATAAACATTTCTAAAAGTAATGGGGCCCAAACACCGGAGCTTCCCAATTACTCATGATAATTTGTTTTTGATGAGGGGATATCAAAGATGTTGTATCTTCTATAATACGAAAATCTAAGCACCATATACGCTGTTGATCAGACACAAATTCTGCGTTCAAATTGCAATCGTATACATTTATCGGTCACACCATATACAAATTCTAATTCAATTTAATTATTAATGACTGTATAGTATTCATAAAATGGGTCTGGAACATGTTATAGTACCTAAAAATATTTAAAGGGGTCTAATTTGAATATATATACGATTTTATATTGTATTATTTAATGATATTTTCTATATATGCTCATTTTAAAATCACACACGATGGTATTTATGTTAAACATGACTAAAATAGGTTTAACTTGTTATTTTTTTATTTTTACCCTACAAACATATAATTTAATCTGATTAAATTATAATTTTACAACCAAACAAAAAAATATCTAAGAATAGATAACGAAACCGAAAAGTAGAAAATGATTACATTAATAATGATGCTGCTGATAAAGATGCGGATGGAACGTATGCCCTACTCCAGTGTTATCGACCTCCAAAAATTTTAATAATTTTCAACGTGATAATTATAACTCTTTTTTATTGGCGCTTGATTTATGTTTGTTGTAAATGAAAGAAAATCGCATAATTACATAACTCAACATAATATAGTTTTTCAACTGTTATTTATTTACAAAAAAAACTACATAACTCCCATGACTCCTAAAATTTTAACAATTAAAATAATAATTTAAACTTTTATTACAAAAGAGTATTGCTAATTATTGCACAGTGACTAAATCACATACATACATCTCTACATATGTAAACGAAGACAGTCGAGTAGGTGTATAGTTATAAATAATAATTTATAGTTTTAAAATTTGTTAAGTTCTCTAAAATTAATTGCCAAATTATAATTTTGTTGTTGTTGTTATAAAATGATTACAATTGAATTAATTATTCTCTTATGTATAGTTAACTTTTATTAAATTTTTTTGTTTACAATAATTGCATAGGGAAATGGAACAGATTTAATAGCTGTTATTATATAAACTGTGTGTGTGTGCGCTCTTCAAATGGGTGATTAACTGATTACAAACTATGTACATTATTATATATGTATAAATTAAATGGGATGTGGTGTGGTTTGTGATTTACCCTGCTTCCACTATACCATGATGCAATATAATTTAAATAATTTTATAATTTAATTTAATTTTTTTTTTTTTTTAGTTTAAACCAAGATGCATTATTGGATATACGGGTGGTTTTCATGTGTGGTTTTAATATCATCGACCGTATCGAATGCTGTAAATTTCGGTGGTTTCCCAGCGGCAAATGTCACCGAATACACAAACTATGATGATGGTGATTTTAAGGGGCGCGCCTACGTACCGGATACACAATTTTTAGATTTTGTCTATCACAATCATGAAGAATTAACAAAATTTCTACGGTAGGTTATTACCGGTAGGTAGTAATGTATATAACTACTTGTATAAATAAATAAAAATGGTTTTAATTAATTATATAAAAAAAATTATGTGCAACGTTATTTTTCCAGCTCGACCAGCGCTAAATATCCAAATTTGACGGCACTGTATTCGATTGGCAAATCTGTACAGGGACGTGATTTATGGGTGATGGTTGTGTCCGCCTCCCCATATGAGCACATGATTGGCAAACCGGACGTTAAATATATCGCGAATATACACGGGAATGAACCGGTCGGGCGAGAATTAATGTTACACTTAATACAATATTTAATCACGAGCTACACATCAGATCCGTATATTAAATGGCTTTTGGATAATACACGGATTCATATACTGCCTTCATTAAATCCGGATGGTTATTCAATTTCGCAGGAAGGCTCGTGCGATGGTGGTAAAGGACGGTATAATTCGCGTGGCTACGATTTGAATCGTAATTTCCCCGATCACTTTAAACAAAATAACAAACGTGGACAGCCCGAGACGGATGCGATTAAGGAGTGGATATCGAAAATTCAATTCGTACTCAGTGGATCGTTACATGGAGGTGCTTTGGTCGCCAGTTATCCATACGATAATACGCCACATACTAGTAAGTTTTGAAATGTTTATGAAGTTGTTTTGACCTTTAGACATGCTTTGGTTGGAGGGTGGAATTTTAGCTCTTAAACTATATATATTTATTTGATCTCTAATATTTCTCTGATAAGTTGTATTCCTTTATTTTCCTGCTTCTCACAAACTAACACGTACATATAAAAAAAAATCAAATCTATAATATTTTGTAAGAGATATGTAGATCATCAGTTACATGTTCCAGTAAGTATTTAAAATCTAACCTGTACTAATTCATTTTTTTTTACTTCGGGCGAGGTGTGATCTTACAAACGCAAGGATCATATTGCTGAGGCGTTCACAGATGCAAGAAAATCTAAGATGAGGTCTCGGTTTTGAAGTTTTGGAGGCTAATAAATTTCCAAGGGCCTCTCAAAGTTACGAAAGGTTTACTTAATAGTTCCGCTGACACCAAAAAAATAAAAACTTTTCGGTTATAGCTGATATTCAGGATATCAAAATATATTATTGATTTTTCTCTTAAAATTTTGATGCACACACAGTTTGACGTTTACAATTCCAAATTTTTTTAAAGCTTTTAAATTTTATAATTCGAACAATTTCGAAACCGAATTTCTGTAAATATTTAAAAGTTAGCAATAAGTATTAGAAAATTTCCCAAATAATGTCCAACCTGAACAGAATAATATTTAGTTGATTTTAAATTTTATTTTAGTTGAATGTTGATGAAGGTTGCTATATACCAATCCCAATCTCTTGCCAAGTTTGTTCGATAAGTGAGAAAGATATTATAGGGCTGAAGTTGAATATCTTTTGGGTTCAAAAAATATTTTAATTTTTTTTTTAAAGAGTTAATCTTAGAAATTACAATACACAACAGTTTCAGTTTGAATAAAGTTGTCATTGAGCCTCAGACCAAGTAGGATTCAACATGATAGTTCATGAGGGGGTTAAAAGAGAATTTAAAAAAATCCTTCTAGATTCCCAAATTTCAATACGATCATCGGTAAAAAAATTATTTCTTGCATTCCTTCATACTTCCTTTGAACCCAATTTATAAAAGTGTTAAAAAATTCTATCTGTACGTGGACTTATTTTAGCAGTTCCGTATAATTTTAAATCTTAATACTATTTTTAACCGAATTTACCGAACATTTGTTCCAAAAAAGAACAGTCATTCCCAAAGTAGGACGTCTGGCATGCCAAATTTGTAACGTGGGACCGCTGTGTTTTACTAATATTACAAATTTTGCATGAGATCTCGGAGAAGTTTTCAGAGACGAGCCATTAAGTATTTCACTTTATTTTGCGGTTGGCAGCTCTGGAGCCCTACTATAATATTTGCATACTAGTTTCGACGGCTATCGTTTTACTATAGGCAAAGGACGAAAAAAGAAAACAATATTACAAATTTACTATTGTCTATAGTTTTCTTCCTTTGTCTACTAAAGCAAAACGATAGCCGTCGAAAACAGTAGGTAAATTGCATAGTAAGGCCCTGGTTTACTTATAGATGCCACATTAATCGCTAAATCGGACCGGATTGGCTTGTCAGATCTTGCGATTTTTCACTGGCCGCCGAATTGAACTGTTAAGCTGAAGAATGACATCTGACGAGCAGTGCCGAATTAAGGGTACTTCGGTCTTTGGGCTCAGTCTTAAATAAAGAGTTCCTTAACAAATTTCTACCAAAAATCATGAACTATACCGTGCTCATCCAACATGTTGAATTAATTTGGATTGGATATCCGATTTAATTCGAATCCCTTTTGCATCGTGACTCTATTGGAATTCTAACCCGGAACCACCCGATTCAAACGTCACAGCTTTAACCAAATTGTGCCATTTGCTAGGTGTAATCCGAAATTTTCTATAAATCATGTTAATTTCGATTGAAAATTGAAAATGAAAAATTCCTCTAGAAAAAGTTTTTGAATTTCAAATATTGGAAAAAGCTGGAAAATTCGATTCGCTAGAATCGTATACGTGATGTTCGGTTTCGAATTGTAAAATTTAATTAAGGAATTGTGAATTGCTGTGAATTGGTAAACTTTCAAAATTGTTAGTTTTGTTTTTCTTAAACTTTTGACCTACAAATTGCCAAGAGTTCAACCACGTCTGACTTATAAGTATATACGTACGGTACATCTTCGATTATTTGAAACGAATTTCTGATGAAACCTTTTCATATAAATTCAATGTCGTGGGTTGAACTGTCGTTTCGCACTTTTCCAATGATCGTGCTTTTTTGGCAATCATCATGAAAATGTGGAACAAGATATTTCATTTCACTTCTAAATCCTTCCTCACCTATACAACACAATTGGCAAATGATTGCTTTTTCTAAAAAAAGCTTTGAAAACACAAAATCAACTAAAAATTAAGGTTAGGTTAAGTTAGGTTAGTGTGGCTGCTACGGCATACTTATAGACCAGTGACGATCCATTGTGATACTACAGGATCTTACTTCCATATTACCTTTATTTGAACCAGTTAGAGCAACTTATGTAGCCTAATATATCTCGTACTTTACAGTTTTTGAGATCAGAGATGCTGTCCATTAAGAAGCTACCCATATGTTTATGCCTTCTGTGTACTAAAGCCGGACATGAGCATAGGAAGTGGACATAAGTCTCTTCTTCGTTCATACAGCTTCTGTAAAAACATTTGCTTCTAGACTTAGCTTCCTCGCATGTTCTCCAAGTCTCTTTTTTAAGCGCTGTCTTGAGCGCCTTAATAGAGTTCCCCAAATTTTTCCTTTCCGTTAGTAGTTGGAGAGTTGTACCATACCTAGCTAGTTCGTCTGCTCTTCAGTTCCCCGTGACGTTGGAAATGCTCACTCATCTCATTTAGAGACAAGTGGCAACCCAACGTCACTCTTAATGTCAGAGAAACTGATTCCAGCGACTTGATTGCCGCTTGAATGTCCACAAAAATTGTCATATCAATTGAGGATACCACGAATAAGACCGCCTTATTCGCTATCACCTCTGCTTTGTACTAAACTTTAAATAAATTTTAAAATTTAACTAAAATTCCGTCAAAAATATCCGTAAAATTCTGAGAAATATACTAAAGTTTAATACATTTTACAAAATTTAAAATCTTCTTAATTTTAAAAAATTGTAACCTTGAAAAGATTAGCGGAGAATACATTGCTTAAAATTGATACATTTCAAATATTTTCAATTTTTCTAAAATTCATGGCGAATTATAATTCAATCCGTTGAAAGTTGATTCATCGAAGTTCTGGGACGTGAACGGTTGGGTATTATTTCGAAAATCTCGACAATTTTGTTTACATTTTTTATAATTCGAGTGATATTTCGTAATCCGCGATGCCATTTTAAAATTTCGAATGAAAATTTAAACGCAAAATTACGGTTACCTTTTTTGAAATTTGTAAATTTTGAATATTGCAGATATATTTCCGCCAAATTTTCAAAATTCAACAGTAATTTTAGATTTCATTTTCAGTTTTCAGTATCGTATAAATACGTAAAAATAAGTTTCGAAACTTTTCGAATTTTAAAATATAATTAAGAATGTTAAAAGCATTAAAATAGTTTGATTTCTCAAAATTAGAAAACTCATCACATTCAGACTCATTGAAAATTTCGTCAAAAGCACCAGATCCTCCATGCTTAGCAAATTACGAAAATGATACTAATCAAGTAAAATTGAGTTAGCGTCCATAGACGTGGTAAAATTTACCTCTGCCTGAGGTCAAGGGGATCCAATATTTCTCTGAATATGTGTAGTTAGTTAGTTTGGAGTGGCTGCCAGACATGGACATATACGCGTCATCTATTAAACTCTACGTCGACGTGTCGACAACCCGTAGACAACGTAGACAATTCGTAGAAAATGTCGATAATGTAGACGATGCTAGAGTGTTTTCCTTAGTTCACTAGTTCTAAACTATACGGTAGACAGATTTTTTTTAGGTTTAATGCGATTCCGGTGGAACAGTTTTAGAATCTTTTTCTTTTCAATTTAGGTTAGGTGAGATAAATTCTAAATTACAATAGCATCCCCTAAGCAACGGCGTTACGTATCGTGTCAAAGGCTAGATCTACATGAGGCTATAGATTTACTTTATATTGGTTGCCTAGAATACCGAGCACATAAAAAGAGATACCGAGGAAAATTAGCAAACGAAAAATATTGCCTAAAATCGAAGGTGTTGGTAAAAATGCCCCTTTTCAAAATTTCATAGTTTTATACTTATTTGAATTTTACTAAATAAAATTGTTAAATTGTATTTTGAGTGGATTTTTTAAGTGACATGCAAAGTAGAACTATACTATGGAGTTGAGTTAAATAACGCGTGTTGTAGTCTTTTTAACGAATAGGTAGAATGATTAGGAAATAATTTTTTGTTATATTTGATTGTGGGTGAGTAGACTTTGAACTATACATTTTCAGTGGAACTTTTTAAGTTAAATTTGGGGTACAATTTGTACTATGAAGTTGAGTAAAATTTTAAACTGAGTAAAAAAATTTAAAAAAAAATTAAAAAATGAGTTAAAATTTGAGTCCCATTTAAATTTTATATATTTACTCATATTTGAGTTTGCTTTGAAGTATATATTTTTGGAGTGGATTTTCTTAAGTAAAATTCCAGCTAAAATTAAGTGATTTAAGTAAAATTTGAAAAAATAAGAAATTGTGTTTGAACTTAAGCAATGAGTTGAATTTGAGGATATATACTTTGATTTCTATGGCAGTGTCGTCAATGCATTTTACTTATAGCTATAATGCTTATAATCTGAAATAATGGTTTGACGAGTGATGTGACCCAAATTAGCCGATTCTATACAATTTCGAAAGGTAACCGCGTCAAAGTGGCTTCTCTTCGATGACCTGCTTACAGCAATCATATCACATAAACAATATCGACAACGTCAATAATGTAGAAAATTTTATAGTGTGATTTTACTAGTTCTAACTATGGTAACCAGATTACTTAAGGATAACAATATACGATGCAGATGGTGACAGTTACAAAATAACTGCCAAGTAATCAACGCCATATTTTTCGTGTCAACAACTGTGTAGATTAACATGGCGTAATTAACTTCGCCCATCCCTGGTGGCTGCTCCAACACACTTAGACCGTATCTTACTGCAAATTTTGATCTATGCTCCCATACAAATTTAAAAAGAACTCTTTGTACAAACACGACGTACAGGGAATCGGACCCCAAAATATTTACAAAATACTTTTCAGCATATTCTCGCATCTAGTACTTAAAGTGGCCTCAGAAATATGCTCCCAGCGTTTGTGTGGTATGTATATCATACAATACCAGGGAATATATATAGTTTAGTGTTTAAAAATCTATTTTTGTTTTGATAAAGTGTTCCACAGCTTTAGTTCATCGCCATCGTTAACGCCCGACGATGATGTATTCAAACATTTATCGTTAATTTATGCCAATAATCATGCAAAAATGTCTAGAAATGTTGCGTGTAAATCGACCACGCCATCATTTGAGAATGGCATCACAAATGGTGCAGCATGGTATCCATTGACCGGAGGAATGCAGGTAAAAACTAATTTTGTTTTTTGCTATATAGATATTGTTAAAGTTTATTTTATTATTAAATTTTATAAAAAAATAAAAGTTATACTCCCACCTGTTCTACATATATACCGTATACATATCACATATAGTTTTGAATTCATTTTAAATAAGTTGGTAAAAAAAAAAAAAATGTTCTGAAAACTAATATTCTATACCACATGAATTATTCATGATAACCGTATTATATATTAATACAAAATTCAATATGATAATAATTTTTTATATATTTCATTTTTTTTTGTTCAGGATTTCAATTACATCTGGAATGGCTGTATGGAAATTACATTAGAGGTGTCATGTTGTAAATATCCACCAGCGCACGAATTACGAAAATATTGGGAAGATAATCAGCTAGTAATAACTATTTATAGTATTATTCCGCAGATATATATGTTGTTTTAATTTGGTTATCCTTCCATTATAGTCTTTAATAAAATTCCTTGCCGAAGCCCATCGTGGCATTCATGGATTTGTGCTCGATGTAGGCGGTAATCCAATTGAGCGTGCCTCAATAAAAATAAAAGGTCGTGAAATTGGTTTCCAGACGACACGGTACGGTGAATTTTGGCGAATTTTACTTCCGGGCCAATATCAGCTCGACGTGCTTGCCGATGGATTTTTACCACGCACCGTTGATTTCGTGGTGGTCGAACAGCATCCAACCCTGTTGAATATCACAATGCAACCTGGAAAGGTATATAAGATAATTTTATTTGTATATTTATTATATCGACACAATCGATCTAAACTTATTTATATTTGCCCTAGAGGAATGAAGGCGCATATTATCGTCCAATAAATACACCACCGCCCTATACAACCTCGTCGTCAGACCGGGATCAAGGGATTTTATCATCAATTTCATCTGGTTTTAATAATATAGTCAGCAATATTTTTGGATAATAAATAAATAAATTAATTAATTTTAATTAAAAATTATTTAGTTATTATAAAATTATTTATAAATTAAAAATATATATTTAAATTTACGCGATTAATTGTTATAGATATATACATTATGTATTGATTAATTTTAATTAATTAATTAAATTTTATTTAATTTTTTCGTTTTATTTCTGTTAGAACACTATTTTTTATTTTTACTATATATTAAATTGAGAGATAAAAATTGAATTTTAGACATTTAAGAAAATAAATTAAAAAAAATTATAATTTTGTTAAGTTTTTTTGGTGGGTGAGTGAAGAGATATCATTAGTCCAAGGAAATATACTGTGTAATTACGGAGAAAAGGTCGTTTTCGCAAATTTTGTGTCATCGTGCTAAAAAAAAAAGAAAATGTGATGGATCTTTATGTTACCCATCCTTAATTATTATTATATATGTACGTAGATTCATTTGAAAAATTTTAAATTAGTGGTCAATTTTATTTTGTATATAACATAAGTAATTATAGGATATGATGCCAGATCTATATATAGTACATAATGTCCTTACATAATTGTGTCTCAGGCTAAATTCAGGGTTTTGAAAAAAAATTGGGTAAGAAAATATATTTATTTATTTTTTTTTTCTATATACTGTATGTAAATTTGATAGAAAACCCTCCCCCACAATTTGTGTTTTACATTTTTATTATTTTTAATGCCCACTGTATAAAATATCTTTTAAATTATTATGATGATAGGGATCGATTTTTTTTTGTATATTGTATATACATATATGTATAGTTGAATACGTAAATTAAATATTATATTCTTTACCTGCGTAATAAACTCCAGATAAAAATCGTAAAGTTCGAATTAAATCACTTTTGAAGCCTTCCTAAATTAAGGAACATGTTTACATCAGTAAGCTAAAGTTCGTCTAACATACAGTAAAACCTCTAACATTGGACACCACTGTATCGTGGACACCCCTCTATTTTGAACACTTTCGTTTTGCCCCTTCAAATTCAGTACAAAATTTTAAAAAAAAATCTGAAATACCTCTATAAGTTTTTTAAATATTTCTTTGAATTTTACCTCTGAAAGTTGGACACTATTTCGTGTCGCACTCATACAATCGTACAAAGTTAAAAGTTAAAAAATATGATGGTGGAGTTTTTATAAAAGGTATTAAATGTGTTTTATCCGCTCATTTTTAAGAATTTCATCTCGATTCGGCACGTGCAACAAAAAAGCATTCATTTAGAAAACCAGGAGCGTTGGTAGGTCTAATCACTTGCATGAAGGAGTATCGGTTGAAACTCGTTGCTCTTCAAGAAACTCGCTGGCCTAAAAGTAGAGACCATGTGCCCCAACTATACGTTGCTCAACAGTAGAGATGACCTTGTGAATCTTGGAGCTGGATTTGGTCTTCGGTCGCAGCTAAAAAAGGCTGTTTTGGATTTCCAACCAGTCAATAACCGATTGTGTAAACTTCGCTTGCGCTTGAAATAAGCCAACCTGACGATAATTTGTGAAAGAATGATGTAATTTGCAATTGCTAGCAAATAAACAAACAAATAAATTTAGAAACATGGCAGTTTTCGTACAAGTCATGGGAACACAGCGAAACGCATAGAACGTTTCGACTGTGAAGGTCTGATGAATGAAGATCAAAAGAAACGATACCAGGACGTTGTCAGCGATAGCATTGAGGAAGCTAATTGCCAGTCTTACTGTGTGAACTCTGTTTGGGCGGTCTTGAAGTCGACGAACAAAATATATCCATCCACAGTAAAGTGCAACAACGTCTCACAATCGCGAGGAAAAACAAGCTTGCTCTTGCAAGGAGGGCAGGAAAGCGGATTTGTAAACGGAAGGAGCGAGGATGGTGGAAAGCCGAGGTTCTGAAAGTACAACCACTCAAAAATGAGCGCAGTTCGCATAATTTCTTTAAGCGAATTACTGGACTGTACCATACTTTCAGGCCTGCACCAACCGCCATTCGGGACCGAGAGGGAAACCTCTGTGTCGACGCAGTACTTGACGCATGGGGTGGTCTTTTTACTGACCGGCTTGATGTTCATGCGTCACATACTGTTGTTGAGTCACCTCTAATACAGACGGCAGAGATTTGCACTGAGGATCCATCCCATGAGGAATTCACTAAGGCCAAGCAGAGTTTCACTTTCAGAAACCGCTCTCCTGGAGTGTACTGCATTAATTCGTAGCTCTTGATATTCGTATTGGATACTTATAGTGGACCTGTCTTTTCGACCTTATTCGATTAGTATGGCGAACCGTATTTATGCCTGATGAATGGAAATTCTGGCCGCGATGTGCCCCATCTTCAAGAAGGGAGACCATTTTAAATTTTCGGCAGGGAGATGCTCTGTCCCCGATATTCTTTAATCTCTCATCTTATATGCAGATGAGATAGCTTGCGTATACAGATGACATATGCATGATTGAACTGAATAGCAACGGAGTGAAGGAAATATACTTGATCCGCTTGTAAAGTTTTCAGTTTCTGTTGGACTCTAGATCAATGAGTCCAACACGAAGTACATGATCTTTGGTTATAGGGACAGTGGCATACCAGATTTTATTGGTGGCCACTACACGTTTGTGGGAGTGAAATATTTGGGTTCTCTTATCACTCCCGGTAACAGTGTGGGTGAGGAGATTAAAGTGCGGGTGGCAGCAGTCGTGCTTTGTATCCTCAAAGGCCACTGCTGAAATCTAAATACCTATCAAGTGCCTCAAAACTGAAGCTTTACAAAGCATTGATCAGGTCCGTTGTTATGTATGGATGTGAAAGTTGGGCGCTGACGAATGAGTCCGACAGATAGCTCCTTACATTTCAGAGAAAGAGCTCTGTACAATATTGATATCAAAGATCTGATGAAGATCCTCGATATTGTACATGAAATAAGATCGTAGCATGTAGCCTGGCTCGGTCGCGTTCTGCGTGCTGATCCGGAACAAATTATTCAGCGATCTCTAAAAGGGACCATGTTGAAATCAGGTCAATGTAGGAATTAAAAGTTTCGATGCAGTTGGAAATGTCCTTAGGTTTGCAAAATTGATAAATTTGTAAGTAATCTGCAAAAAGATGATATTTACAACTATAGTGATAACTGTGGGTAGGTCATTTGTATACATCATAAACACGAAAGGAAACCACTTTGAGTACTGCAAATTTTGGATACTTCTAAATTTATTTTAACTGATTGTGAACGACTTGACAGAAAGGACAGGATTAAGCGACAAGCCGATACTGAGAATTTGAAATTGTGGTGAAGTTTACTAACCAAAATTGAATGATAAATTTTGTCAAAAGCTTTACTGAAAAAGGCGCGCTTGATAATAATATTGGTAGTTCTGTTTCTGGTAGCTATATATTCACAGTTCTGAGAGGAACAAATTCCTCAAACAAATTTTTTGTTAATTGAGTAAGACAGTCAACGTTATCAGTGGGATTATAAAGGGAATAAAGTATATTCCAATTTATATGATCACATTTACCAAACATTTCTGATAACTTAATACTGTTGAAGTCCCGAAATTAAAAAGTCGGATTAGTTCTCTTATATTTAATATTCTTCGCAAAATAAAGAAAATCGTGATCACTATCCTACCGAGACCTGATTGAGAAAAATAATTTTGGCACATTTGTCAATAAAGGATGTGCGCAAGCTTCCATCCTTGGTCCACACCTTTGAAATATTGCCTTCAACGGAAGGCATAATTCCTATATTGATATACTCTTAAATGAGAAAATTTGCAACTACAAAATAAGGAAAAGACAAGACGTAAGCTATACGGAATCGTGATAGTAGATAGCGGTCAAATTCGGCGAAACCTGTTGGGCTCGGTGAAGAGGAAAACGAGAAAGCAATATAACAAGATAAATGGTAGCATTCAATGGATGGTAGAATAACATATTGTTATTATATATTATATGATATTATTCCTCTAAGTATGTGGTTTACCCAAATGTTAACGGGGCATGGTAGAATAGCCCCTTCTATGTACCGACTGAGTCTAGTGGACTCAATCATCTGTGAATGTAGACAGGGCGTGGATACCATAGAACTCATCCTCTATGACTGGGACCTAGCCAAGAAGCTAGAGGTCAACTAGACTTAAGAGTTGAGTGGTGGGCGCATGTAAACTTACTTTAATGCTGCCAAACAATCTCAACTCTTTCAAGAAATTTTGTGATATCATCTTAGGTAGATAGATATAAGTATCAGAAGACAAGATTTTTATCTTAAGTAAACATTATAAAAAAGTTAGTAAAATAGTAGACGAGCATGTGGTTCATGGTTGGGAGGGACGGTCATAGGGTTACCTGGCTAAGCATACCGATATAATATGTAGTAATATTTAAAGAATTGAAAGTCAGCGTTGGATATGTTAAAGGCTCGACGACCTGGGAACATGTTCTTCGGATCAAAGTGACACCTGAATTGAAATGATGAAATGAATTAGTCTTGGACAAACTCAGTCCTCACTGGAGGTAATTCAACTAACTAGCAACAGAGAATGGCAAAATAGATGGATAACGTCAACGAAGGGACGATGAACTATTGCAATAATCCCTGATATCTCTGCCTAGACGGAAAGGAAGCACGGAGATGTTAATTATACCATCCATCTCAGGTGCTTTCGGGACATGGTTGATTACGGGAGTAATTATACAAGTACAAACATGTAAACGATCCAGACTGCCTTTTTTGCGAGACTAAAATCGAATCTGTAGAACATGTGCTAATAAAGTGTTAAAGAGTTGAAGAAGAACGGAGCTTGAACAGAACCGATTACACCACATGAACTCATGTAATATAAACGCTCTGAAGAAAACTGGAACAAAAGCGATTCAAATTATCACCAGCATTTTGCATTAATCAGGCAAGACGAAGGAAAGGGCATGCCTGCAAGATCGTGATACCATCCTGTGACGCCAACTTGGGTATAATACGCGTGAGCCCTTAACTCAAACCTGCCCTGGGAAGGAATGCTTTGGTTGGTGGTAGCAGGGACACAACAGGATTGTGCAAAGGGAGATGGTCTTACACGGTAAAAACCCGGTGTCGTCTAGAAACCCGGGAATCCAAATGTTTTTCTGAAAAACAACAAATAAAAGGCGACGCAGAAATATTCCCATTAATTACAACGGAGGAGATGCTTAAAACATGTAGCAAAAGAAGAATAACAAGGCTCCAGGGCCTGATAAAATTCCCAATATTGCTATTAAATCAGCGGTCCGCTCATACCCAGTGTAGTTTGTAAGCTTATTCAACTTATGCATAGTGGAAGGAGTATTCCCAGAGCAATGGAAATTACAGCGGTTGATACTATTGCCTAAGGCGATAGATGATCCATCTTCCTAGATACCGCAGGTAAATTATTTAAGAGAATCATATGTGAGAGACTACAGGAAGCCATTAAAAGCAGATGGGACCTGGCGGAGAACCAATATGGGTTCCGTAAAGCTCGCTCTACCATTGAAGCGATTAAACCATTCTACGGTGATAGATTGAAAGGAGGTTCTAAAAAGTATTGTGCGGTAGTTACATTAGATGTGAAAAATGTATTTAACTCGGCGAGTTGGGAATTCGAATTAAACGCGCTAATCAATAAAGAGGTCCCTCTGTATTTACTTAAAATGGTGGCTAATTATTTTAGGCAACTAGTTTTGAAGTATGAAACCGATGAAGGTACTAAATACTATCACATATCTGAAGGTGTACCACAGGGGTGTGTGCTGGCACCGACTTTGTTGAATGCCATGTACGATAACATTTTTAGACTGCCGATACTAGAAGAGGCAATGGTGGTTGGTTTTGCTGATGATGTTGCGATTGTAGTTGTTGCAAAGTACAAGGAAGTTGTGGAAGAAATTTGCAATTGGAGTATAAGAGTAATTCAGGATTGGTTATCATCTGTCGGTTTACAGTTGGCGGTGCACAACACAGATTCACCAGTAGGAAAAGGTTGGAATTCATGACGGTGGAAGTTGGTGGTCAATTGATTGTTTGAGTCAAAACAATCTATTAATTATCTGGGAGTAATAATTGATGCTAGAATGTCCTTTAAATCGGATACCGTTGAGGAAAAGCTGGAAATGCTAAACGCAAGGTGGCCCGCCAGAGCCGCAAACTGTTACTGATTGGTATATGCGATGACATCTATGTTGATGTATGGAACACCAATTTAGGCCAGTGCTATGGAGAGAAGTATACTTACAAACAACCGGTGGCATTTGTTTATAGGTTAAGCGCTTTGAGGGTGGTTAGCGCATTTAGAACGGTATCAGATGAAGTCGTTTGTCTATTGGCGGGTATGCCTCCAATTGACTTATTGGCTAAGGAGCGCGAAAGAATGTATTCACGCCGTACAATTGAGGATAAGAGGGAAAATCGTATTGTGGCTCGCACAGAGACCGTCAACATGAGGAAGCACCGTTTGGACATCTCGGGGAACGGTCGGTTTACACATCGTTTAGTCCCTTCGGTAGTTAAATGACTAGATAGGAAACATGGTGAGATTGATTCCTATTTATGCCAGTTTCTGACAGTTTACATAAGTTTAAGCAAGATGATTCCCCTTATTGCCCATTGTGCGAATGAAAACGGGAGAACGCAGAGCATGTATTTTTTGTCTGCCCGCGCTTCGAGGAAGAAAGATTGGAACTATATAGGTCTATGAGAAATGACTTATCACCGTTAACAGTTGTTGGTTGCATGCTGCCGTCCGAGGAAAATTGGGAGGTGGTGTGTAAAATGAGTGCAAGAATTATTAAGAAACTGAGAAGTCTAGAAAAAAATAGACAAAGACAATAAAATTAGATGACAGCTAAGGCTGAGCCTGTTCTCGCGTAGTAATACATTAATAGTTCCATGAGACAACTATAGGCATAAGAATTTGGGGGTTAGAGTTTAGTCGGTAAGAATCCAACACTCTCACATGTTTATGGATTAGGTCCACATGTGAGGTCTTATGAAGATTCCCCCCTCCACCACTAAAAAAGAAAAAAACCAAATCACACATACACACACAAGATAACATAAATGTTTCAGGCATTTGTGAACAAAGCCGTACGTTCCCTTGTTGTATCACCACAATACGATAACATTAAATATATGTACGTTGCCTACAATACCTATTTGAAATGGCCACAAATCAAGTTTATTATGATTGCAAATTACTGTTATGCTCAAGGCTCAAAACTTGAATTTTGAAATATTACGAAAACACAAAATTGGCCGCATATAATAAAATACATTTTCACTGTTGCATAAAATGTTAAGTTAACATTTCCACGTAAAATACTTATATTGTATAGATGGAAGTCCAAATTTATTAATCGTCCCTAGTTGGTGTACTCCAACCTATATTCTTTTAATGTTATCACATCTTGCAAAGCGAAACACGAGGAGCAATTTGTTTGTGTATACATACTCGTATATACTCTTCTATCTAAGATGTATACAATTATTATTTTTTTTTTTGTATACATATATAAAAGTCTACATCTACTTATTATTTTTCAACGAATTCTTATTGTAATATTTATCCATAAATTATTCTTAATCAACAATTTCATGATTTGTGTTCGTTGCTGCTGCTGGTGGTGCTGTTGCTGCTATATTTATTCGAAAAAAAAAAAATATATATACTCGTATATCCCTTGATATAAAATGTCACGTAAATAATAATACTACATCTTAATTTATCGCTGTTTAATTTTAATTTCTCACCATAAGAAGAAAAAATTCTTATATACATGTAGTTCTATATATATGGTATGTACGTATGTATGTAACGACGCGTTTACATATCTCTCTAGTATCCATACCCAAAAAGGAGCAATAAAAAATAATAACGACACAAACAAAAACCGTTCCTCAAGTATGTGTATGTATGTACGAGTATGTACGTATGTATGTATAAAGGAAAAATTATAGGAAAATGAAAATTCTAAAAAAAATAATAATAATTCTGTATATGCGCATAAGCTGCCTTCCCCATATATTTTCCAGCTGAAAAAAGTGGGTCTTAATACTGGGGTTCACAACCAACAACGTTACATACAATACACACACACACACAAAACGAGATAAAACGGAAAAACAAATAAATTAAATTGTTAAAAATGATAAAAAATTTATTTATTTAACTTATCTATTGTTTATAATTTAATATCATTTTATTTTTTTATTTTTATTAATTTAACCTGGAAGGCACAAAAAAAAAAAAAAAAAAATTAAATTAAATTTGTATTTAGCTTAAAGTTGATTATGAAACACAGTTACACAGCTGGTTGAAGGGGACCAAATACTTGATTTTGTAAAAAAATTTTTATTCAAATATTTTACGATTTGACCCGAAGTCAACCAGCTTTGTATACTGTATTTATGTAAGTATATGTATTGTGCAGAGCTTTTTACTTAAATACAAAAAAAAAAAAAACAGAAAAACAAAAATTCGTTGGTTGTGATCCGTATAAATTGTTTTGCCCTAGAAATGTGTTTTCGGTAGATGTACAACATTTTTATACACTTATGTACGTACATAGAAGAATTGTTATATCTTATGTGTATGTATAGTAAAGCAAAGAAAACGAAATAAGAAAAATATATCGAGAGGAAATCCATAAAAGACGTTTACCTGTTTTTCTTTTGTTTTGTTTTATAGTGTATTGCTGGCTTTTTGGAGTTGGTTGGTTTTGCACCACTTGCTCGTCTAATAATTATTATCCTGGAATGATACAAATATTTGCATTAATATTAATAAAACATGCCTTTACATATCCATACATACATACATATCTCTCTCGCAATATATATATATATATATATATACATATATATATATACATATTTATATATATATATATATATATATATATATATATATATATATATATATATATATATATATATATATATATATATATATATATATATATATATATATATATATATATATATATATATATATATATATGTATAACCTTGTAAGTGAAGCATAACTTTTTAGTCCCAAATTAGATTATGTATATTCTTTCTAAATTTCAAAAATGTCATTAATCATTCATCTTTTTTTCCCAATATGCGTATATGTGATGAAAGGATATTTTGAAATTGGATTTTTTATTAAAAAAAAAACTACGTGATGGATTGGATTTCTTAAGTATTTTCTAATTTTAATCTAAAAAAAACTCTTGATTGTTGAATGCAATGGTTTATGTGTGCGCGTGATTATATTTATAACTATACGCACCACGCCTAAATCGCTTATATCGTTTATAGGTTATGTTTTAGGATTTATATAATAATTGTTGCATCTGATATTTTTTAATTTTTTACGCTTCTAACATTAATGCTGTATGGTGTACTGCCATCTCTTAACTAAACGGTTACATAAATTTGGTTTTCCTAACTATTTCAAAATAACAGAAATTAAATTTAAAAAATAGATCACAAAAGCTTTACTGCTAAATTTATTAATTTTGTGTAGATTGAGTACAATCCATACATAATTAAAAAAAATATATTAAAATTACTGGATACCAAATTTTGGTCAAACTATACAAGAATTTACATAGTAAAACACACGAAAAACTCTCTTACATCAGTGCTAGACAAATTTTTGTGTGTTTTACTGTGTTTCTGGTATCATTTGGTATCAAAATTTTATCTTTTTTGTCAAATTTATTTACTTATAAATTCTCTTGACATTCGGAGGGGATACTTTGTGAAACTGTTTTTTCGACCTTATTCGATTAGTACCGAAGTAATGCCTGACGAATGGAAAGTGGACGCTATTTGCCTTATCTTCAAGAAGGGAGACCACTTGAAGTGTGGGAACTAGCACGGTATAGCTCTCCTTTGCGCAGCATACAAATTACTGTCCTACATTATATTGCATAGGATAATCCTGTCTAAATATTACAAGACTTCCCTCCCTGTTCATCACGTGTGTCTGGATTTCCGGCAGGCCTATGACTAGATCAATCGACAGAGTTTGTGGTCTGCGTTGGAATATCTAGGAATGCTAACCAGGCTATCAATAATTTTGTGCATTTAACATTTGGTGTTTGACAAGGGGATACTCTGTCCCCGATACTCTTTAATGTCACGTTGAAATATATCTTTCGCAAAACTGAAACACCTCAGCGCAACATCTTATGACTTCTGTTGGACTCCAGATCAATGAGTTCAAAACCAAATAAATTATCTATGAATATAAGGACAATGGCACACCAGATTTTAGTAGTGCGGCCACTACACGTTTGAGGAAGTGAGTAGGTTCAAATATTTGGGCTCTCTTATCACTCACGATAACAGTGTGAGTGCGACAAAGGCCACTGTTAAAATCCAAACACCTGTCAAGTGCCGTGCAGTAGTTTTAAAAATAAAAACTAGAAGTGACCTAACTCCTACAACGACGCGAAGAATATTTTCAACCTGATGGATTGATACAGGAATGGACGAAAATCGGATTCCAAATCATTGCCAAGAAATTATTTTACTCCCAGTGATCGGAGGACGTTAGAATAAAATTGAAAATTTGTAACAGACAAGTTGAGCTTAAGGGAAAATTTTGATTAAACCTTCCAACTAGCAGAAAACAAATCATCGAGGCAAATTTTTACAATTGTTAACGAATTTAACTCGATTGGAGAGACTCCACCATTGAACTCTATATATATAACACAGTTCGAATTAGAGCCGATAATTACGAATTACGAACATTACACCAAAACATATTTGTACATGGATCTTTGAAAACATTACGATTTTCTATCCAGTTTAAACCCACTATACTCACTATTAAGACTTTACTACAGGGATGGCATTTACGCGTCATGTATTATTTTCTACGTCGACGTGTCCACAACGTCGATAATGCAGATAGTTCGTAGATTGATTTTGTGAATTAGTTCTATACTACAATGCCAAGTTTATAGAGATGCTCAAAAATGAGGGACATGCCACAAGTATGATAAAAAATTTGCTGCCAAGTTATTAGAAAGCTACATAACATAAATCGTTCAGATAAGCAGAACTTGTCCGCTAAAAAACATGCCACATTGCTCTATGACCAAGTTTTGACAAAATTAGTGGATGTGTTTTGATAGATGACAAAATGTATGTGAATTTGGATTTGAAACCGTTATTGTACCTTGCCAAAGATCACCACATACTCCCACTAAATAAATTTGTTGGAAAAAGGATTATGATGGTTAGTTGTTTTACTCCTTCAATGCATAATTTATTAATGAAATTAAAAATATGTAGTTATGAATGCCCAAATAAAATCGAGTAATTCTATTGCAGAGGGTTTTAAAAAGTATTATAATTTTTATTTTAGTAGAAAATTTTCATACTAACATTTCCCGGAGTTCGTATACTGATTAGACTATAGTTCAGACTTTTAAAGAAGTACAAATATAAATATAAATAGTACACATATAAATGCTGAAGAATAATGGCGGATGAGATAATGTTGATGAAAGTATGTGTTCTAAATGGAACAATATTACTGCCAAAGTAACACCGGAAGTTGTGCAGGATTTTATGGGGAGCTCAAGCAACGTGTCCGTGATTTAATCCTTATTATTATAAAGTTTGTAATTTACACCAATTCGAACCTTTAGTGCAATAAATATTCTTTAATTAAAGCTGCTGTTTGGTTTATTTCAACATATATATCCAAAATTATAGTATGTTATGTGATTCCCGATTTAATTTGAATAATTCTTTAAGTTCTTCTTACGGGCGCGTTGTATAGGGCGTACGATTTTATAGGACATTGATTGGTAAAGCAAATAGAATTATTTGGTAGAAAATGGATACCCAACTATGGGATCTCTTTTTAGTCACCATTAAATAAGACGCATGAATTTAAATGTATTAAGTTACGTGCTTAGTATTAGGTTTGTGCTTTTTTAAATAAATACCAGCACATATACAAACATTAATTAAACTGTTCCGCTAGAGGATTTATTGTCCTTTGAAAGCTGAACAGTTATCCTATTTTGTATACACGGCTACAGGTCCGTCTCTTAATTATAAGCCATCTGAAACACTGCTTAGCTCGATGCTAGCGCCTGTACTAACATAAACGATGGGTCGGCCGATGATTTCTACAGTCCAACAGAGGGTCATAGATGTTTTCAATTTAATCACCGATCGTAGTCGGGAGATGAAAAATCTCTTTACATCCCACCTCCATTGGGATTCGAACCCGGTACCTCCCGATCCAAACGTCACAGCTTTAGCCACTGCGCTATTTGCTCGGTAACTTGTGCGTAAAGATTGAGATCGAACCAACAAAAAATTCAAATATAATTTACAATAGATTCGATGAATTTTCTTCAAAACAATTGAAGACAAAATTGTTGTTGTTGTAATAATTTGTAATCTTGCCGTCCCCGCTTCGACTGACTGTACTCATATACTCACGAGCAAAATAACTAAGCAAATGCATAATACATATCTATAGAGATTTTTTTTTAAATTTGTGTTACCACTCCCAAGTAGGTTAAGCTGCGGGGTTATAAACTGTTTGGAGTAGGAATTTACGCAAAGTGGTCTTACCTTACAGATCGTTGGCAGTTCAATCTTGACTATATTGTATCATTTATAAACTAGTGGCCATAATGAATATATAATATAATCGTAAACGTAAATGTGTGAAATTTCTATAGAATCTGAGCATTACAACTCCATAAGAACGTCAACAGTGGGACATTTATATATTAAGTACGGATGATTGTATTACATATGTAGCATCTAAAACATGAATTAAATAAAATGCCCATAAAAAGGCCGGAAGTTAGTAAAAACGTCTGTAAAACTTCTATTATCAGACCACGCGCCAGTGTTACAAAAACATAGCAATCAATTAAAATAAAGTCTGCTTAAGTTGAAACCCCAGTTCAGAGATTCATTAAATGGAGAGTAACTTACTAACTGAAAAAGCCGTTACAACATAATGTTGCTGTCAGCCGATACATAAAAGTATTGGTCGCTGTAGGCTAGAAATTACGATGGCAGAGTAAGGCGAAATATTCAAAAATTAGCAAGTCCAACAGAGTCCAAGCATAATTTATAAAATGTTATCTGTCACGAGGGGATTGATGAGTCAGATAGAATACATAATTCATCAATCATTCATTCAAGAACACTCTTGCCCGTTCCTAGTGTTCGATTGAGGTCAACAATCGTAATATCAACTACATATCTGTTAAGAAATATTTCGTATTTGACAAAAGTAACTATTTGTTGAACGATTTTCATAGATAAGATACTCGTAGACTGTAAGCTGCTATTTTAACACAAATATGTGATCGTTTTCATTAGAATAATGTATTGTCTATCCGATTGGTGCGTTGCACGGGTATAAAAGTTAAATTGCTAGCAAAGTGGAATGTGGAGTTATTCAGAATATTCGATTGTGCTGGATAATATTTTGGAGTTGGATTGTTGGAAGATTGTGTAATGTACATATAATTCCAAGTAAATTAACAATAAGAGTTTTTGTGTTGAAGTGGTTTTAGTTTTATTCTTATCGTCTGAATGAACGGTTTGTCAAAAGAAATTCCATTTTATAGGTCACATGATCGATATTCTATTCCTTCTATTCTTTTTACAGAATGAATTAAACAAAAAACAACCAGAGTGTCAAAATTAAAATATTTTTAAATTTTCTCATTTCCTTTCTAGACATCGAAGGCTACGCCGTCTACGTTTAATGAAAATCAAATAAATTTACTTGGTGTTGTTAATGTCTGAATCAGTAGAAATTTATGTTAATAGTCATGCAATCGCGCCGAAATCATTCCATGTTTGTATATGTTTAACGTTAGTTCGGAAAAGTGGAGTTAGTTTTCTCAACCTGACTTTTCAATGTTGGTGATGGAAAAGTAGAAATAAATAAATAAGCTGTGTATTACGTAAGATTGCCTCTATTTGAACGAACCTAAATGGCACCGTCTAGTCAGAATTGCCGGGTTTCCGATTATCACAGAATACAATTTAAGAACTACGATATTTACAAGAGTTGGGTTGGACTCCTTATAGTTAAACAGATAAAATTAGGTTAAATTTATTACATCGTATAGTGAAGTTTATGCTAAATTAACAAATTATTCACAGCGCTTTTGGAACGCTCATGTCAATTCTTACTGAATATTATTGAGTAGAAAACATGCCTAAACGACTTATACAAAAATACAATACATAATAATAAAAATACGTTATAGTTTCTCGATACAAAATTTCTAGCACTTACATAGTAAAACAGACCAAAATTGAACTTGCAAAAGTGCTTAGACACATTTTCGTGTATTTTACTATGTGATTGCTTCAGAAGATAAAATAAAATTTGGTATCGAATTTTTTTTTAATTTTTAAACGACATTTATAAAAATAACCACGCATGGTACAATTTGTGTATTTGGCACAATACAAACATATTTTTCGGTTGGAACGGATACTCAGGAACTTTAGAAATAATAACAAATCTCGAATAATAGTAACATATTATATATATTTAAAGTTGGCTCCTATGGTCGGGGGGCACTCACATGTCTGGTAAACCTACATTACACGAATATGTTTTCCAAGAATAACACCACAGCATCCTTTGCTTGTTGTAGGAAGCGTCTAACCGGTTGGATAACTGGGTTGGCGACCCGCAGATAAAGACTAATTCTACAATGACTTGGACGGTCTGAAACGATATATACACGTACACGATGTTAGAATGGTTATTGGGAACTTTAATGTTAGAGCTGGCAGAAATTAGATCGACTTGTGTGAAAAACAGGTCCATACTCCCGACACGAAACCGCGACCGATAATGTTGAGAGAATCATGTAGTTTGTAATTGCTCACGATCTTAGAGTAGCAAGCTCATTTCCCCCGCACAAACAGATACATTTGGAAACATGAACACATCCTCGGAAAATTTCCTGCAGCCAAATTGACCACGTGTTGATTTCAAAAGGGCTAGCTCGGGGTGTGCAAGATGTCAGAACTTATCAGTCAGCAACCAAATACGTAGGCAGCGATTATTATTTGGTCGCTGTAAAGCTACGATGGAAGTTTTCGTATAAGTCTGAGAATACAGCGAAACGCATGTAACGTTTCGACTGTGAAGATCTGATAAATGAAGATCAAAAGAAACGATATCAGGATCTTGTCAGCGACAATATTGAGAAAGCTAGGTACCAGTCTGTGAACTCTGCCTGGGAGGTACTGAAAACCTCGGTTGTCAGTGCTACTCAACAGAATTTAGGTATAGTGAAAGTCAGACGATGACGAGTGTCGTTTTGCAGTTGAGCAACACAATATACCCTACAGTGAAGTGCGACAACGGAAAACCAAAGCTACTCTTATTAGGTGGGCAGCTTGCGCTCTCATTTTATTTTGCGGATTTGTAGACAGAAAAAGCGAGAATGGTGGAAGGCCGAAGTTCTGAAAGTAAAAAACTCAGATATCAGCGGAGTTCGGGTAATTTCTTTAAATTAATTATTGTATTGCACCATATTTTCAAGCCCTCGTCAACTGCCATGCGGGACAAGGATGGAAATCTCTGTGTCAACATCGACGCAGTATTTGACGCATGGAGTAGACACTTAACGACCTTCTTCGTGTTCATCATGCGTCACAGACTGTTGTTGAGTCACCAAAGTGGCCACGATGTGTCCTGTCTTCAAGAAGGGAGACCGCTTGAGTGTGAGAATTATCGCGGTCTAGCTCTCCTTTGCACAGCTTACAATTTATTGTCCTATATTATATTGGATAGAATCACCCCTTTAGCGGAGGGCCTGGTTGGTTGGCCTATTAGCTATATTGGACTATTAAGGAGGATTTCGTCTGAATCGATCAGTCAATGACCAAGGCTGCGGATTATTCTATCAAAATATTATGCGACTTCCATCCCCGTACATCAGGTGTTCCTGGATTTCCGGCAGGCCTATGACTCAATCAGTCGAGAGAGTTTGTGAATACCTAGGTATGCCAACAAAAATGATACGATTGTGTAGAATGAAAGTGACACAGGCTCTATGCTGTGTTAAAGTTGGGAACAGGTTATCGACCATTTTTGCAATTAACTCGAGTGTTCGACAGAGTGATGCTCTGCATGTTAGAGTTCGTATTTCGTTAAACTGAAGCACCTCAGCAACATATCGCCAGTCCAATTAGGTTGATGAGACTGAATAGCAACGGAGTGAAGGAAATACTTGATCCGCTTGTGGAGTTTTCAACTTCTGTTGAACTACAGATCAATGAGTCCAAAACAAATTACATGATCTCTGGATATAGGGAGAATGGCATATCAGATTTTAGTAGTGGCCACTACGCTTTTGAGGGAGTGAGAAGGTTCAAATATTTGGGCGAGCCACCACCATATGGTAGGCGCACAGGTCGTTGATGTATGACGACCAAGCCTAGGATCGATATCGTTGGAGCCGGATTGTTGAGTCAGTAAGGGGCCAGTAAGAGGACCTTTAGAAACGGTTTATTATGATTATTATATAAAGTTAAAATATTACTAAAACTTAAAACGTCCTCGAAAATATTATTTGCAATTCCTTAAACTTTTCCTTAGTGTACATCATGTCAAGTATGGACGACGATAAAACAACTAAAATTGTATGTCTATAATACATACGTAAGAAAGTACAAAAAGCACTTAAGACAAACAAATAAAATGAGCAAAATCTCATTTACCTTCCTGTTTTTGTGTTCTATGAAGGAATGTATATACCAGAAAAAATGTTTCGCTTCTCAAAAAAAAAAAACTGAATGTTAAATTTATTTTCATCCTGAATTCCTGTATGCGCGCGCGCTATATGCTATTGTTTGCTATGCTGCGCTTATCATAAGTTTTTTTAAATTATTATTTAAATGAATTTAGCATGCAATTTGTGACCTAAAAAAAAATACTTATCGTAGAAATAAATTTTCTTTCGGATTTTAATTTTCTATTTTTTTTCGGAGGAAGAAGGAAATAATTTCATTTCAATTATTTTTATTTTTATTTGCGGATTTTTATTTTTAAATGATGTTTTATTTAGTTTATTCATTTGCATAATGTATAATTATTTATGTATATACACACACCATAATAATAGTACGGTTGTTAAAAAAAGCATTGTTGGTATAAAATGGTAAGTGTACGGATGCCGCCCAGAAAATGTTATTTCGGTTTGATTCTTTTTTTTTTCGAACAAATTTTCCTACCATCGTTAATAGTTGGTGTTGTTGTTCTTGGTGTGTATGGATTTTTTTTTATTTTAATTTTTAATTTTTTGGGAAAGTTTAGTAGTTTATCGCTTTTTGTATGTAGATTATGTGTGTGTATATCATTTTATTTATGGTTTGGTTTCGAGGCGGGTAACACTCTATATATATAACGACGTATTAATCGAATATCAATACGTTCACATTTAATATTTATGTATGTTGTTCAAAATACTACGGTTTTTGATGTCTTTTGATTTTCTTTGCCACTAGAGATCATTATAATACGTAAATCATTTTGATGAAAAACGTATTTACTCGCGTATATAAAATTAACGGATTTTTACCACGCAATGATGACTCAGTAAAAATTATTTTTAATGTCCTTCCACCTACAAAATAAAAAAAAAACATTTCTTTAAGGAAAGTTGGTTCGTTTTTAATTTTATTTTATTTTTAAGGTAAGGCCTACATACATATACATGTACATACCTATATATATACATATATGTACATATATATAGAAGAGAATTCATAATATCGATATTCTATGTATAATTTTGGTTTAAAAAACGTGATTAATTAACGTTGTGCGGATGGATAAAAAATACAAAAAAATTTAATTAAAATTTTTTTATTTTAGAAAAAAGTTATTTTTGGCTGTCGTCGTCGGTATTTTTCGAATTTTGCGCCAATGTTATCATAATATAATAAATAAATTAATAAAAATATAATATCCAATTTAAATGATAATACCAAAAAAAAAAAAATTTGGTATTCAACGGTAGTGATAAATTTTCGGTTTGTTAACAACCCGAATTGGATGCCAATAATTTTCTTCTCCGCATATATATACTCGTACCTGTATACCATTATGTTTTTTGTTACAAATATTGGCATATGAACAAGCTGTAGATATACAGTGTATACATTGAGTATAGCAGGAAAAATTGAATAAATGCCAATAATTAAATTTTAGACGCACAGCAGTACATTATCGAATTGGTTCGAATCAATCGATTAGTGAATATTTATGGGATATCTAGATGTATATGCTCATACAATCATATGTAGTATATATATAGTACATAGATGTAGGAGAGCTGAAAATGATTTAATTATTCGATTACCTCATCTCGCTTCATTTATAAATATTGTATACAAACATATATCGTTTATAGATATAAGTTGGATATATCGAATATAATTATATAAACTACGGCTGAAGTATAATTGAATTAATTTCAAATCGAATCTTATATAAATTTATTAATAATTCACCTGTCAAATAGTTAACAAATTATTTGATTAGTATATAGTCTATGCATTAATAAAATGAAGAACAATATTGATTAGCCGTTCTTGTATCAGCTCTTGCCTGAACAATCTATAGAGGACAAAATTGAATGTTACTTAATGTGTACATTCCACTTTATCGCTGAAATAATAACTAAATGAACCTAAACAACACATTCACTTTGTGATTTGACAGTTGTTCGTATTTTTCTGAAATCAATTAAAGGTCTGGTTATATCAACTCAAAATACTCATTCTGTTATTATTTGAAAGTCGGTTCCCATACTAAGAGGAAGAACGAACGCTAACTTCATTAAATTCAGATCACAAGATCAATAAGTGTTATATAGAGCGTTTTCAAGTGAGTATAAAATAATAATAATAAACAGTTTTTAAAAGCCAATATTGGCCCCCTACTGAGTCAACAATTTGGTTCCTTTGGTTAATGTCGAGACCGGGGTCTCCATCAGATCTCTAATCTCGACATTGTAGAAAGTTCAGTATATATATGTATCATCTACTTCGACTAAACATTTAATTTAGCTTTACGGGCTTGCTGTTTTAATATAGTCTGTATAACAGAGACATGACTGAACGGATCTATCGATTCGGCGGAACTATTTGACTCAAGATTCGACACTACTGTTTCAATTTAATTATGTAAGTAACGAACAAAATAGAATTCTTGACTGCATATCAATTCTTTTACCCTTGATTATTCAAAATTATCCAATTACGTATATAGAGTCTATCAACTGGGAATCTTTATTTTATAGTTTGTCTCTATTTTCTCTAAAAAGCAAGCATTCAGACATTCCTAAAACAACACATAAGCTTCCTAATTGGTATTCAAACTATCTCAGGTTACTTATAAGGGGAAAAGAAAAGGCTCGCACAAACGTTTTATTTCTTACAAGAATCAACTGGGTTATTTGTTGTTTTCCAATTATAGAAAGAAAGATTGCTGGATATATGACATATTGAAAACAACTTGGAAAACAGTCCAAAATTGTTTTGGTGTTATCACAGCTCGCACAAAACTAGATCCGAGTATCCTAGTGTTATGTATTTACAAACTATAAAAAATCCAGTAATCATATTGAAATTTGCAAGCTTTTTATCGAACATTTTAAGTCTGTGTTTGTTCCAGATTCCAACTCTTCCAATTGCTCAGCTAGTAATTTAGGTGGAAAAATATCTATGATATTTTCCGTCTAAACGGAAGGAATCATTTATACTGCCCATTCAAAAAGAATGGGGATGCTGACAATATTGAAAACTATAGGCCTGTATCAATTCTAAACTCGCTAGCTAAGATCTTTGAGAAACTGATATACAATATGGTTTTCCATCAAATTAAAAATCAAATCGCACCGTTTCAACATAGATTCTTTGCAAAACGTTCTACATTAACCAATTTGGCGAAGTTTTGTGATATCGCTTTTGATGCATTAGATAAAGGTGGTCAATTGGATTGTATTTTACACTGACTTTTCTAAGGCATTTGGTTTCATGGATACTTGACAAAAAAACACAGATTGTTAAATTTAATGAAGTGTTCTCAGATGGGTTTGAACCTACTTCTGGTGTTCCGCAGGGTACAATATTATTAAGTTTCAAAATTTATTGTATGATGATGATGATTTAAAATTATTTAATGTTATTAATACATGGGATGACATCCATGCTTTGCAAGCCGATCTTAGTTCGATTTATAATTGGTCTGTCATGAATCAGTTGCCTCTCAATGTGCAAAAAATGTTTCTCTATGACATATATCAAAAAAATCCGTAAATAATTAAAGATTTAGGAATTACATTTGATATTAAACTGTGTTGTCCCTCAAAACATTAGGGTTTATTTTTAGAAGAGGCAGAGACTTTAAGGGCCCTTCTGTTCTATTCGTGTTATACTATATAGTCTTATTAGATGTAACCTTGAGTACTTATCTCAAATTTGAAATCCCTTTTATGACCAGTATAGTATAATAGAATTAAAAGCATCCAAAGAAAATTTACCAAATTTTTATGTTACAAATATGTTCCGTCAACTTGTTATATGGAATTTCCGATACGATCTAAAAGTTTGGCCTTATGTTAATGGAAAATAGAAGAATTTTGCTTGATGAATATTTTTTAGTTAAAATTCTCAATAATTTAGTTGATACAACTTTAGTATCAAAAATTAATTTGTATGCCCTGGCCTATAGAACACAAAGTATGTGCCTCAAATCAATATTGGCCTAATAGCCTAATAATAATCAACGTTTTGTAAAGCTTCAGTTTCACGGCACTTGATTGTTTTTTTTATTTTAACAGTGGCACTAGAGGATACAAAGCACGACTGCCAGCTGCCAAATATTTCTAACACAAACAAACGCCGTATGCTTAAGTCTTTATAGATTTATATCTAACCTTCCAAGAGCATTTTGAACATTAAATTCCTAATTGCCATTGGAAAATATCAGATCTTGCATAATTTGTTTACTCTTCCAAATCGCTATAAAAACAATGCATGTCGTATATTGTGTAAGAATTTTAATGGATGAAATAAACAATAAACAATTTTAAGCATGGCGGGTTTGGTCGGGAATATTTTGTATCTAGAGAAGGGCAGAGAAGGATAATTTGGATAAAGGAGGCCCTAATGTTTCCATTTTTGCGTTTCCAGTTATACAGTTATTCAACAAAAAAAAAAATGAAAATGTCTCTGAGTTTCGAGGCTCTCAAAGATAAGAAACACTTACTTAAAAGTTGAACTGAATCGAGCAAAATTTTATGAATTTCGAAAACTCCACAGTTGCGAGTGGATTTACTGAAAAGTTTAACTTAGGCCAGAAAAATTATATTAAATATTGGTGGGAAGCCTCAATACCTATTTCTTGAAGTTTTTAATGGTTTTCAAATTTTGAAAATGTCCAAATAATTGCAACCCATTTTCTATCTGTAGTTGTTTTAACATATTGTCCCCAATTTTCCTGTTATGCATATTCAAGATTCATATAATCAAGAATATAGGTATACTGTTAAAAATAATCTCGCCAATAATTTCCAGCCGATCAAAATGTTATGTCGCCGATAGTTAGCCAAAAAATTTCAGTCGATAGTTTCCAGTGGATACGCGGTCGAGCACGCCGTCGTAGTTTTATTGAAGTTATCTGAAAGTTTTTAAGTCTATTTTGATAGCATTCTTGAATTTTAAAATTGTTTTCGAGTTTATGAAGAATTCTTCGAAATTTTGATCAATTCCCGATTTTCGGACTATGTATTTTATGTTTTATGCTTTAATATTGAAATTAAAAAGATTTCGGGAATCATGCTGGATTCGACGATTTTGTGTATGATATATAGATCAAACCATATTTGAGGCTTGCGATCCAACAGACTCTGCAGTTATTTGATGCGACTAAACAGATCCAAACAAAATACAAATTAACATCTTACGTAATTATTGCCTTGAAGTTTCAAAGTGCTTTTGTGGTTTACTAAATTTGGAATGCCAAACCTTACCTCTCGGGTATAATTTGCACAATAAGCACCGGTACCAAATTTCAGCACTGTATAAATCGTATAGTGTTTGGGTGATACAATTAAGCTTCCCTTTTTAGAGGGGACTATCGAGAAGGGATGTTGGTAATCAAAGAAAATCGCAATCAAAGAATGACAAATAGTTTTTTCTTCTATTAACTCGTTAGAGAGGCGAAACGAAGATACTTTGAAAACGTATATTGTAGTGTAGCATATAAGTTGTGGGTTATTTGTGGTATGGTTTTAAGTTTTGGGGAAAGATGGAACTGGCAGGGAATGGTTCTTTGAATCATTTCAGAGCTTCCATCAGTTAGATGTTCCGCAATATGCTTTTAATGTTTTAAATTTATGACTGTTTGAAAATAAGGATGCAATACTTTAGAACAACAACTTTAATTACAGGTATTGCCACACCCAAGTTTTAGTAAGCAGATTTTCTTACAACAACCTTTGATATTTTAATTTTTTTGCAAGTATAAGAATTGTCATATAAAATTCTTAAAGTTATATTTTAATTGAAGAAGATTTGATTACAAATTCCGAAAAGTTTGTTTTTGGATTTATCACCATCTCTGTCTTAAGATGCTTGTAGCGGCAAATTATTTACATTTTTAATGATTTATTTTGTTTGCCATAAAATGTCGCCATTAAAGTGATTTCCATAAAAGGTCAAAACTAAATGAATTCATTAAATCATATCAAAGGTTTTCTTCAAACCAGTTGCATGTTTTATATCTAAAAAGTTTCAGTAGAATTATTTGGTTAGATATGCAAAAGCATTTCAATGATTATTGAAATTTTATTCAGGAAATGTCAACAAGTAATTTCAAGTGAGTTGCATGTAGATTAGAGCTTTCACATTAAACATTTAAAATTTTAATTCCATGAGCTTTTTATTATCAAATCTGATAACATGAAAGAGAATTTTACTACGTTAAAAAATTTAACAAATTACAAGATTTTAACAATTACTAGAAACCCCGAAAAATGGTTGATGATAGATTGAGAAATCACTTGAATATAAGGAATATTCAATGGTAACTTTCTTGGATATAGAGGGAGCAATCAATCGGGCCCTTGCTGGGAGTAGACGGGTCACTCAGAGGCTGCGGATACATCAAATTCTTCGAGGCAGAATCGTGACAGCTCATCTGGGTGGGGCCTGAGCCGAGGAACACCACAAGGTGGGGTTTTATCCTCTATTCTTTCTAATCCGGTCATTAATGACCTGTTACTAAAGCTGGAAGGGCAAGGCTTCTAAGTGGTTGTCTACGCGGTTACTAGGAAGCACCAACTCCTCAGTGTGACTCCCCAATATTAAATGGTACTCGCTTGATCTTTACGGATAGAGCGAAATACCTTGGGCTACTTTTAGACAGCAAGCTATAAACTGGAAACCAAACATGTAGAAAGAGTAAAGAAAGCTACTGTACCGCTCTACTCCTGCAAATATGCCACGGGAAGGAGGTGAATCCCCATATAACCCACTGGCTCTACGTCTCAGTGGTCAAATCTATATTGCTTTATGGCGTTGTCGTTTGGTGGCCACCGTTACAAATTATGGCTAACCTGAGACTATTGATGAAAGTCAGTGGGGTATAAGTGGGGCCATCAGGAGCACATCCACTCAAGCTCTGGAGATTCTCTTTCATCTCATTCCCTTGGATTTTGCGGCCAAGCAGCTTGCATCTTGCACAGCCAATCGGCTCAAATCCATAACTATGTGAACCTCTAACAACATAGGGCGCTTATCCATCCTATGCAACAGAGGTATTCCTGAAACTACCGACTACGCTATCCCTTCGCCATCTGTTGAAGTGAGATTCCAAACTTGATGAATGAGAAAGTTATGGACAATGAGGCGATAAGCTTCTTCACGGATGGTTCAAAAAATGATAGAGGGGTTGGCTGTGGGCTATTCTGTGTAAGGCGTTTCAACCTCTCTTTTCGTCTTCCCGAGTTTTGCATTGTTTCTCAAGCTGAACTTATCCCGATAATAGAAGTCATGGACTAGTTGAAGTATAATGTAATGTATCTATACGAGGGATTTTCGCATTTTTACGGACAGCCAGGTTGCTATTAAAACGCTACAATCACACTTCCTGGCGTCGAAGGTAGCCCAGAACTGCAGTCTGGCATCTTTGAATGAGATGGGTGATCAGTTCACATCCGCTTAACGTGGATGCCAAAGTACTTGAATATCGTAGGGAATGTAAAGACAGGTGAGCTGGCTCGCAAGGGCACTATCTAGCAAACATCATTTACCGCATGTCGTCTGAAGTCGCCTTATAGGTAATAATTATTTCACAGTTGTATTGAATTTCATTTGAATTTTTCTTAGCTTCTACCACACTTTCTTCAAGCACTTTTTGCCTCTAAATCATCATTTTGATAAATGGAGTTTTTAAACGGCGCTGTTTTTTTAAAACTTTTTTTTAGATATTAATTTGAATGTCTGATTTGTAATTTAAATATTTGTGACAATTAAAGATTTTTGTGTAATTTCAAATTCTGGCAAAATTTTAAAAGTTTCAGAAAAATTGAAAAAACAAATTTTAAAAAAGAAATTAATAATTTTTAAATAATCCAATATTGTTCGTTGTTGTTGACAATTATTTACCCGTACAAGTGAATTGTTGTCAAAAACAATAATATTTTTAAAGAGTATATGGCTTTATCAGGAATGAGCATTTAAACGTCGACGATCCTTAGACAACGTAGACAATTCGTATCTTTAGGAAATTTGTAATCAAAATTAGTTTTGTCTTTTTAATCTGTTATAAAGTTTTTTGATTTCACAACTATAGGAGAGATAAAATTAAAACTGAGACGGTCAAATTATTATTTGTCATACGGCTTAACTACGGAATCGCTATTTTATAAAATAGCTGTGCCCTGATTTTGGCTAGACCAGATAATTTTAAAGGTAATTAACATCGGTTCTAACTAAAAACAAGATTCACAAATCTTACCAACAAATTTTAAGAAATTTCTTAAATAAATTTAGTTAGAAATAAACTAATTTAGAAAACGTATTGAAACAGTTTCAATGGATTGGAAAGATTAAATTTTTAAATAATAATCCTATGAACTAACGTTAATGACCTAAACTTAAAGAAAATCGAACGCATCTAAAACCACTAATTTTGCAAGGTAATTTGGTATATCTTGAGCTTGATGTTAGCAATACTGCTGAACTTTTAAATTAGCTTTAAAATATTAAAATATATTGGGAGATCATTGAGCATCCCCTAAGCAACGGCGTTAGGTATCGTTTCAAGGGCTGTACATTTGCTGTATAATGGTTGCCCAGAATACTGAGCACATGAAAAGAGATTCAGAGGAAAAATAGCAAACGAAACACATTGGTTGAAATCGAAGGTGGGGGTAAAAATGCCAACTTTTCCAAATTTACTTTATTTATACTTATTGAAATTTTAGTGGATGTTAAATTATAATTTTGAGTGGATTTTTTAAGTGAAATTCCAAGTAGATTTGTACTATGAAGTTGAGTTAAACTCTAAACATGTTTTTCAACAAAATTTGAGACAATTTAAATATTAATTAAAACTCAAACATTATGATTAGAACATAATTTTTTGTTATATTTGATTGTGATACAGTAGAATTTGAATTATATATTTTGAGTGGAACTTTTTAAGTTAGGATACAATTTGCACTATGAAGTTGAGATTTATAGATTATTTGAGTGCATTTGCTTAACTGAAATTCCAGAATAGAATCCTAGAATATTATTTGAGCCAAAATCTTTAATGGTTATTTAGATGAATTATATGAGTGAAAATAAAGTAATTTTGTAACAGAATTTAAGTACATTTTGAAATTAAGTTAAATATCAAACAAAATATTTTGTGTTTTTTGAGTTTGCGTATACACACTTTAGACCGAAATTTAAGTAAGATTGAAACAGAACCTTTAGTTAAATTAAACGAGTGAATATTTGAGTATATTTGTATTTGAATAGTTTTTGAACTATGTTGAGTGAATTTTCTTAAGTAAAATTCCAGCGAAAACTTCATTTATAATTTAAAGAGTATATTTCAACGTAAATTTGTTACGCCATCTCAAGTGATTTACCAATATTTGAAAAAATTAGAAATTGTGTTTGAACTGAAAAATCCGAGGCAGTGAGATGGTTTGTCTCTGTATAATACAGGAACGAAAATCGAAAGGTATGTTGAGCCAATGTTTTTTTTTACGTTTAATGCAAAACTTTCTTTCAAAATTTCTTTGGAAAATCTGATTTAACAAAGCATGCGGAATGATAAATCGACATAACGCATGCGCGACAAGTTAAAAACAACGATCTTTGACCGCGTTAATATTTGGTGAGTGATTAGAGTCTACATCCCTTATAGACAACATAGACGATACGGATAACGTAGACATCGTCGATAATGTAGACAATTCATAGTGTGATTTTGTAAACTAGTTCTCAACTACGGTGATAAGATTTCTTTAGGATAACAATACGATAAGATGGTAACGATTAGAAAAGTTTTAAATTAATATATTTCCATAATTTATCTCAAGAAATTTAGAATATCCTGTTTTATTGTCTGTTACATACATATCCGGTTTTGCAAAGTTCTGATATACACTAGTAAACTAGTTTTGATGATATAGTTTCTTCGTATAAGATTTTTTAAAAACACAACTTTAAACTTGTTCATTCGTTTCCAGGTTTTTTGGTCAATTTTGCCAAGATTCTTAATAATTTACTTGCCCAAATTAATTTTTGGCAGATTATTCGCCATTCTTGTTTGTTTGCACTCATTTACATGGTACAGTTGAAATTTATGAAGGTATGAGATCTTTAAATCTAAATTGTGACTTGGTTAACCGCACAAACAACTTGATGAATTACTATACACAAAAATATTAAACCTCTATAACATTATGTAACGTATTGAATTGACCTATGCCTATATATTACCGCAGCACAGATTACGCACATACATATAAATGTTATGTAATATAATTAGATTTCCATGCCAGAAGCTTTGGCCTCTATAAATTACAAAATAAAATCAAGCGATCTACTGGAAAACTGGAAAATACATTAGTATACAACATAATGTTTTAAAACAAACACGAATATTGCTTTAGGTTCTAAAAAGCGGTTTCAAAATAAACTATATATGAATGGATGTGGGCACCGTACCAGCGACAGTAGCAGTTATATAAATTTCCCTTTTTTGTTATAAATGTATTTTTGTTAATTTATGTTTGAAACACTCTAGTGACACCCAGAATAATAGAATTATTCATTTCCTTTTTCATAGAAAAATCTTTTTTTTTTTGTTATATATGTATATATGCTCTCTCTGGTACAAAACATATTTTCCAATAAATTACGGAATCAACCCCAACAACCATTATCTCTGTGTTTTCTTTTTTTTTTTATATTTATTTCGTTATTTTTAATTCTTTGAAGACGAAACGAAATAAAAAAATAAAAACTGAAAACTTTTTACTTTCAACTTTGATATAAGTACTAAGGAGTATGTAGCAGCTAGAGCATCAGTATGACTATGAACACCAGCAGCACCAACAAAAATAGGAAAAATTTAAATTAAATGAAATATACTAGTACATACATACATACATATATATATATGTATATGTATATACCAACCATGAAAATCCGTCCACATACAGACATATACATACATACAAATAAATAAAATTTGGCGTCTCAAAGTCTGTAAACTTTTATCAGAACTATAAGTTTGAGATACGATAAAAAATAAAACACCAAAAAAAAAAAATTAAGTATCTCATATCTATGTATACTTGGATATGTATATATAGGATATTTCTAGTTCTTCGTTTGATCCTTTTTTATTTAAGCAAAATGCAAAAAAAAAAAAAAAAAATTAAATATCGCTTCTGATTTATTTCATGTAACAGTTTTTTATATTCTTCTCTCCGTTCGTATTTTTGGTACATATAAGATTTGATATTTATCCAATTTCCCATCTGTGAATTTCATGTTTTTTTTCTTCTAGAAATGTAATATTAAATAGCAAATATGGTAAAACTATGTGTATGTATGTTTGTCTGTATGTTTGTAAGGCTTACACATAGTGTTTTGTTTTATTATTATCAAACCAAAAAGATAAAAATTAATTAAAAAAGGATTCTAATTTATATATATAGCTATAAAGGAAAAGATGGTTCAAGTTTACTATACATATAGATATGTATGCGTGTATGTGTATGTATGTAATCATACAGGAGCAATGATAATTTGTTTTTTTGTTTTATAATCGGTCAGGTTTTGTGATGATATTCCTCTTCTGTTCATTGTTAATCTTGATTAAATTATTTAATTCATAAATCATTAGTTAATTTGTGTAAACGTTGTGAGATGTACATAAATGTACCTACATCCCCCATCCAACTTCACAAACATATACACATATACACATTATTATGTTGTAAATAATAAGTTAATCAATTATTAATCTAATGAATTTAGAACAAAAACAACAACAACTTATATGGGTGATTTAATTGATGATAAGACCGAAACATTATATACAGCAGTGATTCTTTATCTATGCATCGCGTAACCTCCATGGTCCGCTGGTTTTATTTGATAAAATTTCTTCAAAACTCTGAACATTGTGAATAATATTTCAAGCTCATCTCTCATCATATTTGAAATTTTATGAAATTAATTAGTTTTAAATACTAAAATTTTGTTATTAATTTTAAAAGTTCAATGATATCTTGAATTTTAATCAGATTCAATTTAATTTGTCCAAGCTAAGAACTTATTTAATTAAATACATAAGACCGTTTCCGGTGTTCAAGATTACCGAAATCTGAAATTTTATAAAATTGTGATATTTTAACATTCGTTTTGTTTCTAATATGTTTAATTTCGAAATAAAATTTGAAGTAATTATGAGATGTTCATAACCTACAATATTCTGATTATTTTTAACAATTTTTTTGGGATTTTCTTTAATTCTGTAATTTAATTAGCTCTAATTTGAAGTGTAATTCTAAAATATGTATTGATAAAAAAAGCTGGATACGTTTTAATCATTTTTCAAAATTTTATTTTAAGTTTTAAAAATTGTATTTTGAAATTTTAACGAATTCCGAAATTTTTACATAACATTTTAAAAGAAAGTAGCCGTTTGATTTCCGCTCTTGAACAAAATATTACAAGAATACGCAATAATTATGAATCATATAAGAAAATTTTGCTAATTTTAAAATTTGGAAGTTATACATTTTATGAAATTTATCGAAAACAAAATGTTTTATCAAATTGTATGCTTTAAAATTTGATCCAAAATTCTGATGTTATTAATATTTCAAACTCTGAACTAAAATTTAAAGTAGATATGAGAAGTTTTGAATGTTATATCAAATTTGGGCCAGCTCGTGAAAAAGTAACCTATATAGAAATGGTATAGAGAACATGGAAAGCATGCTCCTTAGATGTTATGTTTCACCTTCTCCCTATCGATATTTATGGTAACCAGATGACGGTGAATACGGTTATTTCACTATCAGCCGTATCTCAGTGGAAATGTCTTCAGACAAGACGCTCGACAGTAATTAGATCGCTAAGGAAGGAACCCGCGAATCAAGACTAGCCTACACCAACATTATGCTGCGAGAAAAGGTTCCGAACCACGTGCCCTTCAAGAGGATCTTGGAGGAGCGGGTTGGGCTGGGGAACAGAAGAATTACGGAGTCTTGACTTGGTTAAGACATAATGTGGTATCCTGAATTGATCTCGCAATATACGTGGACAGTCAGGCGGCAATCAAGGATAAAACAAAGGATAAATTTGAGAAAAAATTGAAAACTTTTAAAAATTTCAGAATTCGTTTTGTTTAATTTTTTTCTTACTTTTAATATTTCAAATTCTGAATTGTTAAAAATTATACAAATATTTCAAATTTATGTGAAATAAAATTCCAGCTTAACAAATTCATTTTTGAATTTTATAAAAATCAAAAAATCAAAATAAAATTCTAAAGTTTACCGTTCTGTGAATTCGTTGTCAATTAAGAATATATTTTAAGAAGTTTAACGAAATCTGAAAGAAATATTTTGTTTTGCTGTTTGTATTTCAAAATTTGGACAAAAATTTCTCATATCAACATGGAGGGAAATTCTGAACATGATATTTATTTAAAATTTAAAGAATTATCTTAAATTCTGTAATTTGTTAAACTCTGAAATTCAAACAATTCAACTAAAATTTGGAAATTTACCGAAACTTTAGAAAGTTTTCAGCTTCTGCTGGACTCCAGATCAATGAGTGCAAAACAAAATACATGATCTCTGGTTATAGGGACAATGGCATACCAGATTTTAGTAGTGGCCATTACACGTTTGAGAGACTGAGGAGGTTCAAATATTTTGTCACTCACGATAACAGTGTGGGTGAGGATATTAAAGTGAGCCTGGCGGCCGGCAGTTTGTGTCCTCTAACGCCACAGCTCAAATCTAAACATCTGTCAAGTGACGTGAAGCTGAATGATCAGGCCCGTTGTTATGTTTGGATTTGAAAGTTGGGCGCTGATGAATGAGTACGAGAAGTGCCATCTTACATTTGAGAGAAGAATTATGCGGGTGATTTATGGCCTGATTAAGTTGAGCGAGCTCTGTACAATATCGAAATCAGAAACCTGATGAAGATCTTCTATATTGTACTTGAAATGAGATCTTAGTTAGCACGCTGGCTCAATCATGTTCTGCGTGCTGGTCCAGAACGAGTTGTACAGTGATCTCTGAAAGGAGAACCACCATAACTATGGTAGGCACAGTTTGGCAAATTTTATCTATTATTTTGGAATTTTAAAAATTTTAATCGAGTAGTTTGAAGTTTTATAAAATTGTATATTGATGTTTTAATGAATTCGAGAAACTTACGAAATTTATTACTACCACAATCAAAATTTTTTAATTTTTGTCAACACCTAAATTCCTTATTCCTCAAATTTATTCTGAAGTTTTATCAAATTATATTATTTATATTTTTATACGATGTTCTCCTAATAATTCAAATTCTGAAGAGTTAAGAAATCAGAGGTTTGAATTTTAATTCTAAAATTTACCGTTCGATGAATTTCTTTTAAATTCTGATAATTTTGCTAATTCTACAAAATTTGAATGTTACAAATTTGAACAAGTGTACCGAAAGTTTTAGCCAATTGTGTGTTTTAAATTAAATTCAGAATTTCAAATTTAAATAAAAATCTGATTGGTTACGGATCAAATTATTTATTGGACATTGAATAGATTTTAAAAGTATTTTTAAAAAATTTGATTAACATCACATATTATTTTAATTTTGAATATTATTTTACATGAAGTTTGAGTAGAATTTCAATCAAATTTTTAAGTTCAACTAAAAAATTAAATGTGCATGTATATAAATATGACTTAATATCACAGAAATGTAATTAAGATTGGATTTGAAATGATTTTGAACAACGATTGAGGAAAGTTTGAATCGAGTTTGAAAACAAAAAAAATGTAAAATGTTTCAAAATTGCAGGTTTGTTAAAAATTCGTTAAATTTCCAAGTTGCGACTAGACTTCGAGATAAAACGTATTCCCAGCCCTAACTTAACAATGAAATATGTGGTTAATTTGTAAGACCATGGCAGCTTTAAAATGTTTAATTAAAACTAATTATTTAAAATATTATTGCAATACTACTACTTCGTACCTAAAATTTAAACAGCTCCAGTTTCTTACTTTCTTTAAATACGATTCACAATTATAGACTTTAATTTTGATAGTTTTCAAAATCTTGAAGAATTTCATAATATATTCCATCGAAATATTAGATATGTAAAAGTTGAAACAAATCCAAAGCAAAATTAATTAATTTCTAAATTTCTGAATTTGGAAATTAAAACATTTAGTTTTACCATTTCGATAGATCAAAACTAATTTTTTTTTCTGTGTCCATATCTAGGCAAAGGTTAAGAAACACTGCGATAAACCGAATTGTATAAATTAGGGAAATGAAAAAGAGGACGCCCAAGATGTGTGTGTGTGTGTGTGTATATATACTGTCACACATCGATAAATGGATATTGATGAATTCTGTGCTTGAGGACAATACTAATAATGTAATCATAATAATTTGATATATTTCGTATTCCACCAATGTATAGAACGTCTTCTTCTTCTTAGTTTTGTTCTTTGGTCGTCCGTCGTCTGTATAGTGATACATAGTGTAGTAGCGATTTATTCAAGAACACACACACTATTAATATGAATTGTTATCGTTTGGCATGTGCGGACGACGATTTTTGTTGTTGTTGATATTTTGTTTGATATCTCTAAAATTCATTATTTTGAGTAATAGAAATGACATAACAACCATAAGTTTATTCCACGTTCGCTACGACTTTTTTGTCACATTGCTATTATTTATAGGTTTTCAATGGAAATTGAGCTGATTCGTATTAAATTATGTGTACATATACATACATATATATAGTATACATGTATAGTGTATAGATGAATTTTGGGTTTGGACTATTCAGCATATCGTGATATTGTCGTCAAAATAAAATAAAATATTCGTTGTAAATTTTTAGTTGATCGGTTAGCTGTTCAAAATTGAACTTAAGATGCCCACTTAAAGTGGAGAGTTTAGAAGTAATCGACTAACGTTGCCATGCATCGAGACTAATTGTTTGAATTTTCGATTAATCAATAAATAAGCATGTAAAGTGGCTACATAAACAGTAGCTGTCATGATACTTTTGACTTTCAACTCGAATTGTAGCTTTATGAACTATGCAGCTCATTGAAGTTTAAACTATATTTGGTGAGGTTTAGTGGAAGTAGATCAGTTCATCTAATGATCAAAACCCAACATCACAATATTTTGGTTCTAGACCGGTATACCTTGCATTAAGCTTTAATTAAATAAAAACCATATATAGAAATGTAATGAGACCATAAACGAAAATTGTCTTAAATTGTTTTTTTTTTCAAATCATTTTTAAGATTTTTATTATAGATTATTAAATAGCTAATTTAGATAAAATTAAACCCAAACTCTCAGATTATTACATAGAAATCTGAATTCCAACTCATACGTCTTAAAATTCTAAATAAAACAGGATTTCAATTTACAAGTTTAAGTTCTGCACATTCACGAACAAATCGAAATCTATTTTCAAAATCTTAAGAAAATGTGTCAAGGGTAACTCTATCAGTGAAATACTTAGCACAATTTCTTTGCTCAATAAATACCGAATCTTCAGTCAATTAAAAGAAATAATTTATAGAATTTCAAATAGAAAAATTAAGGTGCCAACCTTTGATCTAAACCAAATGAAGAGTACAACCTTTAAGAGTTTGATTTAAATCTGGGCTAAATTTCATTCATTTCTGGGCTTCAAGGAGTCGGATTAACAATCAAGTCTTAAATCACGAATAAGTGATTTTAAGGCTGAGCCTTCGAAACATTTGAGAATAAAATGAAATCTAGAATCAATTCAGCTATTGGTGGGTAAGGATTACCTAATTTATTAAAATGTTATAGTTGCATGTCGCATATAGTTTATTACAATATACATATAATTTTTCACCTGATTACAAGTTCTAATCAAGATTTTTCAAATATAAAAATTATTTTCTAATATTGGAATTTTTAAGAGTATTGGAAAATTCTGAGATGTGTCAAGTATCGAATATTCTGTATTAGAAATTGTTAAGCCGTCAAACGTTAAATTTTCAAAGCACGTCTTTCTGTGTGTCAAGTTAAGTTGATTGAATAAACTAAAAGAAACAAGGAGAAATTTAAAAAAATTAAAGAATTTAATATTTATATATAGATATAGAAATTTTAAAATATATCTCGGAAAATTTAATACATTTATTTAGGTTTGATTTACATTTTTTAATAAGTTTAATTTTAGGCTTGACTTTAGTCGCGAGGGCATGCCTAATTCAGGCTTGAGTTTAAGGTTCGTCATGACATAATCGTGGCTTATAAATTTGACGTGTAAACTTAACTTCAAAATACTCCCATTCGCTCTTAAACACTATATGTATGCTAAGTCAAGTATTTGTGTTGGTTCTTGTTGTGTGTCGTTCCGTGAAATTTGTTCACAAGCTCTAAATTAAGATTTTTCAAAGTTTAAAGTTGCTTTTCAATATTTACATTTTTGAGAAATATGGAGATTTGTTAAATATCAAATTATTATCAGAAAATATAAGAAAAATGTTAATGAATTGCATAGATTTAAGATTTGAAAATAATGAAAATTTATAAAAAATATTTTAAAAACTGTATAGATTTAAAAAAAAAATATTAAATATTACATAATCGTAATTCTTGTATTCCTAAAATTCTAAATACTTCTTAAAATTGTCCAATCTAAATTGAAGCAGATGCATACAATACATCATTTCTTATTATAAAATTTCTATAAAACAACTTAAAATTTCCGGTTTTGATGAATTTCGAGATTTTTTTATAATATTCTGAGAGTTTTAGGAATTTTGAAGGTCTTCTCGCAAAATTTTAAAAGGCACGGCACATAAATTTAAAATCAAACTGTAACAAAATTCGTAAAGTGTTATTAAAAATAACTTTTTATATAATATGTCTTTCTAACGCTGTCCAATTTTCAAGTTAATTAGCTTCAAAACAATCTTTACGTAATTTTTAACCATAAATTAAAAATTTGAAAACTAATGTCATACAACGAATTTTCAAATCTAAAAATTCTGAGGTTTGTCAACTATTACTTTTTTATCAGAAAATTATACATAGAAAATCTTATATTAATGAATTAGATCGATTTCATGAATTCAGATGATTTCTATGATTACAAAATATTGAATAAACTGTCAAAAATCTATAAAAAATTCAAAATTTTAAATACTTACAAAATTTCTTAAAAAAAATAAAATTTTCAGATTTTTATGAATTTTTTTTCCCAAAATTAGTTCGATAATTTTATGAACGCTGAATGTTTCAATAAATTAAACAATTTTGTTTTAAAATATTGAAGAACTTTAAGAATTTCATATTTAGGGCTAGAGCAATTTGAAAATATTAATTTTCGTAGAATTTTAAAAATAATTTTAAAAAAATCATCAAATTAAATTTGGGCTTTACAATTATTTTGGAAATATTTTTTGCTAAAAAAGCACATGAACTATGACTATCAAAAGTGTACCAGATACCAGCTTCATAGAAATCAAATAGTTTGTCAAGATCTTAGTAAATTTGTAAATGCTAAACTCCAACAGTTAAAAATGCTGATATCTTCAAACAATTTGAGTACCAACCAAATAATAAAAAATAATTTATGGGCTGAAGTAGCGATCTAAAATGAAAACTATATACAGTTTTATAGGTATAGCTTAAACACACCTTAAACTACTTTAAATACTGATTTGACGAGACTTTAAGATTAAGCAAAGGATCATAATAACTGGGTTAGATTATGAAATAGCGCATTAACCTTGAATACTGGTTTGAGTTTAAATTAAAATTTTAAATTTTTATCAATATTCCATAAATTTTGATTAGAATTTGAAATTTAAATAAAAATCTGATTGATTACGGATCAAATTAGTTATTCGACATTGAATGGTGGATTTTAAAAGTATTTTTATCAAATTTGATTAACATCACATACTATTTTAATTTTGAATATTATTTTACATGAAGTTTGAGTAGAATTTCAATCAAATTTTTAAGTTCAACTAAAAAATTAAATGTGCATGTATATGAATATGACTTAATATCACAGAAATGTAATTAAGATTGGATTTGAAATGATTTTGAACAACGATTGAGGAAAGTTTGAATCGAGTTTGAAAACAAAAAAATGTAAAATGTTTCAAAATTGCAGGTTTGTTAAAAATTCGTTAAATTTCCAAGTTGCGACTAGACTGCGAGACTTTGACGAGACTTAAGTCTACTGATCTGCACAAATTGTGGGTCGGATCCGGCAGATTTATCAAGTTTTAATAATGGACATATTATATTCAGGACAGCTGGCTAGCCGTTAAGCCATATTTACCTTGATTTTTAGTATTAACAGTTTAATGATGTATAACAGTTTAAAATTAATTTTAAGGTTCGTCTTGTAAAGTGATGGATTTACACTTTAGTCTTAAATTTACCACCGAAATTAAAACGTGATGCCAATTTGTCACGATTACGACACTCGTGTCTTACGTTTCAAAATAATAATAACAATTTAAATTAAGTCATAAGTTAAAGTTTGATTTTGGTTTGATATCAGTTTTTAAAAAAAATTAATTTTTGGCCTTGACTTTAGTCTTATCCGGTTTAGATAATATTTTATTGACGGTGTAACATAGCTAAACAAAGTTAACTATTTTTAAGAGCAACTCGCTCTTAAATACTTATTTAAATGTCCAGGCAACCATAAGCAAGTTCTAGATAAATTTTTTTATTAAAATCGTGTCGCTTCAAACGGTCTTAAAATAGTCTGCGGTTACGACACTCTTTACAAAATAAATTAAAATTTTTAAAACAATTTATAATTTTTAACATAATTTTTTTCTTCGAATTCAATAATAATTTTTTGTATTTCGAAAATCCTAAATCCTAACCTCTTATTTCGGATAGTTTTTAATATTTTAAAATTACAAAATTTCGAAGAAACTGATAAAGTTCATCAGGTTTATCTAAAATTCCAATTTCAAAAAATTAAAAAAAATTGTTTTAAATATTGAAATATTTCACAAGGGCTTCAACAATTGGGAGAAGTTAATATCTATTAAGCTTGAGCAATCAAAACTAAAATGCGAGTTAAGAACTATATGTTAAAAACTATATGATTATGAATTAAAAAACCGCACCATAAAACTCAAGACTCAAACAAAGTCAAAATCAAGTGTAAGTAACTCAGATCTAAATGGAGGCGCTATACTTGAATCTTAAGTCAGGACTCAAGACTAGTAACCATCTAGTTATATGCCAGCCTCGAGTTATGGCTGGTTTACATTCAATCTTTAATCTTTTTTCCCAATTCTATTCCTAAATCAAATATGTCAATAAAAGAAGATAGCTATATGCTTCTAAATGGAAAAAATTAATAGGTGTGGAAAAGGCAACTATGTTATATAAAAAAACTCACAATTTGGTTGCGAACTTTACAAAAAATGACAAAATATTGAAAAAAAGACGAACCCGTTCATCTTTTTTCTTGAAAAAGACAATGTTTATTTGGCTATGCCTATACATTCTTTTTTCATGCAAATCATATGAATGTACTTGTTTCTCATACGTCCATTTTATGGAATAGAGAAAAAGATTGAATGTAAATTAGCCATTAAGAGAGATTTGAAAAAAATTAAGATTTTATTTTTATGAATTTCGAAAATTTAAAATTTTTTAATTTTTTCATTTTTGAGCGTTACAGTGATCTAGTTAATAAATTCGTGGAAAACATGTTTGTGGTAATGGATGCTATTTTGCTAAATATATGCAAGACACGTGTTTAATTAAACATTTTTTCGGTTACATAATCGAGAATAAAATTTTAAGCTCTGGCTGGGCTTAATAAAATTGCAAAATCATCAAAGCGATAAGTACATAACTAAAATTCTATGTACCGTGTACACACTCCCATCGGAGTTGCTTTTGTTATTACTGCTGACTTTCTACAATTTATTAGAAAACATGTTTTTATTTCGAAAGCAGCACAAAAAAAAAAATTGAATTCCTGAAAAGGAAATGAATAATTCTATTACATTCTGCTGGGGTGTCACCCGAGAGTGTTTGAGACATAAATTAACAACAAAATTTTGTATGTACTCGTATACACCTATTGTATATAGAGAGAATGTTGTATATAGAGAGAAAAGGTAGTGTACTGTCACTCGGTGCCAAATAGAAGTTAAAATAAAATCCGAAAAAATTTCTTGAGATTTAGCTAGACGTCTGTCGTCTAGCTACATATGTACACAATATAATAAACCGATATGTGATGAAGAGTCGAGATATTTTGATGACCTCCTTTTTTGCTGTTTTTTTCGATTTCACCCCAACACACACAATAATACCCCGAATATATAATGGAATGTAATTTGAATATGTATGCAGATATTTGTGTAATAACTAATTTTAGGATATCGACCTGCGCAAAACTTTTTTTTAAATTTTTTTTTTTTAAATCACATCTCCTAGATTAAAAAAAAAAAAAAAAATCAAGCAACGAGAATGAAAAACTTTAAAATCCGGGAAATCCATTAGTTGTGGATATTCCGTCCTCCTCCTCCTCCTCCTCGTAATTCTATACAGATGTATACATACCTACATACAGACGAAAATTGTTATTATTATTGTGATTATTATTTAAATTTTACGATAATCATCATCATCATTTCCATCTCGTACATCCACATCGTTTGTTTTATCTATATTTAATCTAATTTGCATGACATTTAAAATAGTAATCGCAGATATTATATAGATAGGCTCGCGCGCGCTCAACGTGAATTAGATATATGTGAATGGGATTGTAAATATAGCGCGTAATTTGATTTTAATTAACGGCTGATGATGATTGATTGGGGGTACATAAGTTAGAAGGAACAAAAAAGAGAAATGCTCTTAAATAAAACATACACACACATATGTATATATACACACACACACACACGTGTCATTTAATATTTTAGAGAGATATGGGTACTTCGTTTGGTGTATATATAAGTTGTCACGTTCCTTGTGTGGAGATAAATTAGCAAATCATGCTTGAATATAATATTATAGATTACATAAAAAATAAAAATGTTCATCGTGCTTTATAACAAAACATAATATAATATATAAAATCAAATGAAAACGAAACGAAACATCTTTGTAGGTTCATGAAAACTGACACTTGAGAAAATTTTCTTCTCAAACATTTTTTTTTTTTTTGATTTTCCTCTATACGTTATATATCTGTTTTAGGTTTGGTTTAAAAATATATTTCAATTTTTTTTATGTATTTACTGGCATACATACATGCATACATATGTATCTATAAGACATGTATACTAAAAAAATGTTTATCAAAATTGTACATAAGAAATCGAAATATGCACAAAATCACCAGCCAACAAAAATTTGGTAAATTGGAAAATGTACTAAAAAAAACTACCACTCACTTGTGCACCGCACCACCGTATGAGCAAAAACAAAAAATTTTAATAATAAAAATTGGTTCAGTGTCTGTTTTTCATATATCTGCAATACATGATTTATTTGACTATTTGGCTGCTGCTGTTAATATATAACATCATTTCTTAAAATAGGTGATGGGTGAATATATATGTATGGACATACATATATCATCGCAGGCTGGCTGTTGATTTTGTCGTTGGGTGTAAGTAATGCAGATGTACAACATCATTTTGATTTATTTATTTACAACAATTATTCACTTATCTGTTTTAAATTCACTTAATTTTTTTATTTTTATTTTAATTTTTTTATATAATTAATTAATTATATTTTGCACACATTTATAATGTTTTCACTCCCCGATTTGATTTAGGAATCACAACAAAAAAAAATATATTTTTTATTTTTATAGCCAAACAAATAAAAATTCCATTCTATTTTTATACATTTTTTTACTATATGTATATAAATAAAAAGAAAATTCTATTTCTATTTTAAAAATAATCAAAAATAAATAAATTTCCACACTGCATTTAGAAGTAAAAAAATTAAAATGAAAGAACCAAAAAACACTGTGTGTACATATAAATTTATTACTATACTGCGGCGTAACCATTTTATTCCGGAATAACCGTTTAATTCAATAAACGGTCTGGGACTAAACCCAGAAATTTAGAGCCAAGTAATTCATAAAAAAAAGTTTATAAAATTTGTGTGCGAAAGAGATAAATACTCCGCACACAAACAAACCAACCCAGGCAAGCAAAAAAACAAAAAAATTAAAAAACAACCCGAACAAAACTGTATGCTGTGTATGCTGGGTATACAATATATTCACAACACTGCTGAATATTATACTAAACGTACGGTACGGTACACACAGAGAAAATGTGGAAAAATGAAAAACCTAAGGTTTTTTTTCTATATATATATACGTACATACATACATGTACATATGTATGTATCTATCCAACAACATATTACAGCCACACACCACCACCGTACCGTACCGTATAGTGTGTTGTGAGATAAAAATTTTGCTCTATTTGTTTTCCTCCAAAAAAACACAGAAAAACCAACAACAACAATAATAGAATGGAAAAATAAAAATTAGGGTGTGCGATTTTTCCTTTTAATTTTTTTTTTGTTTCTTTTCGTTCGTTCGTTCGTTCTTATTCTTTGATTTTCCTCTATATATACGTATACACACAGCAGCATGGTATAGCTAGCTATGTAGAGAAAAACTAGCGAGTAACACAAAACAATCGAAAAATACTAGTAAAATAAAAAAATTGTATTACATTCAAGAAGAGATATTATAAAACAACAACAAAATATTTGATTTTTCCACCAGAACATAAAAATTTTTACTCAAAATTTTCCCAAGACTCTATATAAATGTACTACTATACATACTATAAATTTGTGTACTCTCTTATATATACTCATCTCTTTCTCGCATAGCAGCTTTCGTTTATTTTCAATCCGATTTTCGTATTTTCTTTTTTTTTTTTTGTAGTGATTATTAATAGTTCAGTAGAAAGTTTTATTTACCCAGTAAGTTAATTAGATAATTCGATGGTTCCTAGGAATAAAAAAAAAAGCTTATGTCTCTGATTTTTTATTGCAGATACACATACATACATATATATATATATATATATGTATATATAAAAAAATTGGATATGACGTTCTGATTTTTATGATACGTTCGGTATAGTACAGTATAGTGGCTGGCCTTTTAATTGAAGTTTTGAAAGTTTTTTCTTCATTTTTCCTTCTCCCGGTTCGTTCGAGGGACAACAAACTTTGTCGTTTTTGGGATAATTAGAATTTTTGTTTGGGCGTACTGTAACTATATATATATACATATATTCTTCAAGAACAACTTTATGGATTTGCAGTCGAATTTTTTTGTTTATATTATGTTGTAATGATTAATGATTGCAATATTTTTATGATAGTGCAGTATTTTATTTTAAGTCGATACTATTATTTAAATTATCAAACTTTCTTATTTTTTTTGGTTAGGAACTACTAGCGTTGTTAGAAAATTAGTTTGATGCATGAAGGTTCTTGTGTTTATGAATTAAACACTGAGAGCAAATGAAGAACATTAGCATTTCGGGATCAAATACCAGTCGAAAAATTCATGAGACAATTTTTTTTTTAAATTTGCCTGGAACCCATTTCCGCACGCAATGCCACACAGGACTCATGGTGCAAACCTTGGATTCTATCAAATCACGCATACGCGTTCTGCATCCTTAGCAAATTGGAGAAGTTTGAACAAAGGCAGAGAGGATAGTAGATGTACAGGAATTAAATACATGCGACCTAATACAATGTGCCGATGAAGTGTATGCTATCATTATCATCTTCAAGGCATTCATCGTATCCGGCATTGCTGGTTAGTCCTATGCTATGGAGATGCCCCTTGAATCGATACTAGTATTCTTAAGTTATCCTTTTTTAATGAAAGAGCGTAATTAGTCAGCTTCGTGTTGGGCTCACTAATAAATAAGTAGTTCGCCTTATGGCAGGTGGGGATGGATGACCAAGCTTGCTTTAAGTGAACTAGCATTTCTGATTATTTTTTTACCAATGTATAAAGGCAATGGAGCAGCAGGTTCAGGTCCAACGAAACATGAACGCGAGCCAATTTTTGCCAAATTGTCTGCAATTTCATTACCTTCAATGTCACAATGCGCAGGTACCCACGAGACCGCAGCTTTGTTATTACGGCAGAGAATATTCAAAAAATTCTTACTCTTAGTTGAGGACAGATTTACTGTCCGTACAGAAAATAATATCATCACCACTAACCGCGAAATTAATAGCTGTAATGGCACAGCCAGTAACCGATTAATTCCGCTAGAGAAATAGTACACTAAGTTGAATGTTTGGTGAGAACCACATCTCTCTATGGGTAAACCAGCTCGAATGATTTGTAAAAGTTAAATTCAGTGAACAGCCTGTCATTAAACATGTCAATTTCCGGCACAGCTGGTTTTAAAACACTAAGAATTAACCTATGTCCCGATATGGTACCGAATGCGCTCCACGCCCCAACTCTAGCGAAACGTTGCTGAGCAAGCTGTGCTAAAAATGAATGACTGTACGGAATCGAAGACATGGCTCCAGTAACAGCCCTACAGATGATATTTTGAATTGATGATTTAAAGTTGACTACTGGCCACTAAATCACAGACGCATATGTTAGCATTGGTAGAACCAGTGATTTGTATATAAAAAAAACATTTTGTGTAACAAGTCCCAAGAGTTACCAAAAGCCCTTCTGCATTGCCAAAAAATCGCTATGGATTTTTGTAGTTTTTAATCCAGATGATACTTCCATGAGAGTTTATTATCTAAAATAATACCAAGGTTTTTGACGTAGGTTGAGCTATTAATCTTACACTCTAAAAGAAATGGCACAGAAAATGCATCAGTATTCCTACGTCTAGTGAATACATATATAAGTCAGTTTTAGAGGGGTTCACATGTAACCCTTGACCGTGTTGCGTTAAATCAGATAAGACTTTGAAATGTTTACCAGAAACTGTAAGAACCAGATCATCAGCGTAACTTTGAGCGTTGAGACCGGATTCCTGAAGTTTTACAAGAAGCTCGTCAATGGCCAAAAACCACAATAGAGGTGAAAGCACCCCTCCTTGTATGGACAACCCCTGGCAACTTTGACTGAAACCGAGCTTTCATCTAGTACGGAGGTATAACGATGCGATATTTAAGCATAAATTCAATCCATTTGACAATCGTAGATTCCATACCTTCGATACCATTGGTACAGGCACTATTAATCGTATGGAAAGATGTACTATCTAAGGCTTGTGCAATATCCAGGAAAGTATCCACAAGAAACTCACTATTACACAGTGATCTTGCTAGCCTAGTTACAAGTTCATATAGTGCAGTTTCACAGGATTTTCCAACCCTGTAAGCATGTTGCATGTTACTGAGCGGTAGTTAAATGTTGATCTATCAACAATCCTTTCTAAAGATTTGAGAAAGGTTGATGATAGGCTAATAGGCCGAACAGACTTGGAGTCGGTATAGTCCGACTTGCCAATTTTCGGAATAAAAATAACTCTAATCTTGCTCCAATCAGGAGTTTCAACAATAACGTTAGTGGTTTCGACAATATTGTCAGAATTTAGAGTGCTACAATCCGGGAAACGAGTAGAAAAAAGTAGCTCACCTACTTCCTTTTAAGAGGAAGTAAGCTCACCATTGAGTAGTCAAAGTGAATCGAGTCTACAAGAATTATTTCTACTCAAGGTTTTGTTTAGTCTAGCTACAGCAGGTAGGCTAATAATTTCCTCACAGAAATTAATACAAGATGACTTCTGTGCAGATAACGCTTCACGCTTTTTTAAACACCTTTAGTAGGTATGGGGGCACTTTGTCGTGGGAAAATTTGTCATTTGACACCTGACCTTGAAATTTGACACCTTGAAATTTGATACCTGTGGGAAAAAAAAGTGAAATTTGATACTGCGGAAATAAAAAATATTGAAATTCCATAAAAGTCAATGACCCTAAAAATTTACACAAGGTCATTGACTTTTATGGAATTTCAATATTTTTTATTTCCGCAGTATCAAATTTCACTTCCAAGAATTGTGACGTCATAGCATTGTGGGAAAAAATCTGATGATGTGGGAAAGTATTAAAATTCTAAAAAAAAAATTAAAAAAATTAAAAAAATAAAAATATATCGATAAAAAAATTAGGTACGAACTCGGTGCGGAGCGGCGGTATTATGAGGGTTATACTTTTTGAATGTAGTAAAGGTTTTTAAAAATAAAAAATAAAAAATAAAAAATTGAAATTTAACACTATTGATATCTGAATAATATGATTTGTTGTTGTTGTTTCGTATGAACACGATCAAACATGAATTTTTGTTTCTGTAAAATATTAATGTATTCATCATAACAACAACAACGAATCTGTTGGATGAAAATTGAACTAATATAATATATAATATAGATATCGCATACACAAAAAAATTTACATGTTTTCGGCATTGTATTGATGCGATTGAAATTCTATAAGTAAGAAAGATAAAGAATTATTATTTTTTAATTGCGAGATGATGTCTGTATCAGACTACAACCTTGATTTTATTAATGAAATTTCACCATAGTAAAGGTTTTAAAAAAAAAAAATGAAATTTAACACTATAGATAACAGAATATGACTTATTATTTTGTATGAATGTTTTGTAGTAAATGGATATTAGAATAAATTAGGTTGCACACTCACACATATAAATATCGGAAGCAAGATTTTTGTTGTTGTTGTATGTGTATCATACAGAATAAAAATGATCGTACAAGAATTTTTAGTTACAATTTCTGATATAACTTAAAAACGATATCGTTTTTGAAATTACTTTAAACTGATATACATATGTATGTATGATGCATTGTACAAGTGTATATTTAGCACGAATAAAAATTTATCTGATAAAATAGTATTCGATTCGTAGTAGGTGCGGGGGCGCTTGATTTTATTAATGAAATTTCACGATAGTAAAGGTTTTTAAAAAAAAAAGTGAAATTTAACACTATAGATAAGAGAATATGACTTATTATTTTGTATGAACACGATCAAACATGAATTTTTGTTTCTGGAAAATATTAATGTATACATCATTACCACAACAACAAATCTCTTGAATGAAAATTGAAGTGATATAATATAGATATCGCCTACACAAAAAAAAAAATTCATATGTTTTCGGCATTGTATTGATACGATTGAAATTCTATAAGTAGGAAAGATAAAGAATTATTATTTTTAATTGCGAGATGATGTCTGTATCAGACTACAACCTTGATTTTATTAATGAAATTTCACCATAGTAAAGGTTTAAAATAAAAAAAAGTGAAATTTAACACTATAGATAACAGAATATGACTTATTATTTTGTATGAACGTTTTGTAGTAAATGGATATTAGAATAAATTAGGTTGCACACATATAAATATCGGAAGCAAGATTTTTTTTGTTGTTGTTTATGTTTTTCGTATATGAATATCGGATGGAATGAAATACAAACAAACAAATGATCAAACAAATAAATACAAATATATTACAAGAATTTTTAGTTACAATTTCTGATATAACTTAAAAACAATATCGTTTTGGAAATTACTTTAAACTGATATACATATGTATGTATGATGCATTGTACAAGTGTATATTTAGCGGTAATATGTGATATATGTAATATGTTGAATTTAGTGGTATTAGGGAAAATTTCTATATAAAAAAAAACGTAGTTACCAAACTCATACATTTTGTTGTGTACCAACCAGTGAAATTGTTTTAATAACATCCTCAAACCAGATCAAAGTACGTATCAACAAAATTTATATATGTTTTACACAAATTAATTGAAAATAACCTGCGCAAGCTGTTCGACACTACAACAAGTTTTGCAGGCTTGGATTACCAAAATGTCATATGAATAGCTCAAACTTCCTCTGATGAGGAAAACACACTTCAATTAATTTATTGTAAAACATGAGTTAATATAACCCTTAACACAAACTGTAAATCACGAATGAATACTACTCTAATACTGAATGACTTACACATATCTAATATAATATGTCTTAACATTTCTATATTCCCTCACAGTATCAATGTATTGGTAAACATTATGATCGATAAAATTCACGTAAACAAAACAACAAAAACTGTAATAGTGTTTTTGTGTATATGAATATCTCGGAATCAATTAAATTGACCGTGGCTGCTTAAAATATAGAGTAAAAGGCTGAATATGATATGTTGTTTCGGAGAAATGAGATAAACAATTCAAACACAATACATTTACAAATATTTCTGATGAACGCGAAGAAGAGAAAAACGAAAACAATTTTTCAAGAAAATAGATTGCAGAAAAAATTTAAAAAATAAAAATAAAATAAAAATAAAAATAAAATATGTGCGATAAGAAGAAACCCCATGCTAAAAAATCTAAAATTCTGCAGGTGTGTTATTGTAAATCACTTTTTTTCGTCATAGTAAATATGAGATTGAGTAAAGAGGCTGAATATGGTGTTTTTTTTTCAAAAACATCTAAATATCATCATAAAAAACTAAATATTTTACAATGGGTTTTGTTAAATTTAACATATTATAACAATTATTTTAAAAACGATATTGGTTCACTATTTATTGTTACATTCCGATGAAAATGTGTACATTTTCCACACTTGACAAGAATAAACAGATAAGAAATAAAAAAAAAACATTGCGGTGGTATAATATTTTCGGACAAATTTAAATTAATTATTTTTCTATATTATATTACATAAAATGTTCGTAGATTATGTATAATACATCTGGTAAATTATAGAATCGTTCGATATTATTCGTTCCAATTATTAAATCATTGAATGTAACGATTATTGTACACATTTCTCAAAAAGATAAACTAAATATTTTTACAATGGAGTTTTCTTAAATTTGGAGTTTTCTTAAATTTAACATATTATGACAATGAATTGTTGAGCCACCTCTAGAACAGTCTGCGGAGATTTGCACTGAGGAGCCATCCCATGAGGAATTCACTAAGGCCATGCAGAGAATGAAACGAAACCGCTCACCTGGAGTGGACTGCATTAATTCGGAGCTCTTGATATTCGGAGGGGATACTTTGTGGAACTGTCTTTTCGACCTTATTCGATTTGTATGGCGAACCGAAGTTATGCCTGATGAATGGAAAGTGGCCGCGATATGCCCCATCTTCAAGAAGGGAGACCGCTTGAAGTGTGAGAATTATCGCGGTATAGCTCTCCTTTGCACAGCATACAAGTTACTGTCATACATTTTATTGGATAGAATCACTCCTCTGGCGGAAGGCTTGGTTGGTGACTATCAGGGAGGATTTCGTCCGAATCGATCAGTCACTGATCAGGTCTTTTCGCTGCGGATGATTCTATCTAAATATTATGAGACATCCATCTCCGTACATCAGGTTTTCCTGGATTTCCGGCAGGCCTACGACTCGATCAATCGAGAGAGTTTGTGGTCTGCCCTGGAATACCTAGGAATGCCAACAAAATTGGTACGACTGTGTAGGATGACAGTGACGCAGTCTCAATGCTGTGTTAAAGTTGAGAACAGGCTATCGACAATTTTTGCAGTTAACTCGGGTGTTCGGCAGGGAGATGCTCTGTCCCCGATACTCTTTAATCTCATGTTGGAGTACATCTTTCGTAAAACTGAAACACCTCAGCGTAACATCTTATATCGCCAGTCCAATCAAGTGCTTGCATATGCAGATGACATATGCGTGATTGGACTGAATAACAACGGAGTGAAAGAAATACTTGATCCGCTTGTAGAGTTTTCAGCTTCTGTTGGACTCCAGATCAATGAGTCCAAAACGAAATACCTGATCTCTGGTTTTAGAGACAATGGCACACCAGATTTTAGCCACCACACGTTTGAGAGAGTGAGGAGGTTCAAATATTTGGGCTCTCTTATCACTCACGATAACAGTGTGGGTGAGGATATTAAAGTGCGGCTGGCAGCTGGCAGTCGTTCTTTGTATCCTCTAAGGCCACTGCTAAAATCTAAACACTTATCAAGTGCCGTGAAGCTGAAGCTTTACAAAGCGTTGATCAGGCCCGTTGTTATGTTTGGATGTGAAAGTTGGGCGCTGACGGATGAGTACGAGAGATGGCTCCTTACATTTGAGAGAAGAATCATGCGTGTGATTTACGGCCCTAAACGCGAAATAGATGGTACATACCGAGCTCTGTACAATTTCGAGATCAGAGATCTGATGAAGATCCCCGATATTGTACATGAAGTTAGATCTCAGCGAGTACGCTGGCTCGGTCACGTTCTGCGTGCTGATCCGGAACGAATTGTGCAGCGATCTCTGAAAGGAGAGCCACCATATGGTAGGCGCAGAAGTCGTTGCAGGCGACGATGGCTCCACGATGTAGAGAACGACTTGGCCTCTTCAGATTGTCTAAGACAGTATGAAGACCAAGCTCAGGATCGAAACCGTTGGAGCCAGATTGTTGATTCAGTAAGGGGCCAGTAATGGCCTTTAACACTGTTATTATTATTATTATTATGACAATTATTTTAAAAACGATATTGGTTCACTATATATAGTTACATTCCAATAAAGATACATACTTAATCATTTGACGTATTATAAATTTATAGATTAATTAGGTTATATTTTAAATTATTACTGTAATTAAAAATAAACATTCTGTGTTAAAATATGATAACGAAAGAGGTTCGGTGCGTTAAAATATTACTAGAACACTATAGAAATGTCACGCTTCATAATAAAAAAAATAAAAAAAAGATACTACAACGAAAGTGAAACGTTCTAATTTACGAGGGCATAAACTCTAATTTAAAATTAAACCCGTACCTGATAATGAAGATCCTTCCGAATGGATTAAAGAGGTTGTACAAGAAATTGTACATTATGCATTGAAGGATATTGAACCTACTGATAAAGTAGGCTTATCTTTCTATGGAGTAAGTTTTAACCAACATGGACCGGGGTTGGTTACCGTTTAAAGACGCAGGCAAAGCTATAATGAAAGATGTTTGCGAAATGATTTCAAAAATTTTTGGCACACAATAGATATAATTTTAAAAATAATGTTTCATATAATCAAAAATTACAAGATGAATAAAAATTAATAAAAAAAGAAATTAGTAAAATTTTATTTAAAAAAAAATATTGAAGTAAAATAGAAAAAAAAAATATTATAAAAAAATAATTCTAGGAAAAAATATTATTGTTCGAAAAAGTACTTTCAATTAAAAAAAAAAATAACTTCTCATATTTAAATTAATTATTTTCTATATTACATTACATAAAATGTAACATGTAATAATATGTAATATGTAATAATTTATTTTGTAACTATAATTATAATTTATTCCTTTAGAAATTTTCCGTATAATAACTTTTTTATTTCATAAAAAACTTAAAATGTGATTATTAAAAATATTATTAAAAGGAAAAACAATTAAAAAAAAACAACAACAAAACAATTTGCAAATTGAAGTTAATAAAAATTAATTTAGAAATAAAGAAATTCCGTACACACAATAATTGATATTATTTTAATTATATTGATTAAAAATATTTGTCGAGAGACAAAACGAATACAAATTATATAAAATAAAATTTATTTAAAAAAAAAAATAAAAAATAAAAACAAATTTAAAAATAAATTAATTAAAAAAAAAAATAAATTAGTTTCAAATATTTAAATTTAAAATTTGTAAATGAAAAAGGTATGTAAAAAAAAAATTTTAAAAAAACTTTATAAACAAATTTTAAAACAAAAATAATAAAAAAATTTTTAAAAATACAAAAAAAAAAAAAAATAAAAAAAATTTATAAAAATTTAAAAACAATTTATAAAAAAAAATAAAAAATTTTTTTTTTCAAAACACAAAAAGAAAAAGAAAATATTAAAAATAAAATTATTGAATAAAAAAAAATTAATTATTTTAAAAAAAAATAAATATTTAAATTTAAAAATTTGTAAAATTAGAAAATTATTCATCAATTTATAATAAATGCTTTCCACATATAATATTAATTAAAATTAGTTGGAAAAAATATTAATGTACAAATCATAACAACAGCAAATCTGCTCAATGAAAATTGAAGTGATATAATATAATATAGATAACGCCGACACAAAAAAATAGTAATAATAATTTACATGTTTTTCAGCATTGTTTTGATGCGATTGAAATTCTGTTAGTAGGAACTCACAGAGATAAATACAGGAAGCAAGATTTTTTTTTGTTGTTGTTTATGTTTTTCGTATATGAATATCGGATGGAGGAAATACAAACAAACAAATGATCAAACAAATAAATACATAATTTATATATATATTACCAAGCTGGACATTATCATACAGAATAAAGATGATCATATAAGAATTTTTAGATACAGTTTCTGATTTAACTTAAAAACGATATCGTTTTGGAAATTACATTGAACTGATATACATATATGTATGTATGATGCATTGTACAATTGTATATTTAACATGAATTAAAATTTATCTATAGAATATACATATATACAAATATAAGTGTTTCGCGGGTTTGCGGTGAAAATTGAAACCAGGAAATACAACTATGATCATACAAAAGATGAATTTGATTTATTGTTTTTGTATGAACACGATCAAACAAGAATTTTTCTGTTAAAAAAAAAAAAAAAATTGTACAAATTGAATTTAAAAAAAAAAATTAGAAAAAAAATCTTAGAAATAAAAAATATTCTAAAAAATAATTTTAGAAAAAAAAAAAAATTATTATTTTGAAAAAATACTTTCAATTAAAAAAAAAAACCATCACAAACTTAAATTAATTATTATTTTCTATATTACATTACATAAAATGTAACATGTAATATGTAATCATTTATTCTGTAAATATAATTATAATTTATTCCTTTAAGAAATTTTCCGCATATAATATATTTTTTTTATGACATCATAACAACAACAAACCTGCTGGGTGAAAATTGAAACAATACCTGGAAATTTCGACCGATATGATCGTACAAAAGATGAATATGATTTGTTGTTTTGTATGAACACGATCAAACAAGAATGGGGTTTTTGATATTAGATCGTATGTAATAGAGATTTTTGTTGAAATTTAATTTTTGTTTTTGAAGTAAAATATTAATGTTCACATTATAACAACAACATATCTGTTGAATGAAAATTGAAGTGATATAATATAATATAGATATCGCCTACACAAAAAAAAACAATTTACATGTTTTCAACATTGTTTTAATACGATTGAAATTCTATATGTAGGAAAGATAAAGAATTAATTGTTTTTAATTGTAAGATGATGTCTGTATCAGACTACAACCTTGATTTTTACTATGTATACTAATCCATATAGTTAGTGACCTAAATTTTTCGAAAATGATTATTAGTATAATTTTAATATAATTAAATATATAAATATAAAGTATAATTTTAATATATTTGAAGAAATTTTTGGCACACAATAGATATCATTTTTAAAAATGCTTCATATAAAGAAAAAATTATAAGGTGAATAAAATTTTTAAAAATAAAAAAGAAATTATTAAAAAATTTATAAAAAAAAAAAAATATGGAAAATGAGAATAGAAAAAAATATCATAAAAAATATAATTTTAGAAAACAAAATATTATTATTGGAAAAAAATAAAATACTTTCAAATAAAAACCTCAGGGAGCGATCGGACGTCCGACGTCGGACATTGGACGTCCGACGTCCGACTCCGACGTAAACGTCTATGATTTAATAAAAATTGATGTAAACGTTTATGATTTATAATGCAAAATGCGGTGGGTACCGTACCTGCGCGGAGCGCAGGTACGGTACCCGCAGTCATGTGAGGTGTCCCTTTCGGGGACACCGCACATGACCGCATTTTGCATTATAAATCATAGACGTTTACATCAATTTTTATTAAATCATAGACGTTTACATCAATTTTTATATAGATCATAGACCTTTACATCCGTTTTTATCTAAATCATGGACGTCTACATCAATTTTTATATAAAGTAAGACTTTTACATCAATATTTATCTTAATCATAGACGTTTATATCAATTTTTTTTTTAAATAAAATAATTTCAAGCGACCAACTTAACAGTACGATGAAATTCCATCGTTCTAATTGCACTGTCCAACGTCGGACGTCGGACGTCGGACGTCGGACGTCGGACGTCGGAGTCGGACGTCGGAGTCGGACGTCGGACGTCCAATGTCCGACGTCGGACGTCCGATCGCTCCCTGAAGTTTTTATTTGAAAGTATTTTATTTTTTTCCAATAATAATATTTTGTTTTCTAAAATTATATTTTTTATGATATTTTTTTCTATTCTCATTTTCCATATTTTTTTTTTTTTATAAATTTTTTAATAATTTCTTTTTTATTTTTAAAAATTTTATTCACCTTATAATTTTTTCTTTATATGAAGCATTTTTAAAAATGATATCTATTGTGTGCCAAAAATTTCTTCAAATATATTAAAATTATACTTTATATTTATATATTTAATTATATTAAAATTATACTAATAATCATTTTCGAAAAATTTAGGTCACTAACTATATGGATTAGTATACATAGTAAAAATCAAGGTTGTAGTCTGATACAGACATCATCTTACAATTAAAAACAATTAATTCTTTATCTTTCCTACATATAGAATTTCAATCGTATTAAAACAATGTTGAAAACATGTAAATTGTTTTTTTTGTGTAGGCGATATCTATATTATATTATATCACTTCAATTTTCATTCAACAGATATGTTGTTGTTATAATGTGAACATTAATATTTTACTTCAAAAACAAAAATTAAATTTCAACAAAAATCTCTATTACATACGATCTAATATCAAAAACCCCATTCTTGTTTGATCGTGTTCATACAAAACAACAAATCATATTCATCTTTTGTACGATCATATTGGTCGAAATTTCCAGGTATTGTTTCAATTTTCACCCAGCAGATTTGTTGTTGTTATGATGTCATAAAAAAAATATATTATATGCGGAAAATTTCTTAAAGGAATAAATTATAATTATATTTACAGAATAAATGATTACATATTACATGTTACATTTTATGTAATGTAATATAGAAAATAATAATTAATTTAAGTTTGTGATGGTTTTTTTTTAATTGAAAGTATTTTTTCAAAATAATAATATTTTTTTTTTTCTAAAATTATTTTTTAGAATATTTTTTATTTCTAAGATTTTTTTTCTAATTTTTTTTTTTAAATTCAATTTGTACAATTTTTTTTTTTTTTTAACAGAAAAATTCTTGTTTGATCGTGTTCATACAAAAACAATAAATCAAATTCATCTTTTGTATGATCATAGTTGTATTTCCTGGTTTCAATTTTCACCGCAAACCCGCGAAACACTTATATTTGTATATATGTATATTCTATAGATAAATTTTAATTCATGTTAAATATACAATTGTACAATGCATCATACATACATATATGTATATCAGTTCAATGTAATTTCCAAAACGATATCGTTTTTAAGTTAAATCAGAAACTGTATCTAAAAATTCTTATATGATCATCTTTATTCTGTATGATAATGTCCAGCTTGGTAATATATATATAAATATATGTATTTATTTGTTTGATCATTTGTTGGTTTGTATTTCCTCCATCCGATATTCATATACGAAAAACATAAACAACAACAAAAAAAAATCTTGCTTCCTGTATTTATCTCTGTGAGTTCCTACTAACAGAATTTCAATCGCATCAAAACAATGCTGAAAAACATGTAAATTATTATTACTATTTTTTTGTGTCGGCGTTATCTATATTATATTATATCACTTCAATTTTCATTGAGCAGATTTGCTGTTGTTATGATTTGTACATTAATATTTTTTCCAACTAATTTTAATTAATATTATATGTGGAAAGCATTTATTATAAATTGATGAATAATTTTCTAATTTTACAAATTTTTAAATTTAAATATTTATTTTTTTTTTAAATAATTAATTTTTTTTTATTCAATAATTTTATTTTTAATATTTTCTTTTTCTTTTTGTGTTTTGAAAAAAAAAAAATTTTATTTTTTTTTATAAATTGTTTTTAAATTTTTATAAATTTTTTTTATTTTTATTTTTTTTGTATTTTTAAAAATTTTTTTATTATTTTTGTTTTAAAATTTGTTTATAAAGTTTTTTTAAAATTTTTTTTTTACATACCTTTTTCATTTACAAATTTTAAATTTAAATATTTGAAACTAATTTATTTTTTTTTTTAATTAATTTATTTTTAAATTTGTTTTTATTTTTTATTTTTTTTTTTAAATAAATTTTATTTTATATAATTTGTATTCGTTTTGTCTCTCGACAAATATTTTTAATCAATATAATTAAAATAATATCAATTATTGTGTGTACGGAATTTCTTTATTTCTAAATTAATTTTTATTAACTTCAATTTGCAAATTGTTTTGTTGTTGTTTTTTTTTAATTGTTTTTCCTTTTAATAATATTTTTAATAATCACATTTTAAGTTTTTTATGAAATAAAAAAGTTATTATACGGAAAATTTCTAAAGGAATAAATTATAATTATAGTTACAAAATAAATTATTACATATTACATATTATTACATGTTACATTTTATGTAATGTAATATAGAAAATAATTAATTTAAATATGAGAAGTTATTTTTTTTTTTTTAATTGAAAGTACTTTTTCGAACAATAATATTTTTTCCTAGAATTATTTTTTTATAATATTTTTTTTTTCTATTTTACTTCAATATTTTTTTTTAAATAAAATTTTACTAATTTCTTTTTTTATTAATTTTTATTCATCTTGTAATTTTTGATTATATGAAACATTATTTTTAAAATTATATCTATTGTGTGCCAAAAATTTTTGAAATCATTTCGCAAACATCTTTCATTATAGCTTTGCCTGCGTCTTTAAACGGTAACCAACCCCGGTCCATGTTGGTTAAAACTTACTCCATAGAAAGATAAGCCTACTTTATCAGTAGGTTCAATATCCTTCAATGCATAATGTACAATTTCTTGTACAACCTCTTTAATCCATTCGGAAGGATCTTCATTATCAGGTACGGGTTTAATTTTAAATTAGAGTTTATGCCCTCGTAAATTAGAACGTTTCACTTTCGTTGTAGTATCTTTTTTTTATTTTTTTTATTATGAAGCGTGACATTTCTATAGTGTTCTAGTAATATTTTAACGCACCGAACCTCTTTCGTTATCATATTTTAACACAGAATGTTTATTTTTAATTACAGTAATAATTTAAAATATAACCTAATTAATCTATAAATTTATAATACGTCAAATGATTAAGTATGTATCTTTATTGGAATGTAACTATATATAGTGAACCAATATCGTTTTTAAAATAATTGTCATAATAATAATAATAATAATAGTGTTAAAGGCCATTACTGGCCCCTTACTGAATCAACAATCTGGCTCCAACGGTTTCGATCCTGAGCTTGGTCTTCATACTGTCTTAGACAATCTGAAGAGGCCAAGTCGTTCTCTACATCGTGGAGCCATCGTCGCCTGCAACGACTTCTGCGCCTACCATATGGTGGCTCTCCTTTCAGAGATCGCTGCACAATTCGTTCCGGATCAGCACGCAGAACGTGACCGAGCCAGCGTACTCGCTGAGATCTAACTTCATGTACAATATCGGGGATCTTCATCAGATCTCTGATCTCGAAATTGTACAGAGCTCGGTATGTACCATCTATTTCGCGTTTAGGGCCGTAAATCACACGCATGATTCTTCTCTCAAATGTAAGGAGCCATCTCTCGTACTCATCCGTCAGCGCCCAACTTTCACATCCAAACATAACAACAGGCCTGATCAACGCTTTGTAAAGCTTCAGCTTCACGGCACTTGATAAGTGTTTAGATTTTAGCAGTGGCCTTAGAGGATACAAAGAACGACTGCCAGCTGCCAGCCGCACTTTAATATCCTCACCCACACTGTTATCGTGAGTGATAAGAGAGCCCAAATATTTGAACCTCCTCACTCCCTCAAACGTGTGGTGGCCACTACTAAAATCTGGTGTGCCATTGTCTCTAAAACCAGAGATCAGGTATTTCGTTTTGGACTCATTGATCTGGAGTCCAACAGAAGCTGAAAACTCTACAAGCGGATCAAGTATTTCTTTCACTCCGTTGTTATTCAGTCCAATCACGCATATGTCATCTGCATATGCAAGCACTTGATTGGACTGGCGATATAAGATGTTACGCTGAGGTGTTTCAGTTTTACGAAAGATGTACTCCAACATGAGATTAAAGAGTATCGGGGACAGAGCATCTCCCTGCCGAACACCCGAGTTAACTGCAAAAATTGTCGATAGCCTGTTCTCAACTTTAACACAGCATTGAGACTGCGTCACTGTCATCCTACACAGTAGTACCAATTTTGTTGGCATTCCTAGGTATTCCAGGGCAGACCACAAACTCTCTCGATTGATCGAGTCGTAGGCCTGCCGGAAATCCAGGAAAACCTGATGTACGGAGATGGATGTCTCATAATATTTAGATAGAATCATCCGCAGCGAAAAGACCTGATCAGTGACTGATCGATTCGGACGAAATCCTCCCTGATAGTCACCAACCAAGCCTTCCGCCAGAGGAGTGATTCTATCCAATAAAATGTATGACAGTAACTTGTATGCTGTGCAAAGGAGAGCTATACCGCGATAATTCTCACACTTCAAGCGGTCTCCCTTCTTGAAGATGGGGCATATCGCGGCCACTTTCCATTCATCAGGCATAACTTCGGTTCGCCATACAAATCGAATAAGGTCGAAAAGACAGTTCCACAAAGTATCCCCTCCGAATATCAAGAGCTCCGAATTAATGCAGTCCACTCCAGGTGAGCGGTTTCGTTTCATTCTCTGCATGGCCTTAGTGAATTCCTCATGGGATGGCTCCTCAGTGCAAATCTCCGCAGACTGTTCTAGAGGTGGCTCAACAATTCATTGTCATAATATGTTAAATTTAAGAAAACTCCAAATTTAAGAAAACTCCATTGTAAAAATATTTAGTTTATCTTTTTGAGAAATGTGTACAATAATCGTTACATTCAATGATTTAATAATTGGAACGAATAATATCGAACGATTCTATAATTTACCAGATGTATTATACATAATCTACGAACATTTTATGTAATATAATATAGAAAAATAATTAATTTAAATTTGTCCGAAAATATTATACCACCGCAATGTTTTTTTTTTATTTCTTATCTGTTTATTCTTGTCAAGTGTGGAAAATGTACACATTTTCATCGGAATGTAACAATAAATAGTGAACCAATATCGTTTTTAAAATAATTGTTATAATATGTTAAATTTAACAAAACCCATTGTAAAATATTTAGTTTTTTATGATGATATTTAGATGTTTTTGAAAAAAAAACACCATATTCAGCCTCTTTACTCAATCTCATATTTACTATGACGAAAAAAAGTGATTTACAATAACACACCTGCAGAGTTTTAGATTTTTTAGCATGGGGTTTCTTCTTATCGCACATATTTTATTTTTATTTTTATTTTTTAAATTTTTTCTGCAATCTATTTTCTTGAAAAATTGTTTTCGTTTTTCTCTTCTTCGCGTTCATCAGAAATATTTGTAAATGTATTGTGTTTGAATTGTTTATCTCATTTCTCCGAAACAACATATCATATTCAGCCTTTTACTCTATATTTTAAGCAGCCACGGTCAATTTAATTGATTCCGAGATATTCATATACACAAAAACACTATTACAGTTTTTGTTGTTTTGTTTACGTTTATTTTATCGATCATAATGTTTACCAATACATTGATACTGTGAGGGAATATAGAAATGTTAAGACATATTATATTAGATATGTGTAAGTCATTCAGTATTAGAGTAGTATTCATTCGTGATTTACAGTTTGTGTTAAGGGTTATATTAACTCATGTTTTACAATAAATTAATTGAAGTGTGTTTTCCTCATCAGAGGAAGTTTGAGCTATTCATATGACATTTTGGTAATCCAAGCCTGCAAAACTTGTTGTAGTGTCGAACAGCTTGCGCAGGTTATTTTCAATTAATTTGTGTAAAACATATATAAATTTTGTTGATACGTACTTTGATCTGGTTTGAGGATGTTATTAAAACAATTTCACTGGTTGGTACACAACAAAATGTATGAGTTTGGTAACTACGTTTTTTTTTATATAGAAATTTTCCCTAATACCACTAAATTCAACATATTACATATATCACATATTACCGCTAAATATACACTTGTACAATGCATCATACATACATATGTATATCAGTTTAAAGTAATTTCCAAAACGATATTGTTTTTAAGTTATATCAGAAATTGTAACTAAAAATTCTTGTAATATATTTGTATTTATTTGTTTGATCATTTGTTTGTTTGTATTTCATTCCATCCGATATTCATATACGAAAAACATAAACAACAACAAAAAAAATCTTGCTTCCGATATTTATATGTGTGCAACCTAATTTATTCTAATATCCATTTACTACAAAACGTTCATACAAAATAATAAGTCATATTCTGTTATCTATAGTGTTAAATTTCACTTTTTTTTATTTTAAACCTTTACTATGGTGAAATTTCATTAATAAAATCAAGGTTGTAGTCTGATACAGACATCATCTCGCAATTAAAAATAATAATTCTTTATCTTTCCTACTTATAGAATTTCAATCGTATCAATACAATGCCGAAAACATATGAATTTTTTTTTTTGTGTAGGCGATATCTATATTATATCACTTCAATTTTCATTCAAGAGATTTGTTGTTGTGGTAATGATGTATACATTAATATTTTCCAGAAACAAAAATTCATGTTTGATCGTGTTCATACAAAATAATAAGTCATATTCTCTTATCTATAGTGTTAAATTTCACTTTTTTTTTTAAAAACCTTTACTATCGTGAAATTTCATTAATAAAATCAAGCGCCCCCGCACCTACTACGAATCGAATACTATTTTATCAGATAAATTTTTATTCGTGCTAAATATACACTTGTACAATGCATCATACATACATATGTATATCAGTTTAAAGTAATTTCAAAAACGATATCGTTTTTAAGTTATATCAGAAATTGTAACTAAAAATTCTTGTACGATCATTTTTATTCTGTATGATACACATACAACAACAACAAAAATCTTGCTTCCGATATTTATATGTGTGAGTGTGCAACCTAATTTATTCTAATATCCATTTACTACAAAACATTCATACAAAATAATAAGTCATATTCTGTTATCTATAGTGTTAAATTTCATTTTTTTTTTTTAAAACCTTTACTATGGTGAAATTTCATTAATAAAATCAAGGTTGTAGTCTGATACAGACATCATCTCGCAATTAAAAAATAATAATTCTTTATCTTTCTTACTTATAGAATTTCAATCGCATCAATACAATGCCGAAAACATGTAAATTTTTTTGTGTATGCGATATCTATATTATATATTATATTAGTTCAATTTTCATCCAACAGATTCGTTGTTGTTGTTATGATGAATACATTAATATTTTACAGAAACAAAAATTCATGTTTGATCGTGTTCATACGAAACAACAACAACAAATCATATTATTCAGATATCAATAGTGTTAAATTTCAATTTTTTATTTTTTATTTTTTATTTTTAAAAACCTTTACTACATTCAAAAAGTATAACCCTCATAATACCGCCGCTCCGCACCGAGTTCGTACCTAATTTTTTTATCGATATATTTTTATTTTTTTAATTTTTTTAATTTTTTTTTAGAATTTTAATACTTTCCCACATCATCAGATTTTTTCCCACAATGCTATGACGTCACAATTCTTGGAAGTGAAATTTGATACTGCGGAAATAAAAAATATTGAAATTCCATAAAAGTCAATGACCTTGTGTAAATTTTTAGGGTCATTGACTTTTATGGAATTTCAATATTTTTTATTTCCGCAGTATCAAATTTCACTTTTTTTTTTTTTTTTTTCCCACAGGTGTCAAATTACAAATTTTTTTTTTTTTTTTTTTTTTTCCCACAGGTATCAAATTTCAAGGTGTCAAATTTCAAGGTCAGGTGTCAAATGACAAATTTTCCCACGACAAAGTGCCCCCATACCTACTACCTTTTGTTCGTCTAGGAAGCGTCCCAGTCAGCCTAAAGATTAGACCTCCTGGCTTTATTCTTCAGCCTCCTAGTGGATTTCCCTAACCTTTTAAAACCAGAACACCAAAAAGATTGTTCCGAATTTTAGCATCCCTGGCTGGTAGGCTTAATATGCCGTCTGGGTTCCTTCCCTTGTGGTATGTAAACGCTTGACGTTCCCCTCCGTTAGTACACCAATCTTAGGAAACTGCTTAGTAAGAGCGTTACATAACTCTGTTTTTGTGGTTACCTCGTCGAGGTCTCGGTATACAATGATTTTTTCCTCGAACAGTGTTATTATGCTTGCAGAATCCTGAACAAACTCCTCGAGTTTTTCCTTGTAAAATAAATCACCTTTTGCAGTCTTTCTTATTTTACTGACGCTTTCTCCGATTTCTTTCAGTTCGGGTTCTTATTTAATTTTCTTTAACATGTCAGCATATGATATTTCTCCCGTGGTTGTTATCATAATCGCCTCGGGTCGCAGCCGTTTGTTTTTCCTCGGTGGCTTCTTTTTCCTTTTCGGTCTTTTTCGGGTAGTGAAGGTAGTAGTCCAACCACTCTCAGTCTCCTGGCCTTCTACGGGTTGGTTCTGGTGCGGGTTTGTCTCGGTTTTACCTGTCTCCGTGGTTATCCCAGTCTCAGGTGTCTTGGGATACTGTTTTAGAACCTCACTGTTAGGTCCACTCTTTTCTGCAGGTTTTCCTGCTAGTTTGTGCCAGGGAGGTGTGTGGGAAGCATTATTTTTCCTAATCACCTGTTTGGCTGTTTCATCGTGCGATTCAATTGCTGAGAGCTCATAGAGATTCTTGATTTTCTCTATTGCATCTCTCATCTGTTGGTGTATTGAGCGCCTTTTGCCATCTTCCAGCATTCCAATTAGATTGCTTATTTCCTCCCCTAGTTTATGGAAACTAGATTTAAGCGACGTTGCTTGATTCTCGTTCCTAGTATTATTACACGGACGCGAAAATACCACGGATGGTCGGTTTCATCAAAGTTTCAGTATTTTTTTCGCGAACGTGACCCAAAAGAGGCACAATCAGTCGTATTGGCAGCAAAGATTGGGGCTACATACCGCATGCTTGGCTGTAACATAACAGCTAACATACAAAAGTCCCACAGTTAAACATTTCTCGGCTGATTAGACCTAGATATGTATATAGTAAAAACTTCACATGAATTTAAATTTTCACAGACAGGCACCCACGTTATCCCGTAATCATTTATCATGTACGAATATAAAAAAAATAAAAAAAAATAAAAAGGTAACTAAGTGACATATTCATCAAGTAACTCCTTACGACACTCAACGCACACCATAGTATATAATAGTATATAGCGTATACGTATATACAGAGAACTCTTTTTATTTCCTTTCATGATACACACACCTCCCATTAATCACATGAAATGTTTGTTAAACCCTCGCTATATATCTAGGTACATATACAAACACAAATTCTTCCATCATGATTAATATAACCCACATATAGTACGAGTACACAGCTTAAATTTAAAAAAAAAACAAAAAAACAATAAGGCGAAAATGGTTTAAACACCCACCACAATCAAATCTTTTAAATTTGTGGCACACGTCTATATAGTTTTTCCTTATATACTATACAAACACATACATACATACACTATATACATAATGGTGACGGTGATTTATGTACACGTTTAAAGCTCGTAATTTTCATTTTTAAATTAAAATCTAATTAACATTTTGTACGTAAATTAAAAAAAAACCGCACTATGCAATTTATATTTTATTTGTTGTGTAGTGTATGCTAAAATTATTAATCAACTGCGGATTTTCTCAATAATTAAAAATAATTATTTATACAAAAAAATTTAAATAAAAAAAATTTAAACTAAAAGTTTTTTTTTTTTTAAACAATAAATAATTTGAATGCTTTTCTTATATACTCGTAGTACGTAAACTTTTATTTTATTATTTTCATGTTGGTACAGTGCATTTATGTTTTTATTTACAATGCATAATTAATTTTATAGTTTACGGATGGATACCCTATAAAATATATATTATGGGCCAGGTCTACGCAACGTTTTGGATAAATATTGAAATTGCTTCAAAAGTTATGTTTGAACAAACTTTTAGAATTGAAATCTGAGATTATAATTATACATTTTTGTGCACTAGAGAAAACTACATTAAATACGTTATAAAGGATGCTAGTTATAAAGGATGCCAGGTGTATCAGAATAAGCTAAATGCCCAGCTACCGAGAAAAACAGCAGTAGTCCAGCGCCTACAGCAAAAACCAAACAAAATATCAGGTGCCCAGGTGACCAAAACATTAAATAGCAGTTAAAATTAGGCCGAAACCTGTGTCCAACGGGCCAGTCATTAGTAATATAATAAAAATGCTCACCGAAATTCAGGCTGAAAAGAGACAAAATTTCAACCAGCTCTCTAACAAGGTGGAAAAACTGATAATTTCAAAAGATAATTTCAAGCCACCAAACAAAATGATAAAATTACAAAATAATAAGTAAATGACTGTAACGTTCCTACGTATAGTAGCCTGCAAAACGGGCTTAATGCAAGAGCCAAAGAACTTGATGTATTTCTAAGAACCAACAACATAGACACAGCTTTAATATTAGAGAAGCACATTACAGAGATAGACTTTATCAAGACTAAGGGATATAAAGCCTATTGAACATTGCATCCCAGTGGTCGTGGTCGAGGAAAGACAGCAATCTTAATCAAACAAAACACCTTACATTTCCAACAAGAGGAAATTAAAGAGCCATTAATACAATGTACCATAATAACGATGAACCATGGTGGTGCTGAACTAAGCCTAGGGCAATCTACTGTCCACCAAGACATAATATCGGAAGAAATCAATATGTCAACATTTTTATTAAACTTGGACCAAAGTTTACTATAGGAGGTGACTACAACGTGAAAGACACTGCGTAGCGGGAACACCAGTACAAGGAAAATAACTTATTGGCCTACAGACTGATTTGATTGACTTTTATATTTCGAAAGGAATAGCCTCGAATTACATTGAAGTCGAAGATATTGAAGTCCTCATACTTTCGATCATACACCGGTCTTAATGACTCTGAGTACATTAGTAATTAAAGAGAAAAGGAAACTTAACCTTACTAATGCATTTATGAATTGGGAATTATTTAGAGAGAAACTAAACAAAAATTTGAAATACAGACTGGATATTTTATTAACTCTATACGTGAAGCAGCTAAAGAGGCCACACCTGTATTAGGTGAGAAAGTAGTACAAGAGATCAACTGCCCATTTCTAGGACTGATAAAAGAAAAGCGTAGGAAAAGACGCATATCGCATAGAACCAGAAATATTATTGACAACAGAGAATCTAATCGAGTAAGTAATAAAGTTAACCGATTATAGTTAAGAGGTTTGTACTGAAAATTATCTGACAGGACTGAGTTCTGAAGCGGACAAAAACTAATCTCTTTGGAAAGCTACTAAAAGATATAAGAGGCCAATAATCCAAGTGCCACATATAATGAAATGGAGAATGGCTGCGACGTGACGATGAAAAGGCCGAACTATTTGCACAACACCTGGCATCAGTATTTCAACCACACGATATACAATCTAGGATTGATCTTAAACCAGTCTATAGATCTCCATTAAACATCAATAGTGTTACTCCACTAAAAGTCGCACAAGAAATAGATATGAATTTGAATCCCAAAAACTCACCTGGATTTGACGAAATTTCGCCAAGGCTGTTTAAAGAGTTATCAAAAAGAGCAGTCATTATGTTAGCATATATATATATGTATATATATATATATATATATATATATATATATATATGTATATATATATATATATATATATATATATATATATATATACATATATATATATATATATATATATATATATATATATATATATATATATATATATATATATATATATATATATATATATATATATATATATATATATATATATATATAAATATATATATATATATATATATATATATATATATATATATATATATATATATATATATATATATATATATATATATATATATATATATTATAATGCTTGCTTCAGACTTAAATATGTGCCTAAGTGTGTGACAAATATCCATGATAAAAATACAGACAAGGCCGGTGAGCAAATGACATCATGCAGGCCTTGTTTTTGAAACGACTAAGACCAATGAAAATTATATCTGATTTTCAGAACTGCTCGATTCGTATCCCTCCATACGAAAATTTAGAGTATCACATGAAGATACATACTCTAACTTTTACTCAGCTATAGCAGGAGTGCCTCAGGGTAGCGTATTAGGGCCTTCCCTATATCTTCTTTACACTTACGATATACCGACAACGGAAACACCCTTAATCGGAACTTTTATGATTATACTGTAGTATTGGCATCAAGCGAATCGCAGTACCAATCAGTTGAATACTTACAACAGGCACTCGATGAAATTAGTCGTTGGGCCAGGGATTGGAAATTAAAGAAACGAACTTAAATCAGTTCATTTAACATATGCATTGCGGTACAAAAATAGCAACTTCCATTTGCATCTCAACTAAAGATTGAACAGGAAACACCACATTTTGTCTAAAAATGCTGAACAAATTAAAATAAAACAACGTGAAATGTAGTGGCTGATAGGAAAATATTTTAAGCTTAGCCTGCACTTTTAACGCCTTATCTACAAATCAATTACTAAACCAATTTAGACGTATAGCATCCAACTCAGAGGTTGTACTAAACAATCAAATCATTTTTAATCATTTAACGTTGTCAAAACAACTTTCTTCGTGCAATAACGAATGCTTACCGCAATGTAACCAACGAGGAATTACATGATGACCTAAATGTTAAATGAAACATGAAAGAAGATTACTGCAGCAATACTAAAGCAATACTTCTTGACCTAATACAAGAACTAAGACGCCTTAAATGAATTAAACCGCATGAGCTAGTCATCTAATAATTGAGGATTCGTTGTAAAACCGTACTCATTCCACTTATTTGTTACAAATAAGTGCATATCATTATTAATAATAAATTATCATGTGATAAGATGGTACTATTATATAAAATAAAATAAAAAAGTGTACTTACGACTGGCTGTTGCGGAAAGCATATATTAGGAATTATAAAAATCATGTCATATAAAAATAGATGAAAATAAAAATTAGGGCGTTTATTTCATAAAAGCTAATAACGTATAAAATCAACAAAAATTACAATGAATTAAAATTGGATTTATAAAACAATAAAATCGATTATACTAACACATCTATTATAATTGTTAATAAATTAAATAACAAAACAAATAATATTTTTTGTTGCACCTTCTACGTTTTAATATTAAATAAAAACAAAGCCCTAATTTTTATTTTAAAGCTTAATAAAAACTAACAAATTTCTGGATTTCTAACATTTGGGGTATCGAGTGTGAAACGTCACTCTCTCCATTCAATATTTGTTACAATAAATTAAATGATCTGGGTATGGATTTGCAGCCAGATTAAAATTATTTATGAGTTGCACACTTTATTAGGAATAACCAGCCATGCTCAAAATGGTGCGTGAATTCATTTTAAATTTTTGTTAGTAATTGAATAAATAATCATCTCATTGTGAGAGATAGTATACGTAGTATGTATAAGATCTCGTCGCATAAGTACTACTACACAGCTCGCGAGAAAATTGTTTAGACTTCGATAAACTAGAATATTAATTGTATTGCTTTCCAGTGGCGGTCATAGAAATTTGATATCGAGATTAATCATTAAAATTCTGTAAATGCCTACGGGCATTTTTATTTACATTTTCATTCGTTTAGCGTTGTTTGTAGTGATTTTGCATGCTAGACTAAAACGTCAATTCAAGTAGTATTTATATTTTCTTGGATCAAATATCATCTACCCAAGACTATACATCTATCTCGTCAAATAATTCCACCTAATTTGCTGTATTGTAAAGCAACCACTAGCGCATTTCTCGTGTTAAATTTATCATAAGACTTTGAATCCTATTCCCGCGAGACACACTAATTTGTGATCGACCACATTCGCAAATTGAACAATATAGATGAGAAAGAAGATACATTAAACTGTTCAAATCAATCAATAGTATTCCGAAATGAGCCGTAGGGCTCTTGAGCGAATTAACAATTTACAAAAAATGCGAATTTGAATATATGGACAAAACCTCTCCTACACTAAATTGAATTACTCGAATTGACTCGATAAATTGGCTCATATGGAGACAATAAAGATTGATAAGAAGATACATTAGGCTGGTCAAATCAGTCAATGGTATTTCGATTTGAGTAGTGGAGCTCTTGGGTGAAGTTTTCAGAGATGGTGGTGATCCTTAACGCGATTATAAAATAGCAAGCCCCTGTATAGCATTAAATCTTTCAGAGCGTAGTTCTTTTTATAACTTACTATCCATAGTGTCAGCCCTCTATTATTTCGCGAACTCAGACACCAAACGATATCACTCAGCCAAAATCATAAATTTATCATTATACGTATACGCAAAATTGTTTGGACCATTATACTTGGCTTTAGAATCTGTTAGGTTAACCACCGCCACCACAACGTCAGATAATCTCGATAGGAACAGCGATTTATATACATATCTAGAATAGAATTTGGAAGTTTATAAATCCTATCTGTATATTTAAAACAAAGCTCTTTAACATTGCCAAAATATGGCAGGAGCTTTATGTAGCTCGCAACAAGGTGATATTTCCGGGATCGTTTATAATATAAAAAACTCTGGAAATCATCTGGTGATCATCTTCCCAAACACGAGGCAAATGATAAATGATAGGCCACGATTGCTCCTACGAATATAGTAAATGTAATTTCAAATAATCATCCCTGAACGGATTGACGAGCAGACCATTCTCAATACGACATGATTTAAGGCAAGATAATACCTCTCTCGCTCTATAACTGAGGAGATTACAAATTATCGATTTGTCTGCCTACAGGTTCGAAGCCATCTGAGTATCACGAGTCTAGGATTTGTCAAATCCTTAGCCAAAATTCCAGAATTTTGTTGAGAAAACACTGGCCATGAAATTTTTGTATATTATGTTTTATATCGAATTTACAGAATTTAACAAAATTTACAAGGACTTTTCCCAATCTTACTTTATTTGACCATAACATTTCTTCATTGAAGGTGCGTTCTGTAGAACCATACCTTTCATATTTGTGTTAATACTTTCCTCTTTCCTTGCTACAATATCTACTCTTTGTGTTTAATTTTTATTTATTTTTCTATTACTTTTATACTCTTGATCTATTGCTCAGTGCCATCCCTCCCCAACGCTCCACTATAACGTTAAGTGAACTATTACAAATATTTTATATTATAATCTTGGAATATGAATTAAGATCACAGGAGGCACAAGAGACTGCACTCATATGAAGAGGTTATATTTCCTCTTTTAAAATTAATTTAGTTATCGAACAATGTCCTAAAAATATTTCCCAAAAAATTGAGGCTTGAAAAGTTGGCAACAAACAATTTGCTAGGTTTAAATAAAAATAATAAAAGGAACGCGGGCATTCCATTGTCCATTGCTGCACATTATTTTATGCATAACTATATATACTCATAAAGTGCAATAGTTACGACGTGTTTTACTATAGCTTTTAACGTATATACTGTACTATACAAAAAAATGCTACACACCATTCTTTATCAGTGCTCATAGTCTTTGGTATATATAAGAAGCTCGGTCGTACTTATATCCCATCCATGTACACAACCAGAAGAAAAATCGCTCTCATATTTTTATACTTCTCTTTGCTGGAAAATAAGGAAAAGGGATATTTTTTTCACAAAAACAACAATAACAAACTTTAGCAAAAAATAAAAACCAGAATGAATGAAGGAAATTTAAAAACATTAAAATGTTTAAAAAAACACAGAAGAAGAATGGAAAAACAAACCCTGAAAAGAAATTAACAAAGAAAATGCTAGAGCAAAAAAAAAAAAAAAATAAAATAAAATAAAAATTCTCGAATTAAATACAACGACAACGACAAAAAAAATTTAGCAAGCACAGAAGATTAATGTAAATTTAGGGAAATGGGAAAATTTTATTAGGCAAAAACAAAAATTGTTCGGCTACACAAATAGTTTGCTGAACACAAAACCTAAAATTTGTGATACAATTGATTGCCGCCGCACCATATCTTAAACAAGAATAACAACAACAACAACAACAACAACAACAAAATAATTAAGTAGAAAAGTTTCCATATCCAATAATAATAATTTGTTGAGATAAGTCAATTTTTTTTTATTCGTCGTATTTGAAAATACTATCTATGAGGGTGGAAAATGGGGCGCGCACGAATTGGGGACGAACAAATTTGATCTGGATTTTTGTGTAAAGTTTTGTTTTTATTTAAAAAAAAAATTGTATCGAAGATTATTCATTTCGATACGACAACATTCGATTATTTATTCGTTTTCTTTTTGGCACAAATTTTGGAAGTGTTATACACGCGGATCATATAGTGACGGACCAAAATATGAAAATACATTATATTCAGCGGAAAACAACATAAATTCGTACGTACATACATCTAATGTACGTAAAATATCGATAAAAATACTTTACATCAATAACTTTAATTTATTTACTTCTTAAATTTATGGCCCAAATCCAAACCACCATTATTGATATCGATAAAAATTTATTCAACATCTCCACGTACATATGTATATAAATATGTACTCTACACATATCTAGGGTTATAACATTATATAGATCCTATATCCATTCCCTGAAATGGATCATTACATTTTATTGCGTCCAATTAACAAATGTTAACTATCCGAACACCATTTGTCATCAGACCAAACGGAGCCAGAATAAAAAAAAACGAAACGAGAAGGAAAAAAAATGGAAATGAAAATCACAAATCGTTAACGAATTTATTTCCTTTCTTCCAACAACAACAACAACAATAAATATTTTACTACTATCGTTGTGTACTAAATCTCACTATATAGCTCTATATAGAGTAGCAAAACTCGTATGTATATGTATAGTGGAGAGGATAGAGGAATACCAGTAGTTTTTTGGTTGGGAGATTTTATTCTAGCTGTTATCAATTCGAACGAAAATTTTATTTTTTATTTTTTTGTTTTGAGTAACGAAAAGCTTTAATTTTTGGAAACACGTTTTCACGAATGATTTACTGAGAATATTTTTTTTTTTTTTTTGGTGGTGATGGTGTTGTTGCTGGTGTTTAGAAGTATCTTTTTGCGTGTTTAAGGAATATAGCTTTTAGATTTTGATTAAATCAATGATAATCTCGTGTAATTTGTATATATGTATACATAGTTACAATTATCTTATAATTAGTAATTAGTAGTAATAGTAGTATACATAAAAAATAATATTCTAACTAATTTGCCATTGATTTGCCAATTCGAGAAATTTAAATCAAAGTTCGAGTCATCGGGTGGTGTAGAAAAAACACCAATTACTTATTTGGAATTTATTATTCGGGAAAATATAGTACGAGACGAAGTGCAGCGTAGCCGAGCAAAAGCAAAGAAGAAAAGCTCATTGTAAACTAATTATACGAGTAAGTATACACCCTTTCTATTTCGGTTAAAGTTACCAAATGTTGCTTCCAAGGAGACGTTCTGTCACCTCTCCTGTGGCTCTTAGCTATTCTGGTTCAGGGTAAATACCTTGTACTATCAGATTTAGCGCAACGCGCTCTCCAAGTTGTAGAAATGTGGTGTCTAGAGAAGGGTTTGTACGTTAATGCATCGAAAACTAGTTTGATAGTCTTCACCAGACGTCGGAATACTGGAGAGCTCTCTGCTCCTTCTCTTTTTGGAAAAATGATCGCTAGACCCGACACAGTAAAGCATCTGGGTGTCATTCTGGAGAGTAAACTCATATTGAAATTAAACTGCAAAAGGTCACTTCCATTTTCTGGCAGTGTAGAAAAGCATTTGGGAAGGGGGTCTGACCCCCAAAATGCTGATGTTTATTTACAAATCACCAGCTTTACCTATATGTTATCTTACGCGTTCAGTCAGTTTCTGTCATTGCGAAGCTTAATAGCATACAGGTATGATTTGTCGAGCTATTACAGGTGCTATGTCTTCGTCTTCTATACTTGCTTTTCAGGCAATCTTATTTCTGCCCCACTGCAGTCGGTCATCCTACGCACAGAATGCTCCACTGCCTTTCCCTTGTGGTGTGATGGTGCGTGGAACACTCTCGGCCTGATCACAGGGCATAGACTAATCTACAATTTATTCAGTTCATATATACCAGAAATTAATATGGTTAATGATAAATTGTTGCCAGAATTCTGCTTCGATATGTCTTTCTCGATGGTTTATCAACCGGTGATGACCCTTTAGCAAGTTAGCAAGGGACTCGTGGTTGTCTCAAGAATTCAATGACTAGTTGGCTCAGTCGCTCGTATTTTTCGATGACGCTCCAATTTTGGAGCAGGTTTCGGAACCTATTGTCCTGCACATGACTTACGATTATGTGGGAGTCTATAAGCAGGAACTGCATGTTATTCTAAGCGTAGCTGATTGCACTCTATGCAGTGATAGTAAATCTGTGCTCAATTCATTACGAAATCCTATGATCACTTCCAAACTGGTGAATGACTGTAAACATTTTATTAACGTCCTTTGCTCTAATAATCGTCTCAGGGTTATATGGGTACCGGCTCATTGTGGTATTGAAGGTAATCAGATAGCTGATGTTTTAGCTCAATTATTAGCACGCTCAATTATTGATCCTGAACTTTAATTGTGGTAATAAAGCTATTAAGAACTACATGTTTTTGCAGGCTTAGCGTAATTGCCTAGCGTCCACTACATGCCGAGTGGCTAAGTACTTCATTTGTGAACCTAATCTGAGGCTCACACAATTTGCTCTATCTGTGAAGAAAAACCAACTGAGAGTTCTTGTCGCTGTTCTGACCGGCCATAGCCGTTTTAAACGGGACTTGTTCAAGATTCCTTGTGTGACAACTGTTTTGAAGATCACGATGACAGCATTGACACTTTGTTTGTGGTTGTCCCGCTTTCGAGGTAGTTAGGTCCCGATTTCTTAATCATAGATCTTTAAATGTAGATCAATCCCTACCCTGGTTTAAGCTGTTACAATTTGCCAGGGCACCCGAGCGCATTTGCGAATTATGATAGAATCCTTGGTTTGCACCATGGACCCAGAGTGGCATTGAGTTAATAACTTTAATAATAATAATAAAAGTACAAATTATGTAATTAAAACTTCAAAATTGACTGTTCATCTAGATGCTAGCCGCCACTAATCAGCACACATTAGTGTTGCTGTAATTTAGTAGAATAAAAATATTCAAAATATTTCTAGAGAGAATGCAGGAACGAAACTTAACTTCATTGTTCGCATATTATATTTTGTAGTTGGGAGTTCTGAGCCCCAGTACCCGGTCACCGCTGATCCAAGGTTCCTGGAGCAGAACCACATCAATGGACTCAGATTCCATTTTGACCAGAACTGAGACAGCTTTATAGTGATGCAGGTTGATCTGAATGATCATAAGCATTAGATAGTGCTTACCTCCACCACTGTTGAGTTAGACTCCGTATCTGACAGCGAGTCGCTCATTCGGAGCGCATAATGCAGCGTCATCGATTTCTATATCTCCGAGTCAACGGATAATGTCTCCTGGGCGTCTTCAGGGATGCTCTTGACATCTGGATCACCAATACCAGGAGGGGCTCCACAAGTGGGATCCACGCCTGCTGCAGATGACCCAGATCTGTCGGCTTCATCGCGCTTGAAAATCTTTAGCGTAATCGCAACAAATCCGTAGCTGATCAAGCCTCTAGGTTTTGCCAGAGCACCCAAGGTGTCTCTGTTGAGGATGATAACTGCCGATGTGTGACTTGCTTCTACTTTCACCATCCTCCAACTCGTTTCTAAGATCTCGTTTGGGTTACTTGGTTCCGCTGGTACCCGAGGCCTGCAGGAAATCTATTCCCTCGTAACTACTTCTAATTTAGCTCCCGGCCAGACTTCACCCAAGCTGCCTATCACCTTTTTCTATCGTTGTCTCTATCCGTTCTCTGCTGCAACAGAATGTTGCTGATCTTGGAGTTCATGCGCCAGGCTCTCTTCCTGGTCTGGTAGTTCGATAATTGCGGGCCAACGCTGGTGCCTTTGCCCTTTGGTTTAGAGAGACCAGCCTCGTTCATGCTTATGCCCCATTTTGTGCTTTGGAGACTGGGCCTAAATTCCGATGTTTCCGCAGCACTAGATTCCGGTTTTTTAAGAATTCCGGCTCTTTTTGTTTTTTGGTTTGTTCTTCCATATAAAATTTCACGAGTAACGGAGAAAGGAGGTACACCTGTGCAGAGATACGCACTACACAGCTAAGGCTATAGGATCCAGAGGGCGCCAAATATACACCGTTAGAGAATAGGCTAGTTTTTAGAATGGGTCCTCAGCCTGGCCGGTTGTCAGCACGGTACGGATAACACCTTAACCCGGCCCAGTTGTTTAGCGCCGTGTTTTCGCCAAAAACACCATATAACATGATGTAGTAATCACCACGGGGAGGTAACACACACGCTTGTCGAAACAGCAAGATACGGAGCTGCCAACAAGTACCGAATTGATTCCCCCGAGACAGCTTCACAACAGTCCAGACCTAAAACGAAACAAAAAGAGTACTAATACACTTGAAAAGACTGTATGTATCTGGTCACCCTAAATATTAAACTAATTTTCTGTAACCGGTAGTGGAAATTGCAAACGCTACTTGGACCAACCCGTTATATAGATCCACTTTCTAAAACTTTTAAAATAATGATCAAAACGATCTTCTTTTGTAGGATTTTCATGGTAAACACTAAATTTGTTTACTACATCCCAAAAAAACATGAATTTAAAAAGGTCCGTTATTAAAAAAACAAAAAAACATCGTTACTATAGAAACTAAACATTGAGAATTTTAAAAAGAAATGTGTCCGTTCATTTGTTTTTGTTTACCGCACACCATCGTTAATATTTAACACAATTAACACAATGATACATGCCGTCGCTCGAGAGTAAAGGCGTTGCCACATGACAAAAATATCGGCGAAAGCCTGGGACCGATTTTTTCTTTTATAATTAAATGATTGCATAATTTTGACTTAAATTATTGAGAAAATATATAAAATAACTACAATTAGTAATTAAAATCATAAATTTATAATAATACATATAACAATTTTAATTGAATAATAAGAGTTTTTCTATTCTGTCGGTCCGACAACCGATTTTTTACTTAAATGGTACAAATTTTGTCGGTTCCGAACGCATCCCAATATAAATTTTGTCGGTTCCGAACGCATCAAATATCACCGATATTTATTTTCGTTGTGACCATAACCTCACTTCGGTGATAATTTGGTTTGTTTACAAACGTAGCTGTTAATCTGTACAATTTATTGAAAATTAAAAATGAGTATGGTATTAATTTGATAAAATATATAAATTAAATGTCAAAAACAAATGACAAAAAAAAAAAAACACAAACAAAAATTTTGTTGTTGTAAAAATCGGTCGGATCATTGTTTTGCTCATGTGGCGTGTCTTATCATATTTTCTACCGAATCGGTCGGAAAGACAAATGCATGTGGCATCGCCTTAACACAGTTGTAACCAACATTTTTTACAAAATTGACTTATATATGAAATAGTACTAAATAGGTAACGCTCTTTCGATTCCCACTAACCATTATCGTGTATCTCTTTTTATTTCCGAGATAGCTGGAAACACAAAGTTGTAAGTAGCACATATTTTGAAAACTTCTATCCATTTTTTCGTGAACAAGCTTGCAAGTGCCTCTTAGAAGCATATTATTCCACAGAAAAATGCATTTTAAGTAGATACACCTATGCAATTCGAGTTTTAGTAGATGCACGTTTGTTATTCCAAATTAGATGATCATTTGAACTAGATAGAACTTTGTTATTTTACTTTTGGTAGATACAATTCTGTTATTCTTCACAATCAAAATTTTTGAAGGAGATAGAACTATGTTGTTTAAATTTTGATAGATACATTTCGGTAATTCTTTCTAAATACATTATTTACCGCATGAAAATAAATTATAACGGTTAAAGTTACAACTCTGGTAGTTTATATTTTTATTTAATTGCGTTAGGCAGCAGGTATAATTATTTATTTATATTAAAAGCAAACTTTATTTTATATTATATCATATTTTATTATTTTATATAGGTAAAAATTACTTTATTGTTAAACTAATCTATTGTGTTTATTAAGTTATCATATCGTGTTAAAGTTAAAACATCAAAACTCTTCAAAACATAGAATTTAGACGAATTAACGCATCCGCGAGAAGGTTGTTTACTCTTGTGTATTGATTTAAATATACCAGGGATAAAATAAATTTAGTGTTTAAATGATACGAATAACAACAGTTTGTGATAAAATTTGATTTAAAATCAGGCAGATATGGCCCAATTGGTTGAGCTCCCCGAACAGCTCGTTTATTTCAACGAAAACAATGAGATTATTATGGGGGATGAGCTTATTTTGGACGAAACATTAACGTATAACGTGGTATGATTGTATTTCAGTTACGTAATATATTATTTTGATTAATAAAATATTATTAAAAGTATTATTTATTAACAATTAGGTACCTGCGGATATTGAAATAATTAATGTTTATGACGGCGAAAGTTCAAATGGGCAACATGATGAACCACGAATAACAGAAGGAGTAGTCTCATCGATAGAACTGAAGGAATTATCTGATGATAAAATAGAACCACCTCCTAAAGCAATTCAGTCACGTAAAAGAATTCGAAATCCATTGTCCTGGAAAAGTTCTATTAGAAAATCTCAGTGCCAAGCAGGCCAAGAATATTTAAGTGTACGTGGGAAAGTTGTTCCCAAGAAAACTATCAAAAATAAAAAGGATTGCTTAAAAAATTGCACTTATAACTGTGCAATGAAAGTGATGACAACAGAACGACAGGCCCATTTTAATGCTTTTTATACCTTGGTAGTCCAACGAAAACAAGATTTCTTATTGAAGACCACCGAGCGCAATTTTACAGCAAGGAAAACCAAAAAAGGGCCATCTCGCCGAAATTTTAGCCCTTTCATATTTTATAGACGTAGCAGGTACCCGTCATACTGTATGTAAGCAATATTACCTTGGAACGTTTGATATCTCACAGTCACCTTTATATAACGCCCATAAAAACAAATGCGAAAGCACCGGTTCAGCACAGCAAAACATGAGAGAACGAACAAGTAGTAATAGAATATCTGCTGAACGAACCAACATTGTTATGCAACACATCAACTCTTTCCCTTGCATTGAATCCCATTATTGTAGAGCCAAGACAACCCGGTAATTTTTAGAACCGAATTTAAATATTAGTAAAATGTACGAGCTCTACAAGGAACAGACGACTCATCCGGTAAAGGAAAGTTACTACCGATTTATATTTGGCACGAAATTCAATATTGGCTTCCATACTCCTAAGTCAGACAGATATGCGGGATGTGTGAGAAACATAAAGCAGCCGAAGATCAAGGTTTATTGACGGATTATCTTGCCGAGGAAAAAGAAAAACATCTAAAATTGAAAAATGAAATGCGGCAACAAAAAACTAAGGACAAAGAAGGATTAATACCAATCCTTTGTTTTGATTTACAAAACGTTATAAATTGTCCAAAAGCTGAAATAGGCCCAATGTTCTATTATTCAAAATTGAACATTTACAATTTGACGGCCTACTTATGGCCAGAAAAAAAGACATAATGTTGTATATGGACCGAATATTGCTCAGGGAGAAGCGGCAACGACATTGCTTCGGCATTTGTCAAGATTTTGAACAGAGTCTTAGAAGATTTTCCTGAAATTCACGATTTAATCACCTGGAGTGATTCCTGCGTGCCACAAAACAAGAACTCAATCATGGCAACTGCAATTTTAAATGTGTTTAAAAAGCACCCTTATTTGAATTCGGTGTGCATGAAATATTCAATAGCGGGCCATGGGGCAATTCAGGAAGTCCACAAAATTCACAGTGACATTGAAAAAGTACTTGCGGTTAATGAATATTTTTCACCAATGGGCCTTATCCGGATACTAAAAACGGTTAATCGAAAAAATCCCCTAGTTGTTACGCAAATGAGTAGCAATGATTTCAGGAACTTCGGCTCATACTCAAAAATGTGGTATGATTTTTCAACCGTTCCATTTTCGAAAATAAGAATTGTAAAATTTTCCCAGCAGATGTACGAAATTCAATATTCATTCGATTATAACGAGTCGAACCTAATAGACAGCAATATAAGACGAACAGAGAGAAGCAAACGAATAATGACCACTACCAAATCAGCCGAACCGGAGAAAATAATAAAGGTAGGCGAATTGTCCGAAATAAAGAAGAAGCACCTTCAGCAAATGTTCATTTACATGACACCAGTCGACATTCAATATTATAAAGTAATTTTAAAATTGGAAGGGGAGTCATTTGGACATCTTAATCGAACTGAAGAGGTTCAGGAACCTACTGAGCAATGCTCATTTAAAGATGGCCCCAACTGTATTCGGAAACCAATTAAACGACTAAGCAGAAATATTTCTACCAAAAAAAATAATGCACGGATAAAAGCAGCAAAGAAAACGAAAACCAATCCCAAACTGGTGCCATAAATTTCTTATATTTAAGTATATGTGATAGTTAAAAAGTTCCTTTAATTTTAATACTGAATTACCTGAATTCGAAATTTTTAATTTTTTTAATTTTTTTAATTCCTAATGAATAGTTCATTAAAATGTATAATGAATAATTAAATAAAACTATATTTTACTGTTTTTAACAATAACATTTTAACGTATTTTTTTATTTTTATTATGCACTTTCAAAGTCCGTAACAAAGTTGTATCTGCTTAAACAGTTTGGATTATTAATTAGCATTAAAATATCCTTGTATCTACCATTTACAATATTGTTATTCTTTAGTTATGGGCCTCTCAGTTCAGTTACAAAGTTGTAACTAAATTTTAAGGTGCTCATATCTACAAATACACATTTTAAAACATATCAGTATTAATCTTAATTAAAAGATTATTAAAAATAAATGAAATATTCGTTTAATTCGTTGAAATATGGATACAGTGTAAAAAGTTGTGTGTTCACAAAATTTGCTTGTAAGTTTTCTCCAAACTACCTGAAGTGTAGTTAACACTGTGTTACTCTCATGCGACTATTGCAACAGTTGAATTGAAAGTTAAGTAGGGAGGAATAAACTAAGAAGTGTTACTCCATTACGCAAAGTGAGGTAGTAATATTGATACAACTTCATTCACTATTCAACTGAAAAGCAATACATTATTCCAAAATTTATGTTAATACACAATTTTACAATTATTTTAATTTTTATTGTTTTAAATTACAGATTATTTATATATTATATAAAAGACAGTACAATGCACAAAATGAAAATGAAAAATTTAATTACTTAATACCCACATAATAACCACATTAATTTTTTTTTTGTTTTTAGATTTTTAAATTATAAATATTAATAAAATTAATTGTATGAAAGAAAATAAAAAATAAAAAATTTAAAAATAGAGAAAAAAAAATTTGTTTTTTTATTTTAAATTTTAATTGTGTTATTGCACAAAAATATTTTTTACCAAGAGAAAATGGAAAACTCAAAAAGTTATATCCTCACACAATTTTGTTGGTGCTGTTGTTGTTGCTCGTGTTTTTCCCAGTCAGTCGTTCCTGTTTCTGTCTACATCTGCCCACACGCACACATATACAGGGCATACAGAACCAACATATAAATACATAATATAATATTTAATTTGATTTTAAAGGGTAATTTGGAAAATTATTTTTCCATGTTCCAAAAAAAAAAAATTATGTTGCTGCGGTGCTGTTGGTGGTGGTGCACAAGGAGGACAATATTTATGGCTACATGTATATATGTGTGCATGTATGTATGTTGTTAGGAGTTAGGCAATGGGAATATAATAAGGAATTACAATTTTGGAAAAACCAGTGAGAGTGTCCGTTGTTTAAATTATCATTTTTGTAAATAAAATTAAATTATTCCGGGTGTGATTTTAAACAACCACAACAACATAATTTTTATGTATGTATGTACATACTACATACATACATATATACACAAAATATTTAAAGTCGATGGAATTTCCATACATATACGTACGTTTGTAACACAATAAAACATTCTAATTAACATGTTTTGCATGTTTCCATCTATAAAGTATAAATAAAAGGCGTTCCATTCATTCTCTTACCATAAAGTGGGTTGATGTGCACAAATCCAAACACCATTTCTTAGATATTTTAACTAAATTAAATTAAATTAAATTCTTTTATTAAGGCCATAAAAAAAAACAAAAAAAAAATAAAGATTTAATTTATTTAAGAAGAGGATTTATTAATCGGGGTACTTAATTCCATTATATTCGACTATACGAAACTTGATTTCGATTGCCTTATCTAAATCTATATTGTTATGTATATTGTAACATTGTGTATTGTGTATTAAAAGATTTAAAATAAATCAAAGTTTTTCAACTTGATGTCATGATAACATTTTGTACTAAGTACAAAAATTTTGTTATATCTGCGACCTATTTTCCCAGAAATAATTTCGTTCGTTCCGGTTTATTGAATATTAAAAATTACTTCGTTGAATTAAATTGTGTATTTTTATATCCACCACACCAAGTCATCCTTGTAATCGGTTTTTATTTTGTACACAAACAGATCAAATAGGTTGATTGCATTATATTCCAATTCCGTATATGTAATTTAGATATGTTGCAGGCACACAAATTATTGTACATATAGATATTGATTATAAAATTTATGGGATGTGCACTTAACAATATATACATAAACCAACCATACATACATATATAAATAATATTCTTTCTAAACAAACATAAAAAAAAAATATACCCATTGTGAACTTTTGTTCTCCTGCATTTGACATTTTTATTATTTGTGACACTCTAACAATTATCTCTCTACTCTATATGTTAACTAACTAGCAGAAAAGCTTTATACAGAAAAATACTTTTTTTTTGCGGCCCATCTATATGGTAAAATTAATTGTGTTGGTTGAACCCGAAAACTATAATTTTTGTTTTTTTTTAGCTTTAGAAAAGTTTAGAATTTATGTGTAAAGTGAGTGGATACGAATTGGTCAGATATGTATTTGGATTTCATATTTGTGTACTATAAATTCTATGGGCACAGTGCTCACAAATCTGAGCCCCATTTGTTTTCGATATATATTTTCGTCACCCTTATTCATTACATTTCCATTACACTGTTTCGTCACGTTTATTTTGTCACACATTAAGTCAACTTAGTTGTTGCAAGATTTTGGACCCTGTTTTTAAACCTATTGGGCTCTAGTGCAGACTCCTACAGTTAGTAATAGAGTGGCTGCTATGGCACACTTAGAACGGTGACAGTCCATTGTGTACTGACCAGTTAAATGCGCTATCCCAGAAATTTCGGGTGTGCTCATGTCGGCTTGGGAGGGCTAATTTTTGCACATTTAATTTATATTCTGGTCACACAAACAAAAACTATTCACTCTGAGAAAACACACACAGCATCACCTTTGTTCCTCCACACCTGCAGTAAAAACACGAAAAACTGTTATTCACTCATAATATAATCGTTATATTTTCAAATCATAATTGAAATAATTTTTAACATTACAAACAAAAGATTAAAAAATTTAGAAAATGTAAAGTAAACTTTACAACATTACTTATTTTTATGAAACTATAATAATAATAATTAATATCAAAAAAAAGATGTTAAATAATAAATTATAATTTATTTAGTTGAGGTAATTTTTTTTTTTTTAAATAATTTTTTTTTGAATATGGAGTGTGAGTAAAAATAAAAAACCCATGTACGCGATAAATAATAAAAAGAACTCACCCATAAGTATCCAAGGGTACCCGTTGGCTCCTTACGTCTTGGTTATCTGAAATACGATAATTTTATTTTGCTCACACGCCTATATACTATCACTAATTTTGAAATTACACGACAAAGAAAAAGTAAGAAATTTGATATATAATTATTATCACTTTTATGAAAACATATTTACTAAAATAATTTAACACTAAACGTAAACTACATATTTAACACTACAGAAGAAAAATTGAGTACTGTAATTTTTTTTGTTTTTGCTTATGCAACGTAGGGATGTAGCGATATTATAAATATATATAATTTATAAAAATCCAAAGGCCTCGCTAATCAGCCGTTCCACAATATATATATATATATATATATATATATATATATATATATATATATATATATATATATATATATATATATATATATATATATATATATATATATATATATATATATATATATATATTATATATATATATAGTCCGTTGATTATTCTTCCCTTTTTTTTTTTTTTTTTGTTAAAAAAAAATAATTAAAAAAAAAAATCAGCTGGTTTCTACTCGCAACACTTTTCTGTTAGAGCCAATAAAATGACCGCTAATACTGATAATAAAACCAACGAATCACGGCACTATTTGGTTAAGAATTTGGTATTATTCTTAATTTTGATTTTTTTATTTGTGTAAAAATTAAATTGTACAACTAAGCGCGGTGGCCTCTCACAACAAATTGATTTTATAATTTTTTTGAGATAATTTATTTTGGCATCAACACAATGACAATTTAGATATGACCATCGCCTGATCTAAACAATGCAAGTAAAATCAACCAATGTCACCATCACACGAGATAAATCATCACCGCAGATTGGACCAAACTCTATTCCCGCGCAAAAATAAAAAAAATAAGTTCATTAACCTCAAGCAAATAGTATGTATATATTGCAATACTGCATTACCACAACAACAACAAAAATATTTAAAGTTGAACATGAAAAAATAGAAAACGTATCCACAGTTTTGGGGATGCGTACTGGTTGTAGAAACAAGTTCACCATTTGGGCTGATACCAATAAAATATAATTTTTTTTTTTTTTCGGAATAGGTGGTCATTACAGGGCAGATTCGACTTTGAGATATGCGAAGATGAGTCGAATCTGAGTTAAAACTAGTTATATTTTTATATCTTGGGCGTGATAGTTTCCAAGAGTTTTTCCGTTCAAGTCTATACACTTGTAGATAACGTTACCAATTTTTTCTTGAATTCGACAGGGGATAAATTTCGGTAATAATTTAGCGGATATCTGCTTAGCGGCGTCACTTAATTGATGCTGCCGAATGTAAACCAGTTGTCCTGGAACATATGATGCTTTTCTAGTTCGTAAGTTGTATCGCCTGGAATAATTGTTATATGCAATTTCTAAATTTTTCTTCACTTTAGAATGTATGATGTTTAGGCGATCATCTAGCGGTAGTATACTAGCATCATTTTCATTTACACAGTTCAAGGAGCGCAGAAGCTTATAAGAATCACCATTCGTAATCATATGATATCCAAATAAACAAAAATAGGGTGAGTACTGAGTAGATTGGTGGATTGAACTGCGTAGAGCGGAACCGATTTCTCCTATTTTATCATCCCAATCACGATGTTCGGCTTTAATATAGGCGCGAATCGCTGCTAAAATGGATCTGTTGACTCTCTCAGAAGCATTAGCCTGCGGTGAATAAGCGGCAGTAAAAGAATGCTTTATTGAAAAGCCTTCTAGTAATTTCTCAAACAATTTACTTTTAAATTGGGAGCCATTATCACTTACCAATACTTCTGGAGTGCCAAACAACAAAAATACTTCATCTTTGAGGAACGAGATAACTTTTGGGGAAGTTGCCAAAGGTAAAGGCTTTAAGAGTACATACTTCTAAAATTGGTCCACCACTACAAACAGGTATGTGTTCCCTTTCTTGGACCTGGGATAGGGTCCCATGAAATCCACAAAGATCCGTTGCCACGGACGTTCAACCGGACGGTAGTTTCCCAATGGGGGTTTTGTTATTTTGTTGCTACTCTTTGTTAGTTTGCAGGTGGTACAGTCAGTGACATATTTATATACTTGTGGTCGCATTCCTGGCCAAAAGTAGTAACGCCTTAGCCTATCAAGGGTCTTCTTGATACCACCATGAGCCCCTGTTGCAATATCATGTTCCTCGTAAATTAATTTTTGCGTAAGTGGCTGTGGAATCCAAATTTTCCAATTCGACAAGTCCGTTAGAGGGACGTCAGATTTGGGATCGATTCTTATGAAAATCCTTTCTTCATTCACTTTAAACGCAGGATACAAATCGGGGTTAGCGGTTATTAGGCCTCGAAATCGAACATATTCAGGATCGTCAAATTCTACTGAAGCGAGATCAACAGCATTTAAAATTTTCGGCCAATCACCACTCAATTCTTCCAGCGAGTCATAGAACATACGCGAAAGAGCGTCTGGTACTACATTTCGGATACCTTTCTCATGTTCAATTTGAAAATTATATGACTGGAGCTTTAAGCTCCATCGGGCGAGCCGACCACTTAAATCTTTTTGAGACATGAGCCATTTTAAGCTTGAGTGGTCGGTTATAACCGTGAAGGCAAAACCTTCAATGTAAGGACGAAATTTTTTTATACTAATAATCACTGCCAAGCACTCAAGCTCCGATATTGTATAATTTTTTTGCGCGGGATTAAGTTTCTTTGAAACGAACGCTATTGGTCGTTCCATATTATCCAGCGTGCGTTGAAAAAGTACTCCTCCAATACCTGACGTACTAGCATCGCATCTAATATAAAAGGGTTGCGAGTAATCCGGGTTGGTTAAGACCGGAGCAGAAGTAAGTATGTTTTTTAATTTATCAAAAGCTATTTGAGCTTCAGGTGTCCAGCAGAATTTACTCCCTTTACGAAGGAGATCCATAATTGGTGCGGTGAGGCTAGCATAATTTGGAATGAAACGTTGATACCAGCCCGACATTCCTAATAGTCGTCGTGTTTGTTTTACAGACGAAGGTGCTGGAAAATCTGTTATAGCTTGTATTTTATCTGGGTCTGTTCTAAGACCTCCTTCCCCAATGACGTAGCCCAAGTACTTTAATTCCTTCATGACAAACCGACTTTTCTCAACATTTATCGTGAGTCCAGCGGCTTTCAACCATCCTGATACTAACTTTAAGAGAGTAAAATGTTCAGATAGGGTGGATGATATGACCAATAAATCGTCCAGGTAGACAAATATTCTATCATGAAAGGAATGTGGTACAACTTTATCCATTAGTCTGCAAAGCGTTTGAGACGCATTGCAGAGCCCAAAAGCATAACACAATACTGATACAATGGCCTTCCGGGCACCGTAAAGGCTGTTTTCTCTCTTGAGGATTTTTCAAGCGGGACCTGCCAGAAGGCATCCTTAAGATCGATTCCGCTGATATATTTTGTTTCCGATAATCGACCCAGCAATCCATTAATCAACGGGAGAGGGTATGCATCTTTCTTCGTTAATGCGTTAAGCTTCCTGGAATCCAGGCAAAGCCTAGCCTTTCCATTGGATCTCCGCACTAACACGACTGGCGATGACCAAGAGCTAGAGCTTTCTTCTATTACTCCCATTGATATCATACGTTCGAGCTCATCGTAGATTAGTTTTTGGATTGCTGGAGATACAGGGTAATGACGTTGTTTGACAGGTTTATTGCACTCAACATCGATGAAATGCTCAACCAAATTTGTTCTACCGAGTCCGAGAGTGGTAAAAGAGGGAAAAGATTGTTTGATTGCCTCTAACTCAAGTGTCTGTTCCGTTGTCAAACTATGTTGTTTAATGTCAATTTCTGGGGTAGTTAATTCACTAATTATCGCAGGAGCGATTGAGAAGGCTCTCCAGAAATTGATTCCCAGATAAATTTTGCCTTCCAAACTCGGTGCAATATAGAATCTAATCACTTGCGTTTGCCCATTATAAGTAACCGATTGGTCAGTATATCCAAGGATTTTATTCCTTGTTCCGTCCGCGGTTTTAACGCAGGATACCATTTTTGTATAGGAGACACCGGCTCTAGCTAGGAGGATTTCAGATCCATGGCCGAGTATACTAATTGAAGCACCACTGTCGAGTAATCCACTTAATATTTGATTAAACAAAGTTATGGAGACGTGTGGCCTTGGATCAGATAATGAGCATAACGTTGCTAATGAACAGATTTTCTTCATTTGTTTACGTTTCACCCAGTAATGTACGATACGATTTAATTTATTTTTCGTGCGATGAATTTTAAAGGAGCTGACAGTCTGGGTTGATGACGCTAATTTAATTTCAGTTTGAGTGTATACGTCTTTATTGATATTTGTTACTTTATTGGTTAAAAATTGTGGAGGTACTGTTAGAAGTAGAGGCGATTGATAATTCGTTATTGAGTGGTTGGTACGGTTTGGGAGCTTCTCGTCAAGATGCTCGTTCTCGGGACCATACTTGTTGTTACCGGACGCAATATTCCCGATTTCACCACGGCCGGATTGGCATTTCCCGAGTTTTTTATTTGACATGTTGGACATTGTGGTTTGATAACCTCTGGTTTCCCACACCCAAAGCAGAAAATGGTTTTAATAAGCTGAGAACAGTCTTGATACCTATGCCCTAAGTCTTTACAGTTCCAACATACAAGAAAATTGGAGCTGTTTGTCCCTATTGGGTGGCGGGTAATATGCAGTGGTTCCGCAGTATTATAGGCTTCTACATAAGAATGACGATCAAGCTCTTCCGCACTTTTTGTAGTAGTCCTTGGTATTCCATGTCGCTCTTCAAAACGATAAGCATCTTCCGGTGGCAACTGTAATGCACTTAGGGTTTTACGATATTTGATCTCGGTCAGCTGGCGCGGATCGTGACCGGACTTGGCCCATAATTTTTCATATCGCTGACAAATTACACGCATATCATCAGTGGATTGAATTAAAGAGGATAAGGTCGCACTTTGTAAAGCTGGGTCCATGTTTTCCCTTATTATTTCTAGCAGTTCGGAGTCCGAAAACCCAAACTCTAAGCGTCCATTTAGACACTCCATATCTAATAAAAATTTATCAAACGATTCATTTGGTTTTTGCTTTTTAGATTCGATTGTCCTACGTGTTTCGCGATCCGACGTTGGGTTCCGAAAACGGCTGATTAATGCGTTTCTTATATCAAGGTAAGTAGCTTGAGGATTCTTTCGCAGATATGTCCAAAACCACATTTCTGCATTGTCCTTGAGAAAACGAGGTAGTAGTCCTTCCAATTCAGTGGCCGGTATTTTATCTCGCCTGGCATATGATTCCAAACGAAACAAAAAGTCAAGTACATCCAACCCAGATGACGATCCACTAAAGGTAAGGTTCCACTTCGGTTCGTATCGAGTAAAGTATTTGTTAACTGACGGAGTTCTGTCTTCGTCAGGATAGGGAGGTATGTAAAATTGTTTACTTGGGTTGGTAAATGTTCGTTGAGCATAAATTGATTGATCCGGTAATGATGTCGGTTTATAATGATAATATTCTTTGGGGTTAGAAATCGGGTGATGCGTAACTGACGTCACCTGAAGATCGGTAGTTAAATTTTTAAATTTATCAATTACTGGCCTTGCTCTTTCTTCAATGGTGGATACGGTACTAACGTTCGTATTGGTAAATGTTGCCTGTTGAGGTGTCACGGTATCAGGTTTAATTGGTGAAATCAAGGGTGTGATTTTTGATGGATCTGATTTATTGGATGGTTCAAAGGATTCAGACGCTTCTCCTAATCTATCTGGATTAGTAAGGGAAAGATCAGCTGTAGGAACAGAAAGATAATGGTCTATCTGTCGGTCTAAAGCCGCTCGATTTCTTCTCCATTTTGAAATGAGCTTATCAACACGATTATCCGGATTAACAGAACCTTTGAGCCTTGATGTTCGCCTAATCCAATGGAGTACCCTTGCATTCAATATCCTCAAATTTTCTAAACAATCTGCTTCGTTTATTTCTTTCTCGAAGGAAATTGCCATTTGACTGCAATGCTCAAATTCTTCGTTTACATTTTTCACATGCGTATTTGAAACCTGTAAGGAAGGGTCTCTCTGCTCGGTTTCAATTACATTCTTCATTTTATCAAGCCAATCAGGCTTACTACTATCAATGTTACGAATAACACATTCTACTTGGAGTTCTTCTTCCTCCAAAGTTTGTAAAGCGAATAGATCCATGATAAAATAAAGTTTGACGGTTTAACCGTTTGACGATGATACGATAAAAATTAAATAATAATAATAATAATATAAATCAAAAATAAAGAATATGCGTATGCGTGTATATAAAACTATATATACGTATTAATATAAAATCGTTTCTACTGGTGTGGACACTCGATGATGCTGAACAAACTATGAAATATTTTATAAAACCAATTTATATATGGAATTTTCTAAACCTACGAATTTACATGCGGAACCAACCACTCACTCGCTACGAGTTACACGGAATCACCGCTATTCAATCGTATTGATCGAGTGCTGGTCATCAAACAGCATAAATTACGTTAGGATCAGACAATTCTAACTCTTGCTAACGGTATGATAAGAGGATCAGCTATGAGAAGGTTTTTTTTTTAGGTTAGTCTATTCACGACCATTAAATCAGAAACATGTGCTGTTCTCAACTGACAGTCAATCTCAATCAAATAGAAAGCAAAGAAAACCTGGTAGATAAAAAAAACAAAAAAAATGAAATAAACTAGACAACTAAATGAATTTATTTGCGGAACCAAATACTCATTTGCAACAAGGTACACGGAATCTCCGCTATTCAATCGCTGCAAAAATGGGTATTGATCTTCAAACAAATAAATTATATTTAGTTCAAGAATTGTATCATTTAATATGGTAAACACTACCGATGAGGAGTAAAGCTCCTTGGATGCTTTATTAGAGCCACCATTGTGAGTTCTAAATTAAATTTAGGTGACCTTAGGGTCCCTGTTTCGGCGCCATTTTGTACTGACCAGTTAAATGCGCTATCCCAGAAATTTCGGGTGTGCTCATGTCGGCTTGGGAGGGCTAATTTTTGCACATTTAATTTATATTCTGGTCACACAAACAAAAACTATTCACTCTGGGAAAACACACACAGCATCACCTTTGTTCCTCCACACCAGTAAAAACACGAAAAACTGTTATTCACTCATAATATAATCGTTATAGTTTCAAATCTGGCAGTTGGCAGTCGTTCTTTGTATCCTCTAAGGCCACTGCTAAAATCTAAACACTTATCAAGTGCCGTGAAGCTGAAGCTTTACAAAGCGTTGATCAGGCCCGTTGTTATGTTTGGATGTGAAAGTTGGGCGCTGACGGATGAGTACGAGAGATGGCTCCTTACATTTGAGAGAAGAATCATGCGTGTGATTTACGGCCCTAAACGCGAAATAGATGGTACATACCGAGCTCTGTACAATTTCGAGATCAGAGATCTGATGAAGATCCCCGATATTGTACATGAAGTTAGATCTCAGCGAGTACGCTGGCTCGGTCACGTTCTGCGTGCTGATCCGGAACGAATTGTGCAGCGATCTCTGAAAGGAGAGCCACCATATGGTAGGCGCAGAGGTCGTTGCAGGCGACGATGGCTCCACGATGTAGAGAACGACTTGGCCTCTTCAGATTGTCTAAGACAGTATGAAGACCAAGCTCAGGATCGAAACCGTTGGAGCCAGATTGTTGATTCAGTAAGGGGCCAGTAATGGCCTTTAACACTGTTATTATTATTATTATATTTTCAAATCATAATTGAAATAATTTTTAACATTACAAACAAAAGATTAAAAAATTTAGAAAATGTAAAGTAAACTTTACAACATTACTTATTTTTATGAAACTATAATAATAATAATTAATATCAAAAAAAAGATTTTAAATAATAAATTATAATTTATTTAGTTGAGGTCATTTTTTTTTTTTTAAATAATTTTTTTTTGAATATGGAGTGTGAGTAAAAATAAAAAACCCATGTACGCGATAAATAATAAAAAGAACTCACCCATAAGTATCCAAGGGTACCCGTTGGCTCCTTACGTCTTGGTTATCTGAAATACGATAATTTTATTTTGCTCACAGGCAAATTATTTGAAATTTTATTATTAATTTATTATTTAAATACTTAATTTAAAAAATTAATTTATTATTTATTAATTTATTATTTAAATACAACTATTTTGCATATAGGCGTACTATCACTAATTTTGAAATTACACGACAAAAAAAAAGTAAGAAATTTGATATATAATTATTATCACTTTTATGAAAACATATTTACTAAAATAATTTAACACTAAACGTAAACTACATATTTAACACTACAGAAGAAAAATTGAGTACTGTAATTTTTTTTGTTTTTGCTTATGCAACGTAGGGATGTAGCGATATTATAAATATATATAATTTATAAAAATCCAAAGGCCTCGCTAATCAGCCGTTCCACAATATATATATATATATATATATATATATATATATATATTATATATATATATAGTCCGTTGATTATTCTTCCCTTTTTTTTTTTTTTTTTGTTAAAAAAAAATAATTAAAAAAAAAAATCAGCTGGTTTCTACTCGCAACACTTTTCTGTTAGAGCCAATAAAATGACCGCTAATACTGATAATAAAACCAACGAATCACGGCACTATTTGGTTAAGAATTTGGTATTATTCTTAATTTTGATTTTTTTATTTGTGTAAAAATTAAATTGTACAACTAAGCGCGGTGGCCTCTCACAACAAATTGATTTTATAATTTTTTTGAGATAATTTATTTTGGCATCAACACAATGACAATTTAGATATGACCATCGCCTGATCTAAACAATGCAAGTAAAATCAACCAATGTCACCATCACACGAGATAAATCATCACCGCAGATTGGTCCAAACTCTATTCCCGCGCAAAAATAAAAAAAATAAGTTCATTAACCTCAAGCAAATAGTATGTATATATTGCAATACTGCATTACCACAACAACAACAAAAATATTTAAAGTTGAACATGAAAAAATAGAAAACGTATCGACAGTTTTGGGGATGCGTACTGGTTGTAGAAACAAGTTCACCATTTGGGCTGATACCAATAAAATATAATTTTTTTTTTTTTTTTCGGAAAAGGTGGTCATTACAATTGTCATACCTACAGGATCTTAATTCGCTTTAACTCCTAGTGGAACCAGTCAGAGCTACGTCTATGTATCAATACCTATTGATACATAGACGTAGCTCTGACTGGTTCCACTAGGGGTTCCACAGCAGGGAGAGCGAAAAAAAATAGTAAGAGATCGGCTATTTATGTGGGAGAACCTGGTAAAACTCATGCCAAAAATACCAGTGAGAATAATGAACGTGAGCCCAACAGTAAGCGTGATTAAGAAAGGGGAAGTGATTTGTTTAGCTGAGGAGGACGGTTTCATCACAAATTGCTTACCAGAAGAACAATGTAACAAGGCATTACACCCAGCAAAGAAACTGACCATTCGCTCATTATGTGGTCATCTTGCGGGGGCAGAGGCGATAGCAGCAATAAAAGTGCTGGAAGGAGTCTCCGACGACGATTTCGCCATGTACGATGATGACATGCGGAAAACTGATATAGTGTAACATCGGATCGATACGGGAAATTTAACTCCAATTAGACAAGCGCCGCTAAAAAGATTACCGCTAGCTAAGCAAGAAGAGAGCAAACAACTGTTTAAGAAGTCTAGCAGTCCGTGGAACTCGCCAGTAGTGATTGTTCACAAGAAGAACGCCTCAATGAGGTTTTGTGTCGACTACCGCAAGCTGAACGACGTCACTAAAAAGCATAGCTACCCATTGCCACGTATCGATGACATCTTGGGAACGTGATCAGGAGCCAACATCTTCAGCACGCTAGTTCTCAAAAGTGGGTATTGGCAGGTAGTAATTTATGAGGATGATAAAGAGAAAACCGCATTTACTGAATGTTCATCAATGCCATGTGGACTACGCCATGCACCTGCCACGTTTGACAGATTGATGGAGCACGTTCTACAGGGTCTTAATTGGAGAACGTGTTTGACGTATCTGGATGATATCATCGTATTAGGACGCACATTTAACGAGCATCTAAAGAATCTTCAACAAGTCCTACAAACCATCAAAGCTGCCGGATTGAGGGTGAACGCATTAAAATGTAGTCTGTTCAAGAACGAGGTCAACTATCTGGGCCACATTGTGTCCAGTCAAGGAGTAGAGGAGTGGCACACTCGAAGAAACATACACGAGCTAAGGAGTTGTCTAGGAATATGTTCTTACTATATCGCACTTTGCGAATGTTGCATGAAGCTTGCATCGTCTTACTGAGAAAACTGAACCATTCAACTGGACCAAGGAGAACCAAGACGCGTTCATAGAGCTAAAGAAGAAACTGTGCAGGAGATCTTTTCGGCTTGGATACCGACGCCAGTAATTCGGGAATAGAAGCAGTGCCATTACAAAAGCCAAAAAAAAACTATTGCTTAATCCGGAGAGAAGTTCCACAACATGTCCACAAATACTTTTACGGGCAATAGCTTCTTCTACGACGAGTCATGCAGATCTGAAGTGGTTAATGCAGTTCAAGGAGCCAGAAGGACAAGTTGCGAGATGCATCGAAAGATTACAGGCCTACATAGGATTCTTACATAACAATTCAGATGGAATGTCCAGGAGGCCTTATAGTAGTCAATGCAAGCACTGTTCCAGACAGGAACAAAGCAATCAAATTGCACAAGTTAAGAGGATCAGAGTAGATGCCGAAGATCGCTGGACCAGAGAGCAATTGGCGGAAGACCAACGACACGATAATTCCATCGAGAGCGAAGTACCAGGCAAGAAATCGCAACGGAAAGAGCAACCGTGAAAAGTTATTGGGCTCAGTGGAAGTCATTGAAGTTGGAAAATGGGTTGCTGCTTAGACTTTCGGTCTAAGGGCGAGTAAATCAGTAAATGGGTAGAAGCATATCCGATTATGAATCATGAATCTCGATCAATTGATCACCGCAGAGACCGAACCAGTCGCACTAAGCAAAACTACGACGCAGATTTGAGGCAAAGTATAATTAACATTCACGCTGCAGTAAGGGACAATATAGTGAATAACCTTCGGTCAAATAGCACAGGGTTTATGGAGGGAGATTTGGTTTGGCCTTATAACTCCAAGCGAGTAAAAGGGAATCTTCGAAGTTACAACAAAGTTGGGAAGAACCATATAAAGTCATACAAAAATATAGATCTATAGAGCATGCTGTGGTAGCGATGTTAATGCTATCAGTTGCAAATGCAGATTATTATTATTCAGTATACAACAATATTTGAGAATCCAGGCGTGAACATAAATCGGATAGGAGAAATAAGAACAGGTGTGGCGAGAGATATACTCGACCAGATTGCAAAGTAAAATCAGTTTAAATTCAACCAGAGGCCAGTGTACAATACCTATAATATTTATTTAAGTTTCAGTCGTCCTGCGAGTGCTATAGCATATCGCTATGTACCAATACGATTTTCAGTGTAAATACGCCCATTGCAAGGGCACAGACCCCTTGACTGTATGACCTATACATACTAAGCTACCCGCATCTAAGTTTCATTGAACTATTCGCTCATACATCATGCTACAAAATTATTGATTGAACTGTACAGGTTAGATACCCTCGTAGCCAGGGAATATAAATTTAGCTGTTGTAAAAAACCAACCAAAAAAAAAAAAGCACAAATCTTCTGTTTCTCGTTCATTGCATGAGGAAATTGTAAAGTTTAAAATGAAAACATGTCTTAAGTTTTTCTTAATATTATATTTTTTTTTGCAGTTACGTTCTCGTTTCTAAAAATTGTAAAAAGTCAAGAAAGTAAAAATGTTTTTTTGGTATAAACTAACGATATAAATCAAAATAAGTTTAGCTTTATGTACTATATATACGATATTATGTTTTTGGTGGTACGAGTATATAGAAATTCTGAATATATGTATACTAGTCGCTTGTATATTATGTAAACACAAAAGCAACAACAATAACAAATATAGTAAAGAGCAACAAAAAAAAATCCTATAAAATCAAATCAAATTTAAGCTTTTTAATCCTTTGTGAGATTTATTTTATGTTACCCATTTTATTAGTACTTTAGATTAAGTTAAAATATAAGAAAATTTCTTGTACACATATATCTTGTGTGTATATGTATATATATAGTTGTGTTATTTTCTCCAAATTTTATCGATCTAAAATTTCTTAACCAAACTTCCAAAATAGACGAGCTTTTTTTTTTTTTTCTATGACGTAACGTATAATTTAAGCGAAATAGAAGATGTCGATATTATAGAGTCGTAGTCGTAGAGATACATATTAAAAGCTTCTTTATGTATATTATAAATATTTTATGGTAGAAAGGAGCTTTTTTGGATACAATATTATCTATATTTATATATATTGGTAAAATTAAATTATTTTATTAAAATTTAATGATGCAAATTTCATGTACATAGATCTTGGGGTATTTTCTTTCTTGTTTGGACAATTATTACGATGTCTGTATCTTTTTTATTTTTATTTTATGTTTTGTTGGTTAAAATAGAATATATAAAAGATTAAATTACCATAAAGTTAATTTTTATAATTTAATTATGGATTTATGTATATATAAATATATAGACCAGAAGAAGACGATTCTGTTTTATAATCTAATTGGATGGATTTTTTTTTTGTTGTATAATCAAGTAAACAATTTCTCGTTTATATGTATATATCTATGTGTATATATAAATAAGCTCACGTCTGAAATTTTAATCCGCTTTTAAATGGGCAACTAAGCTCATTTATTTTTTACATCATTACATAATAATTAGAGACGATTCTCCTCCATTGTACAATAAAATTAAATTAAATTGTAATGATAAAAGCGAAAATAAATGGTCAAAGCTCTATTTTAAATGTATATGCCATCATCATGCCCGCACCGTTTACAGACACAACGCGTCACACACACAGACAAACAAGTGGAAAATATATATATAAATGATTTTAAATCAACTTAATTTTAAACATTTAAGCTTTCAGATTTGTAATTTTGCGTTAAATTGTTTTTTATTAACTTCATTTATTTAAATAATTGTACTTAACTCGAACACTATATATGTACGTTGTGCTTTCCAAGCAACGATAAAAAAAAATGTTTTTCCAGTTTGCTTTATTTATTTTTCCTATATATACATATACACAATACACCCAACCAACCAACAAACAGCCAAAGCCATTATCACAAGGATAATTTATTTCATTTGTAAATTTATTACATTATATACGTACAGTGTGTGACTGTGTGAGAGTGTTTTTACCAAGATTTATTTGTGTATTCAGAGTGCAAGTCGGTGTCGTACAGTGTCTATTGTTTAATTGACATTAATAATTTTTCATTTCTCGGGCCAACATTTTGTTTGAATATTTTAACGTGTACATAGTATATATTTACTATATAGTATAGCGCAGCGTCTCGTAATCTATGTCTAATTACAGAACATATACTTGTCCTCGAAAACAGAATATTTTAGAGATCATTAAATTATGTCCATAAGGACTTTTTATTTTGGTTTTTATTTAATACTAGCAGGCTACGCCCGCTATGCGGCTTGATGTCTCCGGTTACATTTAATAATAAGTGTTGAAATCGTGAAATAGCTCAGCCTGGCCCTATAGTAACCTGGTAACCTGTACCTTTAACCATTTTTCAAATATTATAACATCGCACCACCAAACCGGTTTTGGTTGTTTCGTAAATCTTGCATCGTATGGTTTAATGCCACCAAAGATTTTTTGTCTGCCATCGTGCAATCATCCCAAACGGTCAATTCGCTTTGCTGTAAAACTTTGGCCATTACAGAATTCCTCAAAAAGTTGCAAGGTGGAATTTCATTAGTTTGCATGTTCAATTGCAACTTGCGTGCTGAATGAGCTGTTCGACCGCCTTTCAACAACTTAGCTGCAATACCTGATGAAGCAAGTGCAAGATTTGGCAATCGTTTTTGCTAATTTAAAAGGGGAACGTTTTTTTTGAATTGTTTCTCTCAATGCTTCGGAGTAGTATTGGGTTTCGCGTCACAACTCTTGATTAAATTCGTCGTGCATTGGGTGATTGGGCGTTCTCATTCCTAATTGTGCTAATGTTTTGTTGCTAAGCATTAAACACATGTTCTCAATTAAAATTAATGCTTCATTGTGAATTTCTTCGTTCATTTGCAAATCTGCATTTGATGTTCTAAGACGCATCTGATGCATTATATCATCGGCCATATGAAGTTTATATTTGTTCCATAAATCAATCGGTGTTGACAAAATTATAGAAAACAATGTTCGTATTTGTTTTGCATTTGACGAAATCGTAGCATCTTCGAGAGTGTGGTCCCAATGAGTGTCATTCTCTATGGCAATACCATACGTTGCAAGTTTCTCTGTACGTGATGCTGGGCCACGAACATCTTTCTGGGTAAAGCAGCGTTCGGGCACCAGCCTGTCAGTTCGTTGTAATACGTTCTCCGGTGTAAAATACACTCTTTAACCATTTTTCACATGTATATGGCCAAGTGAACAACAATGGGGTGTCTTTCATTTAAAGCGAATGAAAAAATACGTCATATCGATTCGTTACTGCTAACATAGCGACCCATTTTGAATTATTTCATCTTTTGAATTTTCGGCAGCAACTCCGAACACAGCCATGTCACTACCTTTGTTCACGTATTTGCAAATGTATTTAATAGATTTTACGGAATGGCAAGGTTCGATATTTATGTGTGCTTTAAATGTGTTGGAAAGTAACGGCGAAAACGGAACAACCCAACGATTATCAACTTCAATGTCCTGTTGATTCACTTTGATTATTTCAAATCAAAATTTTCAAACTTTAGGATTGCCATCAACTTCAAGATTAGCAAATGATCTAATTAATTATGATCTTTCACGACAACAATCATACAATACGCTTGATTTACTTGAATTTATTCAAATTTACTACAAATGATACTGGTAATGATGGTTATCCACTTTATCGCCGCCGATCGACTGATAACAAACATAACAAATAATAATTTGCCATCTTTTGATTCAGTTATGTATTTGAGTAATAGCTAACTGTAAAACCTGAGTTGATTCTTCGTTGCTCAGCTAAAATTGCCGTGTCATTAGCAAAGGTCGCCACAGTGTTGTATTCTAATACAGGGAGATCATTAGTATACAATACGTATAGGACCGAACCTAATACTGACCTGCGGGACTCCTGCCTTGATTTCTTTCAATTCGGAATAGGAATCGTCTTATTTTACTCTAGTTTCTTTAATCTATCTTTCAAGTATGATTCTAATATTTTAGTGAATTGCATTGGTAGTACAGTTCTTAACTTATAGTTAAGTCCTTCATCGCAAATTTTTTCAAAAGCCTGTGCAACGTCTAAGAATATCGTTGAGCAGACTTTTTTCTCTTCTAATGCCCTTTCAATAATATTAGTTATGCTGTGTACTTGATCTAATGTTGAGTGTTGGTTGCGAAAACCGAACTGATGATTTGGATCAGGTATTTCCTCTTAGTTATCGGATTAACTCTTTTTACTAATAACTTTTGAGAAGTTATACAACGAGTTTAGATATACTAAGAGTTTAGACATAACGATATTGGCCTGTAAGACCCAGTTTTGTGTGGTGGTTTCCCAGGTTTAGGAATCATAATTACTTCTGCAAGTTTCCACAGGCTGGGTACATATTTCAATCGAAAGGCGGCATTTATAATATTGGTGAGCTTTAATAAAGCTTCAATTGGTAGTTCTTTTAAAATTTCTGCTGTGATAAGGTCATAACTTTAATTCTTTTGGTTGCTCTCCCGAAAGAATAATCTCAAGGCTCTAGTTTGTTGCCATATTCTCTTTGCCCTTCTTTTTTCTGCCAAGAGATCTCTAATTGCTGACTGCTGTGTGTCACATATGAACTTGTGAACTTCGTTTTCTATATGCTCCTCACTCCTTCGCGGAACCATTAAGTTAATTTATCTTTCTAAAGACAGTCTAAAGCATTCCCAATTTGTGTGCTTATTTATTAAAATAAATAAGGTTATCTTTCTTTTTGAATGATCCTTTCATTTAATGTCAAAAGTATTGGGGAGTGATCAGAGCTAAAGTCAAGACTTGTATCTTTATGTATGTAATTTACAGATTTATTCTTCACTATAAAGAAATCCATTAGATCTGGTATTGTATTTGGATCAGTTGGCCAGTAGGTTGGTTTATCATTTGATAAGGCTTCGCAACCGTATTTTCTGATAGCATTGAGGAGTTCTTTCCCATTGGTTGTTGTTAGTCTAGAACCCCAGTGAATTTTTTTTGCATTAAAATCTCCTCCAATTACAAATCTTTTCCCTAGTTTACTGAAAAATTCAAGATAATCTTTTTCTTTTAGAGAGTATTTCGGTGGGCAGTAAATTCCAATAACACTAATAGAGTTATTATTGGTTTTAATATTAACAGCTGTTGCTTGTATTTGTTCTGTTTCATATTTTAATTCCTCGAAGTGATTAATACTATTTCTAATCATAACAGCACTACCTCCCTTAGCAGCATTTCCCGGGCGAATAGTGTGATATATTTTATAATTTCTAAATTTGATAATTGATTGTCTAGTGAAGTGAGTTTCATAGATGAAACAGACATCAATTTTCTCTGCGTCCAGAACCATTTGCAATTCCTGTTGGTGTTGGTGGAGTCCATTGGTATTCCAGCATAAAATTCTTAAGTTGTTAGACATGGTTTTGTTTAGGGGTGGCCTAGTGCTGTATTCTATCTTCTGTAATCACTGATCAAAAGTATTAAGTTTGCTTAATATCAGCTTAAACGTTTGATGTATGTCATCTGCGTTTGAGAAGTTTATTTGTTTGTTTTCGTTACTCATCATTACTTGAGCCGTTGAGCGTAAGTTTTTTTGCCCACTTCTGCTTGAGAGGGTATCAACACTTTAACTCTCCTTTATGTGATTCAGGTCTGTATATTCTAACAGTTTGCTTCTTTATAACATTTGTATTTTTAGCATTCATGTTTTTATTTTTGATATTTTGCTATTCAATAGCAACACTGGATCCTCTGTAGTTATAGCTGGATGGTTTTCTCCACAATGTAAGCATCTAGACTGTACAACTGTGGGTTTGACATGATCTCTAGTATGGTGTTTACCTGCGGACATTTAACACACAACTGGTCCCCCCAGAATGCTTGAGACCGGCCTCTGACGAGGATGGATTTTCCTGAAAATCAGATCTGCCACCTGGGGTATTTGTTTCCACATTCGTTGTGTCCATTGCTACTTAATTTATAGTGCATTGCACTCGCATTTAGTATTTAGCCGATGTTTAAAATCGTTGCCCGGGTGTTACCACGTGAAGGTATACTAAACACAATTGGTGATTTCCACATAGTTACAACGTTCGAATATAGACCATTAAGCCATGGTTATATACAGTCAACGCCTGCCCTATTGAAACACACCCAACACCCTCCATAAGCACTAGTTCAAAATTAGCTTAGTACGTTCAGGAGATTTTAGTACGAGTGGAGTTTTTCTTAAATTAGTATTAAATGACGTCAATTACTTTTAGTAAACCATATTGTTCAAATTTTTTTTATAGTAAATGTAGTAAATAAATAGTATACATTCGGGTACACATATGGCACTTGAAATCAGGATGCATGTGATCAACCGTAAATAATTAAAAAACATTATTTTAAATTATTTGTTGTAGATCTAAGAGGAGTTTTGAAATCACAGCGGGGATATTAATGGAACGTGCAGTCACTTAACAAACAAGGAGTGTTAGAAGGCCTAATCACGTGCATGAAGAAGTATTGGCTGCAACTCTAACAATGCATTAATTACTCCTCCTGTCATATATGAAGAGGACGTTGCATCAGCCTTGAAGGAATTTGACGATGGATGTGGGCCGGATGATATACCCTCTTCTATATATTAAAATCATTTGCGAGGAAGCTTAATAAATCCGCTCTGCAAGCTATTCAATCAATCCCTATCCACTGCCGCGTTTCCCGAAAAATGGAAAGTTTCAAAGATCATACCTATGTTTAAATCAGGAATGGGGGATGATGTCTTATGTTAACGGGAAATACCCACATCTTTATTGATTTCAAAATTATTTAAGCTGATTGTAAGCAATCCTTTTAAATCAACATTGATATGTCACATTTCTAGCTACCAACACGGGTTCATGCCTAGAAGGTTAACATCTATCAATCTGGTCAAATTTACCAGCAAAATGTTAAATCAGGTAGAAAAACATTATCAATTTGACGTAGCTTACACAAATTTTAGTATGGCATTTGATTCTATCAGTCATCTATAGGATTGTAAACTCGAAATTTATTAATTGGTTCAAATTATATCTAACAAGCCTTCTGGAATATTTATCGATTGGAAATGAGAAATAAAACGTTATCAAAGTGACATCTGGTGTTCCTCAACGATCACATATTGGCCCATCGATCTTTCTTGTTTTTATCGATGGAATAGTCAAATTAATAAAACACTCAAATATTCTATTAATTGCTGATGACGTAAAAATTTTAGTAGTTTGATGCTGAAAAACTGCAAGATGACCCCAACAGACTTAGTGAGTGTGGTGTGTCCACAATTCACAATTCATCTCACTTAAATATTAAGAAATTTAAAATTATTTCGTTCTATCGTAAAATAAAACCAATAATTACGGAATATAAAATAAATGACACAGAAGTTCCTAGAGTACGCGGATGAAGAGGCCTTTCAACAATCATTCTTGAATTTTCTGAGCCCAAAGTCGACAATTCTGCTTATTAGCGTAGCCTCCCAGGTGAAAGTGGGCCTCAATTTTTCGATGAATATCCGAATCATTATGGTGTATTTGAAGGGCCTAGCGAATATATGACGTTTACGGTAATCGACCGGTTTGAGTTCTTGTGATAACTGAACTTTAAAAGCCTTAAGGCCTTAAGCTTTATGCAAAATACGGTGTAATGTCGTTTGTGGAATGTCTAATTCCAAAGATTGCTGAGGAATCGACAAACCTGGGTTTTCTTCAACACTACGGGTTACAGCAGGAATATTCTCAGTTGTTCTTGAGCGACGCACACGGTTTCGATTCTTCAAATCACTAACTTGTCCCAACAGCTCAAATTTTTGCCGGCCGAGAAGGTGCTTCACGACGACCAAAAAGTACTTTAGTTTTGCGAACTGTAACTGCATAATTTTCACCATTGTTGTAGTGAATTTTAACAATTTCAATGCGTTGTTGAAACATGTATCGTACCATTTACAGTGATGGCCCAGTTTCTACTTATCAAATGTCAAAAGATGACAGCTTCAAAATGACAACTGCCCAAATAGCAGGCTATTTAAAATGAAACCTCTTATTGAAAAACCCTATAGCTTGAAGGTTTTCCATATAATTTTTCACCTAAATTTGTGTGAGTTATTCATTTAAAAAAAATATTAAAAAAATCCTGCAGAAAACTTACTTTTTTAACATATAGTTTTCTTGCACGCAGTATGTATAAAGTACGTATATTATGGTGTTCCGCGGAACATACCTTAAGAATCACTGTATATACAACAATTATATTTACAGGTACATATAGCTATATAATTGTTTTGTTTATTTTGTTGTTATTTATTTATGTTTGTCTTAAATACAGTGCGCGTCTTGTACATAACGAGATAAATTATGAAAAATTAGGGTACGCAGCAAGATACATACTCGTATCATGTACAATATACCATTACACAAGTAGTTAAGATAAACAAAAAATAAACTTAAGATTAAAATCTTTACCCCTAAATGTTGTTTCATGAGCAATTCGTATAATATATGTATGCATGTATGTACATCGTATAAACTATTATTTTATCAATTGAATTAATTAGTTAATTTTTTATTAATGATTCATTTGTGAATTTACCCACGTACGAATGTTACGTATTTAGTATATAGATGATATTAAATTAAAATGGTTGAGTGTGGGGGTGGTGCGGTGACGAGGTGGTTTAACAAAAATTAACGTAAATTATGTGTGGTTTTAATGGGCGATGCTGTGTTAATGTCAATTAGGCAATTGGTTTTTATTATTAATGGGTTTATCGTCGCAGTTGTTCTCTATATATATATACATATGTATATGTATGTACATACATACAACACATTTTTATCGGTTAATGATATATGTACGTACTATGTAAATCTATACAAGGGATAATTATAAATGTTCGATGAATAAGCGGTACAGTGGCAATAATAGTTTTGATTATGTGTGGATATATCAGTATTTCAGTTAGAATAATAAATCTTTGTCTGGCGCGAGTCTGAATGTTACTCAGTCATTCAGAATGACAACATTCAGACTAGTTTAATCGAATAATGGAATCAATTATGATTGTTTTTATAGGAGAGCGCAGCTAATACTTAGTAACAAATTACACTGTTAAAGTATTATTTTTTTGTATGAATATTTGAATTTGGGGAATTCCAAATGCTTCCGACTGCATATTCGGATAGCTAATCCGAATCTTTCTGTACGTGGAGATTAAATTTTAATGGGCTGTTACACACGTTCACAGAATTTATAATTTACTAATTTTGGCCGATTTTTATAGTTTTATAATGCCGATTTGATAGAGATTCAAAAATACAGACGAGTAAATTTAAATTTATATTTGTATAAGTGATAGATTTATAATAATTTATTTATTCAATTAAAGTGCGAGAAGCTTTTACAATTACGGACAATTTGGTGAGCTTACAACTATACTAAACCATTATAAACCACTGTAAAAGTTCAGCTCGATGAATCTAAATAAATATTTAGTAATCATTAAAGCTTTTACATTTATACATTAATTTTAATTGTTTGCAATAAATTTTGTAATGAAAGCTTAAATATGTATGAATTAATCAAAATACTCTTTAGTATTGTAGTTGAGTTTAAAGCTTAAAAATTTAGAACTTCTAGCTTTTCATAGAATACGTTTTAAAACGTATAATATTATATTTTGTGATTGTAGGCCTTGTTCGATAGATAGCAGCAGTTTATCGGCCATTTTTGATAATTTAGGGTACTAAGGCTGTTACGGATGAGATTTGCGCATCTTAAATTTAATAAGCAAATTCTACATTTCCCTTATAATTGTTACGTTTTCGGTCAATGACCTATATATACCATGACCTATATTAACAAATTTGTAGTAAGTTTTTTTTTTGTGCCTATCATGGGGAAACGTTTATTTTATACGTCACCACTCACTATGTACATATACCTATATACAATAAAAAAAATGCTAACCGATCACTAAACAATTATGTATATGTAAATACACGAGATCCCACCACTTCTATGCATTTGGTACTATATACAAATAACATAGGCTATCTTATCGATAGAAATTATGTATTTCATCAGTATAATTGAGGCCTCGTTACAAGTCGTCTCTAATTATTATTATACGTAGTGCAAAGTTGTGCAGTGAATCGGTGATAAAAAAAATAATAATTAATAAATTATTAATCTTAATTATTTATCTGTGATAAATTATATATTTAATCACATAAATATAGTTTTGTAAAGTTTATATTAGTGCTGAATCCACATATATCACATACAACAGAAAAGTAGCAAGGTTGCATAGACTTTGCGGTGCTTTATATTTTTTTAGCGGTATAAGAGCAGTGATTACCGCGTCGGTTTTAACCGACCTTCAATACAAATACAATACAAATAGGTAAATCTGCATTAATCTCGTCATCTATTTTAAATTTATTCTACCAAATTCTTATTCAATCTATATAGGCGATTTGTCACATATAATTGGCATCTTTGATGTTTTAATTTGAGGCCTCATAAAAAAAAAAATAAAAATCAATAATTAAACATAAATTACAACAACCAAAAATTACAATTGGAGAACATTCTACAAACAAGAGATCCCCGAATAGACGTCAGCATTGTGTATGAGTAATATAAATTCGTTTATATAGTGCATCAGTAAACTGTATTTTGAATGCGGTGATATTATTAATCCGCCTAATAAGTTTTCTGTAACTTTGTAAAAGTGATGTTTATATTTGTTTTTATATATTTATAAATCTAAATAGTAGTAATGATAAAAAAAAAAGTAATATATTTGTATATATATATAAATTGATAAATTGTGTCAGTGTTTAGTTCAAAAATTTAATAGTTGATTTTCGCATTCGGTATTTTGGGTCGCCGGAAAATTCCGTAATATATAAAATTTGATTTCAGTAAATCCACGCACCTGAAGAGCGCTCATGAGTCTAACTGGATATACCTATGTTGGTTAAACCGTAAGCGATTTTATAATTCTAAACTAAATATATGCATGCAATTATTCTTTTTATATAGACTATACATTTAAAATGCTCTAATAACATTTCTTTAAACTTTTTTATCTACATACATTTATATAAAAAACTACTTTTAATTTCGTTTCTCTTAATATTATTTAAATTATTAATTGTTATTTAGTATGTTTATTTAGTTTTATGTTACTATTTTTATTATAATTTAAAACAAATGATTCTATTTCAAAAATAATTATATATATTTAATATGAAATAGTGTTTTTTTATTATAAGGTGATGATGTGTTTGGTGGAACAATCCGATTTTTCTTAATTATATTATCTTGAAATTTTTTGTATACACGTATGAATAAGTAGATCGCAATATCTACGATGACAATCAACCCCCCTATATACCACTGTAGCCTATCCTATAAAACTATTTAGAAAACGTGTAGTCATCGTAGCGGTCGTAACAAGGCTTACCAGTTAAAAGGTTTTGTTTATTGAATAATCAAAAAGCTTCGGTATACAGGCTTCAGAATTATGCGATGAGCTTTTCTTACCACATAAAAAATTGAATTCTTTTTATATGAGTCTTTAGCAATCTCTAAGATCAACTAGAAATATTGTATAGTATAAAATAAATTTATATTAGGTACTGTAAAGCTTTCTTCCAAAAAATAACAATTATTTACTAAATTTGAATGATCTACTGTATTGTAGGAAATTTAATGGTGAACAATAAAGAACAAGCAGCCTTAAAAGTTCAGGATTAAAATTTTTAATTAATTTTTAACAAATGATTTTACTTTTTTAAATTTTTTTAACAACGTTGAGTTGTCCGAAATTACTTGTTACACAGATTAAATTAATTAAAATATTGAACAAGAGCATTTCTTAAATCGAATTTTAGAATTTGCTCAAAAAGCTTCTCTATATCTATATTTAAATAAGTCATTGTAAGTGAAACATAGTTTAAAATATATAATAATTTAATAAATCAATTAAAAAACAACTATAGTATGAGAGAAACTGTTTGGTCGACGAAAAAGTAATTCAAAAGATAATTTAATGAAAAATTAATTTTTTGAAGCTTTCAAAAATTTAGCAATTATTAATCAACGTGAACTTACTAGAGATTTTTACTAAAGAAAATTCTTATATGCATCGCCCCAAAGGTAGCAGTTGGGCCAAGCTATCCAGTATATTTTTTAGGTATAATGTGCTTCAAAAAATTATTTTCTTATGTTATATGCTCTTGGGGCATCAATCATTCATCATCATCCGCTAAGCAGCTTAACATTTACATAACCAGCAACATTTGCTCATCGTTTACTTTAACCTGAGTAAATACCAATCTTTTTAGTTAATTTGCCAAATTCACCTTTACTCCATTACTCCGAATATGTTAGGCATACTGACCAAGTTGTAATCCTGCACTTCCATATATAGTTAATGTAAATTTTTTAGCCAACGATGGTTTATACCTTGAAACGTGCTAATTATTGTACACAATTTGAACCGTACGATATAATTTATTGTCCGGTTAGGCGTTGCAAGATCCTAAGCCAACACAAATGCTAATCATGTCGTCAAATTGATTGTGTCAAGGGCATCTTTCGAATACATAGGTGGCAATATTGGCTAAGTGTGTGGATGTATCACCGTAAATCTACAATAAATTTGATCAGTTGTATGGATGAAGTGCGATTTCAACGAGTTCATACATATGTACTGGGTGATAATTAAAATACACTGGAGCGTGTTTTCAAATTATTTGTTTTTGTACAGTATTCAAACAATTTTGTCATTTATATTATGTCTAAAGGCGTGTCGCTATTATCGAACCCTATGAAATTATAAAAGTTTAATCTCCCAAGTTCAACAGTACACGTTCAAGTGAAAAAATGATACCGGAAGTTAGGTATGCCTCCGAATTGTTCGCAGGAAGAAGTTAAAATACCCGCATTTTGTGTCAAAAGCACCGCGCAAAGATACTTGAATTGTTGTTTGCGAAAGGCAAAATATTCTACCATGAATTTAAACTACCATTTAAATTTGATTTATCGCTGTGGGAAAGCTGTACCAAACAATTTTCTACTACCGTTAAATTTGTTGAGAAAATAGTTCTTCGTTTTACATTATATCATATTTATCCAAAAAATAAAATTGATTACATATCTTCCAACAAGATTCTGCTCCAGCTCATAAATCGACATTAACTCAACAATTCAATAGAAATTTCTAGATTTTGTCGTATACGATGGCGAGAAGAGCGAGGCTTGACAGATCTCAAGTCAAATTACTTACGATATTTCTACATAAAAAGCAACCACTTAGTCTCAGAATATTGATTCGGTTGGTCATATATAAGAGAGACAAGTGTCTATTGTCTATTGCTGACGGATCAAGGCTCCAATAGAGCCTTAATGCTGTAGAAGACGGGTGTTGTATGCGCAAATGTGTTGTGGTCCTAGCGCCAGTGATTAAAAGTCATAAGATCCTCTGGCAACCGTCAAACTGTGAAAGCAATACCTGGTAAAGACAGTTCGTTCTTAAATAGTAAAGAAGTGAAAACGAAATTGCAGAAAATCATCATCCCGGTAGTAGCACAAATTCATTTAACAAGATCAGCAAAATCAAAGATCGTATTCTTATAGAAAGGAAAAACTTTATTTTTTCCTAGCTGGTGGCATCGCTACCAGAAGAACGATTTACCAAAGTTCATATTTACGATGTGGAGAGAACTGAGAATGTTGAAGTCAAAGTACTATAGGTTAAAAAGACAATTATATTTGGGGGCTAGTCCTCATGAAGAGCAACGGATTTTGTCAGGGCTACTACCATGCGTTTGGGCATATTTCCAAGTTTTGTAAAGAACAAGCTCGTATATGTCAATCAGAATAGCTGCCTAAAAACGACAGAAGACCCCAAATACATTTGTTACAAGAAAGCTAAAAGGGACTGACTGTTTATGTCGATTAAAGACCAAAATATTTATCGATTGAAGACTATCCAACAGAAGGTACAAAATGAAAAAACAGTTAAAGTTGAAATCAAACATTGTATTGAAAAAGAAGCGATAGACATATTTTGCTTGCTGGAACCATATGATAAAATATTGGACGTTCTAGAAAACCATCCGATTATAATAATTACTGACTCAATTATCAAAGTTGGAAATTGTCCTCGATTAAAAATTGTCAAACTGTCTTGGTACAAAGGTTATTCAAAGTACATCCACAGGAAACTAATCCGGTAATTCAAAACGCGAATCTAAAATTTCATTTTGAATAAATTATCTATAAAGTAAAGTTTGTAGCAGCTCGAATATTCGACTCACTGATATTCGATTCTGCCACAAACAAAAACAATTAGTGAAATTCAAATATAATCCAACTTATTTGAATTAAGCGTTCACTAACCCCATCACATATCAATCTATCCAACCAACACTATCCAATAACCGAACCATTACTATAAAACATTTATAGTAAAACCATCGCCATCCAACCAACATCACCACGAACTAACAATGTTCGGTGATGCAACACTTAACAAAAAAGTGCAATATTCACCGTCGCCGGCGCATGTGTTCCTTCAACACAAAAACGAAGATGAAGGCGACGTCACACACAACTCAAATAACAACCTACAAGACAACACGTCTTTCATATACAACAAAATTCGTCCATTTGCATTCTCGAATTTTTGGGTAGACAACGCATCCCAATAAATAAATAAATTGTGGTGAAAATTTATAATATACAAATGGTGGTGATAATTAATAATAAATTAATAATAAATAAATGTAAATGAAATTAAAATTAATCAGTTTAATATTATCTTTAAATATAAGTTATATGAATAAAATTTAAGATAATAAATAGTGCGTTCATTCATAAACATAAAAATAAATAAAATTAAATTATAAAATAAATGAATTAAATTGTGTCCTGTTTTAATTGAGAGAATCCGATGTAAATTAAATATTGAAACGGCACAACACATTCAACAAGTTAAAAGTGTATAGAAAATAGTAGACGATCTGCTAAATGGCTGGAAACAGGGGAACCTAGGCAAAGCATACTGCTTAAGTCAAATAAAATACAAGAGCAATAGGACGACGTGAAAATGGATCGAAAATGGACAGAAGACACACAGCAGTATATATACAGCAACATCAAAAGAAATGATACGAAAGGTGAAGAAACGAATCCAACGAAATCCTCGTCAAAGTGCCAATCAATTAGCCGCACGTGTCTACATGTTTCACGATACAGCATTCAAACCATATTGAAAAATCAACTACACTTGAAGCCCTACAAGATACAAAAAGTTCAAGATCTTACGGAGGCACAAAAAAAAGTTAGGCTTGAAAGAACACGAGCATTGAAGGCCTTGGCCGAACGTGATGAGATTCCAAAAATTGTCTTTTCTGATGAGAAAATTTTCACCATTCAACAGTATATGAATAAACAAAATGATCGTGTTTGGTTAGAGCACAAGTCCAACGATAATTTGGACACAAGAGTTGCCATGCGCAAGCAATCACCAGCTTATGTTATGGTTTGGGCTGCAGTTACTGCAGATGGACGCACTCCTCTGGTTTTCATCGAACATGGAGTCAAGGTAAACCAAGAGATGTACCGCCAAAAGATCCTAAACGATGCTTTGCTACCTTGGGCACGTAAACACTTTGGTACGAACCGTTGGACATTCCAACAGGACTCGGCACCGTCACACAAAGTTCGAGCGACACAGCAATTTTTACAAAATTGCGTTCCGCGGCTGATTTCATCGAAAGAATGGCCACCATATTCACCAGACTTGAATCCCATGGATTTCTCCATATGGTCCATTTTGGAGAGTAAGGTGTCCACTAAAAAATACGAAAGTGTTGATGCATTGAAGTCAGCTTTTGTTCGAGAATGGAATAAAATTCCGCAAGCCCACGTTCGGTCAGCATGCAATGCTTTCTATGGAAGACTGAATCAAATAATCAGAGCCAAAGGAGGTTATATCGAGCAGTAACATGTTTTTCATAAAATGTAATATGTTTTCAACATATTCCACGAAATTTCAATAAAAAATTAAAAAAATTACAGCGTTTTCATTTGGTAACACTTGGTCTCAGCCACCCTGTATGTAGTATAGAAACTACTTTAAACAGTATCTATACACGAGATCCCACACAACCAACCTTCTAAATTCCTTGTAATTTCTATATTCTCTAAATGATCGTGGGAGCTATAACGGGACATTGTCTCATTGGGATACATCCGAGCTGACGATTTCTGCCGCAGCTGTGATGAGGAGGAGGAGGAAAATGTGCTCCATCTGCTCTGCAACTGTCCTAGTCTAGTGTACAGCAGAACAAAGTTTATGGGAACTTCCCCTTTGAACGACATCACGGATCTTAGTAAGATCGAGATCCGGGACTTTAAACGCTTCTTGGTAAGCTCAGGATGGTTTAGCGAGTGAAGAGGATGAAACTCGAATGTGGTACAGCTACGGACCAATTTTGTGTCTATGCTACTCCTTTAGGACGGCCACTCTTACCTAACCTAACCTAAATTCTCTAAATTCAAAGGTTTGTATTTGACCGTGAAGCTTTCGCATTTTCTAATAATTGTGAATATTGTAAGCACTCTACAATAATTTTTCGAAAATTTATAAATTGTTTTAACTATTTAGAATTCTTTAAATATGTATAATTATATACATTTGTCGGCATTTTCCAAATTCCTGCGTCCAATTTTTGGAAATTAAATTAACAAAAAAACACTGTTTTTTACTGTAATTTGAGAATATTAAAATTTCAGAATTCACAATACTGAATTATTATTCGTAAATTTTAGTTTTGTGAATTTTCTAAATTTTATTGATTTTGCAAAATTCTGAACTTTTAGAACTCTGCATTTTTCCTTTGTCTAGATTTTTAAAATGTTAACAAAACTCGTATTTTTCAAATTTATAAATTTGTTTACAAATTAATTTCGTTATACTCTTTTAGAAGTGACCAAAAAATTTTAATTCACTGAATTTCTAAACATTTTTGTATAGATTAGTCTGAATTTTTTTATCATCCCTAAATTTTCGTCCTGTTGTAAGTTTAACTAAAATCTTGCATCACTGTAGAATTCACTACAGTGTGAAAATACCATTTTTTTTTAGAAAAAAAAGAACAATTTGGCCGCTCCAGAAATAAATCTGTTTGGTGCCTATGGACGTTATTTGGCTCAATCGTCCGGATTGGACTCATGTGTGTTATCTTCCTTTTCAATAGTATGGTTTCGTTAAGTCATTGTATGGACCATTTTAGTTAAATATAAAACCATCCTCGGCTGATTGGGACTTGACTCAAAAGCTGAACAATCGTGATGTCCTGCGCTGGAGTTATTTGTTGCAACTTTTCCAAGCGTGCATTACTTTTAGCACTGTTCCAAAATCCTGGGTGAGGAGTAAAATTATGTTTATTCCGAAAGCTGGGAAGTTCGATTATACAGACCCAAAGTCTTTTCAGCCTATTAGTATATCCTTTACTTTTCGTAAAGCATTAGAAAGAATCGTAGACAGATTTATTAGAGACCAGTATTTAATTACGGCCCTACATAAACTTTTCTTCTCTTATGCTGATGATCTTGTTATATCAGTACCGGGCAAACAGACAGTTATAGTGCCATATTTTAGCAAAATCGCTGGTCTTACCGATACTATCTTTTGCGGCTATTGTGTAGTGGCCAGTGGTTAATCTTAAGGCCAAACTTCATAGACTACAAACTATTGCTTGTAGAGCGTTTACTGGTGCTATGTCCTCGACTTCACTACTTTCTATGGAATCTATTTCTTCCATACTTCAGCTGCGCAACGTTATTCTTAGCACTGCTTGCATCGTTTCGCTTGAGGTGGATTAGAGCACGGGATACTCTCGGATCTATCGTTTTTAAAAATTTTACTTCATTTTTACCAGAAATTGATAAGGTTAATGATAGATTACTTTCCGAATTTAACTTTTCCAATTTATTCTCGGTGAGCTTAGATTTTCTCAAAAAAGTAGACAAGACCTTATAAGTCCTATTTTCGGATGGTTCTCACTTTAATCTCAGTGCTGAGTTTGGAATCTACTGTCTTTGGTCTGATCTAAGATCTTTTGGCATTTTGGGTTCGTTTTGTACTGTTTTTCAGGCAGAAATAATAGCGCTGACAAATAGTGCTATTGAGCCTTTGAATTTCGCTGTTAAAAATCAAAACATCTTTCTGTGTACAGATAGCAAAGCTGTACTCGATTCATTGAATAATCCCTGAACCATTTCTAAACTTGTCAAGTATTACAAACACTTCAGTAACCTTCATCGAAGGCAATAAGATGACTGTTTAGCTAAAGCGGGTTCCCATCTAATTCTAATTGGACCTGAACCCGCGGCTTTCTTTTCTTTTAACTTCGCCAAGAAACTTATAAAAAACTACGCTTTGGCTTGCTGCTTCTAACTTCATTAGTGAACCCAATTGAAGGTTTACGAAATATGCTTCATTTTTAAAAAAGGATCTGAGTTCTGATTAAACATCTGTCGATCTAGAACTGAAAGAAATTTGAATTTTGTTGAACACCAAATCGCTTTTATAAAGCTTACATTTTTGACAGCATTTTATAAACAATGTGATGCAAAACTAAAAAAGCAGTCCAAAACTTGCTCAATTCGTCACAGACTCATAAAATTTGTGAATTTTTAACCATCTTTTATAGAATGCATAGTTAGACTGCAATGATGCGAGACAAAACAGCTGAATCAATAAAAAAAATTTACTAATTACATTGAACCCTTTATACTATACCGATACTTACTGTGCGTAAACAACGAATTCTAAGAATTTTGTTTTTAATTGTATTAATCTTAAAAATAAAAAGCTTGTTTATAAAGCTCCTTTTATTAGATGCAATTAAGTCCAATATTAAGATTAAAGTATGATAATAAAAATAATTCTATTGTATATCGTAAAGATTGATTACAATCTTTCCCCTTTTTCTTGAACTCTATTCCAAATTCCATTCCATCCGCCACCCTTTTTATTCCATCTTAAAAGAAAATTAAAGAAAAATCCTTAAACATTTTTTTGTTTTGTTTCCAAAACAAAAAATAAACGAGATATAATCTAATTTATATAATTCTCTACTCTCTCACTCTATCTCTCTTTCTCGCATAGCTCAGTAAATTTATATAGTATGTGATCTAGGCAAAAGTTAATACTTATAACCTTAAATGAATTGTATGTGTTATCAAAATAATCAATAAGCACAAAAAAAAAAAAAAATTAAGATTATTTTCTTACTTTAGCACTAGCACATACATACATACATATATTGTATGTGTCTAATCCTAAACAGGATGTACATTTATAATTTTTGCTGCTTGAAATAAATTTTTTCGAGAGAAATTTCGAAATCATATAACTACGTGATAACAAATGGTAAAATATTTTGCTCGTTTCGATATAATATTTTAGTCCGAATGGATGATAGAAAAGTCCAATCACATTAAAAACGTGACTAATTCAAATGAACCGAAAAACTCTTTAATATATGTGTGTGTGTGTGTGTATATGTATGTACATGCTATTATTCTTGTAGTTGTGTATTTGGTTTATCAGCTGTGCTTGAAGTTTTTTTTTAAATGAACCATACATACCAAATTATATACAGATGGTCAGTTCTATATAAGTACAATGTACATTCGAACCATTTAACCACTCATTATTTATGCTGATGACTTGTGTCTCTCTCTCCTATATATGGATAAAGATGACGTATTTATTTACCTTCTTATCTCATTTATGCAAAGCGGCTCATTTACATTCTATAAATAACATGAGAAAACTCTTCAAAATCAATTGATTGGTCACCGCACTTGAACATTACAGAAATTTGAATAAAATTATAATATTATCAAGGGATACCGATATATACATATAGAGTATATTGCGATGAACTATATATGAGACGAATATTCAATTCAAATCGACATTATAAAACATTTGACCTTTTCAAAAAATTCTGTCAGTATCCCTCGGTAGGGACATAAAAAATAAAAAATAAAATATATTTACCAGCGACCAACTGTTTTGCAATATACGTTCGTACGTACATATACAAATAATACACCCACACCTCCCATCGCACCAAATTTACAGTATAAATTATAAATCGCATATGGAACATGATTATTAAATAATTAATTACCTATGCTAATTATTTGGATAGTAAAAACAATAAAAAACATCCTTTTTTTTCGTTATAGTTTTGAATAAAACCAAAAAAAAAATATTTATTTAATTTTTTATTGAATTTGACAATTTAAAACTCATAAAATCCATAATATCCTCATGGGTTATCTGTCATTGCAGATGAAACGTGAAAAGGTAATAAATTTTCCTTAATAATAAAAGATCAATATGTCGTACTATATCGTCTGCCTCTCTGTATATACATATATACATAGCTATGTATGTATATTGCATAATATACTTACGTACTTACTACAGGATTAAAATAAAATTTGTTTATTGGAAGAAAAATTAAGAAAATTTTTGGGAAAAATAAAAGAGAAAATTGAATGATGGAGATAAGAAGAAATGAAAATCTCTGCATTATTATTATCATTATAGCGTGTATACACATGATATAATCCAATTGATTTTGGTATTCGATTATTGATAGTCTGAATGTATTTTATAGACGTACTTGGTTTGTACACTATACTAAACCACTACAATGTGTAACAGCAACCTAGATACTCATACCATGGGATGGGCGAGGTAGATTACGTCATGAAATTGTCGACGCGTAAAATATAACGTAGATTACTTGGCAGTGTTTTTGTCAACGTCGACAATTAAAATAATGTCAACAACCTACGATACTTTAGAGATTTGAAATCGAATGCGCCAATTCGCGTGAGTATTTTGTAAAATCGTTTTTCTAGATTTGTGATTGTTTCATTAGGGAACAAATGAAACAATCACAATCATTAACCAAATGACGCATGAATAGTTTCAAACTGTCATCGTGTTTTTATTTATTCAGTATTGTTTGCCATTTCATCATGAAAAGACTGAGCCCGGCAAAGATAACAGAATAGTAGCTGCCTGAAATAGAAGCCCGAACTCGACGACATTTGGTTCCAAGAAGTCGGCGCTATTTGCTATAAAGCGCGCGAAGCAATGTACTTATTGACAAATTATGATGGCGAGCAATTATTCACATGTGAACAAACCAGTTAGATTTGAGGCATTGGAAGCCAACATTACTCGTGTCATTCGCCAAATACCATTCGATATATCTAAGACCAATCGCAGTTACGGCTATCATTTTAAAGAATATTTAAAATATAAATGGCAAGAAATGTTCTTTCGAATGATAATAAAGTTTCCGTACGATTAAATTGAATTTTTTTAATTTTTGCACAAATCACATCTATAGATTTCGTTATTACGGATAAAATCACTCGCATGTTGTTTGATGCTCCCTATTTCTGGCATAATTGCCGGTGTGACTTTTGCACTTCAGCACTCTTTCCACTATAGCCCAAAATTGTGGACTCTTTGAGATAACATTGATTTGATTAATCTCGTGCAAATTAATTGCTTCGAGTTGCAATTAGAGTCGTGTAACGAGCTATATGGCCAAAACTTTACTGCTGAATCGTGTTGAAAAATTAGCGGCAAAATACGTCGTTATGTAAAATGTGACAAAAACCTGGCTCCACAACTGCAAATTGCTAGCCAAATCATCATTTTTTTGCAAATGTATCTAACTTGAAGTGTTTCAAAATCAATTTCATGTACGTTTGGTCATCCATCAAAACACATCCACTAAATTTTGTGAAAATTTGGTCATCAGTCTGGCACATATTTTTTTCGAGCAAGTGTTGGTTATCTGAACGATTTGACTGTTTAATAACTCGGTAGCACTCATAGCCTTCCTGAACTCGAATACGTTTTACCATGGAGTGGGGTTTGTTAAATTTTATGGCACGGTCATTGTTCAATTTCCCCGGATTATTTTTAATGAAGGTTTTAACCTTTTTGTAAAGATTTCTATCATTTGTGCCATGTAAAGATTTCTATCATTGTTCAGCACCAATTTTTAATACGCCGACCGTCGAGTAAGCAGAGTCAATGCTCTTGAAATCGTGAACTCGAGTTCAAGACTCGTCAGCGCCAATACTTTTTTAATTTAATTTCTGCTGTAAAATTGGTTCAACACAGCTTCTGTTGAAATCTACATTCAATTTCTGCAAATATAAGAGCCATCTCTTGTGTATGACCGTAATGAAAATATGCGGTAATGGTCAAATAAGTAATTTCAATTTTCTCTTTCAAATATGAAAGATTTGTATAGCATTTTTTATATATTCGGCGGTGGTTCAGTTAACAGAGTCATTGTTTTTGCATTCGTTGACTCGAGTTCAATTCTCGTCAACGTCAATACTTTTTTACTCAATTATAAGAGCCATCTGTTGTGTATGACCGTAATGAATTGACTATTCCTGTTGCTAAAATTTTCAATTTTCTCTATTGAATTGGCAAATATAAAAGATTTGTATAGCACGAAATTTATATAAGCCGGTGGTCCAGTATGCAGAGTCGTTGCATTTGGAATGGTGGACTTGAGTTCAAGTCGCGGTTTGGCATTAAATAATTTTTAATTCAAGTTCTCCCTTCAATTGGCAAATATAAATGATGAGTATAGCGGGAAATCTATATATGGAAATGGTGAGATGGTAAAGTAAGCGGTGCCATAGGATTTGGAATTGAGGATGTTGTGCAGTGTTCGCATATCGCTTAGGGGTAAACAAATTTAGCGGCCATCCATACATTTCTCATTAAATTAAAAAAATGTCTCGTTTTGATTTAAATAAAAATGACCAATTTGTAATTAATTTAAAAATAAATATTGAGGCTTGAACTAGTCATGATTACAATCCAATCACATAGCTTCTTTTACCACCGAGCCACCGCTATTCAGATAGATAGTGATATTCCTATCGTTTATAGCTGTAGTGGACTATGCTATGCTTATTTGACCATCGCCGTACAATTTCATTACCTTCCTATACTCATACTCATCTTTTATGTTAGCAACTTTTACATGGAGAATATTGAAATTTTGAACAGAAGCTGAGTTGGATTTAAGTAATTTTATTTCACCATCACCAATTTGACAGGAGAAATTAAATCACAAAATGTTTGCCTCGATCGAGAATCGAACTTAAATCCATAAATCCACTGTCACTGACTTTGCTTACTGGACCACCGCCGCATTGATATTTCATGCTATACAAATCTTTTATATCTGTCATTTGAATAGAAAATATTGAAAATTTTAGCAAAGGCAATGGACTCTGCGTTTATTTCATCATCGCTATATACCCATCTTGTATACATGCCGCTACTGGAAAAATATGAAAATGTTTAACAGCAGCTGTGTGTTGAACCAATTTGAGTACAGAAGAAATTAAATTAAAATAATACAATCGCTAATGGGACTCGAACCTTGGTCCACAAATCAAAAGTCAATCAATCACTGTGATGTTATGAAAATCTTTTATACTTTCCAATTGAATGGAGAATCTTGGGGAAATTTTTTAAAGAAAAGCTGAGTTGAACCAAAAATGTCCCAACATTAATATCGTTTGAAACTTAACTCAACTGGATAGTGGTGCAACAATTAATGCGATGACATTCCAAGCAGTGTATTTCGAAGGAGTTAAAAGTCTGACAAACTATTCCTCTTTATGTTCTTAAAAATTATGAAACTTCCGTTCCAGTCAATGATGCTTGATGCGATTTTCTAGGCGGGCCCTAATATTGACCACCTACCATACAAATTTTAAGTTTATGTCAGTACATGAATAACGTCCAAATATAAAACCTCCCTACTCAAACTGAAAGTATACAGTGGTTAAGTAAGCAAAGTAATGGACGTTTGATTAGTGGACGTGAGTTCAAGCGGCATTCGGACAAACGTTGTTTTAATTTAATTTCATCTTATAAATTAGTTCAACTCAGCTTCTATTAAAATTGTCAAATTTTTCCAAATTGGCAATTAACCAAGTATAAAAGTGGGATGTAGCAGCAATGAAAATGTACGGCGATGGTCAAATAAGCAGAGTCCAGAAATACTTTTGTTTATAATAAAATCGATCAGGTCAGGTATTTTTTCTGGGTCAGTTGGCCAATATATTGATTTTACAGTTGAAATGGATTCACATCCATTTTCTTTAATGCCAATCAGTAATTCTTTTCGTTTAGTTGTAGTTAATTTAGAACCCCAGTGAGTATTATTTGAATTGAAGTCACCACCTATTATGACCTTTTTCACAGATAGTTGAAGAACTCTGAGTATTGTTTGTTTTTAATAGAATGTGTTGGTGAACAGTACAATCCTTTGTCTCATTTTTTGTGAGCCGTTTTATCCGATTTTTCTGCGACCTGTTCTATACCGTTCCACCGTTATAAAGAGGGCCACACTATATATCGTTGTTTTGGGTCAATTTAATAATTTTGTAATCGATAAACATGACGCTGTAGTAGATTCATGGTATTTGAGCACGATTAGTTTTAAATTCCGCTCTTTTTGAAAAGAGATTTAAATGCTTTGACGGACATTTTATAAAACTATCACTAATAACGGATTGTTCCTAAAGAAATTTGGTCACCTTTTAGTTTAGAACTAATTGACAAAACTGCCTAGGAAGTTATCGTAATTGACAAAACCACTCAGTTGTTTACGTTGTTGACATTATCTACGGGTTGTCGACACGTCAATGTAGAAAATAATAGACGCGTAAACGCCGATCCCTGCTCAATAACGTAATTTTACTTTCGACGTAGATTTTCTCAAAATTTCCAAAAATAAATTGTTCAACCTCCTCACCCCATGTTTTCAAGTTCCAGTTAGGCTTTTGTATTACTAATAAAATTCTATAGGTGCGCATCTGTCAGGTCTATTCAGTCTATTTCGCTATGGTCTCCAGGACCTGCTTTACTTACTTTTGCCCTCCTATTTCAGATGTATGTTCATACCAGTCTAGTCTCCTTTCTTTTAAAATCATATCAATGGGTTTTTGCTGCAATTATTTTTTCGACATTTCCTAGTCTCTGGCTTCTCCTGTGTTCAACTTCATTTTTTTATGTTTTTTCAAAACTATTTTTTGTCATTTAAACAGGTACAGTTTGCTAGCCCGACGATACCTTGTGGAATTTAATAAAATAGATCGAGTGGTGAGCATCAGTTCTTTCACGATGGAGTACTATCTATACAAAATGATGCGCCGCGAACCCAAAGGATTTCTTCAGGGTCTAAAAAGCAGTGTTTTCACCTGCTCTGAAATAGAGCAAATTCTTTGGGTGAATATAAACCCTGGCGCTGCATTAAGTGACTTTCCCTTTTATCTTAATTGCTCCTTACTTCTCGATACATCTCAGTTTATCATACACAGTCGAGTGGGTCCAGTCCCAATAATTAGAGAATTTTGGAGCGCAAAATTATTTGTGCAGTATTTAAACATTTTGTTTATAACATTATCATACATGTTTAGGTTGGCTTTACATTATTTCCAATCAGTAGTCTAGTCCAGTATATATTATTCCCTTTAGTTTAAAAAAAATTACGAAAAAGAGCGGCCATTATTGCAAAATACCAGTGCAGTGAGTGTTTCGGCTATAAATTGGCCAAAATGTATATGGTTGCCTCCGAAACGCAATTCACGCATATGAAGTTAAGAAACATACTAATAAAAGAGATGTTAAAAATGTGGTGGGTCGAGAGGGAAAGCTTACTCGCTATCACCAAAGATAGGTCAAACCACATACATATATGTATATCACCTTAAAATAAAAAAGCTCAAATAAATTTTACCCGGGAACACATTCTTATGCCTACCGTATTTTGGAGGAACATTTTGTGAGTCGTTATTTTCTATAGATGGCTCATGTGGAAAAAGTTTGGTTACTATTTCGACACTTCACTCTGGTGGTGGTAGTCATATAATGGTATGGGGTTGCATAGGTTACACTGGTATAGGACCAAAAGAAAAATTACTCAACATTGGTTCGGCTCAAACAACGTCCTAAATAAACATGCATTTGCAGGTGGACAAAAAATAATTGGCTCTAATTTCACTCTTCTATATGGCAACACCCCGATACACAAGAGGAAGATTGTTACAAAGATGTGGGTCAAAATGTATTGACGCTGACCGATGAATACGAGAGATAGCCCTTATACATTTGAGAGAAGAATCATGCGAGTGATTTACGGCCCAAAACGTGAAGATGGTACACACCGAGCTTTGTACAATATCGAGATCAGAGATCTGTACATGCAGTATGATCTCAGCGAGTTCATCATTCACGTTCTGTGTGCTGATCCGGAACGAATTGTGCGGCGATCTCTGAAAGGAGAGCCACCATATGGTAGGCGCAGAGATCGCTACAGACGACGATGGCTCCAAGGTGTAGAGCACGACTTAGCTTCTTCAGATTGTCTAAGACAATATGAAGACCATTGTTGATACAGTAAAAAGCCATAGTAATGGTCTTTAAAAACTGTTATTTTTATTATTTATCAGTTCAGTCTAGAGAAACGCTTTTTATTTAGACTGCAGACGGATTTCTCTTACAGTCAATTTGTTTTTATCTCCTTTACGCCATTGCATTAAATTAAATTCCCCAACCAATTCGTTTGTATACAATTAAGTATTTAAAAAGCTTCAGGTATCCTATATTATTCCTGGAAAAAATGATCTAAATTAAAACAAATAATTTATTATGTAGTCGACACAAATAACACCTGGCTTATGTTTCCCTTACATACTCCGCAGTGTCGACCGCAAATCTGTAAATACGTATGTACATAGAAAGTGTTCAGCTTTGGGTGCTGTTTACCAACATTTCTATAATATTCTTTATTTGATATATTTACTTGTTACAAACTGAAATCTAATTTCAATTTAAATTTTTGTTCGATGGTAATTAAACGAAGGCAAAAAAGTTGTTTCTTCGCATTTCCGTTGAACTCTAATTAGAAAAATAAATTAATTTCTGGTGGATTTTATTTTATTTTCAATTTATATTTACTTTGATTGTTGTGTATAGAAGTTTTTAATTCTGATTGTTTGTTGTTAGATTGCGATGGATAAGGTAATATAATCAGGTATTCTTTGGAAGACAATAACCGTAGATAAGCTTAAAACTTAATGCAACTTAGTCTTCGCATTAAGCCGACTATACTGCTCAGGTAGGCCCGTCAGGTATGCCAGCACAGGTATACCTGTGCAGATTTACCTGATGTCTGTGGTGCATCCAAACTGTTAATTTACAAACCCAGAACTGTAAAACTAAATTTTAAATTTGAATTCAAATCCTATTCGCCAGGATCCCGGCGGCACGTTATCATCTTTCACGAGCACAATGTCATCTACCTTATCATTTGTGATTTTCGACTTCCATTTGGCTCGTTGCTGCAATGTGGTGAGATAATCAGTTTTCCTAAGTTTACAAAATCCTTTAAACATATTTTGAAGTAGTAGCTAACGATTGGTATGTGCTCTTGGGTCACTTAAGGTCACGGTTGGCAACATGCATGGAAAGCAACCCATAAGAAAATGGCCATATCAGTTAAAATTTAACAGGTTTCTGAAAAGTTTGTGTCCTCAGGTGCAATTGGTCGAGAATTCAGCAAGCACTCTCTCTGACACAATACTGTAGAGTATTCCTGGAAAGTCGGGGCAGTTTTTCCTTTTTTTACCAACGAAGTTAGAGCTATGGACAGAATATATAATTGCTGGATGACCACGTCTGGCACTAAACCGTCTTAAGCAGGCCATAAAAGCATCGAACCATCTTGATTTGGGCAACTTTTTCTACAAGGTAGACAAATACATGCGATATAGCCCTTACAAATTTTACCCTCTGGTCCGTCGTATATGTTATTTTGATGTACTCAGTTGATGTCGTTAGAAAGTTGTACATCCAGGACCGAAGAGGTTTAACAAGATTTTTGGCACCGATTATAAAGAAATTTTATCTGATAATGGAGAGTAATTGTTGTTGAGAAGGATGTCTCTTGATTTCTTAGAAGGAAGATTTCTTACGAGCAACTCCGAGAACAAATAGTAGGCGTCGAGGATAGCTGGAGCTAATCAACGCAAATTGCTTTTGTGTTTTAGGTAAGAACCTTTGGCGATTCGACTGATATCCTCTTAAAAGCTTTCGTTTTAAGACCACCGTACTGCAAGCATTGTGGCCCGTTCAATGTGGAAACCTGTCAAAAACAATGAAAAATTATTAGTTTTAAAATTATTCCAAAAGCGATAGCAGTGAGCAATTATTCGAATGATGTAAATAACTGTTGACGACCTTTGGAATAACTTATGGCAGTGAAATCGGTTATACTTCTTAAGTGACTTATTTGCTTCTAAGCTTTCACAGTCACTGTTCCTGGCATCATCGTCGAATAGTTTCCACCATTTATCGGTTGATGAGCATAGACTCTCTGGTCCTTCTCACCACAGTAGTTTATCCGAAAATAATACCTCGAGACGTTAAATAAGCTGGATTTTTAAATGTTTTCCACTTTCTAGGAACATCGGAAAGCCATATAAGAATAATAGTGGAGTCTGTACAAACAAAATATTTCTCGTATAAGATGAAGTTGACCGTAGTTTTTACCATTAAAATACCATTGTTTCGGCCAGGGGAATAGAATTTTAGCGACAACAGAATTTTCGTTTTGTGGTAGTTTCGATGTCATTGACCTCTCTAATTTTGAAAATGAAGCAATCGAAATATGGCTTCCAAACTAGTCCCATTATTTTTACGAAAGTCGTACCGTTTTTAAATTCAATAAGAGTTGCCTACTCATTTTTCGGTATACAGCTTAGAAGTTTTTGACTTCCTCCTTCTAAACCCATCATTGTTGAATCTTTCAACTAATCTTGATTGAATAGATGTGGCCTGGGTCATCGAGGTAGAAGTCTTATTTTATTATTGGTTTAATATCAGGAAAACTCGGGGGTAAGTAATCTGCTATCTGATGAAGGATTCGAGCTACTAAGAATGTAGGACAGGCAATACTATAGGTGACAGTATTCGAACGATAATGCAGAATAGGAGCATTTTTTGAAAGGCTAGTCGGAACTTGGTCGTTGAACTAGAATCTTTCATCACAGCATGATGAGGAACATAAAATATTCTTGAAGTAGAGCTATTAGATATTGCATGTTGAGGAATATAAGAGACATATTACTCAACTCTAAATATTCACTCATAAATATTGTGTATACTCTCTCTTTTGTTCTGGGAATGTTTGGAACCGATGCTTCATTGCTTCCTATGACTATAGGTGCAGAGAGAAATAGGTGCATACACATAAAATCTTAAAATTGATTTTGTCAAAAATTTTACAAGCACATTATATACATTGCAAATGAGAATAATTTAATTATAAAAGGTCATTGGAGTCAAACACTTAAAATATAAATCAAATAACTATTACAAAAAAATTAATAATATTGAGATGTCCGAATACGTAGGATGGTATGAATTGCCATCGTAGCCATCAAGAGGGCTATAAATGAGAAATATTGGAAAAGAAACAAACAAACAAGAAATAAAGAACCTATAAAGGAAATCAGTGATCACAAAGGGCAGTAATGATAACTAAGAACATTGGTTTGCTATGCCGATAAACCATTATTAAAATATTATGTTTTTGCTGTTTTAGCAAACATTTAGTATAAACTTCACATATAAAATAATACTCTGATGTATAGAAAAAATCAGTCGCACAGTTACCAAAAGGTACCATTGCCCTGGTACCAATTCTAATACCTAATTTAAATTGGTGATCAATTTTATTGGTCAGTGTTATTTCTGCTGAATCGTCGCCATACAAATAGATCCGGAACTTATAGTTTTTTATTATCATTGGTGCGGCCTTAGCATAATATAATAAACTCGAATTATACAAATAAATCAAAATACAAAATATGTACTAAAACTACTTGTAAATAGATACCATTTGACCCGAAAATATCAATAAAACTTCTGAAAAATATGTCGACAGATATATTATGATACTGTTACGTCACCCCCGGTCCCACTCCTCCAAACTCTTCGCATCATTGTGAGAAAACAGTTCTTATAAACCGCACAACATACACACAAGAATTAAATCGATAAAAATGTTTATGTCTTCCGATATTTTGCGTTCACTGTATATAATGTATGTAAGTATGTACAATGTATGTACATATATGGACTTGATATGGATATTGAAAGTATGAAATTGAATTGATAAAAAAAACAAAATGGAAGTACATATGTACTCGTACATACATCTATATAATATGTATAGAGAGGAGTCGAGAAATGGAATATTTAATTTAATTGAAAAGAAAAGCATCTGATATACATACAGACATTCATCTTCAGTTAATCTTGCGTGTATATACGTATGTATGTATGTATTTCCCAGAAAACCAAATCAAATAAAATTTATTATTATTAGAAATATTTTTTTTTTTATTATTAGCACATTGACACCAATATTATATAAAATAAAAAAAAATTCTGCTGAATCAAAAACATAAAAAATTGAAAATAAAAATAACAAGAAATGAATAGATTTTTAGGCGACATTCTGCCTAAATTATCATCGCTATTTTGCTATACATATATTTCCTATATATACTCGTATATGCTACTGTGGTGTGTGTCTGTTGTGTATACTCTTGCCGGGTTTTATCTCCTCATCGTTTTTGGTTGTGTGTTGTTTTCTTATTGTTTTCCTTCTTTTAGTGTTTTATTATTTTATTAAAAAAAAAAAAAAAAATTCCAAGTCAAATGATAATATCAGGGGAAGGAAAATGGATATATACATATGTATGTATACATATATCCTACTATATACAATAATATAAAACAACATAGGAAAATATAAAAATGAAAATGAAAAATAAGAAATCTATTCTGATCTTAATACTTAATGGTGGGCTTGTTGTTTTCTGTTTTATTTTTTAACACACTTTCGGTGCCCGAAATGTGAAAAACAAAAATATGAAAATTATTATTATTATTTTTTTATATTTTTATTTTCTGGGCTTTTCTCGTCTTTTTTGTTTTTATTTTATTTACACACAATACAAAAATTGAAATGGGAAAAGCTCAAAAGCTTATAGATATTAAATGGTATAAAGGCGCGCACCAAACAGTAGAAAATAATTAGCCACGTAACACTTTTGGTTTTTAAATTCGATACTGGGGTAACGTGTACAGAAATATTTTATTAAATTCACAGAGATAAAATGGGTTCTCAGAATTTAATAAAATTAACCATATCCAAGCTGCTTTAGCTAGTTTTAGGTCTATACCATTAGGACTAATATAATATATCCTAAATTTCTACAAAGCAACTTCTTTAACATTTCTGGTTGAATTGACGTTTTTATATAATTATTTGCATGGGGGTAGCACGACAATTCACCAAAAACGATAATTCACCGAAAACGACAACAATTCGCCGAAAACGACAATACACCGAAAATGACAATTCACCGAAAACGACAATTCACCGAAAATGACAATTCACCGAAAACAACAATTCGCCGAAAATGACAATTCACCGAAAAAAGTACATGGGAACTGCTATACCGATTATAATGAATTCGAATTATTTGATGGAAATGGGCTTGGGAAATGACTTTTGGATAAAGTTCAGACATACAGCCATTTGGCACGGATTTAGGCCAATCCTTGACCGATTATCATTAAACTTAAAAAGCTGAATGTAAATGGGATTGTAAAATAATATTTCGATAAAACTCTGGATTATGGACAACTTGAACAGAACTAGACCAGTCCTTGACCGAATACTTTTTTTTTTTTTTTTTAAACACCTTTATTGGTATGGCTACTATAATCTTAAACGTTATTAGTAAGGTTGACATTAGTACTTATGAGATGAGCATAAATTTGTGTGGGTTTGCTGCACCAGTGTCCAGTTCCCCTGAGGTATGATATTCATTCGGATAGCTCATGTGGTTTGTACTATCCAGTAGTTGTACGGCCTCAACGTTGGTATGGATGAGAAGTCTGTTTTCATGTTTGATGGCACATTCGCGGATGACGTCATCTATCAATTGTATTTGTATATCATTGAGTATTTCCCTGTTAGTCACAAATGGGTAAGCGTTGGTGACCATTCGAAGAAATTTATTTTGGCTACGTTGGATAATGTCTTTATTGGACTTATGAGTACAACTCCATAGCTGCGCACCATACATCCATCTTGAATTAAAAATGGTCTATTAAATTACTCGTTGAAGATTTTTCACAGCCCTTTGTTGAGATTCGCCTATTGCCATAATAACAGACTAACAGTGTCGTCAGCAAACGTACCAGGGGTCAGCAAACGTAGAGGAGGGGTCCTACGCTTCCCTGCGGAACTCCCGCTATTTTGTGGTAGTATTTTGCTCATCTTGGATGCATTTGGGTACATACTTCAACCTCTTACAGGCATTAAATAAGTATGTGATCATGATGATTGCTTTACGTGGTAGTTCCTTGAATAGACCCGATGATATTTCATCAATTCCTGGTGCCTTTTTTTGGTTAAGATTTTTGTCGATTTCTTCGGCAATTTCCATTGGCGTGACCCTTTTAAAATCCTGACTTGGTTGATAAACAGATGTTACGTCGATATTGGATTAAATGTCATGGGGTTGAAATACTGTTGCTAGGTGTTGCGCAAAGAGTTCCGCTTTTTCTTTGTCTTGTCGAACCCAACTACCTTGAGCATTTCTTATGGGTGGTATACGAGTTACAGGTCGTTTGAATTTTCTGGTGGCTTTCCATAACGAGTAGTCTTTATCCATTTCTGGACCTAGCCCGCTTAAGTAGTTTCTTGTTTAAAGTTTTTGATTAGCCTATTGACTTTGTTATTTATCCGATTGAAGGCTGTTTTGTCGATGGGATTTCTGGTGAGATGCCATATTCTCCTTGCCTTTCTTCTTTCCTTGATTTGTTCCCTGATCTCAGCAGGGTATATGACTTCCATGTTCGCTTTTTCCTTTAATTCTGGAGTAGCGAGACTGGCGGCCTTTCGAGTGTATTCAATGAAATTCTTTGTTTGATGTTCCAATTCCTCATTACTTTTGATACTCACTTTTAATTCAACTAGCTTGTACTACTAGTAAGGTTTCGCTTTTTTTGTTTTTTGATTACTATAGCGCTTACTGACAATAGTACAGGAATGTGATCAGATGTTAAGTCGTTAATCCCTTCGGCTCTAGTGTAACTGGATGAAATACCCTTTATGATTAAACAATCAAGTAGATCTGGTATTTTACCCGCATATGATGAAATGACGTGTGGCATAAAAATCAGATGTATGTACATATATAGCTGTTGAATTAGGTCAATTGGAACAGAACTAGGCTATTTTTGGATTATATGGATGTTAGCTTAAAATAGTACTTGTATTAATATAAATATGAATGTAAATAATAATTTTTAAAAATTTGTTATATTATGATGAAACTTTGTATGTTCTACAGAAATGGGATTTTTCTAGAAATATTTGTTCTGAACTTTTAAAACAATTATAAAAAACGATTGCTTGTGTATATCCACCAATAATTGAATTACCTTTACCCTGAAACGAAAAGCGTTAATTCGATTTTACTTTATACAAAGATTACGGCTGATTACGGCTTAGAGAAATTTTTTTGAATTAAATTTTTGTGGAAATGAAAATGTAGAACCGGAATGCTATTCCGAACGGCAGCAGTGTGATATATGTTTGTTGACAGTTTAATTGAATTTTAATATGGTTTTTTCTATGTTTAATTTATTTCTTTATTACAAAATTTAAAATGCATAATATTTGAAATTAATGTATAAAACAAAATTTAAACGTAAAAGTTCACAAGACTTATTAGGCGTTTTATTTAACTAAACCTTAGTTTTGGTGCCGTTCAAAATACGAATTTTTCGAAAATTTTAAAATAACTAAAAAGAATAGAAAATGGCAAATTTCATTCAACATGTCAAGTTTCATGAAATCGGTCAATGATTGGCTAGTTCCGTTCCAGATGGCCATATCCCAGAATTTTATCCAAAAATAATTTTCCAATCACATTTACATCCAATTTGTCAAGTTCCATGATAATCAATCAAGGGGTGGCCTTGTTCAGTTCCAGACTATATGTATAAACTTCACTAAACTTTGAATAAAAAACATTTCCAAAAGGTGCAGCCCGTCATAATAGTCAAGGTGGGAGTCCACGCACAACATTCTTTTAAAGCCCATACCGTGTTCATTTGATCCCAATTAAAGAATGAATTTATTTATGAAAACATAAATCTGTGATTTGCTATATGTGAGTGGTAGGAAAGGTCGATTAATATCAGATATAGAGAATTTTGATTTTATTAATTAATTGTTATTTATGGAATTTTATGAATAAATAAAAATTTTATACCAAAGTTCAATCGACCTTGGCAAGCACCCACATAGTAAAACACACGGAAAATTGTGTAGCACTGGTGTAAGAATATTGTTTGTGTATTTTTCTATGTGAGTACTTGGAAAGGTCGGCTAAAATTTGGTATCGATTTTATTTTATTTTATTGCAATAATCTATACCATGTTAGGCTGCGTAATGCGGCTTTCCAATCACTGTTCTGGCTCCAACAGTTTTGAACCTTCCATTCCATGCCAGGTCTACCGATGCAACCTACATTAACATTATTTTTATGTTTACCCGCACAAATATTATTTATAATTTTTAGACAACACATTTTATATTATGTAAACTCAAAAGGTGCTTCCAACACGAGTATTTTTGTTGTTATTGCATAAAACATTAATGTACATGAAATAAAAAGATGAATGACCAAGCAGACATGGGCTATATAGGGGATAAATAGGTTTATGCATTAAATTATGTTTCATTTGGAATGGAACTCTGTATCAGAAATTCAATTAGAAATAACGAATTTCATGGTCGAAATAAGCTTTGCTTGCTTCATATTTAGTCTCTTAAGGAATATTTCATTCTTTCAATCTACATCAATCTAATCATCAGATTGTTATAGAATTTTAGGAATCTTTGAATTCGTTTGAATACAAAGAATTATATAGATTCTCTCGGATTTCTTTGAACTGCAATAAGTATTCTTGGAATCGAAAAGGGATAGTTAAATTTATTGATTTTTGTTTTGTAGAACGGTTTGAAATTCATTTACCTATATATGAACTTCGTCGGATTTTCACAACTTCTTTTAAAATAAATAAAAGCGACTTTTAAATTATTTGTTAATGCGAGTCTACAGGATAGCAGTTTACAAATTCTAGTAACGAGGGTGAAGTGAGTAGCATCTATATATTTATAGCCTATGTATTTAAATTAACTCCCCATTCCTCCCCATGCATACATACATATATATACATATATTATATACTTATGTGTGTTTCTTATGTTGTACAAAATATGCTAATTTTTGATTATGTAATTTTGATTCAAAAAATCGTGTATGTTGTATTGTGTAATATAATAGCATACATGTTAATAAATTATTAGCACACCTTAGAATCCTTAAACACAAAAAAGTGTATAGAATAAAACTTTAGGCTGTTCCTTTTTATGTAAGAATTCTTTTACTTTTTAGTGTTTCCACACATATATATGGTTGCTCCACTATTCCTTTTCTATCAATTAATTGAGAATCGCGTGTTTATTAACAATTTTTGCTTTAGTTTTATGTTTTTTTTATGCTATTATTTATGTATTATATGTGTATAGATATGTATGTAGTTCAATAAAAAAAATTACCATAGAATTCTAATTAAATGTTTTTTTTAGGTCGGTGGTTCGTCTTCACGATATCTATAATATACAAAAGATCACTATAGTCAAGACTAATAAAAAACTTTTGTTAAATCCACCACTTGCCCCCCATTCCATAGAGCGCACGTATCACACACAATTTACAGTGCAATTTGTACAAATTTTCTTCTTGATTCAGTTTCGTCGATATATTTGTTCCCTCATTTTCTGCTTTTTTTTTGCCCGTTCGTAACAAACGTCCCTGGGGATGCAATTTCCGTCTTTATTTTTTTTTTTTGTGCTTCTTCTGTTTTCTATTTATTTACAAACAATCAACAATTCGATATGTGTCACAACGATCAAAAATGTAACAACTTATGTATGTACGGATATGTACATAGAAATGATGAGATATTGTTTTTAAATTGATTAAGTTGGGTGAATTTGGCAAGGAATCAATCATCAATTCATCACCTAGCTATTTTTGAAATGTTATTTTGTGTAAATAATATTATATTATGTTAGTTGTTAGACGTGAAGAATTGTAATATTTGAGGATTGCAAATTATATTTTTGGAATAAACATTTATTTCAGTATCACGTGTATCATGCAAATTTTAAGTGGATTTCACCAGCATGGTTAATAATGGTACAAGTACGCCACTTTTTGAAGTATTACTTTTAAACCAACTCGTTTTTACGTAACTAAAAAACTACTTGAATTTGCCTAATTGACCAAAGCTATAGGAAACTGAAAACTTAAAGATTTCCTAACTCATATAGTGACAAGAATTCACGCTTCCTTTGATCCGGTAATAATTCTCTCCATTAAAATGTTTATGTTCCATGGCCACGGGCTCAAATTGGTTTAAAGAAATTAGCTATATAAAAATCAATCCAACTAGTACTGAAATATTTCAGAAATTTATTATTTGCAATGGATACCAAAAAACACGAGATTTAGGATCGGCACGTAGAACGTGGAGTATCGGCTGGAACTCGTTCTTCTTCAAGAAAATCGCACATCCTCGCGGAACTTCCTACAGCCAAATTGACCATGTGTTAGTTTCTAAAGGGCGGGCTTAGGTTGTGCAAGATGTGAGAACTTATCGGTCAGCAACCAAATATGTAGGCAGCGATCATCATAAATGAAGATTAAAAGTAACGATATATCAAGATCTTGTCAGCGACAACATTGAGGAAGCTAATTACCATTCTCACTGCGTGAACTCTTTCTGGGAGGTATTGAAAACTTCGGTTGTCAGTGCTGCTCAACAGACTTTAGATATAGTCAGACCCAAGAATTAGTTTTATGACGAGTGTTGTCTTGAAGTGAAGCAACATAATATAGCCCATAGTGAAGTGCAAAAAAGTCTTACAATCACCCGGAAAAACAAGACTGATCTTGCAAGGAGAGCAGCTAAGCGGATTTGAGTGTGCACTGTGCAGTTTGTAACAAAGAATAAGTTTCCTACATATATCGATTTGGTGTTAAATTTTTAATGCAGATTTCTCCAATCGTACTGAGAGAAAAATGAGCCCGAAATAGTGAACATAAAGCTCGAATCATGATGAATATCTTGAAAAAATATTCCAACTACATGATGACCAAAGATGTGAAGTTGAAACAACTTGTGAAGTTGTACAAGACAGTAATGAAAACCTACTAGCGACACCAAATGCATGAGATAAATGTCAATATCACTCAGAAAGAAGCTTCTGGTTATGACCTTATTACGTGCAGATATTTTAAAGGAACTGCCAACGAAAGCACACCTATATTATAATAATTCAGCTGCGGCTTTAGAATGAAAAAGTGTGTCCAGCTTATAAAAAATTGCAGGCGTGATCATGGTTCTAAAATTAAAGAAACGATGTTTTGTAATGGGGATTTCTAGCTATTCAATGAGAAGTTATTGGTAAAGAAAAAGCTTAAATTCCATAATCGATAGTAAAAACTTGATCCTAAATCATCAGTTCGATTTACATTATTACTACAGGAGAAAAAAGTCCGCTCATAGCAATATGTTTGGAAGTTCTTAACCATTAGTTAAGAACTCTCCTATCATTGCAGTTTGCTATAATACTTGAATCAAGGTGGATTCTTAAGAATAAAGCAATGGACGATTCTTACTCTGAATTAAAAGAGATCAAGGCAGGAGTACCACAGAGTAGTGATCTGGATCCGGTCCTATACCTATTGTATGCCAATGAACATTCTTGGATTAGAAAAGAAAACAGCAGTGTGGCGACGTTTACTGAAGACAGCTTAGTATTCCGGCATGACTCTAGATGCTAAGCTCTGGTGGAGAGCACACGTTAAAAAGAAAAGAGAAGAATTAAGACCTAAATGAAGAAATATAGACGTGGTCAAGCATGTGCGCGCCAGTTTGCCTTAACCGGTGAATTATTAAATATAATAGACGAAATCACATTTAAAAAACGTATACGAAGCTCTAGTTTTGAATTGTAATATTTGAGGATTGCAAATTATATTTTTGAAATAATAATTTATTTCAGTATCATGTGAATCATGCAAATTTTAAGTATATTTTGCCAGCATGGTGGAGAATGGTATAAGTATACGTATATGGATGTCTGTGAGTTCTGGAAGCAAGAGACGCTCATACCATTCTTCAACAACTGAAAAACCACTTGAATTTCCCTAATTGACCAAAGTTAGGAAAGTGTACCTTTTTTTAAACAGTGTATTCAACAAATTATAACTCGAACGATCAACATGTTGGTCAAAATCAACAATAAGCCATTAGTCTAACTTTGAAAAATATGACGAGAGATATAAAAACCAAAATCCTATCTTCACACAATAAAATGTACAAAAAAACTCTGAAGACTGGCAAACATCGCAATATAAAATTACTTCGAATAGATAGTCCTGCATACCGAACAAATAGCACAGTGGTTAAAGCTGCGACGTTTGGATCGGGAGGTACCGGGTTCGAATCCCAACAGAGGCGGGATTTTTGGTAAAAGGGATTTTTCATCTCCCGATTACGATCGGTGATTAAATTGAAAACATCTATGACCCTCTGTTGGAATGTAGAACTCATGGGTCGACCCATCTTCCATGTCACTGTACAGGGTGACATGGAGCTATGCAATGGTATGGTGGGGGTATACTGTACTTGTGTGAATGGGATGAATGGGTTGAATGAATGTTAGTGTGAATGTGTGGGTATTGCACCGTGGGCCCATTAGTGGCATTGAGTGCTGGAGTAATAAATTCCGCCCAATTTTAATTTTTTTTTTTTTCATTCTGTATTTCCAGCGGTATAATAAAATATTTGAAACAACAAGTGAACATTTAATCAGTACAAAGGATAGGATAACAATAAGTGCCAATTACCTGAAAGGTATCTTGTTGCAGAGAAAAGAAGAGTATGAAAGAAATGGTAGTCTGCACCTGGATGCGCCTAAAATCATTTGTTAAACATCTAGAAGGAATCTTCCAGCTAAATGAGGAACAAGAGAGTGAACAACTACACAATGTAAGTAAAGCACCCTGTTTCGATCTGATAACAGAAACGACCAAGTTAATTAACCCACTTATAACAAACGCTGCTTTCATAATGAAACAAATGTATGAAAGTTCGCAGAGGTACCTATGATACATATATAGCCAGGAAAATCAACCAACGAAACAGCATCTCATAGACCAATATCGCTATTACCAATCATGTTTAAAACTATTCGTAAGACTCCTACTAAAACGTATGAAACTAACAATTGAAAGTATAAGGAACTAATTGCCTTACCTACTTCGGTCCCGAGAAAGCCACTCAGCAATTCATTAAGTTCTTATAATCACAGATGCCATATACAAAAAGCAATTGAAGAATAAAGATCCGCTCAGCAGGTTTCTTGGATGTATCGCATGCCTTTAATAAAGTCTGGCACGACAACGGACTATCATTCAAACTATGGAAAGTAATAAAGGCAAACAAAACTGCACGGAAACACGAAGAAGGACTTCATATAATCACCCACACGTTGATGCCAACCAATTAGTTTCCACCGGGAAATAATAAGAAGACTCAAAAGGACGAAAGCATTTCCTGCATCTTGCAGTTTAGTCCTATGTAATTGTGATTGCAGTGCACTTGGATCTAAGGTGAGGATTTCATATTCAATAGAACATTTTTGGTGTTGTAACAGTGGATATCAGTGTTTGCCCAACTGAGTCCATAAGTTCAGCTGATTTAATGTAATGGGAGTGGTTCATTGGTCAACGATCTGGTCGTACATAATTAATTGACCTGTTCCACTTTAGCTTTCCTAAAAAAAAACTAACAAAAATATTGAACGGAGCTTCTATAACTATAACTATAACTATAAGAGACAAAAATCTTTTACTTTCGTTTCCGTCCGAAAAAACTATTGCAAAATGAATTCTTCAAATTTTTGAGGTTGAAATTTCAAGGCTAGGTTAGGGTAGCCGTCCTAATGAACTAACATAGACACAATTGGGTGTACCACATTTCTGTTATCTCCACTTCACGCGACAAACCATCCTGCGCGCTTACCAAAAAATATTGCAGGCCCTTGACATGGATCTTACTATAAGATCCGACTGTCGCCCAAATAGGAAGTTTTTAGGCTAGAGCGACAGGTGTAGACTATAGAGCAGATGGAGCACAGTTTCTTCCTCCTCCTCATCACCACAGCTACGACAGACATCATGAGCGGAAACACCAAATGATATAATAACCCGTTATATCTCCCACGATCATACCAATATGGTGCCATCGAAGCTATATCAGTTGGCAGAATCTGATTCAGTCAAGTCTAGGCCAGATTTGTCTGGTTATTACACACGAACTAGCGTTATTACCATCTGTCGTAAGTTTCTTTTATTGCTTCCTCCTGAAGCGGTAGTTTACAGGAAGCAAGCAGTATCTTTATATCCAGCTTGCTTTGTGATATAAGGTGTGCTGTGCCCTTGCGGGCCAGCTCATCTGCCTTTACATTCCCTAAGACATTGAGGTGCCCTGGCACCCACGTCAAGAGGATGTTGAAGTGATCACTCATTTCATTTAAAGATACCAGACAGTTCTGGGCTTCCTTCGACGTCAGGAAGAGGGACTGCTGCGTTTTAATAGCAGCCTAGCTGTCCGTAAAAATGCGAATTTGCCTCGTAGAAATTACATTATACTTCAACCAGTCCATGAATTCCATTTGTCGAGAAGACGAAAATAGAGGTTGACCGCTAGTGCCTCACAGAATACACCACAGCCAACCCCTCTATCCCTTTGTGAATCGTCCGTAAAGAAATTTAGAAGACATTTCCATTCATCCATTCCTCTCTCTTGGGAAACTCAGTTTGTAATCTCACCTAAACAGATGGCAAAGCGCTATCTCTTTTTCTCACTATCTAGTCGGTAGTTTCGGGAATACCTCTGTTGCTTGCACAGGATAGGTGACCTAATTTGTTACAAGTTTACATATATGCGGATGTGAGCCAAATGGCTGTTTAAGATGTAAGCTGCTGCCCGCAAGATCCAACGGTGTGAGATGAAAGAGAATATCCAGAGCTTGGAAAGGTGTGCTCCTGAGGGCCCCACTTATACACAAGCAGGCGATTCTTTGAACTTTCATCAGTTTCAGGTTAGCCATAATTGTTAAGGCTGGCCACCAAACGACAACCCCTTACAGTAGTATAGATTTGACCAGTGAGACGTATGTGCGGGGCTCCCTACTCCATCTCTTTCCAATGACATTTTTGCAGGAGTGTAGCTTTCCTTAGTCTTTCTAAGATGTTTGGTTTCCAGCTTGGCTTGCTGTCCAAAAGAAGCCCGAGGTATTTGGCTCTATCCGTGAAGAAAGGGTATCTGCCGGAAGATTCCGCGCCCAGATGAGCTCCGAACTTCCAAGCATTTGATCTATCCTGCCTCTGAGTGAATCGTTTACTCTAAGACATACAAGGGCCCGAATGATTTCCCCTGGTCTGATGTTGCTAAAGGCCCCTCTCTTTAGCCAAGAGAGCTACCATTGAATATTCCTTAGATTTCTTAATCGGGAAAATAAGGTAATGGAGAACTATTTCCATCGATCGTCCCTAACAATACGCGTGTTGAGATTCCAACAGCTCGTCCGGCTTGATTGAGCCTTGATAGTGCCTTTAATAGAAAAGAGGATAAGGCAGCTTTATCCCGCCTTAGGTAAAAATATTACTTTTACTTCAGTCATTTTCTAGGAAAGTTCTAAGCCGCCTTTGAAGATGACTTCCACCCAGGGTAGGGTTAAGTCAATAGTTCGCTGGATATCAGCAGGAATAATGCTATGCAGGTCTTGCCGATTTGTATGGCTTAAATCTGTTTATTGCTCATAGGATTTTCTATATGACTTTTTTGAAACTTATGTTTTCCTGTATATACAAAATAACACCTCCCATATACACATTTGTAACTTTCAATATAAAATTCTGAGTCATACATATCGACGGTGGTTCGTGCTACCCTGAGAAGTATTATCGCTGGTTCATATAGTCTTTAAACATTAATTGTAATCCGAGGAAATTAAAAGGGAATTAGGCCGTTTCTCATGAAATTCGTATTCTAAAAGACGTAGTCCAAAACGTTCTGCGGTCGTATCTTATTTTATGAAGATTGACAATATTTGTTTACCTTACCAAAAACTGTCAAACTTATCTAATATTGCCGCAACATTAATTGGAAATAGAATCACCTTTCACACAACACAACCAAAAACTAAAAAATAAGTAAATATCCTAGGTGTATATACCTCATTCAAGTATCAATGACATGCACTTTATGTTTGTACACTCAAACTGCTTAGTAAACTTTTATATTACAAATCTATATTGTATATTGTGTTTGTAATTAACCCGCATGATCAACACTTAGCGAGAAAATAAAAAATAAAACGAATACAAGAAACTGAATCGTAATCACTTCTTTAAAGAATCTTTAATCATTAAAACCAAAACAAAAAATGAAAATCCGAAGACAACAGAGAATATATAGAGTCGTACTATATACTAGTAATTGAAAAATGCATTCCAAACACGATTCCATTTTCTTTGTGTCTAGTGTTTTATTTAGTTTTTTTGTACATATACGAGTAGATAGTTCTTGTCTGCATTGAACGAAATAAATAATAAATTTTTGTTGATTATGATGATGATAATGTTGGTGGTGATTTTCATCTGTTTTTTTTTTCTAAAATAAATAAAAATGTGAAAAACTTCATCATCATTTTATTTGCTCTGCACTCACACACACACACACACATAACCCTCCACGACATCAAGACGAAAAACAGCATAAGACGGTTGTCTTGTAACAAAAAATATATCAAATGGAAGCAAACTAAGAAGAGAATGACGTGAATTCATGGAACTTTATTTCAATTTCAGGTTTCTGTTTGCTTTCTCCCAAAACTAAAAAGCTAACAAAATTTTCGAAAAAAACATAAAAAAAAAAAATTAAGAAAACGATGTAAAAAAGAAAACCTGGAAAATAACACAGTAGAAAACTTTTTTTTCTCGTTTAGTGAAAAACCGAGTAGAATAAAAATAGATAAGGAGCACAAAAAAAATATTAAAAAAAAGAAGTTTTTATTTTTTTACGTCATGATAAGAATTTTAAATGAGATTTTTCCAAAAAAAATAGAAAATATATATAATTTTGCTGGTACTCGTTGGATTTTCCTTTTATTTTTCGTTAATTCGCCAAGAGGGGAGCAGCGAAACGAACCAAAATATGTGTATGTACTGAAGATATTCCTCAACAGTTTCATATACATAACAAAAAAAAAACAAAAAAATACGGAAAATTGTTCGATTCGAGCAACACCGAGCAAGACTATTAAAAACTAAATTTTTTCCAAGGAGACTAAAAATCCGAATTGTTCAAATACATTTGGTTTTAATAGTTTTGTGTGAATGAATAGTTGTTTGGTACAGTTAAGCGATAAATAATTCATGAAAATTGGGTGTGTGTGTGTATAGAGGTGCTGGATATAATATATTTTCCGATTTATTTGGTTGCCTGGCTAAATAAAATAAAATAAAATCTAATAAAACGAAGAAAACGAAAATAAGCTTTATCTTGAAATTGGATTTGTCTCCACGTACACATATATATTCTGATGCTGATGATGATTTATTTCGGTGTTTGGTTTTTTTCTAGGACTATTTCGGAAAAATATTTTTTAAGTTATTATATTTGGTTTTTCCTATATACAAATAGAAATTCTAAATTATATGATCGTATATTAGGTGGTTACACGATTAGTTATTTTTATTTTATGCATCGTTTTGTATACATACATATATGTTGGTACATAAACATTTGGGGATAAGCCGCTAATTTTCCAACGAAAAAAAAAATTTGGAAATTTATTTTTTGTGCTTTTGGAATTGAACAAATAAATTGTAATCTTTACGAAAATGTATAAATTTGGGTTAAACGGGGTACACGAATTCGATAAATATACTGTCGATGTTGATTTACATAATCAATGTGGATCGTTTATATATGCGTATGTGAAACGGTGAAATTAAATTCATTTTTCATGATACTGAGATCGCGCGCTTGGCATATAAATCGGGATCCCCCTCTTTAAATCAACCAAAAAAAAGTATGTCGATTTGAATTTACGAGATATTGTTGGCCGTGCGCCTTTTTTGGGTTTCCCTGGGAAAAAATATTTTTAAATTGTTAATTTAACGTGTATGTAAATGAGACCAGTTGGTGTCTCACTCAACATTTCGTTGATTTCCAAGAACTAAATGTGTATGTATCTGAAAATCTTAATTTTCTGAATTACCAAAAGGTTTTGTGGAACATGATATTATCCTACAGAATTACTGTAGTTTAAATGTTCATGTTCTCAAATGTTATATTTTCAATAGGCTCAAAAGTTTTACATAGGAATTTTAACTTTTGACAAAGTACTCAAAAATTTAAGTATTAAAGTTCCTAGCCTTGAAGTGGTTACGAGGAAGGAAACTCCCTGTAGGCCTAGGGCACGATACTGGCCCTTGCGGAACCGAGTAACCCGAAGGAGATCTTGGGAATGCTACAGATCAGCAATCCAGGTCTGCCAACAGCAATTTGAGGGATTGCCAAGTTGATGAAAGTGAAAGCGGAAGCAGATCACAGATTGGCCGTGATCATTATCAACAGAAACTCCGTGGACGCTCTTGCAATGTTTGTAGGCTTGGTTAGCTACAGATTTGGAGCAATTACGATCTGGCGCATCTGCAGAGGTGTGAATGCCACTTGTAGAGTCATGTCTGGTGTTGGTGACTCAGATGTTCAGAGCGTTCCTGAAGACGGTCAAGAGACATTATCCATTGACTCGGAGATATGGAGATCTATGGGGCTGCATTGTGCGATCCGGATGAATGACTCGCTGTCAGATGCGAAGTTTGATTTAACAGTAGTGGAAGTTAGCTCGATATAATGCTTAAGATCCTTCAGATCAATCTTCACCACAGTCAGGCTTCTTCGGCGGTAGCTCTGCTCAAAATGGAATCTGAGTCCATTGATGTGCTTTGGGTCAGTGGTGACTAGTTACTGGGATCAGAACTCCCATAACTATAAAATACTACACGTGAAACATGAAGGTAAGATTCGTTCCTGCATTCTTGCTAGAAAAAAATTGAATATTTTTATACTACTAAATTACAGCAACGCTGATGTGGTAGTGGCTAGCATCGAGATGAACGGACAAAGTCTCTGGCTAATATAGGCCAACTTACCATACGAGGATAGTATATCCACAAGGTATGGGCAGTGCAATTACGGAAGAGGGAGGATGCGAGAGAGGGTATCTCCTTTATTAAGGAGAGGGTATTGAAATGGAAAGTGTTCGAAGACCATTCCTTTTCTGACGATTGCTATCTCCAGTATGAAGTGGATACAAAACCCACTAGTAAACTATTCCTCAGGAATAGGTAGAAAACTGACTGGAATTGCTTTAGAACCATTCTTGGTAATTCAGTATCGGTATCGGTTCCACACCCACCTGCATCTATACAGGAGCTTGATGTTCTAGTGTATACAAACTATCTGATGTTTCTAAGAAAGCTATGTTTGGTACATGTCCTATTAGTAGGTCTTTGGGTAAGTTTCAGCCACCGCGGTGTTCGAGAGGATTCCAAGGTACTCGTACCAACGAATAACTGTTCGAGAAAGCGTGGAACACATATGGTGCTGCAGATTGGGGTTGCTATAAGGAAGCCCTCAAAATATACAAGTACGAGTTATATCCAACGACCGGATGGTTCATGGACTACGTGTAGTGGGGAATCCCTGGAGCTATTGCTAGAAAAGCATTTCCCGGAGTGCTCGGTAGTAGCTCCAGTGAGACCCATGATAAATAGGGGTATATGCCTCCCAAGTCATGTAGAATATAGGCAGGAAATCTTATGAGCAATAAACAGCTTTAAGCTTTACAAGTCGACAGGACATGATTGCATTATCTCTGTGGATATCCAGCAAACTATTGACTTAACCCTTCCCTGGCTGGATGTCATCTTCAAAAGCTTAGAACTTTGTCACATTCCTAGTAAATGGACTGTAATAAAAGTAATATTTATACCAAATCCGATATCAAAATATCATTAAAATATTTTGCGATTCATAGTCTATAAGTTTTCATTATTCTCAAATTTCCTCGGCCTATTTTTAAAAATTAGGGTAATAGCTATTGTTGATTATGATTTAAAATTTGTTGAATACACTGTTTAAAAAAATGTATACTTACCCAAATTTCAAATAATTAATCATTTTTTATCAAAATTTTCACACCGGTTCAAAATACAGCTCAACCGGATTATTTTAGCTGGTGTGTTTATCAAATGTTTATTCCAATACTCTTTTATAACACGCGGGTTTTATTTACTGCAATGGCCTTCCTATTATTTACTACGTCATTAAGGGAATAATGATCTATGGCTAAATATACATGGCTTTGTTCTGCGTGAGCCTTCCCTATACAGATTATATACAGACGAGTATATTAAGAAAATACTTATTCTCAGTTCAGATTGGCCCTGTTCTCACGAAAAAAGAAATAAACTAAACTCGAAGTATAGGAGACGTTAGTGAACTAATGCATGGCGTGACGTTTAGGTTTGCTGAAATTTTTCAAAAAGTTGAATTTGCCGTAAAACTCCTGGTTTGTATAGTTATTCAATTCATTTCTTCATTCTGTCCCATTGATGTATTGTATGGGGATAGAAAATGTGGGATTCCTTCATAGAGAGGCTAATATAAGTCACTCACAACCCTCTCTGGAGAAATCTGCAAGTCAATTCTTGAAATTCTTTGAGACGATTTAAAACGCTATTAACTCAAAGGGGAACAGCAGAGTAGCGCCAGTAAAATTAATATTTATTATGTCAGCAGTTTTGAAGAACTATACCTTACAGAGAAAAATAAAATTTTAAGTTTCCTCGCACAAATTCATGGATCAAAACATTGGGAAAGCTATATCAAATATTTTAGCTATAAAAGAGGTGACCGCATACACTATTACATCAAGCAAAACATCAAAAGTTTAAGGATATAATACGAGTGTATGGTTCCGATTTACTACGCCCTCTATCGACCCAGCAGAACAATTAGGCCTAAATATGGGTTTTAGCTAAGGTATCCGAAATTTCAGCATTAAGAGAAAAATTTCAAGAACAAATAACTCTCGACATAAACATAATATGTCCCATGATTTCCATCAATATTCAACGTGAAAATATAAGCTTTGGTTCTAATGATCATCACGAACCATGAAGTTTCGATATTGAAGTACAGAATGGTGTAACTAGCATGTGTTTTACGACACATAAAGAGCATCTCAAGAAGAGCTCACTAAGGACGAATAATTTAAAATCGCTACATCACGAATTCATGAAAGAATACAAAAACTCGAATACATGCATAAAACTAAACTATAAGGGTAGCGTTTGATGCTTCTTGTAAAACCAATAGCAATGTTGAGAGAAACTCAACCAGATGACCTAACTACAATATTATTAAAATAAATCCGACAGTATAGTTGCAAAAATCTGAACGAATTGTGCAGCGATCTCTGAAAGAAGAGCCACCATATGGTAAGCACGGAGGTCGTTGCAGGTGCGACGAGGGCGACTATTTGGCAGCGACTTGGATTCCTCAGGTTGTCTAAGATGGTATGAAGACCAAGCCCAGGATCGAAACCGTTTGATCCAGATTGTTGACACAGTAAGGGGCCAGTAATGCCCTTTAAACACTGTTTATTATTAATGCTTCTTCATATTGACGTAAACTTAGTGACTGCTCTCTTTGATAACTCCTTAAACAGCCTTGGCAAAATTTCGTCAATTCCTTGCCATTTTTGGGATTTAAAATATCTATTTCTTGTGGAGTGACACTATTGATGTTTAATGGAGATCTATAGACTGGTTTAGGATCAATCCTAGATTGTATATCGTGTGGTTGAAATACTGATATCGCACCCATTCTCCATTTGTGTTCCTTATATATGGCACTTCTATTATTGGCCTCTTATATCTTTTAATTTCAAAGAGAATAGTTTAATTTTCAGTAAAAGCTTCTTTATGTTCTTAAACTAATCGGTTGACTTTAGGTCAATTGTATTTTGTTGAGATCAATTTATCTCGAATCCGTACGGAGTTAATTTTTCTCAACAAAATAACTTTTTTTTGAGTTAATTTTTTTTTTATTAGTTGGCAGTGGTTTTGAAAATTAGTTGTCATAATATCATGGAATAATTAGTTGTCATAATATCGTTGGTTGTCATAATATCATGGAAAATACAAGAAAAATTTGATGAAAAAAAAACAATTACAATTTTATATAAATTGACGCTTAGCGAAATGTCATTTAATTACCAAAATGACAACCTTCGAAAGTAAAATTGAAGAAAAAAAATTAAAATGTACATCTGGTGACAGGTATTATAATTAAAATTGGAGTAGAGTTAAATAACTCAAGAAATATTTTTGAGTTATTTAACTCATGTCAGAAGTTATTCAGTGCAATTGTTGTTGTAACAACCTCAACAAAATACCCCTTTTATTACTTACTCTATTAAATTCTTTTTTGTCAATAATATTTCTGGATTTAAGCCATATGCGCCTTTTCCTACTCCTTTCTTTTGTCAGTTCTCAAATTTCCAAAGGGTAATTGATCTCTTGTACGACTTTCTCATCTACTACAGGTGTAGCCTCTTTAGCTGCTTCACGCATAGAGTTAATGAAATATCCTGCCTAAATTTCAAATTCTTGTTTAGTTTTGAGACAAACCTTTAACTCAATTAGATTATCCCGTTTCTCTCTAAAAAATTCCCAATTCGTGAATTTATTATAGTAAGGTTTAGTTTCCTTTTCTTTTTAATGACTAATGTACTCAGTTATTAAGACCGGTGTGTGATCGGAAGTAAGGTATATAATACCTTCAACTTTAATGTAATTTGAGGCTATTCCTTTCGAGACATAAAAGTCAATTAAATCAGGGACTTTGTTGATGTCTGTCGGCCAATAGGTTGGCTTACGTGATGAGTGATATTCACAACCTAATATTTCCTGGTGTTATGAATCGTGACCGTCACGCGGTGTGTTTCACGTTGTAGTCCCCTTCTATAGTAAACATTGGTCCAGGCTTATTAAAAATGTTGACATATTGATTTCTTGCGGTATTATGTCTTGATGGACAATAGATCGCCCCTACGCCTTAGTTCATCGTTATTATCGTAGCTCTTTAATTTCCTCTTGTTGGAAATGTAGGATGTTTTGTTTAATTAAGATTTCTGTCCCTCCTCGAGCACGACCACTAGGATACAATGTTCAATAGGCTTTATATTCCATAATTTTAATAAAGTTTTTCTCTGTAAAGTGAACTCTAGTTCTTGGGCTCTTGCATTAAGCCCGTTAGCGTTCCAGGCTATTATACGTAGGAACGTTACAACCATTTGCTTTTTTAATCTTTTTTTAGCATTTTGTTTGGTGGCTTGAAATTATCTTCCAGTTTTTCCACCCTTTTAGAGAGCTGGCTAAAATTTTGCCTCATTTCAGCCTGTTGTTATTGGTTTTGGTCACCTGAGCGTTGATGATATTTTCACAAAAAAACATTTTTGTTTGGCTCATAACCAAAGTAATTGATAAGTATGAAATAAAAAGCAACGCCCTAATTATTTTCAACACTATTCAATTTTTATATTTTTATCCTGCACATCAATGTAATTACATATATAGTGATTTGCAATGATTCCTAGAACAAGATTGTCTGGGGTTTCATCATAATTCGTTTATTTGAGCTTAAACAAATACATAAGTTCATTATATATAGGGCAGTAATCTGGAAGGTTGAGTTCGTGTCAGTTCTTGGTCGCATACGATTGACCAAAGTGATCAGTTAGTTATGACGGAAAGAAATAGTGTCAACATCAAGCAAAGGTATCGAGGCAGAGTAACTTATCAAAAGTTATAACAAGGTTAAATATAACCAGATCATGTGAAAAAATACCAGTTTTTAGCAGGTTCTAATTAATTAACAATAAATAGACATGAAACTGTCATAATACGAGTACTATAATCAAGGGAAATTGAAATTGGAGACGGTTTATCTGAGTTATAATGTTTTAAATGATCACCCTGTATAAATTTTAACTATAAGCTTATTGAGTAATCCGTATAAGGTAGGAGTGAGTGTTGAAGATTAACTATCATGAATACATATAGAAAGACAAAGAATTTGAAACTCTGGTATAGGTTATTCTCCAACAAAGTATAAAACAGATTTCGCTCACTGTACATATACCATCATAATTTTGTTACCACCCCAGCAAGAAGAAAAAAATAAGTTCTATAAATAAAATTCCTCTGAACTTTTCGTTTTTATTTATTTTCGTCGTAAGTCCATTTTCATATAAATTACAGCATCATCGTATATAGTATCACAAAATTTCTTAGATAACAGCGATATAAAACTTTTTGTGCATTGATTATGATAATCAAAATTGATATAAAAAAATATGAAGACAAAAACAAAAAATTACGTACATGAACAGCAGAACCGTAACAACGATTCGGGAGTCAAGAAAGTAGGAAGCAAAAAAAATAAAAAGTTCTTAAAAGGAAATTGATATAAATATTAGATGTTTGTTGTTTATTTATTTATTAAACATTTTGTTGTTGTTGTTTTTATGCTTAAAAAATGTATGCATATTTTATTAATGCTATTATACCAATATTTTTGTATTGTCGTCGCCGAAGTCGTTTGGCTGCCGATGCGGTGAAAAATAAATTTACAAAAATAAAAAACGGTTTGCATACGCATATATGTATGTAATATACCTATATACATCGCACTCATCAGCACTCATCTCCAATTAGGCGTATCGAACGTTTGTTTTAATTTTGGTAGCGATGGTAGATTATGAGTCACGACATGGCCATAATATAGCCTATATAACGCTGGTTATAGGTGAATTATGCGATGTGACAATTTTTTTTTTTTTCTATCGATTTTTGTTGTATATACGATAAATTGACTGGTATATATATATAGTACAAAATTGTTGAGTTTCAAAAATGTATATTAATCCACGCGATGAGATTTTTTTTTTTTATTATGAAGATGATGAACATGTTTTGGTCACGGTGATAAGAGGATTTGTTCGTTATCAATATAGAGAAAATGTGTAGCATCATTTTCAACTCGAAAAATAAATCAGTCATCATTTAAAATCGAAAAATTTGACTAAATTTTTCAATTTTTTTGTTGTACCGTTCTGTTTTGACGAAATATTTGGGGCAGGGGGTGCGATAGAGCTATATATACATAAGTACATATATAGAGAAACCATGAATGTGTATACAGAGCGCAAAGACAAAAGTTTGAAAGGTTAATTAAAATGATGGATACTTAAAATTAATGTAAATGCTGGAGAATTTTTTTTATCGCGTTAATATTTAAATTTAAGTTAAAGCCAACCTATATAGTATGTAAATAACAAGTAAATGTTATTAATTTCTGTTTTTTTCAAGTATTTATGTATGTATCACTTGGTGGAGTAATTTAATGACTAACTAAATGGAATTAATTTCAATCCAAATAATATATACAAACAAACCTAATTTTGGCCCAAAATATGGCTTAATTTTTTTTTTTAAATCTATAATTAATATTGTTACGTTTTAGCCTTGTCAAACAAAGGTTCGATCACTGGATTGTGGAAAAAACAACCAATTTGATTTCTAGGTAACGCTAATAATTTAATTAGTTCACTTATTTCATGTATTTACTTTAACTCAGAATAATTACTTTGTTACACTTTAAAAACACTTAACTTTCGCGGTTTTTTTTTTAAATAAATACCAACACATACATACATTATTTAGAGACGGTTCAGCTAGTGGATTTATTGTCCTTTGAAAGCTGAACAGTATCCCTATTTGTACACGGCTACAGGTCCATCTTTTAATTGGCCATCTGCACACTGCATAGCTCCATGCTAGCCTGTACTAACATGAACGATGGGTCGGTCCATGAGTTCTACATTCCAACAGAGTGCATCCATTTTGCATCCCGCCTCTGTTGGGATTCGAACCCGGTACCTCCCGATCCAAATGTCGCAGCTTTAACCACTGCGCTATTTGCTCGGTAAAATGCGGTTAAAATTCAACTAACATACTTCTATTATTTTATCTCGTATTTATACCACATATTAACCTTCTAGAATATTCCACAATATTCGAGTGTCTAGACTATTCCTAAATGGTCTAGACACATGTTATTTACTACAGTTTACATTTACGATAGTGTCTCAAATAGATAAGTCGCCACGATCGTAATATTATCCCTTGATTGAACAGGATACAATAAATCTCCCTTCAGTTTTCCTCGATGTCATTTCCTTATCCGGTACAACAATTCGTTTATCCTTTTGATGACGGTGTACGGTCCATCCCATGAAGGTTGCAGCATCGATGATAAACCCGTCTTCCGTTGTGAATTGTTACGCCATACAATTAAATCTCCTTTTTTGAAACCAGTGTTATTTATTCGCACGTCACTCCGAGCATTCATTCAGATACCTGACAATCGTATACTTCCTCCCGTGCAACTGTTTCTGTGCCACTGAATTCGATGGATATTTTTCGCACTGATCCACTACTACTCCCCTGATTGCAATACAATACTCCAATACTCTCTGCCTCACATCCATCACAAAGCCTTTCGCTCTCATGAAGTCCATCCCCAAGATAACCTAATTAGAACTGAGTATTGCCAACCCTTATCGTTGCATTCTTCTTGCGCGTTATAACGTCACCCTCGACTGCGGCCGTTCGTGATTACAACCCATCCACTGGTTGAACTCTTCCCTTAGTTAGGTCCTTACACATAAATGTGCGAACTGCTCCTATATTCAGGGTTATAAAACAACTCTTCCCATCAACATCACCTTTAACTGTTAAACCGTCCCCGCCTCGTTCCAATCTCGGTATCGGAATGGAGTAACAGCTGACTCATCGTATTCTAAATGAGTTTTCATGCTCCAGTTCCTCTGTCTGGGCCACAATTCCATTCTTACTCCGATCACTTTAGTGCAACCGCGATTCCACCCATCTCTATCTTATTTCCCGACAGTTTCGTAATATGTGACCCATTTTGTCACATGCCCAACATCGTATTTTCCTAATACCTTGGTTTCAAGTCTCTCCTCCTTAACCAAAACTTGATGTTCGCTACGTAGGAGATCGCGATCTTGGTAGTTTCCATATCTTACTTCATGGCAATCTCGTGAAATGTGACCCGTCCTGCCACATGCCCAATAATTTATTTTGGTACCGACCGCTATAGATATTCGTACTGACATCCATTTTCGCTCATCGCACTTTGAGTGACGGTTTTATGATTGCCTGTGCAGTCTCGTTTATCAAAGCACAAGCAATGGTTTCGATAAAAGTAGGTTTAGATGGTAACATCACTGCTTTCCGCGTCTTTGGATCCCGTATCCCGTCAATAAACTTCTCCATGTAATCAGGAGAAGTATTCATTGTACCAAATGCACTAGCCGCTCGACTGCTGATGAGGAATGCTCCTGTAGAGTTTCTCCGAGTTTTTGATATCGACTCTTCAGTTCCATATACGATGCATTTCTCGTTTATGCGGTCACTTCTATTTCGTTGTAATTATTTCGGTCATTTTTCGGAATAGTCTGTAATATTTCAGACGCTTCACATTTTAGGGCCACTATTAACGCTGTTCTACGATTTGTGCCGTTCCAACATTTTTGATTGATCGTAGTTTCAAATTGAAATTGGAAAACCGCGAAATATGGATTGTGAATAAAATAACCAATTTTATTTCTAGATAATTTATTTAGTTTGGTGGAGTCCGAACCGGACGACAATTCCTAAAAATTATAAACTTCCACTTTTTCCTTTTTACTACTATTAGCACTATCACGGTTAAAACACAACTAACTCTTTCACGTTTTAATTCCGACTTACTCTCTCTCGGTTAAAATCCAATTAACTTACTTCTTTTATAATTAACGTTAGAGATTCTAACCTTCTAGAATATTCCACAATATTCGAGAGAGTCTATACTATACCTGAATAGTCTATAGACACATGTTATTTACTACAGTTTACATTTACGGTAGTATCTCTACTCAAATAGAGATGTCGCCACGATCGCAACAATATAATTAGTTTGTTGGGACACCTAGCGCATCCGCTGTAAATTAAATTTTAGCGCACCCACTTACAAAATGCGCAGAGGACAATCGGATGGTCAAAAAGGACGACAAATATACCAATATATCACGATTCTCGACGCATTATACAGCCTAGATTTACAAAAATCCGCACTACAATTATGTATCATAAATCATCAGTATTGACCAAGCGTTGTTGGCAGCATTAAGAAAAGGCATCACGCCGTCAGCGAAGGCATCTCGATCCGATACCCCAATTACACGTCTGGCATTCAAGAAGGACAATGTTATGGCGGAAGATAGTACTATTAGGTTTAAAGATCGATTTCCAAGATGAGTTCGAGGCTTCGTCAGCCGAGCTCGTGTATGGAGAAAAATTACGTCTTCCCGGTGATATGATACAACCGTCAACGGAACTCTCCGAGACCTCTCGCCCTAGGAAGATGCTTTCCGAAAGTAGGAAAAAGCTCGGATAAACAGGCTACCCAAAGGATTTAAAACCTATAACTCTTTCATCCTTTCTGTTGAAAATCTTGGAAAGGCTGATAGATGTTTATATACGGGAGTGTCTTGACCCGATTAAGAAGGTACTCCTAAATGCCCTCCTTATCATTACGAAATGGACCATCAGATATGGAAATAAGCTTATCTCTTAATCTTTATTAAGAACTATAAAATTGTGGTAGTAGAGGCACCTACCTTAATTGGCATAAGACTAGCTTTTACTTTCAAAGTAAGATTTCTTGAGATAATTTTAAAGAATGCAAGAGAATCTTGGAGAAGCGGGTTGCTATCGGGAACAGAAGCTATGAAGTGTTTAACAGATGGTTCCAAGCTAGACTGTAGGAGGCCTATTACAGTGGTCAAATTAGCGGTTAAAATGGCAGTAGCCTCAGCGAACGAAAGGAGTACTAACACCCTCACATGTAGTATAGCAAGACCAGTCTTGCCAAAGCTGGACTTGAAACGCACCAATACACTATTCTCCATTCTCCACCATTCTCAAGCACATTCTCACGTAGACGTGAATTAAGAACGAGCGTTGGGATACTCACTCAATGACTTCTGCAGAATTTATTTGGACGAGGAGAAGGAAGATATCTTAGTTCTCTTCACTTAAAGTGCGAGACATACCACGCTTCAGGTCTGAGTGGTTCTATCAAGGGTAAAATGGATGCTCTGGTATTACAATGGACTGACATCGGTCTAAGTGTGCCGTAGCAGCCACTCTAACCTAACCTAACCCTACCTGGATAAGTTAGCTGGCAATAATGCATTTGAATGTAATTTTGGCAAACTTTTTCTAAATTTCAATTCCACTCATTTCCACTCGTAATTTATTCTAAATCCGATTACAAATTACTTTAAAATTCCACTCAACTGCTTTATAACTACATACATTTTTTTGATTAACTTGAAATAAAGTTTAAGAAACTTCAAAGATAACTTGAAACTTTACAAAAATGAGTTTTTCAGAATTTTTCATCAAACTCCTATCTACTTGACGAGACTAACCGATATTACATAATTGATTGATGAACCATTTTGATCATTAACTTCGCTGGTCCGGTAGATATAGACATGTTAACTGCAATGTTGTGCCAAAAATTGTGATGTTCCGGTCCCACTATTCCTGCATCCTATATTTGCACGATATGAACATGTATACGTATATCATGTAATGGCTAACGATAAGCTAAGTAAAATAGAAAAGCGAATTCTCTCTGGGCAAAATTTTCTATGAAATCCATCCCCTTCACATCTCGCTACTTTGGTGTCTGACGTAGTAAGACAAAAAATTACTAACGTTGGTATGAATAAATAAAAAATTAAATCGTTACAGAACGTTTCAACTCGAAGATACCGTATTATGCCGAATGAGACCTGCCCAACCTGCGGTAGAAACACTTGATCTCAACGAATCTATTACTGTTGTGGAAACATTGTAGTATGTAACTGGGAATGATGATACATCAGGTTATCGAAATAATACCAATGCCATAATGCAGAACCATTCGTGCAACAAAGTACTATACAAAACAAAAAAAGCCACTACAAATATCTGAACACTGCTAAAAAAAATGGAGTTGCCATAACGAAGCTGTTGACTACAAGTCACAGGGGAACCAGATATGGGGGCTATGATCGTGTTTGGATCAAATATTCTACGATTATGTCAATTAAAAAGTCTGGTTGTGGTCATAAACGAAAACCAGACAATGGTGGATACATCCCTTCGGAGATTCTGAAGAAGCTATAGAAAAGCAAAATCCGCAGGATGACTATAATTGTGGCTCGAAAACAAATAAAATGGGGTAATAGCTTGAGTTCCAACACTCAAAAAGCTTTCAGTACTCTTTTTAAAATTATATAAAAGTAGGTCTCCTGATCATGGGTTCTAAATTATGGTAAAGTCGGGGCCGGTAATAATTTTACCAACAATTGTGACTTGTGGTCTACTTCCTTAGCTACTTCCCAACACGATTTAGAAGATCAAAGTCCATTTCAATTGCTTTGCAATTATATTCAATGTATACTCGGCCAAACATATTTGTAGGATATACATATCATGCGGCTTTACGCTTTTGGAGTATTTTTATTTAGTATATGAATAAGAACATTTCCCCCGCTGGAATTCAATAACGCACGTGATCTAAAATTATCAAACGTTTTAAGGACATTTCCACCACTCTCAAAAATAAGGTTTCTGATTATCCTAATGTGGGGAATTGACCAACTCGAGACAGGAAGCAATTAGGTTGATGAGAATAAGTATAGGTATAATATAGGCAGTAATACGGCATTGGTGACCACTTCTGATTTTGAAACCAACTATTCTTTTGAGTAGACTACCGTTTGCTCACAACCTATCGGATATTACAAGACACTCTTTCCGACTTTAATTTGAACATAACGATTAATTTTATTTGTAAATAGGAAGATTTTAAATCCTGATTTTCCATTTAATGGGCCACACGTGAACTGCGTGAAGAATGGGGGTAAAATTGTTATATTTTGTTGACAATATACAAGATTGAATTAGCAATGTAAGCAGGCAAGTCCCATCTCATTGAAAAGGAAATTTAGACTATCAACATTTTTCTATATATTTTATTGAGTTATAAAAATACAATATCACTCAACCATGCGTCTGTAATAGCCAACGCGGCATTATATTCACTCATTCTCAAAAATCTGTTGTTAACCAAAATAATTTATGGTTATGACAAACATAAACGATATACATATACACAAATATTTTATGAACTCTGTACATACATATGTATACGTACATACTTTCTTCTTAAACATTTTTTGAACTTTGTGCCACGATAAATAAAATTTTTAAGTTTTCTGTATACACACATATATAGTTGATTACGTCCTTGAAATTCACATCAGCACCTCATCTCATGCATAAACTTAAATTAGTTTAGAAAACAAAAATATTTTCTTGTACGCTACCCTCCCCCTCCATCTATGTATCTATATATATACAGATTCACGATAGCTAGGGTTAAAATCCACTATATTTTGAAAATTTCTATGAAACCAAATAATTTTTTTTTTCATAACTTTCCACAAAGTATTTTAGCAATTTTCTTTCGCTTTTTTATTTTGTTTGTGTATGGATCAATAAGTGATATGGAAATTTATATAGATTTCTTTTCTATTTTCCATTTTCTAAAACCAAAAAAAAAAAAAAATCTTTGTAACATAACATATAAATCACAAAATAAAAAACAAAACTGATAAAAGTATTGCTGCTATCATTCTGCTGTGTTGTGTTTTCCCATTTTCAATTTTCCCAACTTTTTTTTGTTTTGTTATAGCGTTTTGGTTGTGGTTTTGGTTCGCTGTTTTAATCATAACACAACAACAACCTCAAACAAAAAAAAAGACGAATCGAGGATTGTCGGAATTGTATTCCGAGAAAAACAAATCAAATCAATGTTTGGTTGATATAAAATGATGAAAAGGAAAATTGACTTTTCTATTGTATTTTATGTATATATACATGTATGTATGTGTGTGTGTGTGTATATACAGGAAAAGGAGGAAAAATACGAAACGGAAATATCAATTGAGTATTGCGGATAATTGATTTGGATCAAATTAAGTTGAAATATTTTAACGTATCGTCTCTAACTCACCGCTGGTGATATAACCATGTACATACCTATACTTATGATCTCTTACTAACCCCCAAGTTCAAAGTTGTCTTTTGTCTATACAGTATATTGATACCCTAGTCAAAGTTTGTAATAGATTTGGGATTTGTTTATGTGTCAAATCTTTTAACCAATTTTATTTTTTGATATCCAGGTGAATATATTTTAGCCAGCCGGAGGTGTGTGTGTGTTCGATTAAATAAATAATGATGATGTTGATTGTAATCACAATATGTGAATTGAACCTAAAATTTACAACAAAAAATAATTAAATTTTTATTTTGAACGTATTTTCTTATAAATATTTACCTTGAATGTGCTGCGAGTGCCAAAATCTATAAATTAAATTTCGTAATTACATCTTTTGATATTGTTGTCACCAAAATGTAAACACAATTTTGAACTGTGCGGTGTCATCCTTTGCAATTTATTATTCGTGTTTTAAAATAATACACCTCGTAATTCAATGGTATATTATGATGGCGCGGTTAAGTTGAGCTAATTTACTACAAACGAGTACGATCGCATGCCAGGTAGTCGTGTTTTGATGCAATTTAATTTTTAAGTTGGTTGAAGGGCGGCATAATAATGGCTAAATAACTAAAAAGAAAATCTTTTAATTTTATATAATCTTCGTGGTCCACTGAATCGGACATAAACCTAACGATAAATCCATAAAAATATGCAAATCTGTGTTTAAACCACTTCATATAGGTTGCGTATCAGGCAAACTGTTTAAATTATCATTAGAAAAAACAAACAAAACGCGAACAAAATACTCTTAAACATCACCCTATACAATACCAAACGTCCCATAGTTTTATTAGACGTATAAATCTGTCCTCCACGAAACAATTTTTATCCAACGATTTAACATAAAGTTTAGGCTGTGTGTCAATTAATCAAAAAAAAAATCCGATTTATTTGTTCACTTTACAATGTAACAAACAAAAACTAATTTGAATTTTGAACAATTTTTTTAACTAATTGACACACGCCCTTCGAACAAACGAATTATTAAAATCAAATTCTCGAATAACCGTTACTTTGACAACAATTTTTGAATTTTTTCATCTAGTACTCCATTTAAATTTATCAATGCTACATTTTTGTTTTTATTTCTATTTTTTAATTCAGTTACCAACCAACGGCGTTGATCAAATAGCGATAGAATGGTATTCTTAAACATTTGAAACAAAACTGTAATTTTTTGTAATACAAAAACGTGTCTCTACAGCAGCTGCGAAAAAAAAAGGATTTGCAGCACATAAATCGGATAATTTGAAAGGCCAGGTTTGGCAAATCATTACAAAACAACGGTGAAATTTAAAAAAAGAGGCGTATACATATATAAGTGCAGATGTAAGAATTCGTGGAAGGAATTATTGGTATGCACAAAACAGTTTCATCGGAATGTAGTATAGTATGTGGTATGTATATGGGAGTTATTAATTCCATTTTTATTGATCATGGGACTAGAATTTAAACCAGAGTGATTATTGGTTGTAAAATTATTCAAAAATTACAGCTAAATAAATTCAAATTCAAAACCATATCGGCCAGCTTAAAACTTTAAGAAAGCGTCAGAGGTCACACCAATTCTTATATAAATGATACTGAAATAATCATAGCCAAAACGATGTCTGAAGGAATTAAAGAAATCGGTTTTTGAATCATGTGCGGTTTTGATGTTGAGATGTTTTATTTATTATATACATGAAAAATCTTTAATTTATACGTCCCACACTCTCGCTGAAAATTTTATGGGGTTAACTACATTAACTCGGAGCACTTGATATTCGGAGGGAATACTTTGTGGAACTATCTTTTCGACATGATCCGATTAGTATGCTGTATGGCGAACCGAAGTAATGCCTGACAAATGGAAAGTGGCCGCGATGTGCCCCATTGAGGTTGTGGTCTGCGCCGGAATACCTAGGTATTACAACCAAATTGGTACGTTTGTGTAGAATGATAGTGATATAGTCTCAATGCTAAGTTAAAGTTGAGAACAGGGGCCCTGAGTACGAATTCGTATAAAAATTGTACGAATTCGTACCATTGGTATTTTTGAATACGTATTCGAATTATTCTAATACGAATTCGTGTCTACTTTTGTTCGATTATGAACGGATTTTTGTACGTTTAAGAATTAGTTGACGACTCCATATAAAAAATGTTGAAAAGTTTTTAGTGATTTTTTTTATATTACCATAATTAAATTAATTAAATTAATTGAACGAGCGAATTAATTATATTTTTTTTATTGAATTTACATATTTTGTCTATTTTAAATAAAATACTAAAGATTTATAATAACATAGTACTGCCATAATCGTTCATAGTACTGCCATAATCAAAAACATATATACCCATAGAATCCGTAGAGGTTTTATAGATGTGATATACTCGACGTTACTCAGACGTTTTAAAAGTTCAAAAACGCGCTCACAAGTATGCTAAGATAAACTCAGTATTTGTATTCACGTTTTTGACATTTCTTTGACATTTGTGGAACAATAAAATTGTAATTACATCGTTTTTAAATTATTATTCTAAAATAATAAAATGAATCAGGCAGAGAGAATAATAATTAACAGTGTTAAAGGCCATTACTGGCCCCTTACTGAATCAACAATTTGGCTCCAACGGTTTCGATCCTGAGCTTGGTCTTCATACTGTCTAAGACAATCAGAAGAGACCAAATCGTTCTCTACATCGTGGAGCCATCGTCGCCTGCAACGACCTCTGCGCCTACCATATGGTGGCTCTCCTTTCAGAGATCGCTGCACAATTCGTTCCGGATCAGCACGCAGAACGTGACCGAGCCAGCGCACTCGCTGGGATCTAACTTCATGTACAATATCGGGGATCTTCATCAGATCTCTGATCTCGAAATTGTACAGAGCTCGGTATGTACCATCTATTTCGCGTTTAGGGCCGTAAATCACACGCATGATTCTTCTCTCAAATGTTAGGAGCCATCTCTCGTACTCATCCGTCAGCGCCCAACTTTCACATCCAAACATAACAACGGGCCTGATCAACGCTTTGTAAAGCTTCAGCTTCACGGCACTTGATAAGTGTTTAGATTTTAGCAGTGGCATTTAGGCAGAGAGAATAAAAAAATTAAAAATTATGAAAAGCGGGATATTGGTTTGTCAAACGTCAAAATGATAAAAATAAAATAAAAATGGGATATTATTTCTTAAAATTTCTGTAAGATGTCACTTTAGCACTTAAAAAGAATAAAAAGTCAAAGTTAAATCAACTTTTTATTTTTTACTTCAGAGTCGCGTCGAGTATAATTGCTTTAGTGCAAATTCGTATAGTTTAACATTTTTTATTTTCTTAGTTACGTCGGTCGCGTCGAGTTTATCTCCAGGGTTACCATTCAAATTAAATTTCCCAATGAATACATGACAGGGTAAAAATATTTGGTTCGATCGAATTCATAAATACCAATTTAGTTTCGTTTCGTATAGCATTTTCGTATCGAGCAACGATACGTATCGTATTCAGGAATAGGGACCCATGCTATCAAGAATTTTTGCAGTTAACTCGGGTGTTAGGCAGTGAGATGATCGTCAAATTTGTATAGAAATTTTATTTAATCTCCTTGTATAAGAAAATAAAAAGCTCAGTATAAAATACTGAAGATCGAATTTTGTACAAAGCCTCCACACTCAACTTGCCTATGCAAGCGTAACTTCGTAAAATAAAGTTTTGTTATTTATTTAGTTGATCTTTTGTCCAATAGATGGTAACCTATATAAAATGGATACACATTTCGCTTAGCCTTTTTATTATATGAAATATTCAGTGTCCTATCTGTTGCTTGTAAGACATTCTCAAGTTTAAGAATAATAATAATCTGATTAAACTACAGGCCATTAGATTCAGGACATTTCAGAAATTTGATAAACTTTCTTGATTCCGTTGTAGTCCCGTAGTCCGGTAGTCGAAACATAATCAAAATAGGAAAAACACTTCATTGAATAAAATTACGCTAAATTTAAAAGGACGTTATAAATTCAAATCTGTAAAATTACACAAGAATACGGTTATAGTTAAATATGGTGAAAGCTGTTTGGGTACTGGAACTTTTTCCTGATATCTGTACCTATCCAAAATATAATATATATATATATATATATATACACTTACAAAGCTTTTGAAATTGTTTATATTTAAATTTCATAACCAGAAAGCTTTATATATATATATATATATATATATATATATATATATATAAAAGCTTCCGTATTATTATTTTCATAAAACATAACCAAAGCTTTCATTTGTACTAAGTTCGGTAATTTTTTTAAATGATTTTAGCTCCAATTGTTATTCTTCTATGCAGAGCTTTTCACAAGATAAAAAATTATTATTAATTAAAAGCTTTCAAATATATAAATTTAATTAAAGGACTGAAATCATGAATCATGAAAGTTGTATAGATAAGCTCTTAGCTATATTCGTAACCAAAAGCTCTAATATACCATCTTAATCATGTAGTTCACTATCCCTAAATTAATCACAATTATATATCAGTTGTCTGAACCACCAAAAATGTAGTATACAAAAGGTGTACTTAAATGAACATGAGGTAAGGCGAGATTATAAACTTTTTTGTCGATACTAAAATAAGAAACTACACATTGTGTGGCAGCCAAATAAACATAAAAATGAGCTTTTATAAACAATTTAATGATCACTTAGAAGTTATGCTGCACATATTTAAAAAATTAATGACAAACAAGTGACTGAGTCTTCTTAGAATAAATCGCTGTTCTAGTTTAATTGATTGAGCTGTTAATTGCATTCATAAACAGCACTCATTATGAGATTATGTTTTTAGTTTTGTTCGGTTCACATTGGGGACTAAGCTCTCATGATTAAAACATAATTTCATGGCTTAGAATAATGCGGTCGAAATATACAGTTGGATATTTAGTTTTATTGGAGCTCTTAATGAACCATTTATTAAAGTTCATCGATTAGGTTCTGATTTAAACAATTAAAAAGAAATCGTTCTAAGCTTCATAACAAATTCATTTATCTCAATACAACTTAATGGAATCTAGGCTCACTAATCTTGGTACTAACTTGTAAAGCTTTGATCGTATAAATATTTCACCGAATGTCTGAACTTTTTCAATGTAAAACAATTAAAACAGTGAAACGCATCAACTCATAATAATTGTTCTTAACGTTCAGCATCGCGGGTGCCCTTTGAATGATTAATACCGTCCTAAAGCTCAATCGCCAAGTGGTGTTTGTTATTTATAGATTTAATCTATAAAACTGGATGATATAAAGTGAGAAACCTATAAAATTAACTATGGAGGTTTTACACTTTCAAAATCATATACCGCAACCGCTTATAAAACATTAAATGCTCGAAAAAGTTAAGTTTTTCAATGTACAATTCTTTTTAAGAAAAACGGTTAACACAGCTGCCTATTACTTCTTATTAATTGTAGAATCTTACAATTAATGAGTAGGTTAGTTCTGCTCTTAGGATATGTACCGTTTAAATTTTATTCTGTATAAAATAGTCAATTTTTATAATTTTACAAACAAATTTAAGTGGTTGTTAAAGCTTTGGTTTTACTACAATTTTTAAAATCTAAACTAAAATTTGATCGAAAAGCCTAATTTTTTAGTTTTAACTAAATATTTTCCGTTAGTGAATTATAACAGAGAGTTTTTAACCTTATATGTTTACCCTTGCAACTCTATTAGTAAAATGGACAGCTACCTTTTTTAAAGTATCGAAAGCTATATCATTTTTGATAAAAACGTTGGATTTTAATCCAATAATTTCTGTAAAGTTTCGATTTATACCACTTTGATAATTTTGTTTATAATTTGCTTAATTTGAAACTTGACTTAGTCATAATATGGTTAAAACAATAAATGGATTGGTTTATGGTATTCCCATTACCTGGCTTATTGAAAAAATGATGTTGACAGCCAGGTCTTTCACCAATCAGTATTAAAGTGAAAAAGTATAAAAGTGTTTCAAAAAGTGTTTTTCTGAATTTATGATAGAATCTGAGGTATAGTAACGCAAAAGTGGGTTTTATCGTTGTATAATACATGTTGGATTTGCCAAACAACGTTTTAAAGAAAAATGAAAAGCTCTGGAGACATGAATTTAAATACTAAACTTTTTGAAATTTCATAATGAATATCAACTAGTGAGCTTTAAGCTTACGAACGTAGCTCATTACAAAATGAATTGATGAACTTTTCAATATATTTTCATAGAAGCGTTTGAAAATATTTGAAATATAGGTTACAGTAAATGCAGAGCTTGCCGAATGTCTAATGGCAATATACCTCGATGATTGAGATAAAAATTACGTCTGAACTTTATTATAATCGGCTAGCTTTATCTCGTAGCATTTATCAACGTGCTGGACACTTGTGAGTATGGCGGCATCGTTCCCACCAATTTTAGGCTGGCAGAGCAAAGTGAATATGTGATAGTCGGGCGTACAGCACGAAATCTAGAAATAGTCCGTACACAAATTATGGTAGCCAGTTTCATGTAAATGGAGGGCCCCTATAATTTTCCGATTATCTTATACTATTCACACATCACACGTTTGCAAGTAGATTAATCATGAATTATGTAATCTCTAATGATTATAGAATAAAAAGTAATGTATTCAAACAAATTATTCAACTGAATTTACCTTAAAAAGTTCCACTCAAAATATGTGTTTCAAAGTCTACAAGCGAATGAATCACAATCAAATAGAACAAAAAATTAGAACTTTCTATAATCAATGTTTGAACTGAAACAAAATTAATGTTTAAAATGCACTCAAGTTTTGTTCAAATCTAGCTGAAAATGTTACCTATATTGTTACTCGTATAATTAGTCCAAAACTAACTACAGATTTTAGCTCAGATTCATCAAATTTCACTTAAGCAGATCCACTCAAAATATTTAATTTTTCGATTTTTTACCCCCATTTTTCGATTTGAAGCTATGTTTTTCATTTTCTCGTTTTCCTCTGGTGACCGTTATAGAATAAATGTAGCCTCATGTGCATCTAGCCCTATAGACACGAGCTCATTGATTTCACAATATATTTTAATATTTTAAAGCAAATTTAAAAGTTCAGCAGTGTTGCTAACATCAAGCTTTATCCTAGATCGGTTGAATTGTCGTGCAAAATTAGTTGTTTTAGATTTTTTCGATTTTATTTTAGTTTAGGTTATTAACGCTAGTTCATAAGATTATTAGTTGAAGATTTGATCTTTCCAATCCATTACTGATTCAATACGATTTCTAAATTTTTCCTAACTCATTCCAAATTCAAAATGTATTTAAGGAGCTCCCCAAAATTTGTATTCTTGAATCAGAGTAGAACAAATTGTATAGTTTTATTAACATTTTTGATAGTTTGCAAGATCTTTTTAGGGTTGGTAAGATTTTGAATTAAATCTTCTTTTTGTTTGAACCGATGTTACTTAAAATTGTCTGGTCTAGACAAACTAGGAGCGAAGTACTTTAAGCCAGCGTAGGTCCGACACAAAATGATAACATTGCAAATTAGTTTGCTCACTAATCATATAGAGTTTGAATTTTGCAGTATATTTGTTTTGGCGGCTTGTTATTAATCCCGATTTGTAATCAGGGATGGGTATAGATTACGCCACGTAGATTACTGGGCAATATTTTTTGTCAACGCAGACAGTTAAGACAACATCAACAACCTAAGATATTTTGGCATGTTTAACTAGCATGAACATAAAGTTCACATGTTTATTGTGTTGTATTAATTTATAAAATAGCAATTTAGTTAAGCCATATGATAAATAATAATTTGACCACCTCAGTTTTGATTCCTCCATATAATTGTGAAATCAAACAAATGTATAACAGATTACAAGACAAAACTAATTTTGTGTCCATTCAGATTACAATGTGCATAATTCTAAATTTCTTAATGATAGATTATGAAAATATTTTAAATTACAGCTTTTCAAACCTAACCTCAAATTGAAAAGAGATTAAAATGCATTGAAAAAGATACTAAAACTGTTCCACCGGAATCGCATTAACTTTAAAAAAAAATCTGGTTATCGTATAGTTTAAAACTAGTTCACTAAATCACTCTTTCAATTTTCAAAAATTTTGACGATTTCTACGAATTGTCAACGTTGGTTACGTTATCTATACAGGTTATCGACAATAGATGACGGGTATAGAAAATAATAGATGACGGGTAAATGCCCATCACTGCCCATCAGCCGTCACATATATATTTCATAAAAAAATGAATTTAAATTAAAAATTTGAATACGGAATTTGATTTTATAAAATTTTCAGATTTTTTAAATCTGTTAATTCTGACCTTATAGATGTGGGCTTACACTTGGTTCTGCGCTTACGCAGCATCCCATTATATAACAAAATGTTTGATCATCGCACTCGGCCATTAATAAGACATCAGCCCTAAACGATATTAGTGTTTGATGTAAATCTGTGTATATACATAAAACACCCTAAAAGTATAATTTTGGCTAAGTACCAAAATATTTGAAATCATAAATAATATGGACACACCTCCCACATCTCACATAAAAAAAAATAATAGAAAAATGAGTTTGCTGATGAAGTCATCATATACAAATATATGTGAATTCTATATGAAAGGACACGAAACACGATGTCCTATAATTATAATATCTTCGTGCGGTCAATTACCTTAACTATCCAGCTCCTCCACGCCCTCGGATTAATTCCAAGATTTTTTTATTGGTTTTTAATGACCCCCATATTCTTGACTGGACTGTATACATCTTGCAACTAAAAATATACATTTCTGTTTTATATGTATAGAAAATGGCCGGTGAGTATGCGGTGCGCGGTACATGACGAAAAGAAGACAGATTTTTTAGTATAGTTTTGCGAAAAAAAAAAGTTTATAATGTAATTTGATTTTGGTACATGAAAAGCCATTTTTTTTGTTTTGGAAACTTTCCAAATTTTTTTATTTTATTTCAAATACGTTATTAACGTGAGTTATACAAACGAACTTACGAGTAAATTCGTAAAATAATTAAATCAAAGATTTTTTTTGGTTTTTTTCGTTCGTTCGAAATTCGCGGAAATGATAACACAGAACAAAAGCACTTGACTATAAATGAAAAAAAAAAAAAATCTGTATTTCATCATTTCGGGGGTGAGGGCTGAGCGAAATTGATTTGATGAGACTGCGGTAATATTTTGAATATTTACATTTTGTTTTTATATAGACTAAAGCAAAAATGCTTTTTAGATGCAGCGCGCTCAATATTAAAGGGTTATATGATGGCAAGTGTATCACGTTCTCAAGGATTTTATATGATTGAGATCCATATTTGGTTGTTTGATCTTAAAAAAATTTTTTATTTTAATATCACACACATGCGCATCACACCGTGTCATTTAATACCCCACGATTGCCCCGGATATTAATACACGTATCTATATAGACAACAGAAACACAAAAATGCCTGGCCATTATTTTATGTAAATGCTTGAAATTCTTGAGTCACATTGTACTAAATTTATTTAAGGGTATATGTGCAATAAAAATTAAATAACCGCCATTAAAAAGGCATTTTTTTTTTTGGTTTTGTTTAAACGATATTGATCTTAAGATCTAACACACAAAACTATGTACCACATGATAAACAGATGTATCCATATTTTAAAAAAAAAAATAAATAAAAAATAAAAAAAATTATCTTTTCTTGTTAAGATAAGTTTAAGCATTGTTAAAAAAAAATTATATTTAAAAAATAATTAAATTCGATTTAATTTATGTGTACATAAAATGGTAGTAATATGATATATTACGATGGTTTAGCCAGAGTGCTCCATACTTCTTTACATTCCATACGTTTTATAATTATACTACCGAATGCAAGGAAGCATGGAACTTTCATAGGCACAATCGACTTATTTTTTTTTTTGTAATCAAATTAATTTATTTTCACTTTTAATTATATGTTATATAAATTAGATCACTGTACGCGTACATTATCACGAACGAACTCCACAATATTCACAAGAAATTAAAAAAAAAAAAAAAAAATTATTATTATTGTTAAAAATAATTCGGGCCCCGCTCTTCATCAACGACTTTAATAATTCGTGAACTTCAACGTGATACTGACTATTTTAATATGGTATGATCATCTTGTATTTCCACAGATTTACCCCCGCAAATATTTTTTTATTTTCGTTTTTTAATTTTAGAAATTATACAAACACATGGTTACATTCATTAGTATTACTTTTTCTTTTCTTTTTTTTTTAAGACGTCTTTGACGTGGTCTTCGAGAGATATGTGTATATATATTTTTTTTACAGTAAGATTCTATATTTATACAAACAGCATATTTGTTCGCGACGTGTTTTTTATTTAATTTTTATTAAACGTTTAAGGCTGGTAACTCGCTCGAAGCAGAATGAAAACAAAAATAGTCAAGATTTTGAAATGAAAGTGGAATTTTTCTTATTTTTAGAAAATTCGAAAAAAAATAAGAAAATCGGAAAAATTATAAATACCCGATTTTTACCGGACCGCGCGATCTTGTGGAAATGATCTATAAATATCATTTTTTTTTTTTCGTACGCTATAAATATATATTTCATATGATGGTGTTCGGGCCATACACAAGCACACACAAACACACACACATAGATATATACAGCCACACTTCAAATATACCGAGTGAATGATCTTCTGTTTTCCAAAATGTTAAATGATAAAAATATCCATCAAATTATAAAGATATCAAATATCCAAAATTAGAAAATTTTCATTCCTCTATAGCTCCCGATATTATGCAATTTTTCAAATATACAAATAGATAGACGGCTTAAAATAGAAATGCCCGCGCGCACGATAATCGGCTCGGCTCCCATTCGATTCGACGCATGTTTATCACATGTTGTTTTATTTAAAAAAAAAAAAAAATTGTAATTTACCCGTGAACACTTCTTAGATTTATAAATCGATCACATTCGACATCGATCCCGATCACGCACATTTTGATCACTTTTTCTTTTTCTTTTTTGGAATTTCGTATCACTAAAAAATTTGTTTATCACTAAAATATACACACTATAGGCTACTATAAACACCAAAAACAAAATTTGTGGATGTTATCTCGTTAACGACTAAATAGTGAATGCATTACGGATGCATACTTTATGAGTAGTATTACACACTATACACACTCGAACCGTTTTTTTTTTTTTCAATTTTTTATAAATGCTAATATTTTTTTTTTTTACTAAAATAAATTTTTACACGAGAAAATTTTGCTTAGATTTTTAGAAGGGGTCTAAAAATGGATACAACAAAACGATTGGTTGCGGGTTTTACATTGATATATATGTTTTTCGTTATGTATTATAAAAATATAAAAAAAATTAAAAAAAAAAATGCTCGACTTGAACACATGCTTTCAAGTGTAGAGTATTTTTTTTTGTTTTGTTTTAAAAAGGAGAACTTCTTATAATTTTATCTTTACTATTGTTGTTACAAGAATGTTTTTTATTTTTTTATTTTTATTTTTTTTTTATTTTTTGACCCCATGGTTTCGTACGTTGAGATAAAAAAATATTAACATTATTCATTAAAAATGTATTTTTATTTTTGCACACATAGCAATGTGATGTGCATATTATCTGGTTATTCTTGAGTACCGTGCACCAAATGATTTTTACGATGTGTGATTCACAGTGGCGTAACCCCAAAACTGGTGATCGGTATGCTTATTCTCTGTATATACGAATTCAAATTAGTCCTATATAAGACGTATATGGTTAGAATTGGCAAATATTCAATCAAATTTACAATATCCGGTTATAGATATATACGGAAGCAATTAGTCGGCAATATAACATCGTCGATTACAGTCAGGGATGGGCGAGGTAGATAATGCCATGTAAGCTACGCGGTTGTCGACACGTAAAATATAACGTAGATTACTTGGCAGTGTTTTTTGTTAACGTCGACAATTAAAATAATGTCAACAACCTACGCTGCTTTAGCAATTTGGAATCGAATGCGCCAGTTTACGGGAGTATTTTGTAAAAGTGTTCACCTAAAGGTGATTGTTTCTTTTGTTTCTTTTTGACAAATGACGCCTGAATAGTTTCAAACTGTCATCGAGTTTTTATTTATTCAGTATTGTTTGCCATATTACGAAAATCATAATCGGCCTGTCGAGACCACTATTTGGAATACCATCGAAAATTTGAATCCCAGTTCACAGTATTGGATGATACGCGTCTAAATAGACGGTTTGGTGTGGTTTATGTGCCTATGAAATCATTCGTAAATATTTTTTCAAAAAAGAAGACAGCCGGGACGTACCTGGAAATAGTTCTCGTTATTGCATGATTCCATGATAACGGAATATTTACTGCCTGAAATTGAATTTGCTGCCCGACCTCGACGACATTTGGTTCCAAGATCTCGGCGCTATTTACCATATAGCGCGAGAAGCAATGTACTTATTGAAAAATCATGTTGGCGAGCAATTAATTTCACGGTTCGGATGGTTAAATTGGCTATTTAGATCGTGTGATACTACACCTCTAGACTATTTTCCTTGGGGCTACGCAAAGTCCAAAGTCTATTGGAATAAACCAGCTAGATTTGAGGGAAGGCATTGGAAGCCAACATTACTCATATCATTTGCCAAATACCACTCGATATTCTTGAACGCGTCTTCGAAAATTGAACTTTGTGAAAGGACCATCGCAGTTGCGGCCATCATTTGAAAGAAGTAATCTTCAAAAAATAAATGGCAAGAAATGTTCTTTCGAATGATAATAAAGTTTCCATACGATAAAATTAAATTGTTTGATATTTTTAATTTTTGCACAAATCACCTCTACATAGATTTCGTTATTACGGATAAAATCACGCACATGTTGTTTGATGCTCCATATTTCTGGCATAATTGCGTGTGGCTTTTGCACTTCAGCACTCTTTCCAGTATACCTAACTTAAAATTTATCGATACATCGGAAACCTGTGGACTGTTTGAGATAACATTGATTTGATTAATCTCGTGCAAATGTATTGCTTCTGTTGGAATTAGAGTCGTGTGAACGAGCTATATGGCGCAAACTCTACTGCTGAATCGTGTTGAAGAATTAGCGGCAAAATACGTCGTTATGAAAAATGTGACAAAAACTTGGCTCCACAACTGCAAATTGCTGACCAAATCATACATTCTTGTGCACATGTATCTAACTTAAAGTGTTTAAATCCATGGGCCGAAGATTTGAAAAATTTCAATCTTTGTTCAGCATCAATTTTTAGTACGCCGATGGTTGAGTAAGCAGAGTCAATGCTCTTGAAATCGTGTACTGGAGTTCAAGACTTGTCAGCGCCAATACTTTTTTAATTTAATTTCTTCGGCAAGTATAAGAGCCATCTCTTGTGTATGACCGTAATGAAAATGTTAGAGCCATCTCTTGTGTATGACCGTAATGAAAATGTTAGAGCCATCTCTTGTGTATGACCGTAAAGAATTGTCCATTCCTGCTACTAATATTTCCAATTTTCTCTATTGAATTGGTAAACATAAAAGATTTGTATATCACCAAATTTATATACGCCGGTGGTCCAGTAAACAAGTCGTTGCATTTGGATATACATAAGTCATTTTTTTAGAAGAGTGTGGTCAAACAAGACCTTCAATACTAGTTTAAATTCATTTAGCTTTCACAAAGCTTTCAGATCAAATTTTAGAGAATTATATTTTTCAATTAGTTTTAGGCAAGTTTATTTTCTAGTTTCAGAATAATTTAAAATAGTGTGTCTATAATTCTATACAAACAAGGTTTACTTTAAATTCAAATATATTAAGATAGAAAATAATTTTCTTAGAATTATAACAAACCCTGCCGCCACCTAATACTTTTATATAACTTGAGCTTGTAATTTCGTTATTTTCTAATCACGATGTGAAAAATGCTTTAATATTCTTTAGACTGAAGAGCTGAATTACAATTTTGAAGTTATTTAATAAAAACAAAAGAGTTTTTATGAAATCCAAGTCGAGTTGGAAAAGCCAACTCTCAAAATTCGCTAAAGCTTTTATGATAAGTATAAGCTTTTGCTTTTATTATTTTAAGAAAAATTTCAATTTATCTTTTCAAAAAGCTTTTATTTAAAAAAAACGGAAGTATTTGTTTCTTAATGTGCTTTCATAGAGCTTTCAGTTAAAATTTTGAATTTTAAAGCATTTTACACACAGTACGATTTGTGCAAGCTTTAATATATAGAAAAATCTCTGTGTAATGTAAACTCTCAAATAAAATTTTCTAAAGCGAGCACTGGAACGTATCCTTGAAACAGCCAGACACATGAAAATTGTGTAATCGATCGAAGTAATGGAATTTTAAAAATTTGGCCTCTTACCCCGGTTGAGCGGTTGACTAATTCATTTATATAGCTTGAACCTTACATTTTGTTGTTTTCTAATCACGATTTATAAACTCTTTTAGAGCTTTGATTAGTAATTTTAAAAAAATTTCAAAAAGCATTCAGTTTAAATGTTGTACTTTGATATAAAATCAAAATTTGCTGAATTATATTCACAATTAGATACATGAAAATTTTAAGTTGCAAATTAAAGCTTTCACTTCAAATTAGGCTAGAGCTTTTGTATAAAAAGTTGATAAACCGAAAATAATAATTTTTTTAGTGGAGTTTGGTCAAACAAGTCATTCAATACTAATTTTAATTCATTCAGATTTCACAGAGTTTTCAGATCAAATATTGCAGAATTATGCTTTTCAATTAGTTTATCCCAAATGTTGTGTGTTATACATCTATATAGACAAAGTTTACTTTAAATTCGAATATATTCCCAAAAATAATAAAAGAAACTGTTGCGTGAAAACGGCTCCACTGAACCTTTTAGTAGAAGATAGAAAGTAATTTTCTTAAAATTATAACAAACCCTGCTGTCACCTAATCCTTTAATGTAACTTGAGCATGTAATTTCGTTGCTTTCCAAGCACAATTTGAAAAATGCTTTAATATTCTTTAGACTGAAGTGGATTACAATTTTGAAGCTAGCTATTTAATAAAAACAGTAGAGTTTTCATGAACTCATAGTCGAGTTGGAAAAGTTAACTCTCAAAAATCGCTAAAGTTAAATCTCTCGATATCTTTTGAATTAATATGTAAAGTAAGCTTTGGTTCGGTTATTGCCTGCTTGGAAATCCAAAACAAATTCCAAGATTACCGTCATCTCCACTGTAGAGCAACGTTGGGAGACATGGTCTCTTGTTTTGGGCCAGCATGTTTTTTGAAAAGCAACGATACTCTAACGCACCTGGTTTTCTAAGTGACTGCACGTTCCACGTGGCGATCCTAAATCTCGGGTCGGGGTACTTGAAGGGGAGTCCGGTATTGGTTAGGAGGTATCCATACTTTCTTTTCATCAAGAGAATTTAACTCAATTTTCATTTAAATTCCTTATAAAATTCATTTTATGTTTTATTCTATATCAAAAACCACTCAACCGGTTTCATACACAGTATACTCTAGAATTGCTAATATTACTGAGAGATTTCGATTTTCACAAAGTTCACCAATTTTTTCGAATTTTAGAAAATCACTCAAAATTCGTAATACATAGACAACTTAAAGTTGTTTATTTAAATTATCTCTTGATTCGTACTCGTACAGAATATGACGTTTTCTACCAAATTAATAAGAATTAGTGCTGATAAAATTAGCTTAATTACAGAGAGATATGTGTTGAGTGTTTTTTTGTTGAGTAGATTTTAGTGCAAATCCAATTAACATATATAGTTTGGCAAACAAACAATGGTATACAATCTAAATCAATTCTTTTGCAGCCACAATTAGGTTATCTTCGTATAATTTTACAATCAAACGAAATTTTTAATATTAACTAAGTCGGACGGAAAATTCATCGAACCGACCAACTAATTTAGATTGGTAAATTGCAAGGCCAATAATATCGATTACTATATATTTGATTACTCACGGTATAGCCACCTAATTGCAAATCATTTGAACCACCTTCATTTGAGAAATTGAAAATTTTGTGCCTCTCAGAGTCCTTAAACTCCATCTTGAGAATGCAATAACGGATTCCACATGAGTATACTGACTTGAGTTCCAAAATTTAATAAACTCGAATTTTTCAAAATTCGAAATTTTACATTTTAGATTTGAAATAGTTTCCCCAATGGAATAAATTTCCTTAATATCAGAATTTCAATTAAACTTCAGTACAAAATTTAAAATTTCGATCGAGTCTATAATCGAAACTCTAAATTATAGTTTGTATAAAATTGAAGCATTTTAGGGAAAAAGAAATTTAAAAAATTTACAATATTTGATAGAGTCTTTGATAGTATTTCGGATTATGAAAATGACTCAGTTTTGACATGTGACTACTTTCTAATCTATTGTCTTCAATGTATAAGTTTTGCACTTTTCACAGAATTTTTCAAATATTCTCCCCGCACCATAACCGCACATGCAAAATTATCACGTACAATGCGGTCTTGATTTTTAGTCGAAATCACAATTTGCAGTAAGACTTTTGACGCGTTTTATAACCAATCAAATTCACTTTCCGTTTCATTTTTACGTGATTGAGAAATAAATTTCTTTCACCGCATCTACAATTGATAATGGTACATAATGCTCTTTTAACAATTTACATAATACATAACATGGATAGAGTGTCATATAAAAAATCGTGTGTTGGTTTCAGCATATATTTACATATGTAAATCAAACGTAGAATGTTGGATATTTCATGGCAAATTACTCGTATTAAAGTACATAATGTGCGCTTACCAGCATGTGTGATTAGTAGCGTGATTAAATTCAAGTTCATGGACTCTAATGCGGCAGTAAGTCGGCAAACGTGGTAAAAAACCTATATAGCTTCCTCCCCAGAATGATGGCCGAATGTTGATTTTTTTCTTAACTTAAAAGATGTTATTCCATTCACATTCTACTGGTGGTAGCTGGAAAAATGAACGAGAAAACTATAGCGAAAGCAAAGTTTATCCCATTCACTGAAGCAGCTCGCAAATATATTTGGATTCAGAAAAGGTTTTAAATTTTTCCTGTCAAGCGATTGAAACGTTTATATGAGAGCAACCAGGGATTTATTAAGTAACTTCAAAACCAAAGCGGGCAGCAATGAATCAAACATATCGACACAATAGTTCGCCCGTGATTTAATAACTGCCAAGATGTTAGTTTATTGTAAACGAATGAACCAATCTGAGCCTCTTTTAACCGACGTCTGCGAATCAACTATAATGTAAAGCAAGCAACTAATAATATATGATATTACCCCTAGCGTTACCCCTAGCTAGACGATTTCATTTATTCAAATTTCAAAATGTTTAGCTCCCGGATTTATTAAAATTGCGAAGTCATCTAGCTCCGAGTTCAAGGGACTATAGGAAGCTAAAATTTGGTACACAACTTCATGTCGCTGGACTTTTTCATCTATATTCAAATTTCAAAATGATCCGACATCGCGGTTTCGGGGCTCTCCCATTGACATATTTTGAAAATGAATCTCTTGCTGTAAATATTGATATAATTAGATTTTAAAGTGATAACCACCCCGAGGATACGGGGCCCCTAAACAAATTTAAAAACAAAATTGATACATATAACTCAAGATTTAAAATATTAGATAATTTAGTCAACAGTCGTGAGTGGGTCGTTGCTTTATTTTCAATTTGTAGGAGTTTGAAATAAGACACGCTTTGGTTTCCGTAAAATTCTACCCGACTGGCAGTAGGTATAACGTATCGATATAGTAATGATATTTGAATTCATATAGGGCAGTCGACAAAATTGAATTTTGGGAAACCCAAGCAATCGTTGAGTCGGAACGAGAAGTTAGGCCATCAGAACGACATGGATTTTGCGATTATACTTAAGAAGTTACCGAATAGACAATCAGCTGTTAAAGTCTACCTATTAACGCACTCAATTCGGTAATGATGGTCGGTTCAGTGATACAGAGTGACCTAAGGTTTCAACTTATCTTGTGGCGAAACTCACCATCTGAGCAACTAACATTTAAGTTAAAAACGGTGACGTATATGAGACCTCTTCAGTGCCATTCATTGATACTAAATGTCTTAAACAACTAGCATTATTTCACCTACTGCCGCCAATGCAATCGAGAAAGATATATCTACGTCAATGACTTACTGACAGAAACCAATTTAATTGAAACAGCCTTACGAATCGAAAAATGAGATCTCCAAGATTTTGCAATCTGCCAATTCACCTGAACTTCTAGAAGATATACCACCGGAATTAATCGAAACGCAACTTGAAATAGATGAAAACAATATAAGCAAGTCACTCGGCATTTTTTGGTATCCAGCATCCGACAAGTTAAAATTTCAATTCAGCTCTACAATCTCAAAGAGAGCGATATTTTTGCAAATCGCTCGAATATACAATCCGCTCGGTCTATTGGCACCCCTGATTATTTTGGGAAAATTATTGATCCAATCTTTATGGCAGTTGAATCTGGATTGAGCATTTGCACACCTACTGGGAACCGTTTCAAGAAAGCCTCATCGTGCTCAACAAATTTACAATTGAATGTCATATATATTCAACTCCAACCAACCACTTAGCATCCAAATACAAGGATTTGCCGAATGCACCAGTTCACGGGAGTATTTCGTAAAATCGTCCATCTAGAGGTGTTTTTTGATTTGTTTCTTTTTGATAAATGACGCATGAATAGTTTTAAACTGTCATCGTGTTTTTATTTATTCAGTATTGATTACCATTTCATCATGGAAAGACTGTGAGGAATGTGTTTCGTGCGCTTAGACTAAATTACGGTTGACATAATTGGCCTGTCGAGACCACTATTTGGCCATCGCAAAGTTTGAATCCCAGTTTACAGTATTGGATGATACGCGACTAAATAAACGGTTTTTTGTGGTTTATGTGCCGTTTGTCAGCACTATTGGCCGTTGTATGGGACCACCGTATGCAAAAAGGTGTTTCGTGAGTGCAAGGAGTGCTTTCGTGTTCGACCAATTCCCATGACGCAACAGATGGGACGCACTAACCACCGGATAGGGTTGTCGCCGCGCCACTTTTCTATACAGTCAGGGTAGATTTTGCGGGACCATTTTATATTCACTATCGCAATCGTGGTAAGGTAACCAACAAAGACATACCCGTGTTTATTTATCTGTTTTGTTACGAAGGCAATCCATCTAGAATTGGCTTATGATCTCAGCGTGTTTTCCGACAATGGCACGAATTTTATTGAGGCCAATTCAGAGTTGTGCGAGCTCTAGGGGCTCTTTCTTTCATCTCAGCAATTAAAGGGCCAACCGATGTGCGTACGGGATACTTGCGATCTCTCCAACATCGACCAAAATAGACCAATCCAATTAAAAATCTATTAGTTGGTGACTTGGTAGTGCTCCTCGACGAAAATCAAACTCGATTAAAATGGAAACTTGAACGAGTGATCGAAGTCTATACAAGGGAGATGATGAATTAGTACGCGTAGCCAACGTAAAAACCGCGCATGGAATCTATAAATGTGGTATATCAAATATTTGTCAAATTTTCAAGGCGGTTCATCGATTTCCTTCCGCGTAGTTATTTCTTATCATCAGCACAAAAAAGATTGTGTCCCACCAATACCTATATCACAACGTTTGCGGTAATTTGATGTTGAAAAGCTGGAGATGACCCGGAAATTTGTACCCACCAATTAATGAATTAAGCACCAACCATTTACAATATGTCACGATTGAAAATAACAATTCGTGTTGAACAATATTCGCCTAAAACACTTTTGAAAAAATTAAATTGGAAATTTATTTTTTTGTTTGTTTATTTTTTTGTCGGTCGGATTAAAATATCAAATCAAAATGGAACAGCTGAAAAATAGGTTACGTCACCATTAGCTGCGAGAGGAAAACATCGGTTAAAAACTGATTTTGTGTCTGGTGTTCGCGATTTAATTGTTTTTTTTTGATATAAAATAAATGTGAAGTTAACCGGATATGGAATTTACTTTGATAATAATAATTTCTTGTAAAAATAAACTATTTACGTATATGGTTTTTGAGCCATTTGGACATACAAATCCAGTATTCGCGTTGTGTATTTTGAAAATTTCGTACTATAATTTGGTTACGTCAAATATGTATACGTATAGTATATCTATACGTATAGTATTGCATAACATATATTTAGATTATCTACTCGTCTATCTCCCAAACAAAACATATCAACAAAAAAAACAGCAATTCTAGGTTATATAGTAACAATAGCAGCATCAAGGAAAAAAATCATTCATCCAACAATGGAACATCCATCATGGTTTATGTATGTAAAAGATAATAGACATAGAAATGAGAAACAAAACAAGAACCAGCAACAACAAAGCATACATCCTATATATGTGTGTACATATGTATGTATATATATATATGTATACGAAAACCCCAGGAATTATTTATGCTGGAGATTACTCGTGAGATTTAAATATTTGATATGCTATAAAAATGTTGTTAAAGTCTTATATGTAGATATATTTATGTGTACCATAAATATAATTATTTCTTATCAATAAACGCTATTTATATGTGTGTGTTTGCATGTGTGATCTGAAACAATGCGGTACCACATGTACGAACCCAACATACAGAAAATCTGTTCCAACCGTGAACACACTAAACATAAAAATATATCAAGTGTATGTACAAAACTATTAAGATATGCGCTACAGCGTGTATATATAGTTATTTGATCGTCTACTCGACTCGAATCGTAATTCTCGATAAAAAAAATAAAAAAAAGTTATATTTTTAAACCTATACATAGTTTATAATTAGTATATAGTTATACCAACGGAGTTCGTTCACCCAACACACAAATTTTTTTTTTGTTTTTATTAATCACTGCATAATTATGATTTTTTAGGTTAAAGTGAAATGAATCATTTAGCCGATGACTACTAAATATATAGAGTATATAGTTATAGTAATAAGTTTACTCGCAGATATACTCGAAAAGTTGTAATTTTATAAATAGCCCGAAAAAATTTACTCCGAATACTCGTATCCAATACAAATTCCACCAAAACTAAAAAAAAAAAAAAAAAAAAAATTTATTTTTATAGTCGGGAGCACACCGAGCAGACACCAAATTAATCAACTTAAAGAAAATATAATTTTTTGTACCCACGTAGGTCTCATATTTCAAATATTAGTATTTTCTATTTTTTTTTTTCCGAAATTAAATTGTTTTGGATTATTTATTGTTTCATTCAACAAAAAAAAAATATATTTTTAAATTTATATAATTATAGCCTTGTTGTGTTAATCAGTTCATTATAAATTAAAATTTTGTGTATTTGTGTATGTGTGTCCGACTAAATCGTGTATATGTACGTCTCCCGCGAGAATTTCGTTACGCGCTACTCACTGTGTTATAAGCCACCTTAAAGTTGAGTTTTTGTTTTTGGTTGACAAGAATAATATTTTTGATGACGTGTGCCCTAATCTCTGTTTCGGTATAACTCGAAAATGTCAAGGGTGTATTGATTAATGTTGAAGATTGATCTGTATAGTTCAGCATTAGTCAACAGTTTTTGGAAATCATTTTTTTAAATTTTCATGGAAAGTGTTTTTGTTTTTCATATTGTTAATAGTTCAACACCAGATGGCATTATTTCACGTATACAGAAATAGAGTTTGCCGTCTGTCCCTCCGCTTTATGATTGAATCGGTCATCTTTGCTGTTAAATCGGTATATAAATCAAATATAATTATTTTCTAATGATGCAGTCTTGGAAAATTCTGTATTGATAATGATTGGTTTGGAATATTTAGGAAAGGGTTAGCAAAATTGACACGCGCCATTTAAGAGCTGGGAAGATTTTATTAACCAATTTTTAATAGTAAAAATCGAACTTGGATGTAAAAAAACTTCAAATTGAACCTATACACCGCCACTTTGTATATGTTTTGATGTAATTTTGACATCAAGATGGGACTTGAGCATGAATTTATTACAAATTAGTAACAGTTCACTGGTAAGACGTCAAAAAATAAAATGTAATTATTTCGTAAAAATCAACTTAGTTTAATAGAAACCTAATGAAATTCAATGAAAAATCCCAAAAAAGTCAACTTTATCACCTGTAATAATTTATTACACCAAACCACCACAATATTAAGGATAAAACTGGCCACTGTTTACACTATACGGTATACATACACCTTGTACAGCGATGTAATTTTATTATTTTTGGTGAAATCTATTTGAAGTCAACGAAAAATACCAAAAAGTCGACTTTAACACCGGTATTAATTTATTAACTATACTAGTTGTATTTTTATATGTCCAGTCAAATGAAAATACTATTATTTCCAGATCTGTATCAGATTTATTAGATCGTCGTCGACAGATTTATTAGAGAAAAGCACCAAATTACTTTCACACTCAGTAACATGCAACATGCCTACAGAGCTGGTAGGTCCTATGAAACTGCTCTACATGAACTTATTGGCGGATTACTGGTTAAGCTGCAGGAATCTCGGTTCATTGCACCTAGTTATGCTGATGATCTTGTCTTAACAGTTTCAGGCAAAGACCTGAATATATTATCCGACTTATGGCGGCATGGTGCATTTATATTGGGAAATCATGGGGTCTAACACCCAGGATGTTTTTTTTCACTTGTAAATCGCTGGTCTTACCGATGTTATCTTACGCTTCTGTTGTGTGGTGGCCAGTTGTTATTCTTGAGGCTTCTACTGCTAAACTCAATAGTCTTCAAAACACGGCTTGTAGGGCTGTTACTGGAGCTATGTCCTCGACTCCACTTCTTGTTATGGAGTTCATTATTTCCTTACCTCAGTTACGCACCTTTATTCTTGGCACTTGGTTCTGCAGCGTTTCGCTTGAGGTGGATTGGGGCCTGGAATGTTCTCGGTTCTATCGTGGGACATAGAGAAATGTTTAAAAACTAAGCTTCATATTTACCGGAAATCGATGTGGTTAATGATAGCTCACTACCTGAATACAACTTCTCCAACTTATTTACGGTGGTTTATCCATCAAGGGATTTGTGTTTCATAGACGAGTCTGTAGTCTTTTTTTCAGATGGCTTTCGCTTAAGCCTCAGTACTGGATTTGGAATCTACTGTCCTTGGTCTAATCAAAAATCTTTTAGCAGTCTGGGTTCGCTATGCACTGTTTTCCAAGTGGAAATAATAGCGCTGTATAGCGTTATGGAAGCTTTGAATTTCGCTGTTAAAAACAAAAACATTATTCTGTGTATAGCAACGCTGTGGTCAATTTATTGAATAATCCCTTGACTATCTCCAAACTTTTCAAGGATTGCAAACACTGTTTAGCCAAATCCGGTTCCCAGCTAAATGTAATTGGACCTTCACACTCAGCTCCCTTATCTTTTAACTACGCTTTGAAAGATCTAAGACTACAGTCGCTTGCTGCCTTTAGTTGTCATATGGCGAAGAACTTCATTAGCGAGCCCAATTTGAAATCAACTAAATAATCTTGGTTGCGATTCTTGCGGGTCATGGTCGATTTAAGGGGCATCTCCATCGAGTGGGTTTATCACAGGATGTTGTTTGGGATGACTGTCTTGAGGAAGATGATTGAAATTTGAATTTTTACAAAATCTAACCAAACTCTCAAATGTTTTCATCTATTTAGTTTTGGTCCCATCACACAAGTGCAAAATGTTCCGCACTCCAATAGATGCTTAATCATGTCAAACGTTAAATTCTCCCGAGTTGAACAGTCAATTAATTTTAACTTTATTTAACGCAAGTTATTTTGCTAATACAGCTCTGACAGAAGCTCGTCATTTTTTGACACCATTCTGCATTTATCTATTGGCTTTTTATGAATGGAACTGAACTAAAAGTAATTCAATACTGCCAACTGACACGTTTAAAATGCTTTACATTTGAATGTAAATTAGTCAGCATTTTTAGCCTTCCTCTCCATTGTCTTATCTTTAATAATTTCAGAATTAATAGTCTGTTTTAGCGCCTTCGTTACTGAGTCTATTATATTCTATTATATTTCAAAGTTCAAATTTGGGTTCGATAAAATGTTCAAAAATATTTAAACCGGAGCGTCCTTACATAACTATAGGGAAGATAAAATTAAACATTAAATATAAATTATTATTTACCAATTTCCAACTTTGTTTTGAACAATTTGCAGAATGTGACAAATCTAAAAATATGCTACGCAATTGTTTGAGTTACAAGAGTTAATTGTGTACAAATATCTTGAAAATCCTTTTGCGTCAGGTTTATCCATTGCTAAATCATTAAATTTGCCCAAAATGGTATAAAAATGGTCTCAGTGTATAGAAAGAGCAGCGAAACGAAAAAAATGTATAACCTCCATAATCCGCGGTTCTCTATGACTGAGACTGTGCCATATAATTTAATACATTCTGTCCATGGTACGATGAATTCGGATTCAGGAAGGCGCAAGAACTACTGTTTATAAAAAGTCAAATCGTTCAGGTAACCAGAACATATCTGATAAAAACCATCCCACACTGCTCAATGAGGAAGTTTTAACAAAATTCAGTGGGTGTGTTTTGATGGATGACCAAACGTGCGTGGATTTGAAATAGATACCAGGTAAAATTGGTATCACACCAAAAATCATAGCAATGTTCCCGCTAAATATAGGCACTTCAAGCTAGATAAATTTGCTAACAGAATTATGATTTGCAATTGTGAACTCAAGAGCGAATCTTATCACATCCTCCACAATGACGTCGAATGAATATAAATAAAAGAATGATTATACAGAAACGCATATTACCCCTCATTCGTTGACCCGATTGTATAGGAATTCTGTGCAAGTTAAAGCGTGAATTCCATCGGGAAATTGTATTGAGTTTACCAATTTTACTGAGAGGGTGATAGAGACAAAATTCCATTAAAGTAATAAAGTCAAAGAATTCATTTATTTTCAGTTTTTATAGCAAAGTATTATAGTTGATTAGTTCTTATGGCTGATTTATATTCAACGTAATTTTGCATATTAGGTCATCTTGAAGCAAGATAGCATGAATAAAAATTACTATTAAGCAAGCGAGACAAAATAATTGTCTCCACTATGGTATAGTAGTTTGTAGGAAAACTGTATGTCAAAAATTTGAGGTTAGGAAAAGTTCATGATTTTAAAATGAAGATAAAGATAGTTTGTAGCAATTTACGCCATTTTCTTTTACAAGATCTAAGCAATAAAAAATTAAATACGTATTTAAAAATTATAAAAAATCATATTTTTCAAATCAAAACAAACTAAAAAATGTCAAAATGAACTATAATATTAAATAACTTTGAACGTATGTATTATTTCACTACTTTTGAATGTGCGTATTTGCATTTTTATAGCGAATTTATGACATATCTTCGTCTTTTTTTAGTAAAAAGATGACTGGGTTTGACTTGAACAAGCTGACCTAATCTGCAAAATTACGTTGAATGTAAATCAGCCATTAGCTTAGATTAAATGTTTCAATTTGACTCGAACAGATGGTGGGGTTTTCTTGAAATTAGCAAGAACAAAATTTGCAACTAAATATTCTATTAGTCGTTTACAAAACAAATAAATAACATTTTGTTATAAAAAAATCTAACAACTCAAAGTTTTATTGGTGTGCGGCAAACACTACATTAACACACACATTTTTGTACATGTTTTCAATTCAACTAATCAATTCAATGTTATTTCAAAGGAGCTGAGCCCACCGGTGTTCAAGCTATCCAAAAATATTTGGCATTCTAAATTAAATAATATTGCTGCCGGAAGTTTTGCAGAATCTCATGGGAAGCATCAAACAACATGTGCATTAGGGCGAACTGACGCATTTTATTTCAAATCGCTAAAATATCATAGGTGGTAGACGTTGACCTTCCCAAGTAATCTACGTGACATTTTACGTGTCGAGAACCGCGTAGATTACATGGCGTAATCTACCTCGCCCATCCCAGGCCATAATGATGTATGCATGCATATATATTCATGCCATATCATGATAGTATTCAAATTTCTTCGAATTAAATCATTTCGCGCCAACCACATTTAATTAACGTTGACCCCGCGACTCTATATACACTGTAAATATAAACTATGTTATGGATACATTCTATCCTCTATATACTATATACTCGTACATGTATATAGTGTATATACGATGCAAACCTCAAAACCATAAATTCTTTAAAATTATCTCGATACTAAATATACCAACAGACACGCAACACCAACAAACAGAAGCAGCAGGCAAATATATATTTTTCCATATTGATTTTTGTGGTTTATTCGACCATCCAGATGACTCAGTGTACTCTGTACGTTCACCACCGTACCGTATATCGTTGTACTACATATATTCTCGGCAAAAAAAAAAACATTACCAGAAAAACAAAATGGAATTATGCCAAAAAAATAGAATATAATTTAGTTTAAATTTTTATTGTTGTAATTATTTATTTTATTTTTTATGTACGACGAGAGTATTTTTGTGTACATATATCTATATATTGTAGAAAATTGTATTATGTACATATAAATAGCAATGAATTTTCTGTTTCGGAAAAACTACATACATTTGTGTAGCAGTTTTGTCTGTTCTGTGTACAGAGAATCGAAATAAATAAATTTTAATGTAAATTTTTTTAATTTTTTATTTTTGTTAAATTTAAAATTTAATTTTTATATTTTAAAATCTACTATACATATAGCTATACATGTATTTATTTTTAAGTTGATGGTAAACATTTCTAAACGCATTAATGATTATGTTCTATTATAAATATAAATAGATAAATAAATAATTATATATGCATAGAAATTAATTATTCATATATGTATGTATGTGCATATAGTAACAGCAACAACAAATTAAATTTAAATTATAAATTACAACAACAATTTGTATAAAAAAAAATAATTTGTAATTTATTATTTTTCAATTATAAAATGAAAAATTTTGGATGAGAAAATATTTGAAATTTTGGTGTACATAATAGATAACTCCACACACACACACGTATGTATATATACGTACATAGATATGTATGTTGCTTATAAACTCATGTACACCATACACAACTCTTCGTATATATGTATAACATATATTTATATGTATATGTGCATCAGGAAGTCAATTTTGTATGAAGCCAAATTAAAAAACGTATTGGGTTGGAAAACATTTATATTGGTTTAGGTTTTTTGTGTTTGTGGTTTGAATATTGTATTCTATGGGTGTTAAGTGAATTTGATAGTTGCTTAAAAAATCTTTCAATTTATATTATTAAATGGCACATATCGAAAATAACATCTCGCCTGAACAAAAACAATATGATGTCATGTATAATGTTCAAAATTCATATTACAATTAATTCTTCACGCGTAATATTAATCATCATGGGCGTGAAGTTTATACCAAAATTACCATGAAAAATTTGTTATTTTTTCCAATTGGAATTTATTTTGTTATACGAAAATCTTATACGAACTAAAGGGTGTTTTTTATGGAAGTTCACCACTTTGAGTTGGCAACACTTCTTTATTTAACAACCCATTTAACAGCTGATGTGCATCCCGTGAAACGCCGAACTGGGGTTGTGTCCTTCCACTTTATGGAAGATTTTACGAAAGGATCTTGGCTTAAAAGCTTTCAAAATTCAACTTGTGCAGGAATTAAAACCAAACTGCCAATTCGGCTAATGCATTGTCGGCAAAATGTCTGACTCAAGTAACGCCATAACCAATTTAATTAGGTTTAATGCGATACGGATGGCGTCAGTTTTATAACCCCTTTCGATGCATTTTAGTTAAAATATTTTCATAATTTATCTCCAGAAATTTAGAACGTACCATTTGAATGTTCACAAAATAAGATTTTATTTTTTAAAGTTCTGACATTAATGTCAACTAGGGCAGATAAAATTAAAACTAAACCAGTCAATTAATTAATACACTTGAATTTTGTGTTAAATGTGTTTAATAAAAATAATGATTTTTTTAGGAAAAACATCACAAAGTTTGTCCTAAATCCTAAAAATGTTTACATGTGCAAGTGAGATGTTTATTCGGATAAACCCGCATAAATTTTCTTGGGAAAAACCTAGGAAGCTAACACCATAATGCTGCATATTCCAATATGTCATTATGGGTCTAAGCTAACCGAAAAATATTTCAATTTTGAAATTCACGAGATTTAGAACACCAAATTACTTTGAATTGATCATATATCATGTATTTCGATTGAATGAGTTTTCCAAATTGTTCTTTCCCTACTTTTTTAAAACTAAATTAATTTTCAGATAACTCAGAACCAATGACATCGAGGTATATGTATGTCATTATGGTGTTATTATTAAAAATTAGTTGAAACCCACGAGGATTCGTGGCATTATTGTGTTAGTTTGGAAATTATTTTTGTGGCTTTAGAGGCCAGATTTAAGACAAATTTCACATTACGTGTCAAATTATTATTTGTTCTACGGCTTATTTGAATGGCAAATCACTAACAGCTTTGCATCCTCTTAAATCTAAATTGCGTCCGATATTTTATCGCATGTGAAAACTGAGAAATATATTAAAGTGGCAACTAATTTAGCTAATTCATAAAGTCCAAAATCCGTAATATTCGAACAATCAGATACGCTTAATTGACGCAGAGCAATACAAAAGTTTGGCAAGTGTTTTCGACCAATATCTGTGATTTGAGTAATGCATCGCCTTAAGTAAACGAAAACCAATTGCGAACAATTTTTAACGATCACCGCCGAGCAGTTTTATATTTATAATTTCAACATGCCTAAATATCGTAAGTTGTTGACGTTGTCTTAATTGTCAACGTTGAAAAAAAATATTGCCAAGTAATCTACGTAATATTCCTATTACGACAATCGCGTAAATTACATGGCGTAATCTACCCCGCCCATCCCTGTGAAGCACAAACGATATTGATGTTGAATTTCCATTCAAAAATTTGTTCTCCGATGAAGCCCATTTTTAGTTGAATGGGTACCTAAATAAGCAGAATTGTCGCATTTGGAGTGAGGATAATCCAAGTCGAAATACCATTACATCCACAGAAAATTACTTTTTGGTGCGCTTTATGGGCTGGCGGTGTCATTGATCCATAAGTCTTCAAAAACCATGATGGCCAGAATTTTACTGTCAATGGTGATTTTTTCGTACCTTGATTAGGAGGCATTAATCTTGGTGACATGTGGTTCCAACAGGACGGAGCCTCATGCCATACAGCGCGCGCTACAATAGATTTACTCAAAGAAACTTTTGATGAAAGAATAATTTCGCGTAATGGTCCAATTATAATTGACCACCAAGATCGTGTGATTTAACCCCATTGGATTATTTTCTTTGGGGTTATGTAAAGTCACTGGTCTACGTCAATAAACCAGAAACAATTGAACACCTGAAATACGTTCGCAAATGCTGCGAAAAGTTTGTGAAAATTCGTGTTCCAGATTGAACGCGCCAGCCGTGGCGGCCGAATATGTCCGAAATCATATCTAAATATTAATGTCATAAAATTTTCTATCCAATAAAGTCCGTTTCATTGATGTTAAAAATATATTTCTTTGTTTTGTGATGATTTAAACTTTTGTAACTCTATAAAAAACACCCTTTATATGTACTATCTTGGTGATCACGAGAATTCAGTTCAAATGCACAGAGAAAGGGGTTAGACGCATCTTATTCTTAGATATTTAATAAATTTAAAAAACGTTCGTCGCCTATTTGAGTATTATAATTGAAAAAAATAATAAAGAACTGAGGATTTTGAATCTGAGGCTATACCTGTGAAATAAACCTGTTAAAATAGATACAATTCACACAACAACAAAAGGTGTTAACCAAACTCCTAAAGATCAAACGAAAATATTTACTGCCATTCAACAAACCTTCTTATGCATTGAAACACATTTCGTTATCAAATGGTATAGTGGCGAGCAGGATTAGGGAAATACCTATGTAAATCTCACGTTTAACGTGCATCCGATACTCGTATAAAAATCACTTACACGAAGAATTTATGTTCTGATTCATAGCAAGGCATTCTTAGCTAAACGTCAACTTACATTTAAAGGCACAACAAATCTTAAATAAAAACTCTGTTGTCGAATTAAAATATATTACCAAAAAAAGTTTATGAAATTTTATTAGGAAAACATCATAAAACGGATCCGTGTTTCTAACAGCACGTCAAACTAACATTTTTCTTTGGAACTCTAGCTAAATAGGTACCTTATTTGTGCTTTTTTTTATATAAGTTTGCACCGGTTTGATCAAATTTCAGGTAAATTGAAAAATAAATATTTTTTGAACTTACGAAAGCTTTTTATTTTTGTTACACATTTCTCGTAACTGTAAATTGCACGAACATGTTCTCCTAGAATACCACCACAGTATCCTTTGCTTGTCGTACAAGGCGACTAAACAGTGGGATCGTTTGCCTGACGAACCGCATCCGTAAAAAAATAAGCTGTTTACAAAGTCAACAAAACGAAAAATGGATACCGCTAAAACAACACCGGACCTCCGCTCAAGTACCCGGACATGAGATTTAGGATCAGCACGTGGAACGTGCAATCACTTGAAAAACCAGGAGCGTTAGAGGGCCTAATCACATGCATGCTGAAGTATCGGCTGGAACTGGTTGCTCTGCAAGATACTCGCTGGCCTTACAGTGGAGACCATGTGTCCCAGAGCTATACGTTGTTATACATTGGAGATAACCTCGGAAATATTGGAGCTGAATTTCTTCTTGGGCCGCAGGTAATTAAAGGTGTTTCGGATTTCCAAGCAGTCAATACCCGATTGTGTAAGCTTCGCTTGCGCATGAAATTAGCTAACATGTCGATAATTTCTGTACATGCGCCCACAGAAATCAGCCAGCCCCAAGATAAAGACTCATTTTACAATGACTTGGACGATCTGATGGGGTATATACCCGAACACGATGTTAGAATGGTAATTAGGGACTTTAATACTAGAGCTGGAATTAAATCATTTAGTCGCTGCCAAGCTACGATGAAAGTTTTCGTACAGGTCTGGAAACACAGCGAAACGCATGGAACGTTTCGACTGTGAAAGTCTGATAAATGAAGATCAAAATAAACAATATCAGGATCTTGTCAGCGACGACATTGAGGGAGCTAATTACCAGTCTGTCTGTGTGAACTCTGTCTGGGAGACACTGAAAACTTTGGTTGTCAGTGCTGCTCAACAGACTTTAGGTATAATGAAAGTCAGACCCAAGAATGATTGGTATATGATGATGAGTGTCGTCTTGCTGTTGAGCAATAAACTATAGCCCATAGTGAAGTGCAACAACGACTCATAATCGCGAGGAAAAAAAGGCTACTCTTACTAGGAGGGCAGCTAAGCGGATTTGTAGACGGGAAAAGCGGGAATGGTGGAAGGCCGAGGTTCTGAAAGTACAACAACTCAGCAATGGGCGCAGTTCATTTAATTTCTTCTGCGTCAACTGCCATTCGGGACCGGGATGGAAACCTCTATGCCAACATCAACGCAGTACTGGACGCATGGAATGGATACTTTACCGACTTGCTTGGTGTTCATCATTCGTCACAGACTGTAGTTGAGTCACCTCAAATACAGACTGCAGATATTTGCACTGATGATCCATCGGAGCACTTGATATTCGGAGGGGATACTTTGTAGAACTGTCTTGTCGACCTTATTCGATTAGTATAGCGAACCGAAGTTATGCCTGTCATCCATTCAAGTCACATTTATGACGTATTTTTCGGTGAGGTGAGAATCATAATAGAGGCATAAATTAAGAAATAAAAATTTGCGGTTTTGCAATTAGTGAAAGATACTAAATTTTGATAATTAATCGTTGTTCCATCGATGCAATCAGCTACCTGAGGGGAACCATCCATCTCAATAAACTTCAGTGGGATATCCTGGACATTTTCGGGCCAACACACGGTTTCAGCCATAATTTTATCGATAATTGTATCTGCTATCCGTTGAATGACCCTACACACAGTTCCTTTATTGATATCGTGCATATTGGCAATGCCATTATCTTGCGCGCCATTTCCTAACCAATGCAGCTTTATTACTAGCTGCGCTGTAGAGGACTAAATGCTTAGTTTCGGTCGCTTCCATATGGTGCAAATTTGCTCCTATTTTTAATAGCACATCCTCAATTTGTTCAACATCCTCGAACAATTTTAAAATATCGAAAAACAACTGTCTAACCTTTATGATAAATCGAACAGAATGAAATTCAGATTATATAGGTACTTGAAAACACATTGTTACATGTCTTGTCATTATCATTCATAGTCATTTGACTATACTTTTGGTGCAATAGAACTACGAAAAATTTATCAAAAATCTCAAACTTATCGCTTATCAAAATATTACTTATCAATTATCACATCGCTAATTGGTACAATTTAATTTTGATAAGTGAGTGCTTATCACTTATTATAATTCAATTGAGCACTTATCAAATTTCAAGTTGGTGCAACAGAAAATTATCAAAAATTATGATAAAGTGATAAGCTCTTTCTACGCTTATATACTATTTTATAACATTTTATATAGTTGTTTTGCATTGATCCTAAAGGTCACCGTAGTTTAGAAATAATTCAAAAAACCACTCTGGTAATTGTCTACGTTGTCGACGTTGTCTACGGGTTGTCGAACGTTGACGTAGAAAATAATAGATGACGCGTAAACGCTCATCCCTGAGTTTTAGTGCTATTTCTTTCGATGTTGAGCTACTTTTACACGATCCTATGATATTTTTGAACCAATACTTGTGAATTGCACATTAGTTGTTGGTCTAAATATTTTAACTGTTAACTCGGATATACTATCCTGAATTGTCGAGCCATTTTGTTTAATAATTAATTTTCGAGTCACATCATTAGTACATACTACCTAGGTAGTTTTAATATATGGTTATACCGAAAGATTAAACGTTTTATCGTACTTAGAAGACCAATGAATAATTTATGCCCAACAATACATCACCCAAAGCTATGTATCTATTTATTGTTTATAGATCATCAATCTCAGTGATTATCTCCTAAAACACAACAACAAAAATAATTGCAATATGTTTTATTTGTTTTACGTTATGCTTGATTTTTGTGGTGCTTTCTATCTATGTATAAGAAGTTATAAAAAATGAAAAACAAAAGCCAACGGAAAAATCGTTTTATACAATTTTTATCATTTTCCTAAAAAAAAAAAATTCTCTTATGTTTCATATATAGCCTCAAGCATCCAATAATGGCGAAAAATCGTTTTCATATAGAGATATTTGAGAACCGCAGGCTCTCAAGGTAATATTAATTTTTTCCCAATTAGAACAAAAGCAAACCAAAAAATAGAAAGCAGAAATGCAGAATACTTCCTGTGGCAAGCCGTTATGTATTGAGCAAAAAAGCCTACATATATGCTGTAAAAATCTTCATTTTCCGTAATAAATTTCTTATCTGTGTTCATAAATGTATGTTAATTTTGTTATTGTGGTTGCTGTTGTTGTTGTTGCGATTGTATTGTGTATTATGCATAATGAGTGATTTAACGCAGATCTGGGCAAACGCAAGTCGATCTAAAAACATTACACATATTGAAGGTGTGTCACCAAATTATCGTATTTACATCCAATTGTTTTTTAGTTGGAACCTCGCTTAACGAACTAAACTCTCTTTCTTCAAGAAGTAAATATGAATTATTTTGTGGGTAATCCGGATTGAACCATATTCCGTATACTGATCACTACTGATGTTCTACGCTGGAGTGTTTTCTCTTTTGCACCTTCAAATCGAGTGGTCCTAATGGCGTTTTCCCGGCTGAATTGCAGCATGATTTTCTACCCATCAGTACTCACCTGCTCAATCTGGAGCATTCGTGACCCTTGAAACGGCCATGGCCAGTAAGAATCGATACTGGTGTTCTTAAGTTATCCTTTTTAAATGAAAGAGCGTAATTAGTCAGCTTCGAGGTGGGCTCACTAATAAAGTATTTCACTTTAGGCCCATTAGTCTGAGCTATGCTTTCCTTAAAGCGAGGATCATAGACAGATTTATTAGGGATAATTATTTAACTACCTCCTCTCTCAGTAGAGAACTGATTCATATGAACACGTAACTAGAATCGAAAGTATGTACTTTCCTGAACAATGCGTGAGCTTTTGATAGCACTTCGTTTTCTACGGTCACAAATGCGCGTACCAATTTTAATATTGATCAAACAATTGTTAAATTCAACGATTCTATGCTCAAGTCTTGCATAGTTGAGACTAAACTGGATGGCTCATCAGTGTCCGTCAAGTGTCCAAAGACTAGAAGGGGTTGTACGTTAATCCCTCTAAGACTGATATGGTGGTTTTTACCAGATGTACAGACGTAGTGACAGCGCTAATATATCTGTTCCCACTCTCTTTAGAAGCGCGATCGCAAGGACAGAGCACGTCTAACACCTGTATGTATAATTCTAGATAGTAAACTCTCATGGAAATTTCACATTGACTATATAAGCTCCAAAATGTTATTTTTTGGCAAAGCAGAGGGGCATTTAGCAATTCCTCGTTCATCTATAAATCACTGGTTTTACCTTTACTGTCCTATTTATCAGTTGTATATGGTGGCCGGTTGTAAGACTGACGTTTTCTGTAGCAAAGCAGGATGGACTGCATATATGACAGGCTGTAGGACTATATCGTCTATTCCTCTTCTTGCTATGGAGTCTTTTCTATATGCTGCTATTAGGGCGTGGAATGCCTTCAAAACTGGTACGGGGCATAGACAGAGTCTCAATAAGTTTAAGTCACGCATATTTCGGAGGTTAAAATGATGAATGACAGGCCTGAATTGAACTTCACCAATTCATTCTCCGTCGTTTTCTGTTCGAGACAATTGTGGCTCTCTCAGGACTTCTAAAAGCAGTTGTGTGAGTCGTAGTTTAGATTCTATTATCCTAAGTATGAGCTCAGATTCTCAGGTAGTCTAGGTAAACACTGTACGGGTTTTCAAGCTGAATTAATTGCACTTACCCGTAGTGTGATTGAGGCGTTTACGTTTAGTGATTTAGGGAAGGATCATGTTAAGATTCTGCTCTTTGTGGCGTTGGGGTAAATCAGGTTATTGACTTTTTAGAGAAAGCAGGATCGCGTAGTAAATTTGTTAGTCCAAGTGGTAAGAACGCTATTAATGTAATTAATTTAGCCCAAATTTAAACCAATATATTTTGACAACAGAACTGATACTTGAATTAGGCAATTAAAGAATCTTCTCTTTCTTTTACCACTGTTGAACTCGGCAAAACAACTTTAGTTGAGCATTTCATCGATGTGGAGGATAATAGACCGGTTAAGCAATGCTATTACCATATATCCCCAACAATCCAAAAATTATTCTACGATAAGCTCGACCGTATGATATCTATGGGAGTAATAAGGAAAGCTCGAGTTCGTGGTCATCCCCGTTAGTATTAGTGCGCAGATAAAATGGATGATTCTGATTCTGAATGCCTTGACGAAGAAAGTTGTACCACATACCTTTCACGATAGAATATTTGTCTAATTGAACGATTTATTGGTTATATCATCCACCCTATCTGAACATTTTACTCTGTTAAAATTAGTATCGGAATGGTTGCAAGCAGCTGGTTTCACGATAAACGTTGAGGAAAGTCGGTTTGTCATAAGGGAAATAAAATGTTTTGGCTACGTGATTGGGGAAGGTGGTCTGAAACAAAACTGATCCAGATAAAATATAAACTATTTTAATATTCCCAACACCTACGTCCGTATAAAACAAACACGTCATCTATTAAAAATGTTGGGCTGGTATCAACGATTTATTCGTAAATATGCTAGCCTTACGGCACTAATTACTGTTCTTCTATACTATCTTTTTACTTCTGCTGGGGTCCTAACGAACCCTGATTACTCACAACCCTTCTATAATAGATGCGATGCTAGCACGTCTAGTATTAGAGGAGTACTTTTTCAACGTACGCTGGATGACCTGGAACAACCAATAGCGTTTGTTTCAAAGAAACTGAATCCCGCTCAAAAAAATTATATGATATCGGAGCTTGAATGCTTGGCGGCGATAATTAGTAATAAAGAGTTCCGCCCTTACATTGAAGGATTTATCTTCACGATTATAACCAACCACTCAAGTTTAAAATGGCTCATGTCTCAAACAGACTTAAGTGGTTGACTCGCCCGATGAGCTCCATTCCTTTACCGCCGCTTATTCACCGCAAGACAGTGCTTCTGAGAGGGTCAACAGATCCTTGTTAGCAGCGGTACGCAATTCAATTCACCAATCTACTCGGTACTCACCCTATTTTTGTTTATTTGGATGTCATATACGATTACGAATGGTGATTCTTACAAATTTTACGCTCCTTGAACTGTGTAAATGAAAATAATGCTAGTATACTACCATTAGATGACTGTTTACACATCTAAAGTGAGGGAAAATTTAGGAATCGGCTATAACAACTATTCCAATTGATATAACTTACGAAATAGGAAAGCATCGTATGTCCCAGGACAAATGGTTCACATTCGGCAACATCAATTAAGTGACGCTGCTAAGCAAATATCCACTAAATTATTGACGAATTCAAGAAAAAATTGATAACGTTATCTATACAAGAGTATATATAGAGTTGGATGGAAAACTCCTGAAAAACTATCACGCTCAAGATATAATATTGTAACTCGGTTTCGAACTATGGATTCAAACTCAGATTCGAGTGATCTTCGCATATCTCAAAGTCGGATCTGCTCAAATTTTTAAAGTTTAATTGCTGCCATTTCGACAGCTGGATTGATTCATTACACAACTCGATGTGCACCCGCAGTTGAATCAAGTGTAATTTAATGACTTATCAGTTCATTAATATTCTGATTCCTTATTTGCAGATATTAATTCAAAATATTCATATATTTCGTTATGTCTGTTAAAAATGCCAACGACTTAAAAATATGTTTTCATTAAAACCGATTCTGTGGAAAGACTCTGTCTTGTAAGCCACTGAGCCAAAAATCTCGAGGGCCCCACAAAAACAAATCACGGGTCGCCAGTTGGACAGCGCTGATATATATTATCAGTGCTGTCAGACTAATGCCCGTTCATCGAGCTCCTAATTCCAGAGATCGTCATACCAATAACATCTGCCCCTTCTGATCCAATAAAATACAGATTTTTAAAAAAACTCTGGCACAATGAAATGAGTAATGAATGAACCATTTCGGATTTGAGATATGATTGCATTTCAAATATAAATAAGAGATAGATTGCCCATATCTGAGCCCTAACGTGTACCTACATGCAAAATAAATAAAACGAAAAATTTTCCTAAAACATACAATAATCAGATAACAACAAAACAAAAAAAACTGAAGAAAATGTCTATATATAGTGCAGTGTAGTTAGAATGTATATACATTACATTTATATGTTATATATACGAGTACGAGTATATAGAAAAATTAGATATACCGAGTATGGTAAAACAAAACCAAAGTATATCGCGAAAAGCGAAGGAAAATAGAGAAAAACTAAAATCTAAGATACACTTATACCCGATAAATTCTAGTGGGGAATGGTGTAATTTTGTATGCATTTTCTAACTAAATTGCCGCAACAACAATAACAATAGTATGCATATACAACACAGCAGAGTGGGAAAAAGCAAACACACAAAACTAAAAAGTTGAGAGAATATCCAGACAAAAATTTTCACAGTGGAAATGTTGATTTTCATTTCGTTTTTTTTTTTTTTTTTTTTTTCTACTGTTATGTTTTTATGTTTTATGTTTTTATAAGTTATTTCTCGTTTTTGTGTGCAACGAACGTTTTTATATTGTGTCTGCATTGTGCAATAGTTCGTTCGTTGTTTTTTTTCCTCGATATATAGCCCAAGCCCAGATATTCATAAATTTTACTTCCATTGTTTTTAGTATTTTTGTGTAGTATAGTCTCTATACATATAGTACATACATACATGTATATGCTTTTTAGCATTATTATCATTTTATTACAACTATTATTTTTAATTTATTTAAAATAGTATGTATGTGTATGTCTATATAGCTAGGACATGTAATTTATTTAATATAGAATAGATTTCAGTTCTAAGCTGCATCGTATTATACGTGTACATATATATACACACACACTCTACACACATACACACACACACACACACACACTCACACATCATTAGAAGATAAACTAATTGATTTTACTTCTGGTTCATTTACCCAGAAAATAAAATTACAGTTTTAGCTGAACAACAACACAACACAACACTCAAAAATGTTGTTGTTATACTTACTTTGATACAGGCATGCCTCATATGGCGTTAACCCTTAACAACGTTGCTGCCTATATTATAAAAATTATATCCACAAATTTTAAATAGAACGTTCAATACAAATTTAAATTGAAAATCGGAATTAAAATATTTAGAATTTGGAATTTCGAAGTTATCAATAAAATTTGATTTGATTTGAGCTGATTGGAATGTTCGACAAAGCATTAAGCAGGATCTCCCGGAGATGGCCGGGCCTCACCGAACACCCGTTTACACATAACATATAAAGAGGATTTGGATAGGTTAAATTAGTAACACAATATAATTAGTAACACAGGACGATACAGTTCTAATCAACTTTTATAATTTTTTTCAGCATCACTGGGCTCTGAAATAAAATTTATTAGTTTGCTGGATCTGGCTTATGAGATACTCCTGAAAATTCAACTCAAATTAGTTACGATTTATTTTATTCTGCATTCCAACCTTTAATTAATTAATTTAAATTTAAGTTTAACTGGCAGAGAACCTGTAATTTAGTTCAATTTATTATTATTAATTCCATATATTTGAGCTGTGATAGACACTGTAATGAATGATAATTAGTTTATATTGTTAAATGGTTCAATATTTGTACAGAAAAAGTCAAGAAAAGCAAAGGAGTTAAACAGGGATGCCCCATATCTCCTCATTTATTTAATTTCATCCTGAATGAGGTTTTACTAACTGTGTTGAGTTGCAACTTTCATATGTAGATGACATTATACTCATCGCACTAGACATCAGAGCATTAGAACCCATTCTGGATGAATTTCTAGCCTTAAAATTTGTGGGCTTAGAATTAAACCCCCATAAATGCACCGCGTTGATCCGAGATCCCTCAGTGTCACTTTCAACCGCTATAGGATAAGATACGATATTTGGGTACCTATTTAACCTCCAAGTTAAGTCGGCCTCTCACCATTCGTACTCGGTGTTTACAGACAGCTTCTGTAACCTTTGCAAACCGACGCCGGCTAAAGAAATACGAGTTTGTTGTTTTTTTTTAAAGAAACTACTCGTTGTTTTATGCCCATTCAAACGGCTACACCCACCAATATAACTTTCACCACTTCTTTACAAAATACCACTTCAAACATTTAATCGGTTACGTTAAAATTAGCCGTTCGTCCGATACCAACGTCGAACGAGAACGTTACACCTAGGTCGGACATGAACTTAACACTGACAACCGTTTCGTTGTATAAACTGTATTGATGCAAAATAGGTGAACGGATATGATAGAATGATAGAGTCTTACACTATTTAAGTCTCCCTGGAGCTTCATGCAGTCGTATATACTACTGACTTTGGCGAAAATTTTCAGATCGTCGGCAAAAAGCAGGCAAACTGAAAGCAGTCAACGATACCATTGATAAACAATGAAAATAACAATGGGCCAATATGACTGCCTTGAGGTACGCCAGAAAATTGAGAAGAAATATAAAAAATCCTTACGGATTGCCACCTGACAATTCAACTTCTCCAGCTTGCTGATAAGGATATAGTGATCGATTTTATCAAAAGCCTTAGCAAAGTCTGTGTAAACAACGTCGAGTTAGTGTCTGGAGTTTAGACTGTTAAATAAATTACCGAAAAACGAAGTCGGTAACGAGATCGGTAGCTTTTGACCGGCCGCGATAAAAGCCATGCAGGGCGAGAGAAATAAAATGTTTGGTATGGAAGAGCAGAGCTTTGGGAACCACATTCAAAGAGCTAGTGTATGACGAAGAGAATGGCGATCATCAGATAATTACACACCTCGTTTCTTCTACCCGCCTTAAAAATTGGGTCAATACAGGAATTTTTCCAAGGATCAAGAATAAAAACCTCTGCGTAAGCTTTCATTAAATATAAAAGTAATTGGAAGAGCCAAACTCTCGGCACAATGCCTGACGGTGGAACTCCGTCGTGAACAGCACTCTGTAAATTTAAAATGATTGAGATCAACGGCCCCGAGAGCTTTGACACTTCACAGAGCGTGTCGCTAGTGGTTCGTACACTGAGGCAAAAAACTTACCAAACAATTTACATATTTCAGAGGATGATTAGCGGTGGGACTACAAAAAGTCGTGGACGGCTGAAAACCAACTCTCTCTTGCTTGGAAACTCTCTTGCTGTTTATAAAATTTCAAAATTCTTTAGAACTCTTTAGGACACCATGCCTCAATAATAATAATAACAGTGTTAAAGGCCATTACTGGCCCCTTACTGAATCAACACCATGCCTCAACAAATGTCAAATAATTGGGTCTTGATCTTGATAAAAGATTAACATGGAGAAAATACATTGAATCAAAGCGCAACCAAATAAATATAAAATTCTCAAAAATGTACTTGCTGATTGGAAGAAAATCAAAACTTTCGCTGGAATGCAAGGTTCTACTATTCAAAATTATACTAATTGCTAATGGACAGATGGACATAACAAACTTATTGGTCGCGACGACGTAACTTCTTCTGGAGGCTTGCCTGGATTTGGTATTAATATTACTGGTGAAGCCTTCCATTGTATTGGGAAATATCCAGTCCTAAGTATTGCGTTAAATAAGTACGTTAGAAATCGAATACCTTTACCTGGCAACTGTTACAAAACTTTTCCTGTGTTGAGATCATATCCTGGCACGTTTTTAGGGTTTAACTCTCTCTGTATCGCTGTTTTTACTATACGACGATAGTTGGTTGGAATACATTTTTGAACCGTCAGTGACCGTCGCTTTTGTTGTTGTGGTCGTTTAATCTTTTTAGTCGCTTTACGTAGTGAATAGTCTGTGTTTTCTGCTGGTGAAAATCGTGATACATATTCTTAAATTGATTGGTTTTTTTTCATTTAGAGGAGTTCTTTTAATTGTTTGACCGCTTTGTTTAGCTTGCGTTTATCTTACGATATCGTTGTCTTTGCTGAGAGAAAAGAAAATTAATTCTTTTCTCCTTACTCATTTTTTTGACAAGAATTGAACATTCTCCATTCTTTTCTTTCTCATTTTGTACTGGTGTGGACTTCCAAGCTGCCGACTAAATACATTCATTAAGATGTTCCAAGTAAGTATCTATATCACTCTCCGACTTTAAAATTGTTCCAGTCAGTTTTATTGTTGCTCAACATCGATTGTTTCTGTGTATTCACTATTTGCGTACTCAAAGTGATTATGACAGGCGAGTTGTCGGCCTTTCGTTGTAACTAACCCCCGGTTATAAAGCGGTGACCCAAACAATTATATAAAAATTATAAAATTGTTCCATTTTTATTGCATGTTTTGGTGGGCAGTAAGCCAATCTTCCATTACTATACATGTACATAATTGCTTGTATGCTCTTTTTCGTACTTTTCCACTTCATGGTGTTTAATTATGTTTTGGGTTATAGTTGTTGTGCCACCATGTGCTGTTCCCTCAGGACGGTTTGTGTCATAGATGGTGTATCTAGATATTTTTAGGAAACTTCTGCTGGTGTTATGCGTTTCGGAAATTAGCATTACATCAATTTCTTGTTCTATATATCAAAAAAAAATTTAACTTCTTATCCATGTTGGATGCCATACTGATAGTTTAAGGATTCTGGACATTGAATGAATGGGGAGACAATGGTCGTTAAAAGGTTAAAAATGGTATACAATTTCACCATTAACTTTTCAATCATATTTTCCAACCGTTGTGTGGAAGACTACTCAGGCTGCTCAGGTTATGTGGTTTTGAATTCTGCGTTGAATGGTTTTCTTTGGTATGATTTCCTTCCGAAGTTTGGCTTTTAATTGAATCTTTCAGTTTCTGAGCATATGTTTATCCACTAACTTATTGAACGATGGATTCGGATTTGTAGCGGGTTGCGACTTCTGCACAATTAAATTCAAAAACGTCATTTATTGAATTTTAATATGAAATTTTGTAAATGCTGGATTTTTCAATTCAGATTAACATAATTTGAATCGTTGAATGTTAAATTTTGAAGCAGATTAAATTCAGGTTTCATTTTTGTTGTCAGATTCTAAATTTTAATTTTCACATCGACTTTTGAACCATTGAGTGAATTGCCCACGTTAAACGTGGTATTCCTATATATATATATATATATTTAATTGATATCAGTAGTTGAGCCAAAAATATCGAAACAATAACCGAAATAATAAGAAAACACACATTAATGGGTGTATTGTATTGTGTACGTGTAATATATGTACATATATATGTATAATTGTATATAGGTAATTGTTCGGTAACAAAAACAAGCAAGAGGAAAAAACAAAGCCACAAATTATATGAAAAATCGGAAAAAATAACTGATTTGTGAGGTGGAAAACGAAAGAAGGAAGAAACGAATATATTATACAAATTACAAAGGTGAATGAAAATTGCGGTGAAATTTTTTTTTCCGTCTGGCTAATTTCACGGGGTACGAAATTTTGTTTAAAATTAAGTCTCACTGTATAGTATATAGAAGGATGGTTTGGCACTCAACATTTAATTTTTAATTATGTTGAATTTTAGACGATATAGGTGTATTAAAGTAGGGCCAAGGTGAGAACAGCATGCAGGATTATAAACACCAAAAAAAACGTCTTAAAATGTGAAGAACATTCACTCGATTGTAAAGGTCACCCATCGCAGGTTCAATTTAAGTAAAATTAATTACAATTTCCAATTCAAATAGAATCAAACAGGCTCTTGGAATTTTTACCAGTATACCAGTGGCAACAAAGCCTGTTTCACCAAAGTAAAAACTTTTATTAAGTTTTAACATGTTCAATGTTTTTTCATTCTGTGAATCTGTTTCGAATCCCTAAACTTTAGTAAATACCTACAGTTTGATGACATTATGAAGGTTTTTGGTAATTTAATTTGATATAATTTAACAAATCAAGTTGTTAAATGTGGACAAAAATGTAAAATCAGAGAATTTTATTCAAACGAACCGAACAACTCTTCTGCAATTGGTTATTTTAACAAAAATTGTACCAAAAATTGTTCTCGAACCATTTTCTTTCCATAGGCGCTCTAATCAGAAAAAATCCCAAGATACGTTGAGGAATTGTAATATACGAATGAGTGAAGCAGAAATGGATAATATCGATCCTTTCCAAAAGAGTTAGGTTCTACCGAGGTCTCCTACGAGAGCGTGTAGCACGTTCACCACGAAGATTAACAAAATAATACCTACAGAACTTGTGGAGTTACCGAGAAATGCTTTTCCAGAGGACAACAATTGTTCTAAAAAGAAGAAATGCTGTATCAGGAATTGCGTAAGGTCAATGCTGCATTGGATGAATCTAATAATTTAAATAAGCAATTAAATGATACAATTGCTTGGATGCAGGAACATATAAGGATTCTTGAAAACGAGGTTAAAGCCCTTAAAGCAAAGGAAAACGTTGATTCTCCTCCTACCCAAAAAGTAATGGAACTAGAATACCATACGGATGAAGAAGAATTAGCTCACGAAACTGAGTGGATTAGAGTCAAAAGCCAGAGAAAAAAAGGAGAAGGTGTGATACACCTACTCCTCCTCAACTAAAAGAGACAATTCCTAAAATAATCCAAAACAATCCAAAAAAATTACCTCCACCACCCCCAATAGTTATAGATGGAGTTAAAAACTATGATCTACTGTATGAGAAAATTAAAACAATAACTAAAACAGATAAGTTTAATACAAAATTGATGAGTGGAAACAACATCAAAATAAACTTAGCAGATGGTGAAACCTACAAAGAAATGACAAAAATATTAAGCGAAGAGGGACATTCCTGGCATACGTTTGAAAACAAACAAATCAGACCAATTAGGGTAATGGTGAAAAATCTGCACTCTACATGTAAACCAGAAAAAATAATTGAGGACCTGAAAGGAAAAGGTTTTAATGCAACTGAAGCATCAATTAAGCTAAAACGAAGAAGTAAGGAGCCTCTGAACATGTATATGCTGACATTCAGCGCAGATGATGATATTGAAAAAATACATCAAATCAAGTACATCTTGGGATGCAAAGTCAATATTGAGCCCCTAAGAAGATCCAGGCTTATACCACAATGTAAAAAATGTCAAGCATATGGACATACTCAAAAATACTGTAACAAAGAACCCAGGTGTGTCAAATGTACAGGTAAACAAAATACTAGAGATTGTGTCAAACCCACAGATGTACAGCCTAGATGCGTACATTGTGGAGAAAACCATCCAGCTAACTACAGAGGATGCAGTGTTGCTATTGAATTGCAAAACATCAAAAATAAAAACATACATGCTAAAAATACAAATGTAATAAAGAAGCAAACTGTTGGCATAAACAGGCCTGAATCATTTAAAGGAGACATAAGGCGTAAAGTGTCGATAGCCTCTCAAGCAGAAGTGGGCAAAAAAACTTACGCTCAAGTAATGATGAGTAACGAAAACAAACAAAAAACTCCTCAAACAGACGACATAAATCAAACGCTTAAGCTGATATTAAGCAAACTTAATACTTTTGATCAGCGGTTACAGAAACTAGAATACAGTACCAAGGGAGCCATCCCTAAACAAAACCATGTCTAACGACTTAAGAATTTTATGCTGGAATGCCAATGGACTCCAGCAACACCAACAGGAATTGCAAATGGTTCTGGACGCAGAGAAAATCGATGTCTGTCTCATTCCTGAAACTCACTTCACTAGGCAATCAATTATCAAATTTAGAAATTATAAAACATATCACACTATTCACCCGGGAAATACTGCCAAGGGAAGTAGTGCTGTTATAATTAGAAATAGTATTAATCACTTCGAGGAATTAAAATATGAAACAGAACAAATACAAGCAACAGCTGTTAATATCAAGACCAAAAATAACTCTATTAGTGTTATTGGAATTTACTGCCCACCGAAATACTCTCTAAAAGAAAAAGATTATCTTGAATTTTTCAGTAAACTAGGGAAAAGATTTGTAATTGGAGGAGATTTTAATGCAAAAAATATTCACTGGGGTTCTAGACTAACAACAACCAAAGGGAAAGAACTCCTCAATGCTATCAGAAAATACGGTTGTGAAGCCTTATCAAATGGTAAACCGACCTACTGGCCAACTGATCCAAATAAAATACCAGATCTGATTGATTTCTTTATAGTGAAAAATATATCTGTAAATTATATACATATAGATGAAAGTCTTGACTTAAGCTCTGATCACTCCCCAATACTTTTGACATTAAGTGAAAGGATCTATAGGATTTGTCTCCTATTTATTTCCAGTACGGACTTATTAAAATTAAACACGTACACACAGCAATATTTTATTGTATTAAAATAAATTTTATTATAATTTTGTGCACAAATAATTTATTAAATTTTTAATTTATTTAATAATTTATTTATCTAATTCTTTATTTATTTAATTATTTATTGGTTTAATTAATTTATTGGTTTAATTATTTATTGGTTTTAATTATTTATTTTCACCACCGTTTTTTTTACACAAGTACTTTTTTGTAAATCTCAAAATCGCAATGGACGACAATGTCTTGTTTGTGTTGTTTTGGTTGTGACGTCGCCTTCGTGTTCGTTTTTGTTGAGGGAACACATGCGCCGGCGACGGTCGACATTGCACTTATGCAATTCGAGCTGCTACAGATCATTCAAAAAAAAAGCTATCCTAGTTTAGTAAATAAACACACAAATTGGGAATACTTTAAACTGTCTTTAGAAAGAAAAATTAACTTAATGGTTCCGCTAAGGAGTGAGGAGCAATTAGAAAAAGAAGTTCACAAGTTCATATGTGACATACAGCAGTCAGCTTGGGAAAACTCTCCTGAAGTTAAAAAGAAAATTAAGGGAAACAACTACCCTAGAGAAATTAGAGAGCTTTTGGCAGAAAAAAGAAGGGCAAGGAGAATATGGCAACAAACTAGAGCCCCTCAAGATAAAACTAAGCTAAACAATCTGACTCAGCTACTTAAAAGGGAAATCAAAGATTTGAAAGACGAATCTATCAGTAACTACCTCAGAAAATTATCTAATGATACTAGTACTGATTATTCTCTCTGGAGAGGAACCAGAAGAATTAAAAGGCCAATAATGCAGATTCCTCCAATCAGAACAGAAGATAACAAATGGGCCAGAAATAACGAAGATAAAGTACGAAATTTTGCTGAATACCTGGAAAAAATATTTGAACCACATGATGACCAATCATTGGAAGCCGAAATAATAACTGGAGAGGTTGTACAGGAAAGTGAAGAAATCCTACGAGCAACACCAAAAGAAGTCATGTATGAGATAAAAACAAACATGAATCCGAGAAAAGCGCCGGGTTATGACCTTATCACAGCAGAAATTTTAAAAGAACTACCAAGGAAAGCATTATTAAAGCTCACCAATATTATAAATGCCACCTTTCGATTGAGATATGTACCCATCCTTTGGAAAATTGCAGAAGTAATTATGATTCCTAAACCTCGGAAACCACCACACAAAACTGGATCATACAGGCCAATATCACTATTACCAGTTATGTCTAAACTCTTTGAGAAGTTATTAGTAAAAAGACTAAATCCGATAATTGAGAGGAAAAACCTGATTCCAAATCATCAGTTTGGTTTTCGCAACCAACACTCAACATTAGATCAAGTACACAGAATAACTAATATTATTGAAAGAGCATTAGAGGAGAAAAAAGTCTGCTCAACGATATTCTTAAACGTTGCACAGGCCTTTGATAAAGTTTGGCACGCAGGACTTAACTATAAGTTAAGAACTGTACTACCAATGCAATTCACTACAATATTAGAATCATACTTGAAAGATAGATTCTTTAGAGTAAAATTAGACGATTCCTATTCTGAATTGAAAGAAATCAAGGCAGGAGTACCGCAGGGCAGTGTATCAGGTCCTGTCCTATACCTATTGTACACTAATGATCTCCCTGTATTAGAAAACAACACTGTGGCGACATTTGCTGATGACACGGCAATCTTAGCTATTGGAGATAGCAACGAAGAATCAACTCATAGTTTACAGTTAGCTATTACTCAAATAAATAACTGAACCAAAAGATGGCGAATTAAACTTAACGAAACTAAATCAGTTCACATCAATTTTACAAACAAACGACTCGAACATATTCCGGTTACAATTAATCAAGAAATAATACCGTATGCCAACACGGCTAAGTATCTTGGCATGACACTAGATGCAAAACTACGATGGAAAAAGTGGGCTTAAATATAGAAAGATGTATTGGCTGATAGGAGCCCGCTCTGTTTCAAAGGAAATCCAAAAAAATGCAGTGAGGCATAGGCAAAGGCTCGAACAACATGTTAACACTGAGGCAACTAAGCTGTTAAACAACACAGATATTGTACGCAGGCTCAAACGAACTAAACCTTTTGAGCTGGTGTAATTGTTAGTGTAAACATCGTAATGCTGATGTAAAATCCACAATAACGATGTGGTTTAATTCAATTTATCAGACACTATGGAACACCAGTGGGAAGAACCCATAGATTAATACAACATAGTAAATTAAGTTAGAATAAAATTGCTCATTAGTCCAGGTGACTAGATTGTAATAATTGTTTATTTAAAATATTTAAATAAAATTGAAAAAAAAAAAAAAAAAAAAAAAAAAATTGTTCTGTTCGCTTTTTATCTTTATCGAACTAATCTGGCAGCTTACTATGTATTTCAAAACGATGGTTATTTACGTAATTCGAATTTACATTTTTAATTTTCACAAATTGATTCCGAAAGTTACGGATCAAAATTGACAAAATTCAGAAATTTGTATCAATTCATAATGAATTCTTGGAATATCCCACTACACAAAATTTAATACAGACATTACGCTTTGGCCCTTCCTTAACCTTTGTTTACAATTAATTATGCAGTTCGTTAAAAATGTTAAAAGATAATACTTGATTAAAATAAAGTTGGGTATAGAAGTGTTTTTAGCTGCAATAATCTTATAATAAGTACCAACAATAGATCAAATGCTTAGAAGCAGGATCGGATCAGCTTATCTGGGTAGGGCGTCTGCCGCCAGATACATTAGTAGAAGGATACCACAAGGTGGGGTTTTATTCCCTCTTCTTTGGGATTTGGTAACTAAACCTGGAAGAGTAATGCTTCAGGGTGGTTGCCTACGCAGATGATGTTGCTATTGTGGTCATCAGTAAATATCATTGCTCACTGAGTTAGCGAATGCAGTGCGTAATCGGCTAACTCTCTGAGTGGGCCAGCAATTGTGGACTGAACGCAAATCCACAGAAAACGGAGCTGGTAATACGGATAGTGCGAAATACCTCGGGCTACTTTTCGACAGCAAGCTAAGCTGGAAACCAAACTTCTTAGAAAGAGCAAAGAAAGCTACTGTGGCGCTCTACTCCTGCAAAAATACCACTGGAAAGAGATGGGGTATATGGAGCCCCACATAGTACTCTGGCTTTACGCCTCAGTGGTCAAATCTATACTACTGTATGGCCTTGTCGTTTGGTGGAAAAGCGATAAAAATTATGGCTAACCTGAAACTATTAATGAAAGTTCAAAGAATCACCTGCTTGCGTATAAATGGGGCTCTCAGAAGCACATCTACCCAACCTCTGGAGATTCTCTTTCATCTCACATCGTTAGATCTTGCTGCCAAGCAGCTTGCATCTTGCATATTCATTCGGCTCAAATCCATATCTATTTGGACCTGTAACAACATAGGGACTCATCTATCCTATGCAACAGGGGTATTCCTGAAACTATTGACTACGCTATGCCTTCGCCATCTGGTGAGGTGAGATTCTAAAATGAGTTTCCCACCAGAGAGGACTGGGTGAATGAAACGGTTATGAACAATGAGGCGCTTCTTGACGAATGTCTCAAAAATGGATAGAATGGTTAGCTGTGATACTAGGGGTCAATCACTCTTCAAACTGAACTTAACCTAACCACTGCAACAGATTAGCCCTATGATTATCGGACCTGGGGGTCGATTATGTAAGCATTACGAGTTACGAGTTACGAGTTTTTTTTCGAAATTACGACCAAATGCGATTATGTAAGACATTTCGAGTTCTCGTAATTGCGACATGTTGTTGTTGTTTTACTCGTACAAGTTTTTGAGTACGACAAGCAACTCGTAATGGTTGAAATGATTGTTTTAAAGGAAAATTTGTCAAAATAACTGTTGAAATAATGTTTTTAGACATTTAGTAGTAATTCAATAGTCGAACATATGATTTTTTATTAATAAATTACTATTAAATTTGAATTTAATAGTGTGATTTATTGCTATGTTCATTCCATTTTGAAAAGTGCAACAACCATAGTAGTGTGGTGATTTTGCGAAGAACGATTTAATTGTCAAAAATCGTTTAAGTGTTGTTGAAGAAGTGATTACAATTTTTTTAATAAAAATAATAAAAATTTCCAATCTATTACATAAAATGAAAATATATGTGTTTATACTAATCATAATTTAATAGTTTATTTTGTATTTTAAATATAAATAAATAATTAATATAATTTTTATTTTGTGTTCAAAAACTATTATTTAGGGCCAACCGAACAAATGATGGCAGACCATCCCGATTTTGCCAAGGGTGAATGAATTCAACAACAGGATCCATTACAATGTTTTCCTTTAAATAGAATTATGATATGTCAAATTAGCTTGGTTATAATATTAAAACACCAAAAGATTACTTACTTTCAAATAAAGTTTTAAAGACACAAAATAATTTTATTTTTATTTATTTTATTTTAATTTAATTTTTTTTTGTTTAAAACAAATAATTTTGATTAAAACACAAACAATTTTCAAGCGCGCCAATTTTATTTTGACATAACCACAAAATATTTGTAAACAAAATAAAAACCAAAACAAAATATGTGTCCGAAAATGAGCATATCGGGCAACTCCTTTTTTTCGAAAAAATTATATCTCGTACTTGCTTACATAATCGCGCTATGTCGCAATTACGACTTCATGGATTACGAGTTGTCGTAACTCGTAACTCGTAATACGAGAGATACATAATCGACCCCCTGACTAATCAGTGGTTTCGGCTATGTGCCAATTAGTAAAAATTTTGATTTTGTTTGTTTATCACAAAAACAAAGTGAAGAAATAAATCGAAATGTTTAATTTTCCGGTCTAAATTTTAGTTTTTAACAATTTTATTAACGCATTGGCACACAGCCTTATTTGAAAAATAAACTTTTCCCATTTTGAAAATTTGATGATTAGTTTTAATTTTACCAAACAATTAAATATAAATTGTACCTTTATCATATCATGCCCCTGCCAGATGTACATTAGTACAGCTTTTGCTGAATATATGCTGAATATCGCGAAATGTCAACATCGTGAACGTCTAACAAATAAATTAACTAAATGCGCTCTATATAGAAATATATAGTCGAACAAAATTGCCAATTGGATATTCAGCTCTGCGCCTCAGAAGAAACTGATGCGGCGACCAATGATTTAACGCATTTATTGGAATTAGCAGTAAAAGAGGCCTGATAGTAGCATAGTTTTGTAAAAGTTAGTAAACCTTCACCTAATATACTGCAGCTAACGCTTATTAACAAATTCTCGGCTATTAACCATACGGATGAAAATTTATCAACCAGAGTTATTCACAAACTATAATCGACCATATACTGAAAAATTCTGATGAATTATTTTTGGTTCCCTATGGAGATACATATTTCAGTGATCATAGGTTTTTAAACAAAAAATTATCAGCAGAGAATTTCCCGAAATAATCTTTACTTAACATTTACTGAGTTAAAAACGATTTTATTTATTGAAGATTATTTATTAAAAACCCAATTATAAAATGAACATGATGAAAAAGTAACTGTAGAATAGAATTAGATTGCATATTTTCAATAATTTTGTTATGATGCTCAGAATAGATGTCTCCTTTTTCCATGAGAGGTTTGGCCTGAGAAATATTCGGTTTGATTTGATATTTTTTCCACGATTTGAAATTATTTTTAGGAATAATCGGGCATGATGTGCTATCGTGGTTTTTCACTAGCCATATACTGCAAGTGCAGTTCTTCGAGCAACCTTGACAGGTTTTGCTGAATATAGGGTTACACTCAGGGATGGGCGAGATAGATTACATCATATAATCTACGCGGTTGTATATAACGTAGATTATTTGGCATAAAATAATGTCAACAACCTACGTTGTTTTAGCGATTTGAAATCGAATGCGCCAGTTCGCGGGAGTATTTTGTAAAAGCGGTTCATCTAGAGGTGATTTTTTCATTTGTTTATTTTTGACAAGTGACGCATGAATAGTGTCAAACTGTCATCGTGTTTTTATTTATTCAGTATTGTTCGCAAAAAAAAAAAAAAAATACTCCCAATTTCTGGCATAACTGGTGGTGTGACTTATGCACTTCAGTACTCTTTTCACTATACTGTTAAATTTTATGGCACGGTCATTGTTCAATTTCCCCGAATTTTTATTAACGAAGGTTATAACCTTTTAGGAAAGATTTCTATCAGATGTGCCATGTAAAGATTTCTAGCGTTGCTCAGCACCAATTTTTAATACGCTGATGGTCGAGTAAGCAGAGTCAATGCTCTTGAAATCGTGGACTCGAGTTCAAGACTCGTCAGCCCCAATACTTTTTTAATTTAATTTCTGCTGTAAAATTGGTTCAACACAGCTTCTGCTGAAATCTACATTCAATTTCTGCAAATATAAGACCCATATCTTGTGTTTGACCGTAATGAAAATGTAAGAGCCATCTCTTGTGTATGACCGGAATGAATTCTCCATTCCTGTTGCTAACATTTTCAATTTTCTCTATTGAATTGACAAACATAAAAGATTTGTAAGCGGTGTCATAGGATTTGGAATCGTGGATGTTGTGCAGTGTTCAAACCTCGATTAAGGGTAAACAATTTAGCGGGCATCCACACATTTCTCATTAAATTTTAAAAAATCGATTTTGATTTAAAAACAACCAATTTGCAATTAAATTTAAAATATATATTGCGGCTTGAAATAGTCATTATTACAATCACATAGCTTCTTTTACCACCAAGCCACCGTCATACATATAAATACTGATATTCCTATCGTTAATAGCTGCAATTTGAATAAAAAAAAAAAAATTGAATATTTTAACAACGGCAATGGAATCGCTTGTTTGACCATCGCCGTACTATTTCATTACCGCTCTATACCCATACCCATCTTTTATATACTTGCCACTTTTACATGGAGAATATTGAAATGTTGAACAGAAGCTGAGTTGGATTTGAGTAATTTTATTTCTCCATCACCAATTTGGCAGGAGAAGTTAAATCAAAAAATGTTTGGCTCGATCGAGAATCGAACTTAAATCCATAAATCCTAAGTCACAGACTTTGCTTACTGCACCACCGCCGCATATATATTTAATCCTATACAAATCTTTTATATCTGACATTTCAATAGAAAATATTGAAAATTTTAGCAAAGGCAATGGACCTTGCGTTTATTTCACCATCGCTATATACCCATCTTGTATACATGCCGCTACTTGAAAAATATGAAAATGTTTAACAGAAGCTGTGTGTTGAACCACGAATCAAAAGTTAATCAATCACTGTGATGTTATGAAAATTTGTTATACTTTCCAATTAAATTGAGAAATTGGGAAATTTTTTTAAAGAAGCTGAGTTGAACCAAAAATGTCCCAACATTAATATAGGTTGCAACTTAACAAGCTATTCCTCTTGATGTTCTTAAAAATTATAAAACTTCCGTTCCAGTCAATGATGCTTGATGCGAGTTTCAAGGCGGGCCACAATATTGACCACTGACAATACAAGTATTAAGTTTAAGCCAGTACATGAATAATGTCCAAATAAAACATGTCCCTATACATGTCCCAACTGCTATATAGCTGAGTTTAAGCCTCGATTAGGGCTAAAAAAAATTTAATTTAATTTCTTACAAATTAATTCAATTCAGATTCTGTTAAATTTTCATTTTTCTCTATTCAAATGGTGAGTATAAAAGATGGATTTATCAGTAATGAAATTGTACGGCAGTGGTCAAGTAAGCAAAGTCATGGGCGTTTGATTAGTAGAAGTGAGTTCAAGCGGCATTCGGGCTAACGTTTAATTTAATTTAATTTCATCTTACAAATTAGTTCAACATGTAGCAGCAATGAAAATGTATGGCGATGGTCAAATAAGCAGAGTCCAGAAATACTTTTGGTTATAAAAAATTGATCAGGTCAGGAATTTTTCCTGGGTCAGTTCGCCAATTTGTTGGTTTACCAGTAGAAATGGATGCACGCGTCCATTTTCTTTAATGGCAATCAGTAATTCTTTTCGTTTAGTTGTAGTTAATCTAAAACCTCAGTGAGTATTCTACGCATTGAAGTCACCACCTATTTTGAACCTTTTTCCCGCAGACGCTTGAAGAACTCTGAGTATTGTTTGTTTTTAAAGTTTGTGGTGTGTTGGTTATCTGAACGATTTGGCTTTTTAACAACTCGGTAGCACTCATAGCCTTCCTGAACTCAAATTCGTTTTACCATGGAGTGGGGTGTGTTATATTTTATGGCACGGCCATAGTTAAACCTCCCCTGATTATTTTTAATGAAAGTTATAACCTTTTTGTCTCATTTTTTTTGAAACTTTTTTCCGTTTTTTCTGTGAGCTGTTCTATATCGTCCACCGGTATAAAGAGTGCCCCACTCTATATAACGCTATACATCGTTGTTTTGGGTCAATTTAATAATTTTGTAATGGATAAATATGACGCTGAAGTATAAGATTCATGGTATTTGAGCACGATTAGTTTTAAATTCCGCTCTTTTTGAAAAGAGATTTAAATGCATTGACGGACATTCTATAAAACTATCACCAATAACGCGTTGTTCCTAAAGAAATTTAGTCACCCTTTAGTTTAGAACTAATTGGCAAAACCGCACTCTAGGAATTATCTACATTATCGACGTTGTTGACGTTATCTACGGGTTGTCGACACGTGAATGTAGAAAATAATAGACGACGAGTTAACGCCCATCCCTGCCAGTTATAAGAAAACCGTGCTTTTAACACGAATCTTTAAAACCTATCGAGTTTTTCTAGTTTCAATTCCATACCATATAGTTTAAAGTGTATACATCCATCATCACCATATCCATATCTTCCTTTAAACACCATAATACAGTATCAATTTTTATCACACAACAAATATATGACACGATACAACTGTTGGTACATACAGACGTACGTACATAATCTTATTCAATTTATAAGACATTCACATCACACGACGATGTGAATGATATAAATTTGATCAACTACATAGATCGACGTAAATTCATTAAATTATAGGAAAAAAAATTTATTCTTAAAACGAATAGTACGTAGAGAAGAAAAAAAAAACTTTAAGATTGAAAAAAAAATTCTATTTTTATCGGAAAAGAATTTTCATTTCACCCGTAAATAAATTTAAATGTCAATCAGAATTTTTCTTTATTTTTTATATGTATATGTATGTATATGGATGGATAAGTTTCTAGCTCGGCTAGATGTATGTATGTACATGTACAATCGTTTTAAAATAGATTCTTGTTGTTGTTGTAAAGTCTGTGGGATGTTAGTTTTTCCTCAATTTTTTTGTGTTGGTTTCGAATTTTTTATGCTGCATTTTCCAATTCCAAAAAATAAAAAATAAAAAATTTAAATCAAATACACATACACATATATGTACCTACATACATACATAGTACATACCTTAAAATCAGATTATAAATGTATGTTTGAAATTTTGATGGAATTTTTTTTTTTCGTGTATCATGTTCCACAATGTTTAGTTGTTTATAGCTGTTTAGCTGTTTAGTTACATACATGTACATACATATATACATATGTATATGTACATAGATGGTCTCGAATGAATGGTTTGTGTATACGTTTACAAAACAAACAACACAATTTTGTCGTGTGTAATTCTATATAGATACGTACACACACTTCTAGTTCTCTTTGTAAAAACAACACCCAACCAAAAAAAAAAAAACACTGAAAAAGGTTTTTAATTTTAAAAACAACAATTTTAATTAGACTCAATGTAATGGAAAATTTCATTACATCCAGCATAAATATTTCTAATCAATTAATTTTAAAGAGAAAAACATTATTAGATAACAACAATAACAAAAAACTAAATAAAAAATTTAATTGTGCAAACCATTAATCCAACCGACAAACATATAATCGTATATACGACTCTATATGCTCTGCTCATATGGACGTACCAAAATTATTAAATTTCCTCTTTAATTCGTCTAACCGCAAAATGGCTTTAACTTAAGACGGTATTTAAGTGATAAGGTTCTTAAATTAGTAATACATAGAACATAAAATCTAGAAAACTGAAAAATGTAAAAAGATTAATGTCAAGTATGGGATTAAACTTTTTTGTTCATTTTCATATATAAACAAGTCGTATGTGGCTTGCAAAAATATCAATTTTTTTTTTTTTTTTTTCTAATGGTTTTCATTTTCTCAACTTGTCTCTGCTCATACAAAGTATATGTTGCGCTTGTCTCTAGCTTCTTGTACATACTTATATGGTACAGATTTCCCTTCAAAAAAATCTCTACAATAATGGTTCAGCTTTTTCATGTACATTTTGTTTTGTGCTGAAAGATCAACATTTTAAATCGCAAACAATACAATCTAAATAAACGGTTGAGGTACACAGTCTTACAAAGTCTATACTGTAAAAATTAGGCTTTAGATTGAAAGTGCACTGCACGGTTGGGCAGAAATTCTGAAACTCCGCATAAAATATATCGAATTCCATATTTTAAATTAAAATTGAAGTAATTTTGAAATCCGATAAACTGTATACCTACATCAAAATTCGTAGCTTGTGTCTAAATTATTCAAAATTCCCCAAAAATATAGTGCCTTGAAGCTGCACTAGCCAAATTAGCCCGCCAAAAAACATCAAATTTTTCGGTAAAACCAGGGTTCAACTTTATAATTATAACCTGCCAACCGGTATTGATTATTTTGCTGTTGAACAATATCGGTTTCAAACGGGCAGCTTTAATTTTTGAACTCACCATCATTGACAGCAACAATAATCAGAATTTTTGAAGTAATTTTCTTCATGAAAAACTCATCATTGCGATATTAACACAAAAACTAACTCTGCCGGCGTACTATTTGGAAATTCAGTATAAAATTTTAAAAAAATCAATCTATGGGTTGTTATTTTTTTCTATTAAAACGGTTGGAATCTACAGAGGTTTCGCACTTAATGCCACAATGGGTCCATGGTGCAAACCTTGAGGATCTATCCTAATTCGAATAAGCGCACTGCAGCCTTCGCAAACCGTAAAATTTTGAACCAAGAGATGGATAATAACTGATCTACGTTCAAAGATCCGTACGAGAACATTTGGGATCTAGTGTAGACAGTCGTCCACTTCCTCCAGACAATCGTCACAAAGATCATCCTAAGCTAGTCCCATGCGTTGGAGATGAACCTTGAAACGTCCATGGCCCGTAATAAGTGCAACCAGAATTCTGAATTGGCTCTTTTTTAAAGATAACACATATTTAGTAACCCTCACGTTGGGTTCGATGATGAACCGTTTTGCCTTTCGACAGCTAGGCGTAGATCGCCACTTCTGCGGCAGATCAAGTAAAGCGAACTTCTTTATAGCATTCTTACCACCGTTGAAGAATAGAGGAATTGCTGGATCGGAACCACAAAATTTACTGTGCGATCCAGCTTTCGCTAAAAAGTCAGCAACCTCATTTCTCACAACGCCACAATGAGCAGTCACTCACATGACCCTTACTCTCGAATTAGAGCAAATGAGATTAATGAAGTGTTTGAACTCTTTGAGGAGTTTAGATGTGGTAAACGGGTTTTTAAGGGTATTGAGCACGGCTTTACTCTCCGTGCAGATAATAATATCCTTGCCTAAATCATTGAAGATTTTTCCCCAGTTCTCACGAGGAGAAAACGACGGAGAATGAATTGGTAAAGTTAAATTCGGGCAATAGCCTGTCATTCACCATTTCAACCTCCGGAATAAGTGACTTAAACTTATTAAAAATCTGTCTATGCCCCGTAGAAGCCCCGAAGGCATTCCATGCCACAATGCACCAAAGTCGAAATGCAGCAGAGCACGGTATTCCAGGAATGTAAGTCTGCAATTCGGGCAAGCATAGAATAGACTCCATAGCAAGAAGAAGAGTTGCAACATAGCCCCTGTTATAGCCCTTCAGGCTGTTATCTGCAGTCCATCCAGCCTTGCTACAGAAGACGTCAGTTTCACAACTGGCCACCATACAACTGCTGCATACGACATTAAAGGTAAAACCAGTGATTTTTAGATGAATAACATCATTTTGGGGGTCGAACCAAAGGAATTACCAAAGGCCCTTCTGCATTGTCAAAAGATAGCAATGGCCTTTTGTAGCTTATAATCAAAATGAAATTTCCAGGAGAGTTTACTATCTAGAATAACGCCTAGGTGTTTCACGTGCTCTGTCCTTGTAATTGCTCTACCAAATAAAGTAGGAACAGATATATTAGCAGTTTAGCACTGTCTCTACATATGAAAAACATAAGCAGATCAGTTTTCGAGGGATTGACATGCCACCCCTTTCCAACACACCAAACTTCCACTATATTAAGATCGTTCTGCATCAGATCAGATAAGACGTTCAGGTATTTCCCAGAAAATGTCTAAACGAGATCATCCGCGTAGCTTTGCACAATCAACCCAGATCGCAACAATTTAACAAGTAATTCATCGATAACCATGAACTTGAGCATTGAGTCGATGAATCTAACAATGGTTTGATTAATATTAAAATTGGTACACGCACTCGTGATCGAAGAAAAGGAAGTGCTATCAAAAGCTCCCGCAATGTCCAGGAAGGTACCTACAAGAAACTCATTGTAATTAAGTGATCTTTCGATTCTAGTTACGAGTTCATGAAGAGCAGTTTCACAGGACTTGCCAGCTCAGTAAGCATGTTGCATGTTACTGAGTGGGGAGGTATAGCTAAATAGGTATCCCTAATAAATCTGTCGATGAAGCTTGAATGCCAAATGAATTGAAAGGAAATAAGGAATTGCTTATGCCTGCAGTTATAGCATCTACATGCACCTTCTGTATACAAACTAAATTGTTGCTGTTTATTTTAACTAAACAAAAAGAAAACTACTCCCTCATTAGATGGATAATCTGTAACAATTCTTCTTTGTAATTTTATTTCACCATTTTACCCATCGTTGTTATGTTTGTGGTGTGCAATTGCAATTGCAACAAAAAACCCATCAAATTAACGAATAACGATACCGTAACGATTGCAAACAAACAAACAAACAAAAAATTTTCATTATTTTCCGTATAATTTTGTCTTCAGCAATTTTTGCAGAAAAATGTTAACACATATACAGACGATGACGGTATAATACAGCATTTTAATTGAGTGTAAATTGCATCTTTAGTTTATTGCAATTGCAATTGCATCGTACATTGTAATTTCAGCATTTATATTTTGTTTATTAATTTAATTTAATTTAATTTTTTTTTTTTGTCAAAATCCAAGTGCTAAATTCTATTTTTGTTGTGCATTTCACAGTATGTACATACAGTAGAAAAAATAAAATCAATCTTCGTCTAGTTCTGCAGTATTTATAGAAATAGAATTACGTTTTTTTTGTGGTTTGGTTTGGTTCGTCTCTTAATTCGTTTTTTTTTCTGTAAATGGAGAATCATACTCATGTTCGAGTATGCTTAATGCCACTGTACGTTTCGTAGTGTGTCTAATGACTTTTATTTTATTTATTTTTATCGTTATGTGTGGTTTAGACATTTTCTGCTGAAAGTATCATGTGAGTTGTGAGCACTCTGTGTAAGCTCAATGTAAAAAAAAAAAAACAGTAGTCCAAAATTCGCGTGATGTTTGTCCAAAACTTGTCCTAAACTTCACGCGTCTGTTTAAAATTGTGAAGTTTGTCGTAATACTAAATAAATTTGTTTGTATTAGTGACAATAATAAACACAATTCGGAGAAACCGATCAATTGTTAAAAACTATTTATCTTATCAGCAAACGTAGAAAAATTACCAAAGCTCAAAGCATATTCCAATTCAAATAAAAACTAGTGAAAAATTTTACTCAAGGGATAAACACGAACTTGCACCTGTTTAAAATAAAATGAACAACGGAAACCTTAACTCTAGTAGCCAGGTGACTTCGGACAAGGGTGTATTAACATTTTTAGGTAGCTGAGGACTATGTCTAACTATTAAAGCTTTTCTAAATCTACAAGATAACTTAGGACATGGGTGTTTTACCACGTTGTATGTTAGTACAAAATTGAAATTTAAAAAAAATCTCCTGCTGAACCAAGGATCGTACCCAGATAGCGATATACATTTTTGGGTAGCAAAGGACTAAATCCTACTAAAAAATATTAAAGCTTTTGTTAAGTTACGCTATGCTACGTGCCTAAAACGACAATAACTATCCCCTTTGGGTTTTTCGAGTTCACAAAAATGCCCTTTGGTCTTCGAACCGCTGCGCAAACTTTTCAACACTTCATGAACGAAGTGGTCACAGGAATAAATTTTATATTCCCCAACTCAATCAAACAAATTCAACGATTCTCGGGATTGGCAATTACTACCATCGATTCATTCCAAAACTAGCCGAATCACTGTCCCCAATTTATGCTCATTTGGCAACACTATACAAAATGCCTAAAAACAAAAAATCTTTTTTTTGGCCCGACTAGTGCAACGAGTCATTCGCCCAAATTAAAAAAGCATTTGCCAACTCAACATTGTTGGCCGATCCCAATAGCGAATCAGGCTATAGCATCTCCACTGATGCGTCTGGTACTGCGGTAGGAGCAGTCCTACAGGAATGGAATAAAGATGGTTGGCAACATTTAGGATTTTTCTCAGAGATCAAATACTCTTTTTCTCTTTAACAAAGATAAAATACTCAGCCTTTGACAGGGAACTCCTCCAATTTATTTAGCCATCAAACACTTCCGCTATTTCCTAGAAGGTAGACAATTTACTGCTTAAGCCTTTAATCAAAGCATTAGTCTCTCTGAGCGAAAATAGTCCACGGCAGACTCGGACATTCAACATATAACAGGTAAACAAAACGTGGTCCCACTATTGAATAATTCATCACGCTCTGAGAGTTCCAAATTAAAATTAGAACTCACCATCCTTCCAGATTTTAAAATTTATTGTGAAAGGTGTAAATCGACCATTTGTTTCGGCATCTTATAGACATATAGTGTTCGATGCCCTGCACGGTTTATCTCATCCAAGTAAACGAGCATCACGTAAATTAATTTCTAGTAGGTATTTTTGACCGAAAATGAACGCCGATATTATGCATTGGATGAAATCCTATATATTTGTTGCCAGAATAGCAAGGTTCATCAACATACAAAATCCAAACCCGGACAGTTTAACCTGCGTTCGGAGCGGTTTGAGTATATACACATGGATATAGTTAGACCATTGCCATCATCCGATGGTTTTGTGTATGTGTTCACCATTTTCGATCGCTTTACTCGTTGGCCTGAGGCATACCTTATTCAAGATACTCTTCTCTGAACTTACTTGTTTACTAGGCGCTCATAGTAATTGTACCACTGCTTGTCATCCGCAGGCAAATCGTATGGTCGAAAGATTCCACCGACAACTTAAAGCTTGAGAAAATAGCATTAAATGGGGCACTGAGCTTCCTATCGACTTGCCATCATCGAGCAACAATAAAGGATGAATTAAAATTGTCCCCAACTGAAATAGCCCTCAGATTACCAGGAAAATTTTTCCAGACAAGTTTCAAGGATAGTTTCGATCCACATGACTATGTAGAAAGGCTTCGCGGAGCCATGCGTAACATAATTACTATATTGACACTCATAAAGTCATAATAGTCAACTAATCCGCCTATTTTTATTCCCAAGTCATTAAACAATTGCGAGTACGTATTCATTCGTATCTCATGGTATTTAAAGAATGGTATTTAAACGTCCGTTACTGGCCGGTGTAGGTATACCACGACCATAAGAGAATTGTAGAACTCTGAACAATAGTAGAATTGTAGAATTATATATAAACAAAATTTTCTAAAACAGAATTATATAAGACAGAAAATCGTACCCAACCCAAATGTAAGACCTCCACCAACATTATGATGAGCGACTGTTCTCAGTCGTTGATAATTACGTTGAAAAGGTTTTATGTTTCGACGCTTAAGCAAAACGATTCACTAACAGTGCAGATTACATATAGTAATTGATTATAGATGGATTACATCAACAAAAAGTAAAAACAACATTTCTGAATGCAAAACTAATGAATTTTAATTTGATTTCCTCTGAAGTTCACTGACCCATTGGTAATGCCAGTATAACCAAACAATTCTTCGTTAACCAAACTGTATTTAAAATTAATAATTATTAATCACGGTATGCGTACTGTAGTGTAAGATATGTTTTATAACAGTGTATGTTACTAGCCGAGAACCCAACACTCCCGTACTAATTAATTAATATCTATTACATTTATATGCGACACATTCACACATACTACAAGACAGTTTGGATTGCACGTGATTGCCATCTATCGATTTCTTGTTACAAGCATGTTTAGTACTAAACCAAACCAAATACTTAAACCAATTTATAACGCTGCCATCTTACCCAAGCTGAACAAAATATTTTTTAATCACGACTCGGTTCGAATACAGCATAAATGACTTTGACATCAGACAATCCCAAAATAAAAATAAAATGTATGACGATTATGTTTTTCTACACACCAGTACATAATCAATATATACATTATATACAAATAATCTTTATGTATTGTGCAATCCATCCCGTCAACGTTAGTATATTCACGTCGTCTTATTTATTTACAAAAATAATATAAAAAAAAAATTCTCAAGAAATGCGAACTGCTGTGTCTCGGCTGTCGGTGTTGTCTTCGTTGTTTTTTTTTTCGTGTTGTTGTTTATATTTTACACTTTTATATAAATAAAAATATAAAACTCCGAATAAATGTAATTCAGTTATAATTCAACAATCGACCAGTAAAGACAATATACGATTAAAATAAATAAAATAAAAGTTTTTTAAATACAAGTTTTGAATAAAAATAAAAAAAGTTTTGTAAAAAAATAAATTTTTAAACAAAGTTATCTAAGAAAAGTTTTATAAAACAAAAGTTTATATAATATAAAAGTTTTATAAACATGAGTGGAATCAATAAATTCAAGCCCGTCTTATTCAGCCAAGGCTTAAGACAAACCTTTACTTGTAAGTATTTTATATAACTTTAAAAAAAAAGCTTTTTGTATTAGATATTTAAAAAATGGTTCAGGTTTTGAGTACCAATAATCGCGATTAGAATTTGATAACAAAATTGTATGTGTGAATTAAATTAACCGATCCGGTTTGGTTTTTTTTTTTTTTTTTTTTGTTTATGTTTACAAAACGGCCGGCAGCCGGTCAATAGATTGGTTCCAAATGTTTACGTTTTTTTTGTGTTTACAAAATTCCATCATCGGCGTAGTAAAAACGAGTTTTCATTTTATTGATTAAATGCTAAAATTTCGTGATTTTTCCGGAAAAAATACGCGCATGCTATGTTTCTCGAATGTAAACACACAACAACATAAATTTCTCGATGCATTCGAATTATGTGTAGTCGCGTGTACTAAATCACGTACCGTGGTGTACTCGAATTTTATAGTTTATTGATTTTTTATGGTAATTATTCGTTCGAAGAAAGTTTAAATTTTTCGAAAGTTTTTCATTTTACGTATATTGTAGAGGTGTGAACTCTATATAAGACATACATATACTCGTATATGTACATAATTTTACATATAACTGTGATGCAAAATTGACAAATAAATTTTGAAATTGTTGATCACCTCGTTCCAAAATAGTTTTGTGTGTACCCACTAGCATAAATTATTTTTAGTGTTTAACCTTAAGACATCACTACCATTTTCTTATACATATATACATATATGTATGTATATAAATCATTATATATTAAGTATGTACATATAGCGGAAATGAAACTATATTACCAAAACCAACGGTTTTAAATTACCATTTTGGTTTAAAATTGCGACTCAAGAATTGCGTAGTTTTTCAGCACAGCAGCGTTAACAAACAAGCAAGCAAACAACCAACCAGAGCACAAAGCGAAATGCAAAAATTTAGGTTGTTTGTTATTTTGTATTATAGTACATTTGTACATAAAATAAAAACTATCAAACTTGTTGTTCATCCTGCGCACACCGCGATAAAAAAATAACTTTCAAAACCAGTAAAATAAAATAAAAAAAAAATTCTCTTTCTCGTTATAAGACGTTTTGTTACCTCGCTGCTTACCATATAATCGCGTATTTATATATATATATATATATATATATATATATATATATATATATATATATATATATATATATATATATATATATATATATATATATATATATATATATAAATACGCGATATATATATATATACATATACACATGTATATACCTAAAAGCAAACCATGATATAATGGCAAAACTATTTTGCATATTTTAGTTTATATGTATATAGATATTATATAGAAATGCTAAACATGTTTTGTATACTAAATAGTTTATTTCTTTTCTATATTATAATTTACAGCTTCAACAGCCGCATTTTCGTTCAAACCAAAATTCCAATCTGCCACCACACAAAATGATGATGCTCAGAAACGGCTTCGGGTCAAAACACCGCTCGGAAAATTAGATGAATACGAACCAGGTAAACATCCATACCAAGAAAAGGAACCACTCAAACAGTGGCCCAACAATATTAATCCATATACCGGTGAAATTGGTGGCCCATCTGGCCCCGAACCAACCCGATACGGCGACTGGGAACGAAAAGGACGCGTCAGTGACTTCTAATCATATATCCGATAATTTATTAAAAAAACACATACATATACATATACATATACATATATATATATATTTATACATACACACTATATAAATACTATTTTTTAATTAGTAAATAAGTCTTGTTTGTTTTTTCTTTTTTTATTATTTTATATGTGATAAGTTTTTCATGTTTAGTATTTTAGAAGACTTAACTGCTTAAAAAAAAAAGTTGTCTTTTTATTTTAAGACACTTTGGTTAGGTTTTATAGATGATATGAATTTTTTTTTATAAAAAAAACTATATATTATATTTAATGTATAAGGAATTGAAATGAGAAAAAAAAAAGAAAAGAAATAAATATATAAATAAAAATATTTTTATTTATTAAATCATAAAACCTATATTGTTGTTATTTTAATTCACGGGCACACGAGATTCAACAATCAACACACCACAAAACTATTTTGCAATCGATGGAAACAATTGATCGTTTACTATATTTACTTTTATCGAGTGGTGGTTTGCAAGCGTTATGATCACTGATCAGCACGTGATATGCAAAATATCAATATACTTATCTGTAGTAAAAAATTAGCATAATTCAATAAATTTATATATCTGCCACAAGACTAATGTTATTCAAATGTTCCAATAATAAAAATAATTTTGTAAACTTAACTTTATAAAATAGTTTAATACTTAAACAAGAATTTTATTCATTCTTATTTTATTTCACGCGCACGAATCAATTTACATTTACAATTTTTCTGTAAAACTTAAAGAATATTTTATTTTCAAAGTCTTTTCAGTGAAAACAAAATTAGTAACAAATATAGCGTATGTGTTCGAAAATTCCTAAAAATTCGAAATACACCAAATCTTTCCAAATTACTCAAATTTTTAAATTAGTCAAAAATTTCAAAAGGCCTAACATTTGTTATAGGTTTATAAATTTTGAAATTCTTGTAGCCGCAAACAACTCAAAATAATTTTTACAATTGTTAACTGATGTACAAATTATATTCTAAAATCACTAATTTCGAAATTCTCGAAATACAAAATTTTAAATCTAAATTTCCAAACCATGGAAAGCATTACACTGGGTAATTCGTGAATTATAATAATAACAGTTTTAAACGGCATTACTGGCCTATTACTGTATCAACCATTTGACTGAAACGGTTTCGATTCTGAGCATGTGGTCTTTATACTGTCTTAGACAATCTGAAGAAGCTAAGTCGTTTCCTATACCGTGGTGCCATCGTCTCCGCCTACCATACGGTGGCTGTCTTTTCATAGATCGCGGCACATTTCGTTCCGGATCAGCACACTGAACGTGACCGAGCCAGCGTACTCGCTGAGATCTTACATCATGTACAATGTCAGGGATCTTCATCAGATCTCTGATCTCGACATTGTACAGAGCTCGGAAGATTCTTCTCTCAAATGATGATTCTACTCTCGCCATTTCTCGTATACCCATCCGTCAGCGCCCATCTTTCACATCCATATTTAACAATGTGCCTTATCAACGGTTTATAAATCTTCAGCCTCACAGCACTTGATGGGGTTTAGATTTTAGCAGTGGCCTTAGAGGATGCAAAGCACGACTACCGCAGCCGCCAGCCGCGCTTTAATATCCTCACCCACACTGGTATCGTGAGTGATAAGAAAGCCCAAATATTTGAACCTCTTCGCTGCCTCAAACGTGCAGTAGCCTGCCGAATTTGCTGAAAATGTTGATTGCACGACTAGGCAAACTTTTTATTTGCGGAAAAATATCCAACCGACTAAGGTTGAGTTACCTGTAATAGAAGAAACTATTTAAAAAAAGAAAATATTTAAAATAAAATTACAGCTATGGTCAGGTATGGGCATTTTTGCGTCATCTATTATTTTCTACGTCGACGTGTCGACAACCCGTAGACAACGTTGACAAAGAAAACAACGTTGATAATGTAGACAATTCCAAGAATGATTTTGTGAATTAATTCTAAACTACGAGTACAATTTCTAAATTTCTTTATGGTGAATGCGATACCGGTGGTGATACTCGTATGTTTATTAAAATTCCTTCAATGCAGTTTAATCGACTATTTTCAAAAATAATTGTTTTTCTTTAACCTCTGATTTTACCAATGCAAAATCATTAAATTTCCCAAAGCAACGATATACAGCGTTATAGAACGCTATAAAAAAAGATTCAGCGTAGAAAAAGCAGCTCACAAAAATGAGAAACATGCCTCAACTTGGTAGCTCTTATATAGGCAGGAAGGCTACCATGTGATTAAAAAATAAAACCGTTCAGATAACCATGAATATGTTTTGATAGATGACAAAACTTACGTGAAGTTAGATTTAAAACAATTAGTAGGTTAAGAATTATATCTTGCCAAAAATAGGAATATGATTTGCAGTGGTCGACTCCAGAGTAGGGTTTGTTACATTCTACACGATGACCCCAATTTTGTGCAAGTTTAGTAGAAATCGACTAAACTACATGTACATTATTGTCAGTTGTTTTATTCCTTCAATGCATAATTTAAAAAAAGTTATAAATGCCCAAATGAAATCAAACAATTGTCAGAGCAAACCTATACGCAGAATTCCTATACTGATTAAGCTAGTTCAGACTATTCTAAATGCGCAATAAATGTTTACGAAACTAATCAATTCAATATGTTGCCTCAAAGGAGTTGGGCCCACCGGCTTTCAAAAATATTTGGCAATAGCGAAAAGAATGCTGAAGGCTAATGGCGGATGCGATAAGAATGCTAAAAGTATGCGTTTTAAGTGGAACAATATTACTGCCAAAGTACCACCGGATGTGTAGAATTTCATGGACGGCATCAAACAACATGTGAGTAATTTTATCCGTAATAATAAAATTTAAAATTTAGACCAATTCGAACCTTTAGTGCATTAAATGTTATTTAATTAGTAAAATACAGCTGTGAACCAGCGCAATTTATTTTAAATTACTAAAATATCGTATAGGTTGTTGACGTTGACAAATTCTTGCCAAGTAATTTCTTGCCAACAAACCATGACAGAGAAAGAGAGAGAAAGAGAGAGAGAGAGAGAGAGAAAGAGAGAGAGAGAGAGAAAGAGAGAGAGAGAGAGAGACGGAGAGAGAGAGAGAGAGAGAGAGAGAAGGAGAAAGATCTAACTATGTAATTAAAAAAATATATAAAATTTACTTTCGTTAATTAGAGAACACTTATTTCTATTTTAATGACTATATTTAACTAATTAAATGTATACATAATTGTATCACTTATATGCAGTATTGTGCCTGTATTTTACACTGGGTAATTTACGTTACTTTTTTTCACGTAAAACATGCATTCTATAACATCGACATTTTTTACAAAATGTAAAATGTATAGAAAATCCACGTCTGCTAATGATCTTAATTAATGATCTTAATTCTTAAATATCATATTACATTGTTTAATTATAATTTCTTTTATAACATACATGAAGTTCAAAAGAAGTGCTTGAAGAAGAAACTTGAAGAAGTTAAATTCATATTTCCAAAATCATAGTTTCAAGTCAAATATCTTGTGTAAACGTATTAACTACACAGGCTGATTTTTCAACAAAGTCGTAGATCGTTTTGATAAATAAATGGGTAAATGAATTTACCAAAATTAAAGTAAAAGTCAACTTTTACCCGTGAATTAGTCCGCAGCCATAGTATTAGAAATAATGAGCATTTCAAACTTTAGATTTGTGTCTTTACTAAGCTTTGTGTATATGGTGTAACCGTAAATGAGCTTAAAACAACTATAGTACGTGAAAAACGTCAAAATTAAAATAGATTAGAAGAATGCAATGAAGGTAAGACCCGTTTGCCATTAAATTAAAAATAAATTTGACGCTCCCGAGATTTGAACATAGGTCCCACTTTCCTTACTTGACCACCGCCATTTTGTATACTTTCCGTTGTGGTGAATATGTGATTTTGTTTTAGTTTAAAAAAAAATTCTAGATATTCTAAAACCAAAATTCAAACTTCAATTTAAAGCATTTAAATTAAGAATTCGAATTATTCGAAATAAATTATTATTTTTCGAATATAACAATTTAACAAATATTTGAGTTTTTTAGTACAAAAACACTTTCTTATAATGTGATATATTTTATTTTTGTATTACTAGCTGAATTTTTAATTAGTTTTAAACAACATCTGATGATGAGCAGATAAAGCTCGAAACTAGTAATACAAAAATAAAAAATAAAATATATCACATTATAAGAAAGTGTTTTTGTACTAAAAAACTCAAATATTTGTAAAATCTGTGATAAAGCGTGAAAACAATTGTTCTTCTTTTATAAAAAGATGTCAATAAACAACATAACAATTTAAATTTTAATTAAGATTTAATTAGTAATCACAACATCTAAGTTCTGAAAATTGTCGAATTTCAATTTTAAAAATCACAATATTAATATGTGATTTCTGTATTCTAATTTAGAAGCTAACAAAAAATATGAATGTTTAAGATTGAATAATTTCAAATCTAAATTCTCGAAAATCAGGTTCATACGTCTAAATTTTTATAACTATAACAATCGATAATCTAAAAAATGTTTTAAAATTTATCAATTCAATATGAAAATCTTCAAATCGTAAAATTCCAATGAATATTTCTAAAATATTGCGCAAAGTTCTAAAATTTTACATGCAATTTTTTATTGAAACATTTTAATTTAATCAGAAATTTTCCAGGAATATAAAACTTTTTAATCACGAATTTTAAAATTATCGAACAATTTTATAAAGTACACATAGAATTCAACTGTTCGTTGCATTAAATTTTCCAGGAAACTGAAAATCCAGGAAATTAAAAACGAATTGAGAAATTCTTGTGGAAAACCGTAAAATATTGAGATACCAGTAAAATATTGAGATACCCTAAAATACTAATGCCGAGTTTCACGAGCTAGAACGAGCGGTTAAGTATCTTTTCGGCCAGTTTCAATCAGCTAAATATTTAACAGCTGGCTAAATATTTCCATATGTAAAAATAAATGTTATGTAGGAAGCTAAGTGGTGATTAAGCCTATTTTTATGAAACCGGTCCAGAACCCAATAATTTTATTAGAAATTTTACATAAATATGTAATAAATGTAATTTTTTTACATACAATTACACAACACTGCGAATATGTTGTGTATTTATTTAACTATACGAACTAAATAAAAAAATAATTATAGCCTGCAATTACAAAATCACGTTTTCTAGTTCGGTATACAAAATTTTTAATTTCCCACCGCGCACAATGGTATTCTTAAACAACTGTATAAAATAAAAATGTAAATTAAATTAGATGAATTAATTAATAATTACAATAAATGAATCAAACTTACATGAAAGCATGATGTCAATAGGTTGAAGTGGTGCACACGCCGATACCACGAATGTCAATTACAGTAATAAACAATCAAAATGTGTTTTAATTTTGAAATGAGGCCAGTTTTACATGCAGTGCAGAATGCAGATGCAAATATATTAAACTTTTATAGATGGCGATCGGAACGTTTAAACGAATTGTAGTTTGTGCCATGTAAAAGTCATATAAGTGTGTGAATATATTTTTATAAATATAAAATTATTATTCATTATCCTCACCTAACCCCTCAATCAAATTACGTATTAGACTTTAAATTGTCGGAATATGTATTTGATATAGGTTTTTGTTTATTTATTTTGGTTAAGTCTAAGAAAGCCAAAATATTCTTCCTTACGCTAAACATAAATAATAAAACTTTATAACCATAACAAAAAATATAAGCATGTCGAGTGAGGTGTTGGAAACATATCATTATTAAACATTATTTGCTCTGATAAGAAAGCCGATAAAGTCTTAAATATCTTTAATCCAAAGGTTTGCTTTTCTTCCAATTTGAGTTTTTTTCTCTGAACCAGATACATTTAGATCACTAATTAAATGTTTCAAATCCCATTTTTTTATTATTTACAAATTTGAAGAAGTTGGTTAAGAAAAAGATTTCAAGAAGTTGATAAGCGCTAAAATTCTTTAGATTTCTCTAACATCTTATTATTCTATAAAGCATTTGAAATGCTTACGCCAAAAAGCTCAATTATTTAAATTTTTGAATACGTAAACCGTTAATTCTAAATTTTTTGTATTCTAAATAAACTTGCAATTTCCAATATTTGTACAACTGAAATAAGAATAAATTGCTTTTATTGATTTAGACAGTTTTCTTCAGAACTTTTGAACATAAAATGTAGCAGATAAAATAACATAAAGCTGATTGAAACCTTCACCAAACTTATTGGCACCTCGAAATATATGTTCAGTATTTTGTTTAAAATAAGAAGCGCAAAATTAAAATTATAGGTTTCTTCAGTGAAAGCGTACATCAAAATTAAAATTTGAAAGTTGAAATGACTGAGAAGGGGTAAGGCTCGATACCTATAATCGAGACAGTTAATCATTTATTTTAAATATCGTAGACAAAGTACTCTACCTATAACAAGTGTATCGCTTTGGTAAAATCTATTTTCTTTTGCGTATCAAATCAAGATTTGCCCCAAAGCAACAGCAAACATTTTGGTTTTATGAGCAGGTAATGATTAATTAATGAAAACCGGTGCCATTTTTGAAATTTTCAAATGTCATAAAATATTTATGGTAAGGAACTTGATTGTAAAATTTTGTAAGTCGTGAAATTTTAATTTACTCAAACAAAAACTGTCAATTTCGCAGTGTTACCAAACTTCTGAAATAATTTTCTTTTAAATTTACGCCAAGCAAGTATGAAAACTAAAATAATCTGATTTTCTTTATTTAAAAATTATTTTGCATTAGCTGAAATAATCGTTTGTTTTATACAATGAAATTGAAGTTGTTAATTGTCCTAAGCAATATACGTACTGTGAGATTTCAAAGAATTTAATGATTTAATGAATCGTATACGTAAGTTATCCATATATATCCATAATTATTCAACAAATTGTACTTCTAAACTTTAAGCTTAATTGTGCTTATAGTAATAAATAGAAGTTGGCAGGTTTCTGTAAATACAATCTAACGATTTTAGACAATAATATTTGGTTTTAAACTAAACCCTCAAACAAAATGTATTCTAAGTTTTAAAGCTTTTCGTTCGAATCAGTAGCTTAAACATTAATTTCTGAATTAGATAAGAGCTATGTATTTAACCTAATCATTTTTCAAATTTAAGTGTAAAATACGCTAAAAATGAGCTGAAAAATAATTAGGGAAGCAGTTTAATTAAAATTTCAAAAAATCGCTTAATTATGTATATTGCGGATTTTTTAAATTTTTTAAATTCGAGTTCTTATAAATTTGAGAAATTTTACAGGAAATTTGTAAAATTTTAGAATTTCTCGAAACATGATAATTTAACATAATTAATATTAAGGGAACGCACCAAAATATTAAAAAAAACAACTTCCCTATTTAAAATTTTACAATTTAAATATATTTATAGAAGTTAAACAAATTTAAGGAATTAAGAATTCAGGCATTTGGGAACTTTGCTGGTTTGGAAATAAGAACTTTAATAATTTCAATTATGATTTAAATATTTAAAATTTTAATTTAGAACTCTAGAAATAAATGAAATTTAGTAATTAACGCAGGTGGAAAATCAAAATTTGGAACTGAAATTTAAAAATTTAATTTTGTAGAACTCTCGCAATTTAGTTATCGTTAATTTGAAAATTAAATTAATTAATTTTTTATTAAGTGTATTCGATTTAAAATATCTAGAATTTTTGTATTTAAAAAGTTAATTTAGAACAGTGTCAACTAAATAGCAGTTTTATTGAAACATTTTCGAGTTTTGGTCAGCAGCTCGTAAATATTAATGAGTTACGTCATAGAGAAATGAATTCGAACGGCAGCACATATATATAATATGTATGTAACTATTCTTAACACCACACTATTGGAGATGACCAATTCCGTCATTTGGACAAGCTCATTTTGCTACATCAAATTGATATCTTAAACTCTACATTATTTTATAAGTAATCTTAAAAATTTCAAATGCTCTAAAATATTGAATATATTAAAAAAATCTATTAAATTTAAAAATTCTTAATGTTCTAATCAACACGTATATTTAAATTGTATAAATGTTTTAACAATTAACTTTTAAATTTTCAATCCCGACCTTCCAATTTTAACCTACCAAATCATTGAATTTCATTTATTTCTCGAGTTTTAAATTATCACAAGCCAAAAGCACGAGAGAGGCTCGGAATTGGAACTCTTATTAGAAACCCGTAAGATTATAAAATAAGGAATTGAAAAAGGCACAAAGGAAGTTTTGGAAAATTTTCTGTGATAAAATGGAGAAAGGCTCCGAGACCTCCAAAAAATGCTGTCTACTAGCTTTAATAGCACCCTGCCACTCGTACGAACGTCATGGAGAGCTGCATGACGGAAGAGCAAGCGAGGCATGGTACAACCTTCTAATGGCAACCGGAAATCTTGGGCGGGATTATTACACCACTTTAATTAGCGCTTAAACTAAGGCAGATGCCTAGGCGGTTGTAAGGTGGACTAGCACCATTCATATGTAGCGTAGCATATATGTTTGATCTACCTACATAGCAGCCATTCCACTCTAGCCTAATTTAGCTCTGAGATACGCATAATAGGCCAGTACAACCAGTTTCTGGATTTAATGTTAAATTCTTCTTTTTTCATTTTAACGTGCTCTTTCCACTTTAGCTTAGCTTCAAGGTAATTATTTGGCTATACATATTAGCATATATGGTACTTGTTTTAAATTATTTTCTATTGGTATATAAATCTTTTTTATGGTCCTCTACAGTTTGTTTGTTGCCTCTTAAACATGATTGGGTAGCAGTTTGGGAAGGGGAACATTTAAAAGGCTGCCTCTATAGATATTCTGCAAATAGATAAGCTTTTCCTTTAGCATTTTGTACCCATGGTTCTTTGGAAGTATTTACATTTTTTGTCTTTTTAGTCCTTTCAATAGTCCGTGTCTTTTTCATCTGATATAGATTATACATTTATTTAAATTTTTATGTTTGTGAATACCACTAGACCCATTCGAAATGAATAAATTCTATAATTCCAAAATTTTTAATATTAAAATTCCCGAACGCCTGAATTCTTGATTTCGATAGATTTCATTTATAAGTTCGTCAAATTTTATAAATACAAAATTTCTAAGCATACAAAATTTTATAATTTATATATTTCTAAATCCTAAAACTTTAAAATTTTTTAAAATATATGGTGCGTTGCCTAAAATCCGTTAATTTTGTTAAATTATCATTTTTAAAAATTCTTAAATTTTATAAATTTCCTGTACAATTTTCGAATTTATTAATACTCGAATTAAAGAAATAAAATTTTTTAAGTATCAAGTTATACTAAATTAAGCGATTTCTTGAAATTTTAATTAAAAAGCTCAAGCTCCTAATTATTTTATGCCACTACTGCATTCCCCGCTTCATTAATTTTAACAAGCTCCAAATTTTATTGAACTTTAAATTGGTTTATAGAATTTTACAAAATGTGATTTAAAGTGATTGTTTAAAATATTTTTAAAGTTTGATAGTTGCCAATCTCTCTAAAAATTACTGAACTAAAAATAAATGTTTTTTAAAATCGTCAATTTCCAAAATCCAAATTAAATTTAAAAATTTCTTAATTGAAATGGTTGCTGTTTGCTGAACTAGAAAATATTCAAACTGGTGTGTTTCTCAGCCACGGTAATTCAAGAACTCGAATAGGATTTATAATTAATATTTTGAATATATTGGAAAGAACATTGAGTTCAGCAAAGTTCGGTTATGTGATTTTTCGAAGGATATCAACAAATTAATTTAACTTAAGTTGAATACCTAGGGTTTTGCACTTCATCCACAGTACTAGGGTTTTGCACTTTATCCACAATTCTCGCTCCAAATTAGTTTTAAACGATTCCAAAATCAAATTTGAATTTTACCTGATTTATATTCATTCCGACTTTGGAAGAGTCACCGACACTGAAACTACATTTTAATTTAAATATAACTTAATTATTTATTGTCTAACACTTCGTCCATGACCGAAATGTTATGTGATGAGTAAGTCGTTTACGCGCAAGGAAACTCTAAATGAATGTAACTTGGTTTAAGCATTATGTTTTAAAGTCGATTTTAAGCATTTATCGGTAGTCGAATCAGTATATCATATATGTAAGTACTATGCAATGTAAATCAACAATATCGTCAACTTCACATACGTATTATACAATTTGCATTAATTGTATATATTAACGATACCTCCATTGTCTAGTTATAATATATCACCAGCTTCTGACGTCTAAAAGTATATACATACGTAGTTACCTCATCAAATATGCAATTTTTGCACAAGGTCGAGGAACATAAAGACACACCGGTAGAAAATATTTAATACATCGCGTTCAATATGTCCTCGAGTTCATTGTTTCCATCATACAAAACTGTTCTAGTTTTATTTAATTGATTTAAAATTAAAAAACAAACATTCTAATTTATGAAAATTTATTTATTTAATAAAAATGTGTAAATTTATTCCTACATATGTATGTATGTATGGGTGTTATAAACCATTGGCCATGGCCATTCCGCCATTAAGTGCAGGATTCTCATGGCTTCCAACCAATTTTATTAATAAACATTTTAATAATTTGTTTTACACCTTTACCGTATGTATATAGGGTTAATAAAATTAATTTATAATATATTTTGCTGGGATGTACTCCAATAGTTGTTAATCAGTTTTTCGCTCAGCTCCCATAATTCTTTGGCCAAAATATCGTTCTTTGCCTGTTGGCTTGGCTCACAAAAGTAGCAATTATTAAAGTAAAATCCAGTCAGACCGGTTAATTCGGCTGCGGTTGCACAATACACGGTTGTACTTGCGGCTTGTTGCTGAAATTACAAAATAAAAATCGAGAAAATCATAAGTACGTATACATAAGAAAACATAAAGAAAGAAAGTTTATGTAATGAGTGTATTTTTACATAATAATCAAGATTATAATATGTACACAGGGTTACACGTAAGATAAAATGTATATATACAAAAATAGATATTAAATCAACAATGATCACCAAAATTCTTCATTTTATGGAGCTATATAGAGATCATTTGATTCCGCGTATCTTTATTGTGCGCTTAGTTCGCGATGCCAATAATAAAAGTGTGATAAATTTCTTAAACTAACAGAGATTAGAAATGTTAAAAATTAATATCTTGTTTTCAATTTTGTGTAAATATATAAATATTAACATTTCTGGCGGAGAAGATCACGCATGACAATATAAAACTATTGCAGTAACTATTTACTTAGTTTTAGATTAGACGATCGCACGTTTGTTTGCATTTCAAAATAACAAAATATTCAAATCAAATAAATAATTATGATAATTATTAATTTGACTATATATTGATAATTGTTGCGCTAACAAATTTGAATAGTGATAAGTATTACAGGCAATATTGATGACGGTGTCGAGTGTAGCTATTTTTATATCGGTTCAACTGGATCATAAATAACAAACAAAAAAATTAAATTTTATAAATAAAAAAATGGTATGATTTAAATAAAGTTCATGCCGCGCCTTTGTTAAGAGACCTTGAACTAAAATTAAATGCTTTAGGTCTTTTATATAGATTAAATTCGGAGATTCGGAATACGTCACAAGGTTTGTCATAAGCTTATTCTGTGATTGTAACATAGTACACATTTTTAAATTCACAATTTTCAAGGTTTTTTGGAACCCTTATAACTCTATAAATGTTCTAATCTTGCACTTTGAACATCTCTAAATTATCTAAACTGAGCAGCATGATGAGCGGGAGCTATCAGTTGATAGGAATGGATAAATGAAATCACGATGGAGTGGTTTCCAGTACCCGCTGTACACGGTACCCAACACCGTGGCATGTCCTCGTGGTGAATTTTGGCAAATTCAAATTATTATTTTTTAAATTAATTTGTAACAGAAAATAATTTAAATGCAAAAGGTTGTTTAAAACGTGCTAACAACTTCAAACCGCAATTGAAAGAAAATTTTAAGGCATATTTGACTGGAATCACTCGAACGAAAATTTAAAGTGGATTCACTTTCATATATAGTATCATTCACAATATTGCGCTAAGCTCGGGATGTAACGCATGTAGAAATGTATGTATATAGATTTAAATCAAATATAGGTACATATTATGTAAGTAAACCTTACATATTATGTAAGTAAACACGGTAAAAGCTAACTTGGAAACTTTTGACTTTAACAAACACCCCTCCCCCGAAAAAGAACATTACATCGAGGTTTTACTGTATTGATGTACGTTTGATCGAGTTGTTATGTTATCATTATACAACTATTTACTTTGAATATGAATATTTATGTAATCTAATAACAGTATATACAGTTAAAGTAGTATTTTAAGATATGTATGTATGTATGCGTATCAGCTATTATGCCATTGCAGGCGAGATTAGATAACCTAAATATGAAACGAATTATGTTAGTTTTCCTATATTTTTATTGATAAAAACCACAATTATTTTTTTATTATTAAATCCAGTGGAACTTGACTATCTATAGTTTTAGTTTGCTAAGAATAATAAAAAAAAACATTTGATCCGTTCGAAAAAACACTTGAGTTCGAGATTATGTAGCCACATATAGCCTAGCCTGTAGATTTTATATTTGACTTCAGATTTTATTGAACATTCACGAAGACTTTGACTGTGCCTTTGAATTAGATTCGGACGATAAATTACATTTATGCAGATGCTGACAAAAAAATTGATTTGACCTCAAATATTTGGTTAACTTTGCATTTGACAAATAATTTGAATCTCTGAACTCTCTGTGTGGATAAACCTTTGGAAGCGAACTTATCAACAAAACTAAATTCAAATCAGTAAGCTTTTAGTGCCAAATTTGCATAGAGGTACTAGGTATCATATATTATATAAACATTCATTCAGTAAATGGAACTTTTAAGCTTTTCGCACAATTTGATAATGTTAAATCGAAAGATGAAAGTACCGATTTTTTCTATCTTTTATTTGAAACCGTAAATGAAATTTAATATTAGAAGGAAACTGGATGGTTTAACACACCGCAATTCAGTGACATAAAATATACATTTTTAAAGATTCTAATAAGCTGCAACATATAATCAGATTGCCATTTTGAGCATTAACGGCTTAAACAAATTAATCGAAATTCATCAATTAATCGATGCGATTATCGCATCTTATATTTACTAGAACTTTTAATTTTCCCAACGTTTCAGTAGATATGGTACCCTCTATATAGGCTGGCCTAATGGGTTCTGGGCCAATCATTGTAGAAGTTCTAAGGTTCCTAAATCACCAACAAATTACAACATCTTCACTAGTGAAGTTTTCCAGTTTAAAATTAAACAGCTAAAAAAGGCTTTATAAGCCGAGTCACCTGATAAGCCGCAAACTGTTAATCATGACGACAACAATCAGTTTTTTACTGACGACGAAGAACCTGAAAGAGAAACAGAATGGATATTACAAAATAAAAGAAGACCGAACAAAAAAAGAAAAGTAGAACACTTTCCAGAAAAGACAGATTGCTCGGAATCTAAATTAAACGAAAGCTCGAGCAATCAACAGAAAAAAACAACAGGGAAATTTTTCAATCCTGGAGAATCTAAAAAGTTAACATTTCTGCCAATCAATAGTATTGGCATAACTGAATATGCTCAGATGTAATCGAAAATGTGGTCGATCACAAATAAAGATTATAGAGTAATTCCATTAAATAACAATGGAAAAAAATACCTGTACACCAGACTCCGAAAGCACACATATGAAGATAAAACTAACCGCCCAATTAAGGTTACGGCCTTCACCCAACCTGTTCAAAGGAGGCATATAGGACGATCCACAACGAAAAGACTGCAAATATTATCACAAGAGAAAAATTAGAAAATGAACAAAGGGTCAACATTAATGAAAGAGGCCTACCACTTTTAATGCTAATCCTTAACAATAAAGAAATCTTAATCATCAATGCAATAAATTAAACATTTTAATCATAAGGAAATTAAAAACAAATCAAAGGTACCAAACAAAAAGCTACCTTATTCGCAACACACCGTGAAAAAACTTTTCAATCCTTACCTCGGCAAACAGCGGATGAAAAAATAACACCAGTAATTAAAGTGGATGAACTTAATATACTACCTGTAACACTACAAGAGTTAAAATATGAAATCAATAATCTAAGTACAAAAACATTTTCGGGATATGACTTAATTATATAGAACAAATAATTAAGGCGCTTCCTGTAAAAGGTTTACGAAAACTATTCCCTATAATCAACGCAATGATCAGAGTGAAACATGTCCCACATCAATGGAATAAAGCAGAATTAATAATGACACCAAAACCAAATAAACCACCTAACGAGTAACGAGAGAAAATCGTTCAGGCTGATTTCGTTACTCCCAACAATATCAAAAATATTCGAAAAACTACTGTTCAAATCAGTCTACTATAGTGCAATTGCACAGAATTACAAACACAATGCACTCGACAATGAAAAGAAATGCTTTAGTTAGTATCCTCTTGGATTACAGCTCAAGCATTTGACAAGATAAATGGCATCAAGAACTGGAATATGAACTATACCGATTTGTTCGACTTTGCATGGTGTCCACGTTCTGTGATAAATCGTTGAACACCATCCGTATGTTGTAATTGGCCATATATACAAACCTCTAATTTTAGGTTTGGGGCCATATTCATATGACTTTCTGAGCCTGTTGTGCCGATTACTTCTTACGTCAAGAATATATAAGCTAACACGTTGTTTACAAATTTTTAAAGTGATCTGATATATGATCCGAATTTTGGGATGATTTTAAAATCCTGGGATGGGAACATTTTTTAATTTTTCTGGGATGGAATCCTGAGATAACTTCACACACTTGAATTAAGCTAAACGAAACGAAATCAATGCGTGAAAATTTTACCAATCGAAGAGTTAACTGGGTACCAGTTATGCCTATAAGTGGAAAGATCATGTGAAAAAAATAATAATATTAGATCGAAAAATATATTGGCTCATAAGAAAGAACTCTTAGTTAACACTTACATAACAAATTGCTCTTATATCAACAAAATCTAAATCCTGTATGTATCAACGGCATTAGGTTATTAATACATTATTCCTCTATGGAGTTATGCTAAGAAGACAAATGGAAAATAATACAAGCATTCCAAAATAAAGTCCTTCGCGGCATAATAGGTCTTTATTTTGGAATCCTTGTCAGCAGCAAAATGCTGATATACATCATATATTGGTCAACCGAAACCCGGTATGACATCTTCAAGGAAGGAAGCCACTAGAACCACCCTCTTGAAGTTATCCCAGGATTTCATCTCAGGATGTTTTAAAAATACCTCTAGAAGCACAAGCTAAAATAATCCATCGCAGACTTGTCCAAAATGTAAAATTTATTTGGTTCTATAAAAAAAAGTCGTTGAAATGAGGGGTATTTTCTCTTAGCGATTAAGATAAGGACCCTGTTGGTAACCACTATGCCAGCGTTGATAAATTTTTGACTATTAGAATTGCCACTATATAAATAAATGTTCCGCTTTTACGAACTTTAAAAAAAAATTGAAATGAAAGATTTTGCAGGGACGGCTATTTTCTCACAAACGATTGAGTTTGGGACTTTTTTGGCCACCATTACGCCAGCGCTGATAATTTTTTTTCGAAAAATATCGTACGATAAGTTTTTGTAGGGACACCTTTTATATTATGGCGATTGTGTTTGAGACCGTGTTGGCCACCACTATGAAAATATTGACAATTTTTTTACCGTTGGTATTGCCGCTATATAAATAAATGTGTCGCTTTAACGTCCTGTGAATAAATGTAAAAAATCCTGTGATGAACCAACAGTATAAATTATATATGTATTTTTCAAAAAATCCTGGAATAACTTCAAGGAAGTACTAAAGAACTGGGGTCCTAGGACCCAAACGAAGGTTAAATTGAAGGTTAGATGATTTGTAAATCAGGTGTAATATTATTAATAAAGAAAACGAAAAAAATTGAGTTGCACATAAATTTTAAAATCCAAAATAATTGGACAAAAGATTTTTAAAGTCTACTATAGAAAATCCGTATAAGTTCTCAAATTCATTGATTGTTTAAAATAGGACATCTGCAGTCACTGCCAAGATCACCACAAGTAAAATTTATTTGTAAAGTTTAGACAATTTTTTAAAATTCTTAATTTTATTAAAATCTGAATTATAATCTGCGCGACATCATAGATAGTTCAACGTGAACATATTTTAATTGCGACACAAATTTTCAATTATTTACGACACGTTAAATATCCGACAAATTTTTTATTTGCATTTCCCGATCACATGGTGCTATAAATATATATGGTGCGTGGTCATATTTATACATATAACCAACCTGTACTATATTTATATGAATAGAATATGTGGCACTTAAAAGTTTAAAACCAATAATTCAGATTACCAAATGCTTGGCACGTGCGTTACTATTTTTATAAAAATGATGTGCCCACATAAAAATCTACTCATAAAACACACAATATTTATGTTTCATGTCGAAAATTGTATACAGCTTGACCTAAATTGAAAATACATATTCGATTTTCTTTTTTTTTCACAATTCCAATTTGGCTTTACATTGTAAACATAGCTTCTTCTGTACAAGGTGGAATGATAATAATTCCTGGTAACCAAATAAACAACAATTCGATTATCATATATTGATCAGAGTGCAAAATACGCCAAACAAATATTGACGCCTTTCTCTTTACTAAATTGATAGCCTGTCTAGGTGGTATGGTATAATCATTTCTTAGAAATTAACATAAAATATATAATCCGTTGATAAATAAGAACCAAAACACAAAAGATGTTGTTATTGTTAGTCAAATTTTATTTATTTGTTAACACGTCCAAACCAAAAAAATATAAATATTTGTAGAATATCTCTGCGTATAGTATTATCCATTTAGAATTTATTTTCGATTTTATTGTGGTTTTATAAATATAAACAGTCGATTACATAACGTGATGCACATGAAATCGTAAATAAATGGCACTATAATAAAAACTAAAATTAGATTGGCACTTATTTATACATCGTGAGGCGCTTATCAGTACTGCGCGCAGCAAATGCTCCCGGTCAAATAATAATATAACATATAACACGTGTATCTCATATTAAAATACCACATCAATTATATTAAATTGATAAAAAAAGAAACATTTGGAACCAATCCAATTTTATGTATGTTATCACGCAAGTAGCGAATGTTTGCATCGAGTCACCCGCAATAATTTCTGTATGCGTGCAAAAAATCACAGATTGTGAATTATTTTTATTTTTAGTGATACATCAGCGTCTTAATTTCTCCGCGAATTAATTTCTTCAAATATTTACACACAAAAAAAAAACGATTGTAAACAAACTAACGCACATGTTTGGTATATAGATTCAAGGCAGTTCATACAAGTAGCGCACGCGCTCAAGCTTGCGCTAAAAAAATGTAAATTTGTCGAATTTTATCACACAACAAACAAATAAACTTGTTTGAATATTCTAATTTGTGTGACCATGAGAAAACCATTTCTAAATATGTACGCGGTTTTGATAAACTGAATTTAAACATGTATAGGGATTATACACAAAGTCGAAATTGAATATTCGGTGTCCTCGTTTACATATCTAAATCATATCGCTAAAAAACGCGGGTTTGCTGATGTACTCGTACATATTATTTCCAAGAACAATTTATTTTATCACAATAAACACAAAATCAATTTAAATTTATTTAAATAAATAATTATTATTCCAATTCAATTTATAAACAAATAAAATCAAAAATTGAAAATTATTTGCTAATTTGAATATTTAAGCACTGTGTATACACTCTCCTATTTATAATACATATGTATGTATATCGATAGTAATTTTGATTGATTTTATTTAAAATGTAATTTATCAACACAATATTAAAATTGGAAACATAATACATCGTTCCATAACATGGAGATGTGCGTGCATGTGGTGGAAACTCATGTTTAAATTAAAAAAAAAATTGATCGATAAAAATATACTGAATGTTATCGAATGAATGTTAGGCACATCTAATTACAAAAATGGATCACTTAAATACATGTATTAAATCCAAACCAAATCTCTAACATATCTAAGATATTCCATATCCTCCCAATATTAAATAACTTTATCTATAATCAATATTTACATCAATAATTTAATTATCATGAATAATATTCTTAAAATCTGCATAATCAATCTATCCTAAATTCGTAATCTATTCAAAACATATATTGAATAAAGATTACACCCATCATGCTTAGGTTTTATTGGCAGTCCAAAAGAGACAGGCATAGGCACAAGCAGGTCCATAGCTATATCACAAGTTTTTATTCTCCGTACCTATACTCATAAAAACCATTTTGAGTTTTTGCAAAGCGTTAGATACATCCAACTTACTGAGGTCCGTCAGATCATTTAAGAAGGACATCCCTATAGATATTTTAGTCTGTTTAGAGATAAACGAGGTGAGAGACAGTTCTGGATTACTTTCGACATGAGGAGATGCAATTTAAGCGCTTTAATGTCATCCTGACTTTTCGTAAAAAATTGTAATATCGCTGGTCGATATTACATTATATACCTAAACGAGTCTACTACTTTCCCTTCCCTTTTCGAACCATTCGTGAAAAAGTTTATAATTGCTGAATTCAGACCTGCATTCCTCAGCCAGCCATCACTGAAGGCGATCTCAGTCGGAAATTTTACATCAAACTGGAATAGGGGGTAGTCAGTGTTTTAGGAATCTCTTTGTTACACAGAAAAGATGAGTGTCCTGCACGATTACAGGCCCACAGAGAGGCGGATTTCAGTCTAAACTCAGTACATGTTGCCAATTGTTTGCGAATATATCTAAAGGAGTCGGGTGTAGTAGTGTTTCCAGTGCCTGCGTGGCATGTTTCACAGTGCACCGCTGACCCATAGACAGGCTGTACTTTTCAATTTTTTCACAAGCTTCTGATTGGCACTTTTTCCCCAGAGCAGGCCCCCAGAAAATAGCCCATATGCAATAAGATTGAGTACTGCGGTATAGACCCAATGTAAGACTCGAGGCTTCAGCCCCACCCCTTTCCAGCTTTGCACGAGTAAATGGCTATCACAGCTTTCTACATTCTTTCCAGTATATTTGGTTTCTAATTTAGTTTATTGTCCAAAATGAGACCCAAACGAGGAAGATTGGATTTCTTAGAGAAGGGGATCAGTTCAGTTTTATGTGAATTTGCATTTAAACCACAACTGTTGGTCCATGTGGAAAGAATGCACAGCGCATTTCCCATCAGTTCACTAAGAGTATTAGGGTATTTACCATAGACGACAATAGCAACATCACCCGCATAGGTAACCACTTTGAAGCCACCACCCTCCAGTTTTTGCAACAGGTTTGTAATGTTCAAGTTCCAAAGGGAGGGAGACAGAACGCCATCCTGAAGTGTACCTCTAGTTACAAATCTTCTTGCGAAGGATTCTTCTAGACTGGATCTATTCACCCCTAGATCTGTAAATGCCTAAGTTATTGCCACCGGTATCTATAACCAGAAAGAATAACATTGCGCATAGTATTTATGGTCGAAAGATTTTTCGATGAAATATAAAAGGGAATGAAAAGATGTATCCACAGATTTCCCCTTGCAATATGCATGTTGAGAGACTATAATGCGAGCGATTTCTCGCTTTAAGTATGTAAATTATACCTTCACTTCAGTACATTTATTGGGAATGCAGCATAATTTTAGGCTACTTGCTAAGTTAAGTTCTAGCCATGGAATGGTTAGGCCAATGGTCCATCAGGTCCCGCCGATTTATACGGTTTGAAACTGTTTATGAACTACAGAATTTTTGTTCTGCTTCAATTTGATCTGTGATCCTGTTGTACTCTGACATTGTTGACCCTGACCATTGAAAGATTCTGCACTTGCAGTGGTCCATATTCCATCCGGTCGCTGAAGATATCTATCTGCAACAGCTCTTGTTTACCCTGCACTTTTAAACCGCCTTTTACACTTTTGATGGATTTATTGAATCTCCTTAGACCCTTAGGCCTGCTAAGAGGACCTGCCGTGCGTATGTAACATTTCAGACACACTCAACCATCCACACGCATCTTTCAAATATGTTCTACACCGCACACACATATTACAAATTTTAATAAGTTCTGAAAGCTCTTATGTAGTTGGTATATTTTATCCACACACATTACACACCATTTCACACTTATTCCACACACAGTGTGAATTTTAACAAGTTTGCAATCCTTTTAAAATTTGAAATCAGTGTCAAATCCAATTAACACATATTATGTACATTCTCTACACGACTTAAACTATTCACATATGTATAATTAACAGTGTTAAAGGCCATTACTGGCCCCTTACTGAATCAACAATTTGGCTCCAACGGTTTCGATCCTGAGCTTGGTCTTCATACTGTCTATTGTCTAAGACAATCAAAAGAGGCCAAGTCGTTCTCTACATCGTGGAGCCATCGTCGCCTGCAACGACCTCTGCGCCTACCATATGGTGGCTCTCCTTTCAGAGATCGCTGCACAATTCGTTCCGGATCAGCACGCAGAACGTGACCGAGCCAGCGCACTCGCTGGGATCTAACTTCATGTACAATATCGGGGATCTTCATCAGATCTCTGATCTCGAAATTGTACAGAGCTCGGTATGTGCCATCTATTTCGCGTTTAGGGCCGTAAATCACACGCATGATTCTTCTCTCAAATGTAAGGAGCCATCTCTCGTACTCATCCGTCAGCGCCCAACTTTCACATCCAAACATAACAACGGGCCTGATCAACGCTTTGTAAAGCTTCAGCTTCACGGCACTTGATAAGTGTTTAGATTTTAGCAGTGGCCTTAGAGGATACAAAGAACGACTGCCAGCTGCCAGCCGCACTTTAATATCCTCACCCACACTGTTATCGTGACTGATAAGAGAGCCCAAATATTTGAACCTCCTCACTCCCTCAAACGTGTGGTGGCCACTACTAAAATCTGGAGTGCCATTGTCTCTAAAACCAGAGATCAGGTATTTCGTTTTGGACTCATTGATCTGGAGTCCAACTGAAGCTGAAAACTCTACAAGCGGATCAAGTATTTCTTTCACTCCGTTGCTATTCAGTCCAATCACGCATATGTCATCTGCATATGCAAGCACTTGATTGGACTGGCGATATAAGATGTTGCGCTGAGGTGTTTCAGTTTTACGAAAGATGTACTCCAACATGAGATTAAAGAGTATCGGGGACAGAGCATCTCCCTGCCGAACACCCGAGTTAACTGCAAAAATTTTCGATAGCCTGTTCTCAACTTTAACACAGCATTGAGACTGCGTCACTGTCATCCTACACAGTCGTACCAATTTTGTTGGCATTCCTAGGTATTCCAGGGCAGACCACAAACTCTCTCGATTGATCGAGTCGTAGGCCTGCCGGAAATCCAGGAACACCTGATGTACGGAGATGGATGTCTCATAATATTTAGATAGAATCATCCGCAGCGAAAAGACCTGATCAGTGACTGATCGATTCGGACGAAATCCTCCTTGATAGTCACCAACCAAGCCCTCCGCCAGAGGAGTGATTCTATCCAATACAATGTATGACAGTAACTTGTATGATGTGCAAAGGAGAGCTATACCGCGATAATTCTCACACTTCAAGCGGTCTCCCTTCTTGAAGATGGGGCATATCGCGGCCACTTTCCATTCGTCAGGCATAACTTCGGTTCGCCATACTAATCAAATAAGGTCGAAAAGACAGTTCCACAAAGTATCCCCTCCGAATATCAAGAGCTCCGAATTAATGCAGTCCACTCCAGGTGAGCGGTTTCGTTTCAATCGCTGCATGGCCTTAGTGAATTCCTCATGGGATGGATCCTCAGTGCAAATCTCCGCAGTCTGTCTTAGAGGTGGCTCAACAACAGTCTGTGACGCATGATAAACATCAAGCAGCTCTGTAAAGTGTCCACTCCATGCGTCAAGTACTGCGTCGATGTTGACACAGACGTTTCCATCCCGGTCCCGAATGGCGGTTGACGAAGGCCTGAAAGTATGGTGCGATCCAGTAATTCGTTTAAAGAAATTACGTGAACTGCGCTCATTGCTGAGTTGTTGTACTTTCAGAACCTCGGCCTTCCACCATTCTCGCTTCTTCCGTCTACAAATCCGCTTAGCTGCCCTTCTCGCCAGAGCAGCCTTGTTTTTCCTCGCGATTGTGAGACGTTGTTGCACTTCACTATGGGCTATATTTTGTTGCTCAACTGCAAGACGACACTCGTCATCAAACCAATCATTCTTGGGTCTGACTTTCACTATACCTAAAGTCTGTTGAGCAGCACTGACAACCGAAGTTTTCAGTACCTCCCAGACAGAGTTCACGCAGTCAGACTGGTAATTGGCTCCTTCAATGTTGTCGCTGACAAGATCCTGATATCGTTTCTTGTGATCTTCATTTACCAGACTTTCACAGTCGAAACGTACCATGCGGTTCGCTGTGTTCCCAGACTTGTACGAAAACGTCCATCGTAGCTTTGCAGCGACCAAATGATGATCGCTACCTACGTATTTGGTTGCTGACCGATAAGTTCTCACATCCTGCACAACCCGAGCCCGTCCTTTAGAAACTAACACATGGTCAATTTGGCTGCGGGAAGTTCCACGAGGATGTGTCCATGTCTCTAGATGTATGTTTTTGTGAGGGAAGAATGTGCTTGCTACTCTCAGATCATGAGCAATTGCAAAGTACATCATTCTCTCACCATTATCGGTCGCAGTTTCGTGTCGGGAGTACGGACCTATGTTTTCACATAAGTCGGTCTTTCTGCCAGCTCTAGCATTAAAGTCCCCAATTACCATTCTAACGTCGTGTTCGGGTATAGATCCCATCAGATCGTCCAAGTCATTGTAAAATGAGTCTTTATCTTGGGGCTGGCTGACTTCTGTGGGCGCATGTACACAAATTATCGACAGGTTGGCTAACTTCATGCGCAAGCGAAACTTACACAATCGGTTATTGACTGCTTGGAAATCCAAAACAGCCTTCTTTACCTGCGGCCCAAGAAGAAATCCAGCTCCAAGATTTCCGAGATCATCTACACTGTAGAGCAACGTATAGCCCTGGGACACATGGTCTCCACTTTTGGGCCAGCGAGTTTCTTGAAGAGCAACGAGTTCCAGCCGATACTCTTTCATGCACGTGATTAGGCCCTCCAACGCTCCTGGTTTTCTAAGTGATTGCACGTTCCACGTGCCGATCCTATATGTATAATTCACATAAAATTTATATTTTACCAATTGTTTGATTCTTTTAAAATTTGAATAGTTTCGAAATCAATTCGCTACAAATTTCACACATTACATCTCTCACGAATTCCACACACATTCTATATCTATCCAGTCCTAATATTAATCCAATTCATTCAACATTCATTATGGCTCGATAACCGCTGAAAGTGTTTTTATTTAAGAAAATAGAGCGTGACCTAAAGATTTAAAATACCACATGAGATAAATGTATTTTATTTTTCTTATTAATAAAAATAAATTGGCCTTACAAGATTTCGTCGTTAGTATTTCACAATACTTGTAACCACCATGGAAATTGCAAAATTTTGTTCATTGCTCAAAAATGTATTCAACGACTTTTAATTTTGTGCGAATTTTATTTTGTTCCCACAAAATACATTTTGATGTACTGCGCACCGATTTATCGTTACCTATCTATATAGTCCCATATCTTGTTCGTGATTTCTACTACATTGATCACTATACACGCTCTACTACACTCTCATGCGCAATTATACTATATATTGTCTGAGTTCATAAAGTGTGTTAAACAAAAGGAAAATTTCCGCTTCGGTTGATTTTCTAAAAAATTGAATTATATAAACCAAACTCTTGAGTGCACTTACACTGTAATACAATATTCATCATTCACTTATCAAAGTAATGATGTTACTTTCTTATAAGAAAGTCTATCTCATTCAAAATATTTTATAAGACTTTAAAATAATCTCATCCATTCTATATATATGTATGTTCAATCACCTTTTGCAACATTTACCAAATATAAATTAACTTTTAAAAAATTTGTATATATTTTCTAACATTCATAAATTGAATTGTTCAGATCTTGAATTTGGTCTTGGAACTTTAATACTTTTCTACAAATCCCCAAACGTATGTTTTCTTTTTTTACTTTAGTCTAACTTCAAGAAGGAAAACCACTTGAAGCGTGAGAATTATCGCGGTACAGGTCTCCTTTGGACAACATACAAGTATCCGGCAGATCTCATGTTGGAGTACATGTTTCGGAAAACTGAAACAACTCAGCGGAACATCTTATATCGCCAGTTCAATCAAGTGCTTGCATATGCAGATGACATATGAGCGATTGGACTGAATAGCAATTACGGAGTGAAGGAAATACTTGATCTGCTTGTAGAGTTTTCAGCTTCTGTTGGACTCCAGATCAATGAGTCTAAAAGAAAATACATGATCTCGGGATATGACACCCCAGATTTTAGTAGTGGCCACTACACGTTTGAGGGAGTGAGTAGATTCAAATGTTTGGGCTCTCTTATCAGTCACGATGACAGTGTGGGTGAGGATATTAAAGTGCGCCTGGCAGCAAGCAGTCGTGCTTTGTAGGATAAAGGCCACTTCTAAAATCTAAACATCTGTCAAGTGCCGTGAAGCTGAAGCTTTACAAAGCGTTTATCAGGCCGGTTGTTATGTTCGGATGTGAAAATTGGGCGCTGACGAATGACTACCAGAGCTGGCTCCTTACATTTAAGGAAGGGTCATGAGGGTGATTTACGGCCCAAAACGCGAAGTAGATGGCACATACCGAGCTCTGTACAATGTCGAGATTAGAGATCTGATGAAGATCGCCGATATTGTACATGAAGTAAGATCTCAGCGAGTACGCTGGCTCGGCCACGTTCAGCGTGCTGATCCGGAACGAATTGTGCAGCAATTTTTGAAAGGGGGCACCATATGGTAGGCGCAGATGTCGTTGCAGGCGACAATGGCTCCATGATGTAGAGTACGACTTGGCTTCTTCAGGTTGTCTAAGACAGTACAAATCTCAAGCGCAGGATCGAAACCGTTGGAGCCGGATTGTTAACTCAGGAAGTGGCCAGTAATGGCCTTTTTATACTGTTTATTATTATTATTTCAAAAATCAGGGCAAATCGGAGAATATAATATATTTTCGTATATTTCATCGAATTTTAAGCTCTCTAATTCCATATTTTTCAAAATTTTAATATTTTTACTTTAAATTTGATTTATATTTTATAAAAGAAATAAAATATCTAAGTTATCCAAAAAATGTAGGAGGTACCGGGTTCGAATCCCAACAAACGCGGGATTTTTCATCTCCCGATTACGATCGGTGATTAAATTGAAAACATCTATAACCCTCTGTTGGAATGTAGAACTCATGGGCCGACCCATCTTCCATGTCTCTGTACAGGGTGACATGGAACTATGCAATGCGCAGGTGTTATACTGTACTTGTGTGAATGGGATGAATGGGTTGAATGAGTGTGATTGTCGGGGTATGCCCCGTGGGGCCGTTTGTGGCATTGAGTGCTGGAGTAATCCGCACAACTGAATTTTTTTTTTATCCAAAAAATTGTTAGATACGGACGAATGGAAACGCTCGATGAATATATTTTGTTAAACTCAAATATGTTTTAACGAAGCACTACAAAATTTAGCTCAATTTAGCTATTATAAATACTTTGATAATAATTACTTTTGTACTTATTCAGTTGTGATTTATAAGCATTTGTCTTATTGCCAAAATATTTCCCGTTTTCACCATTTCACTGAATTCCGAAATTTGACACCGTCTAGAATTCATCATTTGAAATAAAATGATTCAGTGTCACAAATATATAGGAATTTATTTGAATTATAGAATTTGAACAAATGTCAGTATTTTATATCATTTATAAAAATAAATTTCAATATAATAGATAAATAAAAATGACAACTAAATCGGGAACCATCAAAATTACCTATAAATGAAATAATATCAGATTGAAATGTATTATTGATAAATTTGTCACTGTAGATGATAGAATGAGTTGAAAATTATCTTCTGAATTGACCCCCTAATACTGTGATTAGTTTATTCAACATCATCATTTATAAGATAAGATATTTGTAGATTATTCAAATCGATGAATAATTAAACCTACATATAAAGACAATTGGTCCATAGAGACGTAATTTGTTAAATAGCACAATTCCGGTTTTATCATTTGAATCGAATAATGAAAACCGGTACCATTTGGTAAACCCATTTTTCTATATACCGATCGATTAAAATATCTGCAATTCAAATCACATTTCTATATGAAGCTCTATAACGTGTAAAAATGAGAACACAATAATTGCATCGTTGCTCTGACAGCATTCCACTGGCATACCAAACCGGGACAAAAAAAATGATTTGCAAAACGAAGTAATAATATTAAATAATTTACAAATTAAGCGTCTAATAGATACGTTGTTACTCTTATATAATTTTATCAATGTTATATTATATAAGGAATGTCATCTTAATTAACCTATTTACTACCAACTACTTTACATAAATTATTAGAACATAATTTTATTTGATTAAATTAAAAATTGTATAATATCTATAATATAGAATAGCACGAGAGTATATTATAGAAATATTTCCCTTGATCGTGAAAATTTTCTTGAAGGTAAAATTAATTTGGACCAAATCCAAATATTTATAATCATAAAAATCGTGTCTCAAAACATATATACAATAGGTTTAAATTTAGCTTTTATTAGCCTTGTCGATTATACACATACCCGTACATAATTCCCACTACCTTCAATGAAGCGTAATTGATATAGCATTGACTTATAAATAATAACAAAACCCTTTTTAAATAACTATCTACTATATAGACATAATAAATAATTATCGATTCCAAAATAAGAATATTGTCTTATCTTATTACTCATGCACCTATACATGTACGTATATGTGTGTATAATATATACTTACCAACGATTTGGTGAATGGTCTTACAAATGCAAAAAGCAAGCGATAAAACCACCAATTACGAGTTAAATTTGTTGAAACCAAACTTCCTGGATGCAAAGCGAATACCGATAATCCTTTTGAACGCCATCGCTGTAAAATAAAACAAATTTTAATTAATGATTATATGTATATATACACAGGGTGTCTGAAAAATATGGATTAATGTATAAATGCTGATTGCACAAACAATAATAGTATAGTTTCCGACATTGGACAACAAATGTATACAATGAAAAAAAAAAGCCGGAATTCTCTAAAAACAGAGATATAAAATTAGGCATGCGACTAAGACAAACCAAATAAATATTTATAGGCATAAATAGAGCTCCAGCCCCAGCCATTTCAACTATTTGGCCAAGAAAGTAATTCCATATTTTGATCACTAAATCAGCTTTTAATTATTCTGTGTGTGCATGACCCATCTTGGTGTGGTCCAAATAGCTCCTTAAATTTTGGAAATGCTAATAAATTCAATATTTATTTATATGAATTCTACGCTCAACCGTATAATCGGAAATCACACACCATACCATTATCCCTTTACATGTCGGCTATGGTTGCGTTTCTTGTATGCCAATTAAGTACCCCCTGTCTTTAAAAACTCTAATCCAGTATCCCACTAACTGCATTGACATTTTAAATTGACGTGAGGATTCAGCTTTACTTAAACCGTCCTTAAAGCATCCTCAACGCTTTTACTGAATATTTCTGTACACTCGAGTATAATTGGGTTTAAGCTTGAAAATATAAGTATAATGTATAACGATTAAATAACTTCAGCAAACATTCTCGTTAAATTTAATAATGATGGCGGTTAATGGTTGGTCTGTTTGTTGAGGATTCAATTTTAAGTATCTTTAACAAGTATAGGATAGATTAGGGTATTTCGAAATGCTTTCCGATGTATTATTTTGGCACAGAAAAGCGCTTAGTTGTTAAGTTTAAGTTTGTTAGTTGAGCTTGACATGCCGCTAATTGTGGTCATTGTTAAATTTATACCTTTCATCGAAGTTTGAATGTTTCGGCAAATAAAAGCTACTATCTGATATTTTTTGTTAAAAATGCACGTTCCATTGTTATTTCCAATGAATTCAATGACATCTTTACTTGCGTTGATGATTCAAATATATGGTGCTATTATGCAGCAGTTGAAAATAATGAAATAATCACCGACCATTATAATTCTACGAACAGATTTGTTTTCTCATTAATATCAGCCAGAGAATTGTAGGCTATAGGAAGTTATTGGTGACTAGGATAAAGCATGTACCACGGTTATATTGTCTTATTAGAATGGTGTATTTTGCCTTATACAGGGTGTTCTCCGGCAAAGTTTACTATTTTATTTTTATATAACTTTATGAAAAATGCAGACAAAACGGTTTAATGCTGATAAATGTTTATAAAATTTTTTTATCACACTTTAAGACATTTCAAATGGTATTTCATACCATCCTGGTGTTCAATAATTATTAATGATGATACGATAACGCTCTCTAGTAACAGTTATCGTAACGCCTCGTTCATATTCAAAAAGGCGAGGGCCAATAATTTGTGGCTCAGGTTTGTGGTTTTCTGCTACAAACCCCTGTCTTCAAATTCACTCACTAAACGATAAATAGTGGCTAATGATGGCGCATTTTTTCTACTCAAAATATCACAGTATAGTTTTGTAGTCGTCATATTTTGATAAAATGTTCTTACAATTTATTCACATCGAATACTTTTTCATAATAAATTTGCCACGTCTATAGTTCATTTGACTTCTGTCAAAATTCATGTTTACTAATTTAAATGGACTGGTACGGAAAAAATGCGAATTTTTCCTTTTAAAAATGAAACATCAATTTTAGTTTTATGTTTAATGAATTTTAGTGGACTGTGTCTTTTTTATTTATTTTCTAGTGTTATATAGTACATAATTAGTGGTAGGGAGCAAAATAATTAAAAATCTATTTTATATTTTAAAACTAAATGAAAGGAAAGGGAATAAGGATACATAACATAAATTTGTTAATACATACATATATGTATTGACAAACCAATAAAAGGATACAAGTAAATATAAAGGGATTAAGTATATAATGTAAATGGAAGTTTTTTTTTGAATTGTTGGTAATTCCAACATCTGGATCATAAAAATGCGTTTCTAAGAATTTAAATGATAAAAATATCTTAAAACTAAAATGATAAATTGACGTGAGGATTCAGCTTTACTTAAACCGTCCTTAAAGCATCCTCAACGCTTTTACTGAATATTTCTGTACACTCGAGTATAATTGGGTTTAAGCTTGAAAATATAAGTATAATGTATAACGATTAAATAACTTCAGCAAACATTCTCGTTAAATTTAATAATGATGGCGGTTAATGGTTGGTCTGTTTGTTGAGGATTCAATTTTAAGTATCTTTAACAAGTATAGGATAGATTAGGGTATTTCGAAATGCTTTCCGATGTATTATTTTGGCACAGAAAAGCGCTTAGTTGTTAAGTTTAAGTTTGTTAGTTGAGCTTGACATGCCGCTAATTGTGGTCATTGTTAAATTTATACCTTTCATCGAAGTTTGAATGTTTCGGCAAATAAAAGCTACTATCTGATATTTTTTGTTAAAAATGCACGTTCCATTGTTATTTCCAATGAATTCAATGACATCTTTACTTGCGTTGATGATTCAAATATATGGTGCTATTATGCAGCAGTTGAAAATAATGAAATAATCACCGACCATTATAATTCTACGAACAGATTTGTTTTCTCATTAATATCAGCCAGAGAATTGTAGGCTATAGGAAGTTATTGGTGACTAGGATAAAGCATGTACCACGGTTATATTGTCTTATTAGAATGGTGTATTTTGCCTTATACAGGGTGTTCTCCGGCAAAGTTTACTATTTTATTTTTATATAACTTTATGAAAAATGCAGACAAAACGGTTTAATGCTGATAAATGTTTATAAAATTTTTTTATCACACTTTAAGACATTTCAAATGGTATTTCATACCATCCTGGTGTTCAATAATTATTAATGATGATACGATAACGCTCTCTAGTAACAGTTATCGTAACGCCTCGTTCATATTCAAAAAGGCGAGGGCCAATAATTTGTGGCTCAGGTTTGTGGTTTTCTGCTACAAACCCCTGTCTTCAAATTCACTCACTAAACGATAAATAGTGGCTAATGATGGCGCATTTTTTCTACTCAAAATATCACAGTATAGTTTTGTAGTCGTCATATTTTGATAAAATGTTCTTACAATTTATTCACATCGAATACTTTTTCATAATAAATTTGCCACGTCTATAGTTCATTTGACTTCTGTCAAAATTCATGTTTACTAATTTAAATGGACTGGTACGGAAAAAATGCGAATTTTTCTTTTTAAAAATGAAACATCAATTTTAGTTTTATGTTTAATGAATTTTAGTGGACTGTGTCTTTTTTATTTATTTTCTAGTGTTATATAGTACATAATTAGTGGTAGGGAGCAAAATAATTAAAAATCTATTTTATATTTTAAAACTAAATGAAAGGAAAGGGAATAAGGATACATAACATAAATTTGTTAATACATACATATATGTATTGACAAACCAATAAAAGGATACAAGTAAATATAAAGGGATTAAGTATATAATGTAAATGGAAGTTTTTTTTTGAATTGTTGGTAATTCCAACATCTGGATCATAAAAATGCGTTTCTAAGAATTTAAATGATAAAAATATCTTAAAACTAAAATGATAATTCACCATACCGGCCCTCTTGAAAGGCTAGGCTTTCAAAAATATAAAAACAATTTACATCTGATTGTTGGTGAAAATAAACTTAACCATAATAAAAAGTATAATTAGGTATATTGATTAAAATTATTTCCTACGTAAATATTATTTCTTATGTATAGAAATATTTATTCTTAATTCATTATTTGATTTATTATTATTGATTGATATATAGTTCATTTGATAATGCCATCTTCGACAATTTTGTTATAGCTCGCTTAAATATTCCGGATTTTGTTTTAACATCGGCTACTCGAATCTTATTGTCTTGACCAGGATATGTTTTAACTACAATACCCATTAACCATTTCGAAGGAGGTAAATTATTGTCTACTAACAGAACGATATCGTTTATCTGAATATTTGGTAAATTGGTTTTCCATTTCTTTTTTTGTTGTAACGTGTGCAAATATTCGTTGGAATATCTTTTCCAAAAACCTTGGACTAACTGTGTTACGCGTTCCCAATTTGAAAGCCGATTTTGTGGTGTATAAAGTAATATTGATTCTGGTATTGGAATTATTCAACCTCCGGTTAAAAAATGAGCAGGGGTTAGTGGTTCAGGGTCATTTGAAATTTTGGTGATTGGTCGAGAATTAATGATTCCCTCAATTTGTATAATAAGTGCGTTCATTTCTTCATACGTTAACAACGTGTTGGAAGCTACCTTTTTTATGTGTCGTTTCACTGACTTTATATTGCTTTCCCACAATCCTCCAAAATTCGGGGATCTGGGAGGAATAAATTTCCAATCAATATTTTCATGTGCACAAAATTCTTTGATTTTGTTATCGGGGCAAGTATCGTTGAATATTTTTAACAGACGTTGTATCTCATTATTACAACCTTGAAAATTTCCGGCATTGTCTGTCCAAAGCGTTCTACATTTTCCTCTTCTATTTAGGAAACGTTTTAGGCAATTAAGAAATGACTCAGCCGTTAAGTTTGAAACTAATTCTAAATGTATTGCTTTTGTAGAAAAACAAATAAATAGGGCAATATAAATTTTCTGGGTTGACCTATTTCGAAATGCTTTTTGTTTGATGTTAAAAGGACCACATAGATCTATTCCAGTTGACATGAATGGTTTGGTTGGTGTAATGCGATCCGCGGGAAAATCACCCATTAATTGTTGGGATGCAGAAGGCTTAAATTTAAAACACGGAATGCAAGAATGGCAAATTGATTTGGCTGTACTCGTTGCGCTAATTGGCCAAAACCGTTGACGAACGATAGAAACTAATTGGTTTGGACCTACATGCAAGTTTTTCTCATGCTCGTATCTAAATACGAGTTTCGTAAAATGATGGTTTTTAGGAAGGAGCATTTGATGTTTTGAATCATATGGAATATTGGCATTCTTGATTCTACCACCGACTCGGAGCACTTGATTTTTATCCAAAAATGGAGTAAGATTTAAAATATTACTTTTATCAGACACTCTTCCAAATTTAACTATGGCAGAAATTTCAGGTTTGAAATATTCTGATTGGATGCTTTTAACAATTGAAATCAATGCCTTGTCTAATTCTTCACTGGTGAGAATTCCGGTTTGTTTAGTAATACTTCGGCAATTGTTGATAAACCTATTACAAAATGCTGTAATCCGAATAAGTTTTTTGAATGAACTATAGCGGGCTATTAAAGACAAGAAATTATTTTGTTGAAAGAAATTACTGAGAGATTTATCTGGTTTCAGCTCTAATAGACTAGAATCAATTGGTGTGTTTGGAACAAGTAGGCAAGTATCATTAATTAAAATATCGGGTCCTTTCCACCACAGGGTATTGAATTCTAATTCGTTTGGCATTACTCCACGGGAAATGATATCTGCAGGATTGTTTATGCTATTAATATATCGCCATGAACAATTTTCGGTTAACTCCTGAATTTCGGTAATCCGATTTGCAACAAATATTTTTAATTGGTGAGGTTCCATTTTTATCCAATGTAAAACTATCATTGAATCAGACCACATACTTATTTTATCAAATTTAATTTCAAGGGATTCTAGGACAGGCTTTAGTAAAACTGCTAACAGATGGGCAGCACAAAGTTCTAAACGTGGAATTGTTATGGTTTTTAGCGGTGAAACTCTTGATTTGCTACAAAGTAAAGAGATATTGGTGTTTTTGAATTTATCCACCGATTTGATATAAAAACAAGCTCCATAGGCCTTTTCTGAAGCATCAGAAAATCCATGTAGTTCTAAAACGACCGGTGTAAAATTAAATAAGCATCGGGGTATACTTAATTTATTTAAATGGTTCAATTGCGACTTGTACTCTAACCAATATGAATTTAATTCAATAGGAACAGGTGTATCCCAGTCATATTTTAACTTCCAAAGTGACTGAATTATAAGTTTTGCGGTAATCACAACTGGAGAAATAAGGCCCATCGGATCGTATATTTTTAATAAGTCAGAAAGAATGGTTCGTTTTGTTATCTGGTCGTTAGTAATGGGTATGTTTGGTATATTAAAAATAAAAGTGTCATCGTCAGGCTTCCATTCAATTCCTAATGCTTTGATGGATTCCTTTGAGCAAGCTTCACTTTTATGGAGAACTTCACGAAGATTTGTTGGAATAGTTTCCAATAATTTTTTTGAATTTGAGCACCATTTGTGTAGTTCAAATTTTCCTTTCTTTAATAAACTAATCAAATTTTGTTTTAACAGAATTGCATCATCTAAACTATCTGCTCCAGTCAAGACGTCGTCAACATAGAAATCTCTTTTAAGAATATGAGCAGCTAATGGAAATTGTTGGGCTTCATCGTCTGCTAGTTGATTAAGTGTTCGTGTGGCAAGATAAGGAGCAGAGGCGGTTCCATATGTGACCGTAGTTAATTCACATGTCGAAATTGGTTTGGCGGGATCAAATCTCCACAATATTCTTTGAAGTTTCGTATTATTTGGGTTAATTGAAATTTGTCGATACATTTTGCATATATCGGCCGTAAAGGCTACTTTATGTTTTCTGAATCTAAGTATGATTTTAAATAATTCTTGTTGTACTGTTGGACCAACTAACATAACATCGTTCAATGATAGGTTTGTTGTGGTCTTTGCGGAAGGTGGCATGGTTATTTAATAAATATTCATTCATGAACTCAAAATATTGGGACTTAAGATCAGGGTTACGATTTAAACGTTGTTCAAGGTAGTTAAAGCGTTTTAGTGCTTGAGCCTTTGAATCACCTAGATTCAAGGCATTTGGAGACAAAGGTAATAAAACGACATATCGGTTATCACTTTCTCTATATGTGGAATTTTTGTAATGAGATTCACAAAATTGCTCATCTTTAGATAATAATTGAGAATTTGATACAGACTCTAAACTAAAAAATTTTAAAATGGATTCTTGGAGTAATTCATCTGTATTAACAGGACGATTTGTTGAATAAAAATTTTGTTCTGAATTTGCTTGATAGTTTCCGCTTATAATATAGCCAAAAACTGTATCTATGAGAATTGGTAAATTTGGTTTAAATTGGAATTTTTTATCTCTAATAACATGGAAAAATATATCGGCTCCTAATAAAATGTCAATAGGCCTCGGAAGATTAAAGAATGGATCTGCTAACTTAAAATCTGGCGGTATATTCCAACGCGAAATATTTACTTGGTTTTGTGGTAAGGCATCCGAAATATTATTTATAATGAATAGATTACACAGTACTTTATAAGACGACATTTTTGAACTTATCTCAGCACATATTTGTTCATTAACTAATGTGGGATTATTGTTAAGACCGGAAATTGAAAATTCATTTGACTGGGTTTTTATGAATTTAAATTTATTTGAAAAATTAGAAGAAATAAAATTAGACTGGGTACCACTATCTAATAAAGCTCTAGCTTCCTGAACTTTTCCAAATCTATCTTTTATTAGGACTATAGCTGTCGATAAAAATGTCATTTTGACAATATTTTTTTGAAGCGCACAAAAATTGCTTTTTGGTGTTTGTCATGATTGAGTTGGTTTTGTTTCGGAGGATGGTGTAATATTAGGATTAAGAATATTATTAGGAATCAAATTTGTGTTAGCGGTTGACGCTGAATTGGAACTATTAGCATGATGGAGTAGAGTGTTGTGTTTAAGGGAACACAAATGACATCCACGAGTTAGGCAATTGGAAGAGAAATGTTTGGAACTGAAACAATTAATACACAAATTTAGTTGTTTAATTTTATCGTATCTCTCATGCGTAGACATCTCCAAAAATTTGGGACATGCACTAAATTTATGGAACGGTAATTTACAGAAAATACAACTATTTAAATTATTACTATGAGGCGTATGACGAATGGGTTGTTGTGAATTGGAACTTAGAAAAGCAGAACTAGGATAAGATGTAGTTGGGTTCGATTTACAAGCAGTAGAGTTATTCCTTGGAAAGTTGGGTTTTGGAGAATTAAATGAATTTTGGTATTTTGACGAAGTGGATGGCTGTAAAATATCACTGACTCGTGATTTTTCGATAAGAAAGTTTTTTAATTTTATCCACGTTGGAAGAATATTTGCTAAACACAAAGATTCCCATTCCTTTCTTAAATGATGGTTTAACTTACGAGTAATGCAATTGACAATAAACAGTTCCCCTAGGTTCCCTATCTGTTGATCACAGGCTTCTAACGAAGAAGTGTGACCAATTGTTTTATTAAGCAAATCTTTTAATTCAAGGTTGGTGCCTTTATTGATTACTGGTAAATTTAAGAGACCATCTATGTGTAAATTTACTAAAACATTTTTGTTATGAAACCTTTGGTTTAATTCATCCCAAGCCTTTAAATAACCGTTGTGCGACAAGTCGATGTAGCCTATTGCAGCACGAGCATCGCCTTTATTTTAACAGAAGGTTAAATTTTGTAATGCTACTTTTTAAATTTGGATTGTTGTGAATCACTGATTCAAATGTTTGTTTAAAGGTTAGCCATTCGCTTGGCTTTCCATCAAAATTTGGAACGTATAGTTCTGGAATTTTTACGTCTATTGAGTCAAGATTTTCGCTTTTAACAGGTTTTATGGATGTATGGCTATCTTTAATTGACATTAATTTGGTTTTTAAATCTTGAATATTATTTTCAAATTCTATGATTAAAATTTCAAAATCATCAGGGCTGAATTCACAATCATTATCGTGAAAATCGGATATGGCTTTTTCAAATTGGGAATAAATGGAATTTACTATTTCTATTTTACATTTTACTTCAGATAAATTGGTTTGATTTAGTTCAACGATATCCTCTAAAAAATCTATTATTGGGTATAATCTAACTTTCAAATGTTTAATTTTTAATTTAAGTTTTTCAAAATGGTTCACTTTGGGTTTTACCATATTGATGGAGAATGTTATAAATTATGAAAATAACCGAATGTCAAATGAACAATAACACAATTTACAAAGAGAACTTAACGATATTATATATAATAATAATCTTAAACTAAAATTAAAATTTGATACCTGTAGATAATGGTATTGGCTGGTTGATTCTTCGGTTGATACTTCGGTTGAGTGGCTGGATACAAACTGGAACTGGTTAATAGTTGCTGGATAACTAGCTGGATGACACACTTTGACAATTTAACCGACAAAACTGGTTAAAATGAACAACTATGATTAATAGTTGCTGGAAACTGGCTGGTTGACACACTTTGACAATTTAACCGACAAAACTGGTTAAAATGAGCAACTATGGTTAATAGTTGCTGGATAACTGGCTGTATGACACACTTTGACAATTTAACCGACAAAACTGGTTAAAATGAGCAACTATGCTTAATAGTTGCTGGATAACTGGCTGGATGACAACTTGTTGACAATAACTGGAGCACTGTTGTTACACTTAACTGCCACTTTATTTAAAAGTTTGCTTATTATAACTCTATATTCCTTTGAAACACTATGTTTTTTATTTTTAAGGATGGATATACAAAATCTGGCTCGATTGGACCAAAAATAATGGTACGGAAAAAATGCGAATTTTTCTTTTTAAAAATGAAACATCAATTTTAGTTTTATGTTTAATGAATTTTAGTGGACTGTGTCTTTTTTATTTATTTTCTAGTGTTATATAGTACATAATTAGTGGTAGGGAGCAAAATAATTAAAAATCTATTTTATATTTTAAAACTAAATGAAAGGAAAGGGAATAAGGATACATAACATAAATTTGTTAATACATACATATATGTATTGACAAACCAATAAAAGGATACAAGTAAATATAAAGGGATTAAGTATATAATGTAAATGGAAGTTTTTTTTTGAATTGTTGGTAATTCCAACATCTGGATCATAAAAATGCGTTTCTAAGAATTTAAATGATAAAAATATCTTAAAACTAAAATGATAATTCACCATGGACTAGTACTCCTATAGATTTTCCAATTTCTCTATGACGATGATTCTTTACAGGTGAGTTCGCGAGGCCGGATATATACTCTAGCTATTTACATCCGACCTCTAAACCAATGAAATCATTCAAAAAAAAATCACATGACAAAAAAAATCGTCTATTTCCCCTTATAGAAAATGAAATATTTTTATCTTTGAGCAAAATATCCGACTGGCGTACCAACTAAATAAAGAAAAAACAAAAATAATAAGCAATAATTTTGCCCAATTAAGTTGTTTTGCTTTCTGTCATTTTCTAAAAGAAAATTTTATGTGATGTGTTTATGCTGTGTTTTCTGATTAATATTATTCTGTGTTAATATTATTTTATTATACATATATATAAATATATAATATATATCAATATATAGCTAGTAAGTATAAAAATTACATAAAATTTTGGTAACACGTATTGTACGTACATAATTGTACATAATAAAATGTCTTGTGTGTGCCGAAAAAAAATGAAAAATTTTTGTTGTAGAAATGTTTTTTATTGAAATTATATTTATTTTGTGATTTTAGATAATGAATATGGAAAAGGATTTGGAGCCAGATGATTTTTGTTCCATATTTGACATACGACTAATCGGTGAGGAGCAACTTTTAATTTCCGAAATGATTTACAGATGTACCAATGTCGAGGTGAATACTCTGTGTGTTACTGAATATTCATAATTATATTCGATACATTTATTCAATCGATATTTAGATTAAAGAAACAGACAGCATAACCCGATACATCTATAATGAGTGTTGTTCTATTGGTGCAGTGTTACACATTTAGGATTCGATGCCAAGAATCGGATGTCTATCTGCGCATAAAAGAGGAGCGAGATGAAGAACATGAAAATTACAATGAGAAGGCATACCGGAGAAAAACCGATTAAGTGCCGATTCTGTGATAAAACATTCATATCAGCTAATTATCGGGCGAAGTATGAGGTATACCATCAAGACCCATCGATCAGGCCATTCAGGTGTAACATTTGCTACAAAGATTTTCGACTCAAAAAGTACTATCGGCAGCATGTAAAAACTCACAATAAAAATGAAACATAATGATAGACAAATCACTAATGGTGTGTTTTATTCTGTTCCAACAGTCCTTTAATAACTTTGGCCTTGATCTCCCTTAAATGCTCTAAATGTTCTGCCTCAATATCTTCGGGCCTCATGATCGTAGTTAAATCAAAATTAGGGTCAAAAGGTGTTACAACTGGAATGACTTCGTAAGCCTCTCGCTTGTTGATTTAGTATTGAAGCTGTTTATAGAATTCCTTCTCGTTCATATCTATTAAATCGGGGGCAGCCACACTTTCATCGGCATGTTCGGGCGATTCCTCTTCTTCAACTTTTATCGCACAAAATCACAAAATTCGGAAAATTATTTGGTGTAATCACAGCCAAGCACAAATCGAAATTAAAAATAAAATTTGACAAATAAAACAACAACAAAAATTAGACCAATTTTTTTTCAGTTTCTAACTTCATACCAGTAGGATAAATAGCTAGGGTATAAATTTCCGGCCTCGCGAACTCACCTTACATGGTAATTCATAGTCCTTCCATATTCAAGAAATAATTCAGCCGAGCAATATATTTTGAAGGAGCGGACAACCATCATCTGTTATCTTATATTAGGCCATCTTTCAATAGCTTCAACAAGAGTTCAGCACGTATCAGCATATCATTTTTTTTGGGGTAAAACGTCTTATAGTTCAGTATGCCACCTTAGTATGGAACATCTCATTTAGTTTGCGATGTCGGACTTTGGCTAGAATAGTGAGCGATACGTTGTCTGAAATATGAGGGGTACAAATTTAAAAAAGAATCTTCTAAAGTAACGTGTCAAAAACATCGACGATTTCACACCATCATCATATAAAACATTTAATATCTCAGATCTGTGAACTACTCAACATATAATAAAAAAAAACATCGTTTGAAATTTAAAATTTAAGGAATATCCTTACACGCTAAAAAAAACTTCCACTTACGATTTCACGCTTCCATCTAAAACTAATATTAGCTTATTTGATAACATAGTATAGCCAAGCATTTCTACACCACCAAAAAACATATCGCTGTTCAGCAGCGTGAACACCCGGACTATTTTGTATGAATATGGAACATCTCCAAAATATGAACCGTAGCGGACATTGTCTTGATCCTTTTTACTTTTAACTGGTAGTATCAAGAAACCTGTTCTACTTGTAGGGTCGGCTTAAGATCCTTGATGATTTGTCTTTAATAGTTAGAGCAAAGTTTAATTTCGAACAAATTAATTGTACTAACGTAAATCATCCAGTCAAAATAAAAATATTTTAAAAACTACACGTATATCCATATAGTAAAACTAAATTTCTACATTTAGTCATCGATAATAATCCACCAAATGACCGAAACGTGCAAAGTTCGGCATACGAAGTTTTGTTTATCAATAAACAAAAATTGTATTCTGCAAAATAAGTAAACGTCATTGGCACGTCAATAGTCCAACAGTCAAGTGACTAATTACGAATTCACACACTTATCTATTACCCAAAAAAAAAAAAAATACAAATCTAAACAAAACTTTCTTATGAAATCGCGCGCAATATTTTCACATATAGCCGTCTACTGTCTATACATTCTACTGTATTTATACATTCAATTCTATCTAATTTGTGTTTTTTTTTTGTTATTTTGAATCACAAGACCTACAAACAAGATAAATTTAAAATTTTGTGCGAGTTACATGGATTTAATCACGTATAATAAATTTAGTATACAGTAGCTCTCTAAATACATATATAACAACGATATAATTTTACGCATGACCTAACTCACATTATATTGGAATCGAATGGATTCTTCTTATTTCATGCACATTAATTGAAGATGTTATACATTGTTGTTTTTTCAAGGTTATATGTATACATAACATAATATATTGTTATGTTACACAGTTTAGATAAATTTTGTTACGTTTCATTTAAGAAATTCGCCGACATTGCAAATATCTATATATACAGACATTTTTGCATGCACATAATACCCATCGTCATCATTTAAATGTTTATATATAGAAAGCCAGTTTTATTCAAGAATTTTCGAAGGTAAATTTATTAATTTTTGTTTTGTGCTCCGGCACGTGTTTTTTGTCTTTTTGGGTGATGTCATATACTCATGGAAGAAACAGTGATATCCCTATGCTTGCATAATAGCTAATAAATAACTTAAAAATGATATAGGTAAGAATAAGTTCGCATCATTGTTCATGGAAGCCAACTGTTATGAGAATTAACGAGAATTAACGACAAATCGAGAATAATAACCAGCTACAAGTACAGTATATAGAATTGGCGGTCTTATTCGTGTTGTAATTGATAATTTTTGTTGTTGTTTCATTGTCGTTTCTGATATCTATTACATAATAATATATTACATGCGCAAAACTGGGTCATTGTACTTTGATTTCGTAATCAATCAAATTATTTTGACTCGAATATGTAAAACTATTTTTTTATCACATTTATAAAGTATTATTGTACTTATAGACTTTAATCACAATTCCATAAGTGCCCCCCATCTCTCAAGCAATTAAAATCACGTGAATTCATATCGAATTTATTATGGCAAAGGCCAAAATTCTTATGTATATGGAGACGAATCAATATAAAATGAATTAGTATATACGTATATGATTGATGACAGTACATTATAAGTTTAAAATAAGATATACAAATTAACGGTGTGTACGAGTATATAATAATAACTGTAATTATGTTGATTTTAAATTAATATGTGTGAGTAGTTAATTGAAAATTAAGTAGACTTTGGCTATATAATATATACATAGAAGATGCCAATCATGATCATAAAATGATATATTTACGCGTATGGAGTAAAATTATTGTTGATTATTGGAAATTACCTTATTTCTGGTTAAAACATAGTCTATATGTGCCAAAGTATATACATTTTTGACAATTGTCCAACATAAATTCATTTTCGTTTTTGGTGCCTCTCAGAATCTTAGGATGAGTTGGCGACCAAACACATACTGAACGATATGGCACACAATAGTATTGGATATCGATGCATATTTTAATAATTAATTAGTTGTTGGGCAGCGGCCGAATTTCAAGTCCGTGATAATTTTCCTCGCAAAGTCTATATTTAAACAAAAATTTAAAATAGGAATACAAGGTCCATTTGCAAATGATTCTATTGTTTTATGAAGATTTCATACATAACATCACGATCTATGCGAGGGTTAAATGTGTTACCTGTAAAAATAATTTGTCATGGTTAAATTAAACAATGGACACACTACAGGCAAAATAACTCCTAAAATACTATTAATTTTGGCTATGTTGCCAATTGAAATATGTAATGTATGCATAATAGTCAATTTGGAAACACGAGAATGAAATTTCCTAGGTCACATGGGTCGATCAAAATTTATTAATGTTAATTGCTGTTAAAAAATATTTCAGGATTTAACAAAACATCAGAGCATAGCACTATATTAACGCATTGTAATTTCTTATAAATTAAAAGTTAGTTTCAAGGTTTGTAAAAATATCAGAATTTGAGAGAATGATTTGATTAAATGATGAAATTTGTTGAATTGAATAAACTAAAACAAAATCGAAATTACACAAAATTTTAGAATTTGGTCAAATTTCCAATAAAATGTTAAGAATGAAAAAAACTCATTAATTTACATCAACATTTCAGAATTTCTTTTCCGGTTGTTTCAAAGCTTATATGAAACTTTCCAGTAAAGGCAAAGCAATGGTTTAATTCGTACATTCAAAAGGCCGGTTGATGTTTTTCAATCGGTATTATTCGAAGTCTCTCTAGGGCCTGAAAAGAACAAAATAAGGCGTTTTTATTCGTCCTAATAAATACAAATTTTGATGTATCTAAAATTGCATAAGCTATTGGAATAAAAATGTTGTTCTAAGAGGCAGATTGGGTATTTTATTATTTAATATTTAATTTTGCTTGTCAAATAAAAGTAAAAGTAAAAAATAGAAAAATGCACGATAACATTTGAGTACTGACCACAGCTAAACTGATATCCGATGACCTTGTTGAATTGAAGATGATCGTTTTCCTAACCGTGAATCGGGACTATTGGCAGTATACCACGAAAAAATCGAATTAATATTACTTACGGATAAGTGGTAGCTGATATCTTATTAGTTTACGAGTCGCAAAAGTTTATAAGACGATATCTTTACGTAAAAAGCAACCCATTGGTATTACTCTAGGGCACATAAATTATTGAGGAATTTACTGAATAATGTTTAATATTATTATACTCAATCAAAAACTGCGTGATTTGGTAAGGTCCCGGGGCCAGTTCAAAACTCTTGTAAAATTCCGAGCCTTATTTTTCTCAAAATCTCTGTTTCAAAATTCACGTATGTATATTCTAAGAATTGTCAAATGGAATAATATGGGATCGATACTCGTATATCAATTAAATTAAAATTTAATTAAGAAATTATTTATGGATTGAGTATTCTCATTCCTCTGGAGGAGAGAGCTGAAATTTAGAATTTTTGTCAGAATGGCGATAGCAAAACAAATTAAATTTGATAAAGTATAATTTGAAACTATTATGAAATTTAAGAATAACCATCTAAAATTTAGAATTCAAAAATCATCAAAAATATTTTAAATTTAAATTTTACAGTAAATTATCAAAGCAGCTTCTAAAAACTTTCCAAAATTCAATTCATTCTATACAGAAAAATTGTAAAATTGTAAATTTCGTTTAATTAATTATTATAATATTAAAATTTAAATATTTTGAAAATTAAAATTTTAATTTTTCTTGAATTTAGCAGTATACACGATGTTAACAATTTTGGTTTAGAAATTTTGGGCCTAATCAATTCTGAACATAAGGAATTAAGGCGTTGAGAAATTTAACAATTTAGAAGTATGTAATTTTAAAAATTTAGAAAATTACTAAAATGAACTAATGGAAATGGAAATATAATTTAACGATTCTAGAAATTTGGGAATTTATACATTTTTAAATTAAGAATAATTTGAGGATTTGTAAAATATAAAATTAAAATACTAAACAAACCAAATTCAAATTTACAATTTTGGATTTAAAATTGACTAGGGTTTATTCGATGATTACATCAAAATTTAGAATTCGAAAAACATTAAAAAAAATGTAATTTTTGATTAAATATTTTAGAATTTTAAGAATTCTGAATTTTATAATAAATTCGAATTTTCCTGTCACTTCAACACACCTTCTAAAAGTATCCAATTCGATAAACAAAAATATAGAATTATGCGATTTTATAAATTTGTAAATTAAATTAAAAAATTACGGGAAATGATTAAAATTTCTTCCGAAATTTTGTAAAATTGTAAATTCTGGTGAAATATAATAGTAATTATGAGTGATATAATTGTTGATAATATGTGGCTATATTTAATAAACATCGAAATAATAATTTACCATTCAAATTAAATATAAACCTTAAGAATAAAATGATTTTTCAAACAATTTTAATGAACGCTTTCCAATTTCCTTGAATTATTCATATACTTTATTCATCAGTTCGATCCTTTTGGTAGGCAGATATAATTAAATTTCAAATATAACACACTGAATTTCTACAAGAAATGGAAGGAGCCGAAACTTTTCCAGACCACGGAAACATTAAATATTCCATCATTCCACACCTTGCTTTGAAGAAGAAAAAGATTGAGAATCGTAATTTTGATTATTTCAAAGACATTTTCAAGTCTAATTGAAAATGAGGTAAAAAAATATCTGATAATGCAAAGTGACGGCATAATCATCGTGATCGTTGCATTTTAACAGCATTTGATGATATTTCTCAGTAAAATGCAATAATTGTCGAAGTTTTTGTACATGAAAATGAGTCACGTTGAAATAAATGTCAATGCATCTACAATAACCGGAAACAAGCGTGCCCTTCACAATCTTCTCAATATTAAAAATAATTTTATTTTTGTCCAGTAAAGGTATTGTGGATAGCGTTGGTGTACAGTTCTAAAAATAGAGTCGCAGTGCTGTGTGCAGCAGATTTTATTGTACAAATTTTAAACACATATTCCATTACAAGTATACATATGTACATATATTAAATATTTAAAAAATTTATTCACAACCATTTATTCTAGTTTTGATTAACCGCGCACTGATTAAATTCAATCAAGTGAATTAAAAAATAAAATGTATCTCAAAATTTTGGTCCACCCTATACATACATACAACAACATCATTAATCATAAAATAAAATGTTTATTTTGCCGCTTCCAGTATTCAATTCTATATTTATTTATTTATATATATACGTATATATAATTATGTATGTTGAATATATTATGTATGTATACATACAACGGAGCTAAATCTCTACCATACATATTATTGTATGTACCATTGCTTTGTGTTCCGCGCGAGATATTTTTATGTACAAGTACAACACTATAACACTAAACAAGAGTCCATACGCGATCACGTTATGTGCACGTGGGACTTCTTTTAAGTTTGTAAGACTTTTATTATTCTACGTATTACATACATACATATACATACATACATAAAATAAGTATATTTCATTTTTAACTTCTTACAATTAATAAAGTTTTTTGATTTTGTATTTCGTTAAGAAGAGAAAGAAAATCAATCGCGTTTATGTCTAGGTTAAATTAATATAAGACAAAGCGTGCAGAGGGATTGTGCAGTGATGCTATAACCGAACACATATATTTAATCGTATATATACATATATTATATTAAACATATATATATATATTTATAAGACATTTCCAATTTATTGATTTTTTTAACGATTTCTTGGTAAAATGCGCAACAAAACCATATACAAATTAGTATATGGATTTTATAATATTTTTTGAAAATACATAGCAAAAAAATATTTCATTGTTTTTGCGGAAGTCTTACACATCTGTGTGTACACTGAACATATGTCTCTGCTGATCAATAAAATAATTTGTGATAACAAAAACAAATTACTCACCGAAACCAGTTAACCAATTAAATTTCAAATTTTGAACGTACATATTCCAAAGTCTTGAAAACTTATCTTTAATAATGTCAGTTCTTCGTGAATATGTATGCGATGACGAATTCTGGTGTAACCGATCAATACAACAAAAATTAACATTCATTCTTTGTGCCAGCCATAAATGGATATTTTATATTTAAAAAAAATATTAATTCTAGTTTGTTTATAAACAAAAGTCATGAGACTTGTTGACTTGATCAGTCTCTCTATATTAAGGTGCTTGCGATTTGCGTGCGTGTGTGCATTGTTCGTTTCGCGATGATTAATAAAACCAGAATTAATAACGGGTGGTGCATATATAGCAGAATAGTTTTAGAAGGATTTGTTTATTTGGAATTCATAGCACCACTGCGTCAAAATATTGGGCTCCAGTTTATTCTGTTTTTAAATATCTTTTCTTTTGTGTACTGTATAAGTAACCACGAATTTCGAAATTCTAGTTAAAACTGGATTCTTTGTTATCGAGAGCATTCTTAGATTACCAATACTAAAATAACTCCAGCGCTGATGATTTTTTTCATTAAAAGATCTCCTTATTCTCTAAATATTCAAAAAATGTATTTGACAAGAAACGAGCGGTTTGAAAATTTTAGAGTTTGAAAGAGTTTTCTAAATTTACGAATTTATTTACAAAAAAATCACAAGTATACGATAAAACCTTCAAAATTAGGAAAACGTCTTTTTAAAATGTAGGACTCAGTTCTTGCTCAGAATATTGCTGGTTTTTTCAAATTTTCTGGAGAAATTAATTAAATTATAAATTATAAAAATCCGATAATCGAATTCGATATAAAAACTTCTAATTTTCTCTAAGGATTTCGGAACATGACTATTTTTTATTAATTTGAGAAAAACAATACAAATGACTGCGGGTAAAACATATATTAGATAGTCTAATATTCAGAATGTTTTTATGGTAGAATACCAACAATAACATTTAAATTTTGAGTTCTATCGAAAATATTAAAATTTCAGCAAACTAAAAATATTGATTAAAATTAGCATAACCAGTGGTATCGGAATCCCGGTATGAATTTAAACCAAAATTACTAATTTAGCATTGTAGCCAATTTTAAATCGTCAGAATAAAAATTTGAATTAAAATTTCGAATAGATCCATTTGCCATTGACATTATTGTAGCTGAATTAAGAACACAATCTTCTTGGTTCTGATGTAACTCACTATGGAATACGAATCGATTTGAAGTGAAGCATAATGTCTAATTACCGAGCAAATAGCGCAGTGGTTAAAGCTGCGACGTTTGAATCGGGAGGTACCGTGTTTGAATCCCAACATAGGCGGGATGCAAAGGGGACTTTTAATCTCCCGATTACGATCGGTGATTAAATTGAAAAAATCTATGACCCTGTGTTGGAATGTAGAAGAACATCTCATGGGCCGACCCATCTTCCATGTCACTGTACAGAGTGACATAGAGCTATGAAATGCGCTCAGGTGGTATAACTGTACTTGTGTGAATGGGATGAATGAATGGATTGAATGTTGTGTGAATGTAAGGTAAGGCTATGGACCAAAAAAAGTGTCAAAGGCAATGGACCAAAAAAAGTGTTTATGCTAAGTCCTTCTTAAAAAAAAAAAAAAAAAAAAATAATGTCTAATTTCTTGAAGCATAATTCTAATCTGGAACCGAGTACGGAATGTAAGAGTTACATTATGTTGAGTGAAATTTTGAAAAAAAAATTTAATTATAATTTTCAGCAACGCCCTACAATGTTAATTTTGAATAGAAATTTACCTAAAACTTTGGGTTTTAACTAATCAAATTTATTTTTATTATTTTTATTGATTTGTTATTTTAAATAATTTTATAAAATTTAAATAAAACTTGTTATTGTACTTTGCATGAAATTCGAATGAAACCCGTCCGTAAGCCGCTATAAATTCAAACGAAATTGCTGTTCCAAACTTGTTTGGTAGAAATTTAGCAGAACGTCACTATAGTTAAAGAGATTATTTTATTAAAATAATTAATATAACAGAATTTGGCTTATATCATCAGATCACACATTCCCACATTTAAAATGCATCCCTAAATGATTGCAGTCACTCCAAAAAAAAATGCCTAATTGAGCGATAAAAAACAGATTAATAAAACCATATTATTCTAATTTAAAAGACGCCAAGGATTAGTTGTAATACAAATTCCAATAATAACATTGAAATTAAAGACGTTGAAAGTTTAGCAAATAAATGTTTAATCAACAACACAACTACAAAAATACCACCAAATTAAATCACTAATTCTTTCTAGTATAATTATGAAGGGCAACTATAATATATTATCTATAAATAACAAAAACTATAAATAATCCAAACAATTTTGTACATACACACACACAAAAAAAGTGGTGAACGTGACTGAAAACGGGTACGAAGATATACGTATGAACTATACTCGTACTCGTTAACATCTAATGATTATATAAAATTAAAATATTGAGTAATTGAAACAATCTTATCAAACCAATTAAATGTTATATCAAGTGCAATCTTAATATATGATATATTAGGTAAAAGTTGTTGCAATTACCATTCAATTTCCCATTTAACCCAACAATTAAAATCTGTCTGTATTTTTGATTTTTTTTAGGCAAAAAAGAAAATTTAAATTCGATTTAATGAGTAATGACCATTTTTATATCGTCACGTACTCCATCCAAATGCTTGCGTGAGAAAACACACGTTTTCAATTTTTCTTTTTATAATAAAGATTTTTTTTTGTACTCTGTGTATCATAATACATATATATATCTGAGTGTATGTATAACATTGAAAAAGTATATCACTGTAAGCCATACGATCTAAAAAAAATTCTCATTATAGGGTCAAGTCAGTTTTGATTAAAAACCAGAAAATTCATTTAGATCGCGATTTATTTGCGGAGTTTTTGTTGACTAATTATTTTTTCCTAAAAGTTATTTATAAACAATTTAATTGTCTTAAATAAATTTCACCAAGGCAAATAGCAGATTTTAAACAACTAAACAATTCTTTCTTTTTTTGTGCTGTATATGCTAAAATAAGATAATAATTTAAATCATGTGCGCTTTCATTGTGAAATGTAAGAGATTTTTACGAGTGGAATGGCATACGATTGTTACATTATGCTGTTGTTGTTATTAAATCTAATTTATCTTTTTTAGGGATATCGCGCGCGCAAAAAAAAAGTGAAAGTTAATTAAAAAATACCCAACTTTTTTGGAAAATGTTTACCAGATTTTATCGTGTGGTTGAAAATTAATTTGCAGATCAATTATATTCTATAGCTATTTAAAACTATGTACGTGACTAGTGGAAATATCTCGAAAAAATATCAACGTTAATTTTAACTGTCGATATAATCTTTTACACTATAGAGACTGTGGTGTATCTCTATCTATATAGAAAGGTCCTCTCTCAAACAAATTAAATTCCTCAAATTCAACGACTATACAATAATTTACTTGAGTAATATTTAATTTCTCAGATTAGTTAACAAACACCAAATTTTATATTTGAAGAGCTGAGCAAACTATGCAAAATCTAAGAACGTGCATTAAAATTGTATGAGTTTTAATCCGACAATTGAATTGAGATTTTGTATTACACAAATTTTTAATTTACAAAACTTTGACGCATAGATCTGTTCTCGACCCAATTACATTTTTAAAATAAATTAAAACAAGAAAAATTGTTTGCACAAATGTTTGTTTGAGGTTTTTTGTCCATTACATTATGAAAGATAATTGACAGCTTGAAATATACAGCCCCAGATAAAATTAAATTTTTATTTTTTTATTTTTTATAGAGCAATACTAAAATCTGTTTCGACTTTTATCTTTTTTCAGTTTTTAGAACAGAAAATAATAATTTTTTAGGTCAACATTTTTTTGAGAATAGAATAGAAGAAATTTGGCCTCAAAAAAATCAACCGCAAGATCTTTTTCGAAAATAGAAAACGAAATAAGTCCCTTGAAGTGTAAATTAATCCATATATACTAAAGTGATAGCTTTTTAATTGGCTAATTTTGTAAGAGCTGATACAATTTTTTCAGATTTCCAAATAATTTCTAAACAGTAATTAAATTGTCAGTTTCAAGCTTAACTAAAATGTTAAAAAATTAATTGAATATTTAACAATAAATTCAAAATTCTAAAAATTTTCAATATGCACATATTTTTAAATTAACTTAGTCAAAGCTGGTGTCGATTAACATATTTTTTCATCTTGCTTGTGTATTATTTATTGAACCAATGTCACTGCTTAGCAGGAAGTTTGATTACAATCCGAATAAAAAATAAAATGGAATTTTATAGCCAAATCAAGAGATATGAATAGTTTGAGGTCAGCAATATTTGTCAAACAATCAAATTTTATTCAAGGCTTATATTTGCTAAACTAAAAATCACAAAACAGTTCCAAAATATACGAGTAATACTCTAAAATCATGCGGGATCAATCTGATATTACCAAAGCACTTGTATAACGAAAAATATTTGTACAGCACCCAAACCGAAACACAATACTTGGAATAATACCTATATACACTTGAATAGTGGTTTATTAATCTTTTAAAATTTAAATAAAGATTCTGTTGGTTTTAATTTTAATTTAAAATTTAAAACATTTGAATTATTTCAGTTAAACTTAAAAAAAATAGCTTGCAGATAAATGTAATCAAAAGTTTTATCAAATTTGTCAAAAATGTAAACAGTTGGTTTGGAATTTGGATCAATGGATGTACGATTTAAAATCTTGTTTAATTTATTTTGGAAAAAACAAAATACAACAATAAAAAAAGTTCATAGGTTGACGGTTAATGTTAAATATGGTTACCTTATCCGATAAATTTGAATAAAGTTTAAAAAACACTTTGAGCTTAATTAGAATTTTAATCAAAATTTTAGTTAGCCGCAATTAACATTGAACTAAACTAGTAGTTGAATAATTTATACGAAATTTTTTACACACTTTTTCTCACAGTTCTGAGAGATTTGATAGAAAGATTTTTGTTTTCATTTTATTGATTTTAAAGAGTAAATTTATTAAGTAAATTATCAATATTTGTTTTGATTCTGCAGTTGTACATTAATTGATAGTATTCGATTTAAATTTAGACATTTGAGTGCAAATATACTCAATTAGCATTTATTAAATTTAAGTAAACTATTAGTGAACTGTGCACAGGTGTACATAACATACTTATACAGATGTACATAAAATACTTATACACGCATCGGTGTTTAACGGAAACTTAATTTCATAGTATTTTCAGAAAAATAAACTGGGGCTTTCCTTCCCCTAGATTGATCCCATGTCGAAACGATTTGTGCGGAATAATATATATGTATAGTGACGAAACACCATAGATAAGAAAACATAATTTACATATTCAATTTAGAAATTATTGTACTCTTATGTATATACTGATATATAACAACTTTAAGTGCAATGATTCAAAACTCTACGTACCCTAGATCAACAAATTTCCCATAAATATTTCAAATCACAATCTAAATTGAATTATTTGAATTCCGCACACTCTACATAAAATTCGCCACACGTTTTCTTAAGTAATAATTTAATTGCAGTTAAACAGTTTCATAATGGGATATAACAATTAAACTGCAAATTAGTCAGATTTTTGTTATTGATTTAGCACACAAATAAAAAATTATTTAAATTTAAAAACAACAACATTACACATTGCTTGACAATTAGCGCGAATAAGGTGCCACATATTTAAATAATTCAAAATCCATAAAAGTACGCGGTAACCCTGAAGCCTAATTTATAGAATAACTTTAATCTGTCAAGGCCCTTGCACTCTATGTGTTTCTGGTTAGATATTTTTTTAATGATTTGTAACTTGCAAATATTTTTAAAACGCAATAACGCATACAACTATCGCGTAACAATACTATATATAGAATTAGTTAGCTGTGTACATATAGTAAAAGTTTTAAATTCGCTAATTTTCTATAGTATATTGTAATATTATGCTTTCTTATTTAATTTATTTCATATGTATGTACATATCACGGTTTTGGCTGTAGTAGTATACATATATTGATAGTGCCGGAATACCGCTCAAATCGAATTATGTAGCGCGGTTTGTTTACAAAAATTTCATTGAAAACATGTGAGTGAACTTTATCTTTGCAATTTTTATTTTTCGCTTAGTGTTTTCCTTAAGCATAAACCGGTTTCTTGTTTTTTCGTTGTTTACACCGATGCTTTTATTGGGCTGTATACATACACATACATATTCGCATTTTTTTTTGTATACAGCTTTATGAAATGATGTCAACTCGACTTAATCTAAAATATCACGTTTCGATCGCGTGTTTTTGCGTTGCTTATATGAAAAAAAAAATATCGCATAAAAATAAAATAAGTGGGATAGTTTTAAATATAAACATAAACAAGTATTTATAAATAACAAAACTTGTATAGTTTAATATTGGTAAACATAAAATATATCTTTGAGTTTGTTATTTTCGTTTTTAACCCATGTCGGCTGACTAGGTAGTGGTGTTTGGCCGGAACTTTGGTAGATTTAGCAAAATTTGTTTTTAATTTTTTTTCTTAAGACACTATTGAAAGTTGTTTATGTTTATGTTTACATTTAATGTTATTAAACTTTACATTTGTGACGCAGTAGAATATTGTTATTCATCAGTTTCAGAAGTAAATAAAAATCTGAGGCGAGATTTTTAAATTAACCTTAACACGTTTTATATTCATTATAACATACATATATGTATGTACTCGTATGTAAGTACAAATACGTGCAAGCCAGAACATTTTAGTTTTTTAACTGTTCCTGGCGGGAAAGTGCGTCAGCACTTTTCATTTCATGTGCATAAACAAATTTACTTTGTATAAATAATTATATTTATTCATACAAGTGACTGGAAAATAGTTTTTATTCTTTATTCAATAAATATGAAGTATTTGTATTATACATTCAGGTGTAAAACGTGTTCCGACATACGTCTTTAACACCAACTTATCACATTAAGTTTGCTTGATTTGTTTTCTATTTGATTTTTTTAAGGCAATGCAGCTGAGTTTTTCAAATTTTAAGTCGCGATTTATTGTAAAAATGGCATGGCAATGATAAATATGGATCCCTGGAATTATTCAATAAAATTGTTAGATCGGTATTATAATTAAAAATAACTTTCCTTTTTGACAAGCTAACTACTAACAATTTCGATTTGGTCACTTTTGAGTTATAACTTTATGACTCATGTGATTTTAAGCCCATTTGTGGGTTTCTTGTGTTTTCGTGTCCTAAGCTAATTTTTAATTTTTACTTTTGAAGATATGTAATATGTTAATATGTGAAATAAAAACATTAAGAATTAATTTTCACGTGGAATGAACTGAATTTAGAATAGCAGATTATTAATTCTAGAATAAAAAATGATTAGTTTAAGATGTAAACTAAAACTTTTACTCGATCTACACATGAATCGGCACATGAAAACTGCAGTCACTTAGGAATCCAGGAGCGTTGGGAGAGCCTAATCACGTGCATGAAGGAGTATCGGCTGGAACTCGTTGCTCTTCAAGAAACTCGCTGGCCTAAAAGTGAAGACCATGTGTCCCAGGGCTATACGTTGCCTACAGTAGAGATGACCTCGGAAATCTTGGGGCTGGATTTCTTCTTGGGTCGCAGGTAAAGAAGGCTGTTTTGAATTTCCAAGCAGTCAATAATCGATTGTGTAAGAAGTGGCTACCTGTCGATAATTTGTGTACATGCGCCCAAAGAAGTGAGCCAGCTTCAAGATAAAGACTCATTTTACAATGGCTTAGACCATCTGATGGGATCTATACCTGAACACGATGTTAGAATTAATTGGTGACTTTAATGCTAGAGCTGGCAGAAATCAGGCCGACTTGTGTGAACACATAGGTTCGTACTCTTGACACGAAACTTCGACCGACAATGGTGAGAAAATGATGTACTTTGCATCTTATCAGCGACAACATTGAGGAAGCTAGTTACCAGTCTGATTGCGAACTCTGTCTGGGAGGTACTGAAAACTTCGGTTTGTCAGTGCTGCTCAACAGTCTTTAGGTATAGTGCAAATCAGACCCAAGAATGATTGGTTTGATGACGAATGCCGTCCTGCAGTCGAGCAACAAAATATAGCCCATAGTGAAGTGCAACGACGTCTCACAATCGCGAGGAAAAACAAGGCTGCTCTTGCCAGGAGGCCAGCTATGCGGATTTGTCGACGGAAGAAGCGAGAATGGTGGAAGGCCGGGGTTTTGAAAGTACAATAACTCAGTAATGAGCTCAGTTCGCGTAATTTCTTTTCAGGAATTACCAGGTTTCACCATACTTTCAGGCCTGCGTTAACTACCATTCGGGAACGAGATGGAAATCTCTGTGTCAACATCGGCGCAGTACTTCAAGCATGGAGTGGACACTTTACCGACCTGCTTGGTCTTCATCATGTTACACAGACTGCTGTTGAGCCACCTCTAATACAGACTGCGGAGTTTTGCTTTGAGAATCCATCCCAAGAGGAATTCACTCAGGACATGTAGAGATTAAAACGAAACTGCCCGCCTGGAGCGGACTGCATTAATTCGGAGCTCTTGATATTCGGAGGGGATCCTTTATGGAATTGTATTTTCGACCTTATTCGATTAGTATGGCGAATCGAAGTTATGCCTGACAAATGGAAAGTGGCTGCGATGTGCTCTATCTTCAAGAAGGGAGAAAGCTTGAAGTTTGAGAATTATCGCGGTATAGCTCGTCCTTGCACAGCATAAACGTTACTGTCCTACATTATATTGAATAGAGTCAGCCCTATAGCGGAAGATTTTGTTGGTGACTACCAAGAAGGATTTCACCCGAATCGATCAGTCGCTGATCAGGCCTTTTTGCTGCGGATGAGTCTATCTAAATATTATGAGACGTCCATCCCCGTACACCAGGTGTTCCTGGATCCGGAGACCTATTACTCGATCAATCGAGAGAGTTCATGGCCTGCCCTGGAATACCTAAGAATGCCAACAAAATTGGTACGATTGAATGACAGTGACGCAGTCTTTGTGTTAAAGTTGAGAACAGGCTACCGATAATTTTTGCAGTTAACTCGGGTGTTCGGCAAGGAGATGCAGTGGCGCTTTGTATCCTTTAAGGCCACTGCTAAAATTTAAACACCTATCAAGTGCTGTGAAGCTTAAGCTTTACAGAGCGTTGATCAGGCCCCTTGTTATGTTTGGATGTGAAAGTTGGGCGCTGACGAATGAGTACGCGAAGAAGAAGGTACATACCGAGCTCTGTACAATATCGAGATCAGACATCTGATGAAGATTCGCGATATTGTACATGAAATAAGATCTCAGCGAGTACGCTGGCTCAGTCACGTTCTGCTTACTGATTCAGGACGAATTTTGCAGCGATCTCAGAAGGAGGAGCCACCATATGGCAGGCGCAGTGGTCATTGCAAGCCACGATGACTCCAATGTAGAGAACGACTTGGCCTTTTCAGATTGTCTAAGACAGTATGAAGAGCAATTCCTGGATCGAAACCGTTGGAGCCAAATTGTTGACTCAGTAAGGAGCCAGCCTTTATAAACTGGTTATTATTATTTATTATTATACATATTTATTATTACGCATATTTGGTAATCGTTTAAAAAGTTTTTATAAAACCAAAAAAAAACTATCACTTAACCATATATATTACTGTATATATAAGTAGTAAATTTTTGTATAAACAAAATTACCCATCGTTCAGTTCATTCATAAAATACGCGATACACGCAAATTGTTTGAACAAACAAACGTCTTTTTGCTTGCCAGACTATAAACAAGTCGTCGTCTAGAATATAGTGGATACAAAGTTTACTGTCCTTTATAGTTTTTTAAAAACTTTACTATTGCTACATACTTTCATTTTTTATTTATTTTTTGGTTAATCATGTTCTCTCGTTTATTACTATTGCAGCAGCTACTACTAGATTTTTCTGTATACGTTGCAAATGCCATTGGAATATTAAAATACATAATATATGTGTGTGTGTATGTATAGTGGTTAAAAAACTATAAATTATATAAAATTGACGAAATGTTTATATTTATTTATGATAATTTAATTACCTTCGTAAGTTTGCTGTTTGATATTTTTAGAGAGGTGGTGCAATTCAAACGGCGTCTATCACGTGATGAGTCATAATGGATATTTGTTTGTTGATAATATACCCTAATGATATGCTTGTCTCAGAAATCATTAATAATAAGTAATGAATATGCATGTAATTGAATATTACTTATTATATTAACAAATCGTTTTGAATTAATTTAATCTTTCTGATGAACTTCTTTGTAGTAAAATAACTTCTTATTATTGATAGAGCAACTTATCTAACGTAATCACGCTTTCACGGGTCAAAAATAAAATTACGGAAGATCAATTTAGTTATTTATAGAAATTGTAATCAGTCAACAAAGCAAATGCTTAATCAATGTTTTACATATTGCGACTTTATATATCTCGTCACCACTACAATCGAGGGTTATCGTGAATATACATAATTATCATTAAATCATTAACATAATAATCAACGATAATTTGAAAATTCAATTTTTAATTAGAGCTTACATTTCACACAACTTTTTTTTATTAATCCATATACTTGTTTTTAGCAACAAAATTAGCAAAAGTTGTTATTATCGATATAATAGCCGTACGTAAGTTTCAGAGACGAACATAAATTAAATTGCTTATGTATATATGTATATATATATACATATATGTACGTATGCCAAAAAGATCATTAACTTTAAGATTTTATTACATATGTAAACGGATGACTCATGTCGTAATGTAATGTAAAAAAACAAATAAATTATAATTGGATAAAACAAAACAGATTCAAAACGACATTGGAAGAGACGTTAAAATTATTTTGTGCAAGAAAAAAAATTAAAATTTGTATAACGCATTGCATACATACATAGTTTTTGCACCAATCAAAGATCAATTTTTAATCTAAAAGTGAGTACACTTGTTCAGATTAATAATTCAAATTTCAGAATAATCTCTAATAAAAATAAAATTAGGAAACACCCATTTATTTAATTAATAATATGTTTTCACAAAAAAGTTCATTTTCAAATATCGAATTTAAGCATTTTATTTTGAATCCAAATTTTTTAATTTTCTTTTCTGAATTTCAAATTTTGAATTTTTAAATTTGGGCTTGAATTTTCAAGACCACACTATTCATACAAATGATAGAATATCAAATTTTAGCAACTGGATTGTAAATATGTACATATACGAAAAATTATGCAATTTCGAATTTCAAATATCGAGCTTTAATAAAGAATGATTAAATTATAGTTTGTGCTACGAATTATAACCAATTTTATTTTAAAAATAATTAGTTTCTAAAAATATATATAAGAACAAGTAAGTATATTTAATTAATTAAGGAAAAATATTTTAAGTTGTGAGTCCAATTCAAATATATATCAAATTCATATATTTTTTGTCCATATTGATGACCGCCACAAAATGTTCAATATTTGTTAAATCGCACACTCTGTAGTGTAATGAATATTAACATTTTATTTTCGCTATTGTTTTCCTTTAATAATTATCCCTCTATTCACATTCTAGATTTTTTTCAAAATTTTGTACCTGAAACTTTCAGAGATAAGAGGGAAGGGCGTACATATGTATTTGCAACATTTTCATAAAATACCTTATAAAAAATTCATAAAATATTTATTTTTAATATTTTTAGAATCGGTAAAGTGAGCTCTTATAATGACATATCACATGCCATATAAATGAAATGTAAAAAATGTTGGCACCTATAATAATTGAATTATTTGTGGATTAAATGAATTAAATTTCCGCTCGTTACTAATAATAGTTCAAAAGTTATGAGCCTGTAACAAACTACACAGGTAGACAACAGTGACACATTAAAGGTTTCGTTTTATATTTTATGTACAGAAAAACGATACATATAATATTGCGAAGATCAAAGAAATCTTTATAACATCAACTATTTTTGGCGTGCTTATTGATGATATTATCTTCAAATAGTGTTCTAATAATTTATTCTGTATATTTAAACTACTGATGCATAGTAAGGCGTCCGTCCTTTTAATATTCATTGATTTAAAATTTTCCGAATTACATCAATCTTATCAAGAGTTTTTACTAGTCAGCTTGTTTGAAACATATTTGTGCATACTACATAGCTCGAACGAATTAAACGTTGTTAATCTACTAATCATGGCAACAAATGTTTGTTGAGTTTTACACAATTTAATTTTTCTATATTTTGTTATTTCATTAATATTGTTGTAATGTTAAAATAGGCATTGAAAAGGCATATGGGCGCTTTTGTTAATGTAAATAAACATAAAAATAAACTAAATAAATAAATATCATTTTTGATTTGAGTCGTAGTTAACTATAAAATAAGATATGTATGTACATAGGTTTGAACCCCATCGCAAGATGAGTTTACTTTATTTAATATTTATATATGTATATAATGAACTGGACAATGCGGATGATTCAAGTTGGTGACAGAGAATATAAATCAAACCCATGTAGACATTCGACATGTGTTAGTTTTGAGATATTAAAAAAGGGTGTACTTGAATAAATTGTGAAAAATAGAGTGTGAAGTTTTTTGCCGCGGATTCCAAGGAGGATTCACAGTTAAACCACTACATAATAAATAAAAACAACGAAATCGGTACTGAAGTGCTATGTTGATTGTTGAACAACCTTGCAATTAACACATTCATATTTTAGAATGTTTGAAATGTCCAGCTGAGTTTGCATCGTGCAACAACTGACAAAAAAGAAATTCTCTAATCAGTATTGGAATTCGAAGATTATTTTAAATACAAAGGGACTCAAAGAAATTGAAAGAAATATGAACAGCACGATCGAAACATCATTAAATCTTTTCAAGCAAGACTTGATTGCTCCAAATGCAACGAACGAAATCAATGATTTTCAAATCACCATAAGCTTTAAGACTAATGGTAGCACAAATTCAAGAAACTGATAGAAACATGCATAGCATGTAATATCTAACAAACACGATAATCAATTTAAAAATCGATAATTTAAGTTTAAGTTTAAGAAAATATATTAATTTAATTAAACCTTTAGTAATGAGTAATGACTAATGATAGTAGGTAATTTAAAACAAACCTTTAAAACTTTTACCATTTATGGTTAATCAAATTTCTATGCTGTAAACTTTACAGTGTAAAGGATTATATTTATTGTTATTGGATAGTAATTAACTTTCACCGGAAAAATTCAATTTGCAAATCTGCCTAGCCGACATTGCTATAACGCGTAGTTTGAATTTAGATAATGTATTTTAAATCTTTGTAAATCTACTTGTTTATTCAGACTATTAACATTTTTTTAGTTGAATTATTCAACTGTGCTTTAATTTCGCTGTTCTCGCTTCTAATTTCAAATAAATTAACAGTTTATAATCTTAAAGAATTACGAATTTTTAAATTTAATAAGTAAGAAAGTAGATGTGCTATTCTGAATTTTGGATAGCATATAATGCCATTTTAAAATCTTGATTAATCTTCAAATTTTGATTCACATTATGTAAATAATTCTAAGCTTGTAAAGGGAGTACAATTATCTAGATGTTAGTGTTAAGTTTTCAATTTTCAGTATACTCATAGCTTACCTCACTTAATTCTCGCACAAATAGAACATTGCATAACTTTACATTATTGTAAGCGAACATGCTCCAAAATTTTTGAGCTGGTGGACATAGTAGCTGTTCGGTTAGTCCACTCTTTGGTAAGTTGGCGAATCTATGCGACTCAGATGACACGACAATAATTCTAGAGTTGACATCAAACAAATCCTCTAGCAGTGTGGTGAGATAGAAATGTGATAAATGGGAAACCTGGAATGTAGTCTCAAACCCATCATCGGTAGTGGTGTGGGGTAGTGCAAATACTGCCGCGTTCAGTATAAGAATGTCAATATGCCTAGATAGAATTTAGAAAAATTAGCTGAACAGTTTAATAATGATTGCATATAGAATAGAAACATACTTTAATTCGTTCTTAATAGAATCCGCGAATTCTTTGACCGATTTTAGTGAAGTTAAATCTAGAGGAATAAAATGGCATTTTTTACCAGACACTGCTTTTTCAATCGTTATTTTTTGTATAGCCTCTAGAGCGGTTGTTCCATTTCGACATCCCATATAAATTTGACAACCGTGCAAAGCTAGACTTCGTGTAGTCTCAAATCCAATACCACAGTTTCCACCAGTTATAACGACCGTTTTACCAGTTAAGTCTCGACCATGTAGTATTTGTAGCGCTGTACTACTCGCGTCGAAACGTTGGCGTACTTGGCTGACACTAAGCGGTTGTTCCTCAACGGCAAATGCTAGACGTGGATCTGTATATGTAGTGCGCTTATTCTTGTGATCGATGAATAGAATTTTGCCAGTATTATCTTCGATTTGTTTTTCCCATCCAAGTGGCAGTTCCCCGGCAACTCGTTTAATTTTATTAGTACGTGGATGTGTCCATTGGGTTGATTTGCTAACGTGGCTAAGAGTAAAATAAATGAGTTAAGATTAAGAACCGGGCATTTTACACAACAAATATCACTCAAAAAATGTACAACTTACTTCACATAATAAACATAGCCATCATTTGTTGCGCGTTCCTCCCATGCTGGTGGCAACTCATCCTCGCTATCCGAATCAGGTGTAAAGGCCGACATTACTTTTATTAAAATTAATTTATCACGTAAAATTGATATTCTTGTGCAATATTTTGTTTATACTTTTGACAGCTCTTGGGAAAATATGTTAAATGACTTTGTTTTTTCTGAAAACCTCACAAATGTTGAATATAAACACAATTTATACTATTCCGAACTGTCAACATATTTAGACCATTCATTAAAATATCAATAATAAAAATAAATTTTACTAAATAAATTTAAATAGTTATGTTGCAAATTAATATAGAAATAGATTCTAGTGAAATTACAGTAAATAATACTAATACAAATACTGTTTTAAATAAGATAGAATGTGTTCATAAATCAAACCTAAATTATAACGAATTCTTTCATCGATTCATGAAAACAAACAAACCGGTACTGATCCAAGATGTTTCGAGCGATTGGGAAAGTTCACGGAATTGGGTTAGAAATGGAAATACAGTGAATTTTGATTATTTAAAGAATAGGATACCTAATATTGAGGTGCCTATTGCTGATTGTGGTAAGCAGTATTTTGATTCGCACGAGAAAATCGAAATGAAATTTTGGGATTTTCTGAACTACTGGAAATCCCGAATCGAAGGAGGAGATGACAAATTATACTATCTTAAAGATTGGCACTTAAAGAATGATCTTCCCGATTATGAATACTATGATGTCCCTGAATATTTCGCTTCAGATTGGCTTAACGAATATCTGATCGAAACGAAACGAGTCGATTACATGTTTGTGTATATGGGCCCCAAAGGAACTTGGACGCCATTTCATGCGGATGTATTTCGTTCATTTAGCTGGTCGACAAATATATGTGGTCGAAAGAAATGGATTTTTATACAGCCAACTGAAGAGCTAAAGCTGCGAGACCAGCACAATAATTTCCCATTCAGTATCGACGAGGAATTGCTTAAGGCCAAAGAAGTTAAATATTTCGTGCTAGTTCAGAATGTGAACGAGACTATTTTTGTTCCAACCGGGTGGTATCATCAAGTCTGGAATTTAGAAGATACAATATCCATCAATCACAACTGGTTCAATGCACTAAACATCGAAACAGTTTGGATATATCTTAAAGAAGCGTTAAATCTAGTAAAAGATGAGATTGATGATTGCCGGGATATGGACGATTTTGTGGAACACTGTCAGATAATGTTACGATCTTTTTATGGTCTGAATTTCCATGATTTTTATGCAATGCTAAATTTTTTACTAGATCGCCGTAAACACAGTGATAATCATTTGTTTTATGGCCGATTCGCTTTGGGGCCAAATCATATTGAGTACGACCGAATAATGCTACAGACGCTTATGAATTGTTTTATGACTGATTCAGATGTTAAAGAATTACTGGAATTTAATAAAGATTTTAGCTAAATATTAATGTGTTTGTTTATTATTATTTTCGACTTTTGTTGAAGGTTTAATATTTCGAACACAAATATAAAGCGCGCATACAAATTCAAAAATACTCAAAATCAACAATCGAATCCAACTTCAATTTAGAGCAAAACCAACAATTTTCGATCGGGCAATCCAAATCAGACCAAATGAAAAGAAATTAGAAAATTAAATTAAATTACAAATGGCGTAGAAGTAAACGTAATGATTTTGTGTGAAGTGAAAAAATATTAATTGTGATTTCTCAAATAAAGCTAATAAAATATAGTTTTTATTGATAATAGAAATTGTTTCGATTAAGGTAAAACCATACGAAATAATTGTGTGTACTAATTCATTGTGTACTGTGAACATACTCAAAAAAAATATTTCTGTAGTAATCGCGGTGTCCATTTTAAGAAGTCCACAGAAAAAGTTTTTTTTAACTATAATATACCGTACGCCAATTATATAAAATTTAAAAGTGAATTATTTATTAATTTCGATATAAAATCGTAAATAGTTTAGTTTTTTTATGTTCGACATTATATAAAATCGAAAAAATAAAAGTTGTAATTTTGTTGCTTTAAGAAGTATGACATTTTGTGACACCAAAACGAAAGAAAAACTCAAAAGGGTGTTTAATCGAATTCGCAGTTTTCAAATTATTTTGTTTTTTTTTAATTCTGTAATTTAGGCAAAATTTTATTTTAACGCATTTTAGCAGAAATATATATACGTTATATATTAAACATATTAACATAAATTTTGTTGATATTATAATAAAAAATACATCTTAAGTAAATGACTACAAAAGAGGATTTACCACAAGAACCTGATGGCACACATCAACCAACAGCAGCACAATCTATTGAACAACATTGTCGTCTCTTGGAAGGTACTTCAAACATTTTGTTTGTTTTTGTTTTTTAATTGACTTAAGTAATGCAAAACAATAAATTGCAAGAAAAACACTTTTAGTGTATATAACAAACTTATATATTTTTGAGTTTTGTAAGAAAACAATAAGAAAACAGTATATTCTATACAAAACTAATTACAAAAAAAAAGTAAAAAAAAAAATTATGCAATAATTTTGTGTATAAAAATTTTTGTTTTAGGAGACTCTAGTTTTTAAGAGTGAAAAAATTTAAAAAAAATAAATTTTTATGAAAAATTATGAATTAAAAAATTTACTTAAAATAACAATTCTTACAAACTAAAAAAGTTTTTATTTTGGTATTTATGTCAATATCTCTCTATATGTATACACAACGTAAATGAAACATAAATTGTGTAATAAATACATACAAAATGTACGAATGAATGAAGTAGAATCAATATAAAATACACAAAACTAACGTAGGTTGGTTTTTTTTTAGTTATTTAGTAGTGTTATAGATTTATGATTGGTAAACTTTCTTAAGTTCATTGATTTATATAGTTAGGTCCACTATTTTGTAGTTACGTTATGTTAAGGTTTGTGTTTTTTACTATCGATTTTATAATTTCGTTCTTTTCTAAGGGCAATTTCAACTCATACCAAAATTCTTCACATAAGTATGTATAATGATAACTAAAGATATTGTTGGCTTCTTTTTCAATATTTCTCAGTGAGGAAAATAAATATGTACATAAATGTAGATACTTCATGGTTGAAATTATACATTTCAGACTATTTTTAAAAGATAATGGAGAGAAAGGCTTGTCTATGACTATACATACAATGTGTAAAAGTGGATTAAGCTGTAAATTTAGTACATATTATTTATTAGTACATACTAATAAATGATATATATCATCTAAATTTACAGCTTAATCCACTATAGCTCTATTAAATCAATGCCCGCCCTTTCGATTTTATCTAATTTCTATTTAACGCTTCTTTATTTAGGTTGATCTTTTTTTCCGAAAAGTAATTGTTCTAAAATATTTTGCATGATAGAGTTTTGTAATAAACTTCAGTTTATGACTCCCCAAGATTTCTTTAGTGGGAACGAAGTGATATTCGAATTTCAAATTCTATTCAAATTTCATTAATATTAAAATTGCGTTGATTAGAAATCTTATCATAGAGATGATACTTCGTAGCTCGCTGAATTATATGTTAATTATTTGGAATTAAGAAAATAAAAAAAAATAGGCATTCTTATAAAAAGATTTGTATTCCCATAATACTTCCTTATTTAAGTATATTTCCAATACCAATTTTATTTATAATTTATTTAATACAGATTTACTTAAGTACCTAGTTTAATTTTAAAATATTTTTTCATTGTTTTTTCATTGTTTTGTTAAATTAAGTATATTTGTGTTGCTAAAAGTAAATGTAACTTTTCTCGAGTACTATGACCTTTCCTTACAGTTAATATTTATTTAATCATTCACTTTATTTATTATCATCATCCATCACATATATACATAATTAAATAAGACTTAACTTCATAATAAAATTATTCATTAAATAATTACCAACCTGGAGATTGTTGAATCGAAACTACGATTTTCGGGAATACATATATGTATATTCAATTTTGTTTATTCGGAAATCATAGCGAAGGCTATATCTTGACTGTTTGAATAAAAACAAATTTTATAATGGTAATTGTACTTTCGATTTCTAAAATAATGGCCAATAAAATGTTTAACAGTGAAATAAAAGCGATTATCCCCCAGGGTCTGTTGATAGATAGAGTTTGTCAATGCAAAGTAACACAATTCTTAACAAATAATAATAATAATATCTTAACAAATCACGGAACCAAATTGCAGCTGATCTCCTTTTTGAAATATTTGATTTTAAAACGGACGCTTGATCTGTACTCACGCTTTACTGTTCTAATTAATGTCTCTTTTTGCTGTATTGTGCTCAAATAACTGGAAAAGATGATGTTTAATAAAGTTTTTTAATTTTTACCTATTCAACGAAAGTGGGGCAGATAGATTCACTTTGCTCATACTGACGCCGAAATAATTCCAATACGAGAATATGTTTTCAACTGAAATTCTGGCAATTTTATAAAATTTCTAATACATATGAGAATTTTGTAATTCAGAATTATGCAACACCGGTATATGCTTTTATTATAATGTCACATAGTAATATTCTACGGATTCAATACTCGGAATTCGATTAAAATCTAACCAGGGACATACACTGTTTCAAATGTTGATTATTGTTGAAAATAAGTAGTTTACACATAGTCTACAAGTTTTGGTAGTCGTTCGATCAAAATCCGATAAATCAAATGGAATAAATAATATTTTCTTCTAATACATTCGCATTGACATCTAAGTAGTCAATATGATTATGTACATATTTACTTAATACCTAAACAAGAAGTGAAATTTCACTTATTATTTAGGTATTCTGTATTGACATATTACTGTAGATAAGCTTATATCTACAACTACAAGATTAGCATTGGATTTATCATGTAGAGAGTAAATATAAAAAAATATTTATATTAAACTGCCTAATATTGGTTTAAGTTACTCAAATTTACTAAGCACGAACGTGTGTTGTTATTTGCTCTAACTTCTGAATAAAATGCCAACATTGAGACACTAAGGCTGCGGACCAATTCACGGGTAAAAGTTGACTTTTATTTTAATTTTTGGTAAATCCATTTACTCTATCAAAAAGTAGGGTAAAGCGAGTACACAAAAGTAAATATTTAACGTTTAGGTTGTTCATTTTTTAATGATCTACGAATTGAGTAAACTGAAAATAAACAAAATCACGTATTTCAATAAAGTAAAAATACTAAAAATCAACTTTTACCTTAGTAATTGATTTACTCGTGGATTGGTCCGCAGCCTAAATGGTAACAATATAAATTTCGTGCATGGATGATTTTGTGCTTTCAAATTATTTTAAATCTATAGAGCCTAAATCTCAAATACTAAATCTATTCAAAATTTAATTCAATTGATGTTTTTTAATTTAGAATGTAATTTCATTTCATTTGACATAATGTAAATGAAGCTTAAATGAAATATATATTTACCGAAAGTATAATTTTGAATAGAATTAAATTTGGGTTTAATTTGAAGTTTAATATCAACGAGGTACATAAAAAATTTGGCAGTATCCTCCAGTATGTATAATATTGGATTGGAATGATCAAACACTATTCATCCAAATTACAAAGTGTTTTCTAACTCTTTTCAAAGAGTTTGTATATGTGAAAATTTGTGTTACAATTTCAATATCATATGCTCTTAGTAAAATACATTTTTCCTAATTGTACTCCAATTTTGAACCTCAATATTTGAAGACAGTTTGATGTTGAGTTTAAAAGCAATGATGAATATTTGAATAAAATCTGAGTAGAACTAAAAAATACGAATTCTAACCATACTTAAATTTTTATTAATAAATTATTGACATATACAATTTATTTAGAAACATAATTACTTTTACAAACAATTTCACTTCATCGTTTTAGTTAAATTTGTGGTAAATTTTCACAAGAAAATAAACCTACGAAAGCTTTATCTAAATAATATACTTACATAAAAAAAAAATTATGAATTAAAGAATTTTATCCGAATTTTATAAAATTTTAAGAGCAAAACTTACAAGTTTTTTATAATTAACATTAATTTCAGAGTTATAAATCAATTAGTGTCGCAAAACTTAAAAATTTGTAAATAATTATCCTGTAAATAACTGATATTAATTAAAAATCAAACTGTTTTATACCATTATTGGCTATCAATAGCTAATTAGGAGGTATTTTTATGCTTTTGTACATTGCAAAAACGAAAGTTTATAAAATATTGAGCAGTTTGCTAAAAAGCACTGAATATTTTTTCTAAGAAGGTCAGAATTTTATTACTCCATGAATTTATTAGTCTGTACAAATTTTTGTTGTTATTAGTAGCTTCTTTATTAAATTTATTTTTTAAATTTAAATGAATTAAATGGTTTGAATTTTCTGATTCTAAAAAGAGATGAGTAAATTTACTGATTCGTATACCACGATTCTTATTAAAGGTAAATCTTAATTTTAGATATAGATATTCAATTCAAATTCTATTTAAAGTTCCGTTTTAAATGCAAATTTAAATTAAGGTTTATGTATATGTATGAATTTAAAGTTTGTAGTCAATTTCGTAAAATTCAATCCTTCCAATCCAGCAAGGTTTATTCAAACTTGATTGAATCGTTTTATTTTGAATATAAGTGCATGTATTTTGAAAGTATTTATGAAGATCAAGGTTATTTTGTTTCCAGTTTGTAGTGAATTTTGTAGCAAAAATAATTAAATGACATGTAACATAAATTGATTATTTAGTAGTAGTCAATATTTTCCATTTGGTTTGTAAAACGTTAAGAAACACTAGAATAGACGATTAAAGTTTGTATTTTTGATGAATAATATTTAGATTAGATGTTTTTTCTACTTGATTCGAGCTGGGGCGAATATGGACAGAAGTGTGAGAAACATTATAATTTTTTAATAGTATAACAACATATTCTAATAGCATATATAAACAGCATATTATGTGTAATTATTCAGTATATATTTAATAATTGTTGAAATTCACTGTATTCCGAAATCTATCTAATACTTATATGATTATCTATCTAATACTTATATTATTATTATTTATGTTTATATGATTATCCATAAAATATAAATATTCGCATTTTTTACATATGTTTATTTTTCATGTATGTTATCTTGCAAATATTATGTACAACGACATACCAAATCAACATAGAAACTTTATATAAATCGAAATTTGTGTTTTAGTAAATATTTTAATTCATAAAAATTTATTAAAAAGTAAAATAAAAAATGATTTTATTGTTTTAAAGGTAAAGTATAAGAAATTTAATATTATTCCAATAAAAAAAAATAAAAAAAATTATGCTTAAAAAACATAGTGAATTTTAGTTTTTGAGTGTTTATTTCTGTTCGTTCGTTTTTTGTATAATAGCCAAGTGAAAAATTATGAAAATGAAAATTTATGTATATATATAAAGTGAAAAATTATGGAACAATCTGTAAATTATTATTATTATATGTATAAGTTTTAATTTGTTTATAAAAAAAAATCCAATAAAAGGAAACAATTTACCTATGGTGCAGTGTAGTTAAGATATTATATAGAAATATGTGGTTTATTGTTATTAAAGAATAAAAAAATGAAAAAAAAATAATTAAAATAGAGCAAAGTAAATTTTAAAAATATGTGAAAATATAATTAGATTTATATACCTATTGTTGTTTGTATATATATATTATGTAAAGTTATGGTGATTTTTCAATATATATATATTTATATAAATGTGGTCGCTGAATTTATATGGTGTGGTGATATATAGTGGCTACTTGGCTAGTACATGTACATTTATGGTAAATCAATTTTCTCACATCAATATAATCTTCATTTACATATATTAAACATTTTTTTTAACCAATTACTTATTTATTTATTTATGTGTATCAACAAAATTTACAAGTTAATAAAATGAATATAAAAGACTCATGCAAAATATATTTCTTGCTGAGATTGTTTTTTTTATATTACATACTCTAATCTTTATAGTTATTCATTCTGAATACTCAGTAAATTAACACTGTAAATCACGAAAATTCGATTAGATATTAACCTACATACATATATGTATATTTAATGTTGGACATATGTATGTCTGTACATATATTATACATCGTCGATTATTAAACTAAAGTAAATCAGCATGGGAATGGGTGAAATTTTATTACAGAATATAATATATATTATTTATATCTAATTCCAAACTCGTTTAGATTCATTGAATTGTGTTGGTGATTACTATCGCAGTACTTTTAAAATATTAATTTGATTCTTTTGGATAATTTTAATTTGCTATACCTAATCACAGACGTTAATTGTGTGTTAATCAAAAGGCTTTTAGTTTGAGAATATTAGATTACCATTAGATTACTAGAGCTAAGCTCTAGTTAAATATTTTTCGGACAGTAGTCGTATCAATCTTAAAGTAATAAACATAAATTTGAAAATTATATTTACAATTATTGCTAAATATATAATAATAACAGTTTTATTATTATGCTAAATATATACTAGATTAGTTTACTGAAAAATCCGTTTCTCTATTTTGATTTCGCTTAAAATTATGAATGTTACCAAAGCAAAAATGCATGCACCATTTATCATAGTTTGTAGCTAGCACATAAGAATCATTTTTATGCTTATTTAGTTTTGGTTAAATAAAATTAACGTAATATGTTGAGAGAATAGTATGAATAAAAATATAAAAACTTTCGACGAAATTAACTTAGCAAAATAACAGAATTTTTTTTTTTTTAATTAATTTTATTAGGCTAGTTTAATTATAATCATTACGATCAATTGATCCTTAAATTTAATTCAATTCAAATTGTTTATTGATTTTGAAATTTCGTAATTTAACAAACAACTATGGAAAATTATTATAATTAAGAAGCTTGATTCTGGAAATATTATTGAAAATTAAAATTCTATTCGAATCGGATTGTTATGGGAAATCTAATACAAAATTTGTATTCAAAAATTCCACATTTTTCATTTAAGTATATAGCAATTTCTAATCTTCAAAAAATTCAGCCTTTGAAATGTTTAGATCTTATTTTAATCCTAATAAAAATTAGTTTATATTATAATTTTCGAATTTAGTTTTCTATATAAAATTTCTGAAATTACATTAGAACTATACTTAAATGGTCATAATTTAGTTGTCCAATAATAGTCACCAATTTAAAAATAATGTTTTGTTTGAAATTTTTTTAAATGTTGAGTAAATTCAGTTCTAAGGTTAAAGATAATGATTTATCAATCGTCAAATATGTTCAAGTCAACTTGGTGTTATTGAGTAAAATCCATTAAGGAATATTTTTAGTTTTATTTTTACTCAAAGGATTACTTTATTCATTGTAAAATAAAATAATATTAAATCAGCTATACATATTTAAGAATAGTCTGTTGGGTTCACTAAAACGCGGCAATAACAACAAAAATATTTTGAGAATTTTAGTACATATTTGTGAATCTTATAAGAATTTATTCCTTCAATTAAAATGCAACCAAAGATAATTTCTTAAAAAAACAAGCTATCTTAAAAGAGTAGAGTGAGATTAAAAGATATTAACTGATTTGTAAATCGTTTCCCATTTTGGTTGGAGGGTTTCAAATAAAATAATACTAATACTAATCCTCAGGCCACATAAAAATTTTTTGTAATTGTGCCTCCTCTAACAAGGTACATAATATACAATATACGGATTGTTGGTGTATAGTAATTTTATATATGTATGTATATAAATATGAAATAATAATATGTAATACATATCTGCTGATGTAGACCAAGTATTTCTGGATTTCAAACAAGCTACCTACTGTAGCTTGATGCTGTCTTATTTGTCACTGGGCTAACAACTGGCTTCTATTCCGTTGACTCAAAATATATAACAACATATGTCAAAGCTTAAATGCTTGGGTTTTCGTGATAACAGTTATGGGTGATAAGATAATCACCAAATCATGCTTAAGTACAATTATGTAATCAAGAATTTGAAGAAGTTTCTATAGTTGTATAGGAAATAAGCAAAACGATCAATCATTTGCTTTCTCCCGGTACAGATCGGCTTTGCATCTTCTTGTTGCCTACTATAATATTAGGAGCAAATGAGAGTCATCAATGGTTTTAAAAGTGAATTATTGTATTGGAAAAATTAAAGCAAATGTTTTGTGCAACTATTTCCTACTTAAGCTTCTGATAGTACTGATTTGAGAAAATTAAAGACAATTTGAATCAATTCTATTAAGAAAATTTGATTTACTACCACAGCGGAACCTAAAATTCTCATTCTGGAATATCGAAAAATGACTTCAATACCACAATGATTATATAAAATAAGCAGTATAATCCCGAATATGAGTTCTATTGAAGATTTTTCAGAGTTGCACAAAAAGATATTTTTGTTTTAGCTTGTGTTTTTTCCATTACGGCAATTGTCATTTTCGTTTAGCATTGCCAATGTAATTGTGGATTAAAAGCAAATTCTTTAACATTTAGTAGGAAATCGAATAATGCAAACATAAATAATTAAATACATACTGATATATTATTTTACATTAAAGGTGATAAACTATCAGCCTTATATTCAGATTGAGATTTTTGAATAAATACAAATTGTTACAGTATTTCAGTTTTGTTCTGATACATAAAATAATATAGCCTATTATAAAATTATTGCTGGCGCTACATTTTTAGTAAATTTTCTGAGTACCATAATATGTTCTCAAAACTATAGTATTTATTTATTAAAGCCATAGACATGTAATTATGGAATATGGATCAATAATCTTCATTAATTATTTACCAATAAAAAAAAGTCGTGTCCCTATAATTTCAAATGTGCTAGAACACAACGTTATTAAAACTTTGAATAATTTATATTGTGAACAATTGAATTGTTTTTCTTCAATTCAGCAACTACTTACTCTACTGTCTAGAAATGTACGTTTAGTAAGACAATAAAAAATTATCTAATTGCATTGTTAATAAATTGTAACTTTCACATAATTTTATCTAAATTTATTTTGCTCTATATCATTAAATATGCAATAGTATTATTAAATTAAATTAAAATGTGATGTGTAATTATTATTTCCACAGTGAAAATAGTGTCTAGAAAAAAAAAAATTAAATAGGAAAGATTTTCTAAACATAAAGATGAGAAAATATTTATACAGTACCTATGTGTATTATATACAGTGTTTATGTATTTATTTATATATGTATATACATAATTGGATAAAAACAGTGATATTTTTTTTTTTTTATATTGATGAAAAGTGAAAAATTATTTTATCAATAATTTTTAAAAAAAACAAACGAACAAAAAACACAAAATCAAAAACTTTTTTAATCAAGCAAGTATTTTTATCATTGGTTTTTTTTTTACTATATTTGAATATTAAAAAATACATTTTTTTTAAAAACAATTAGGTGTCCTAAAACAAAAATTAATTTTAGTTAAATTATTGTAAAAATTGTTTAGAGTAGATTTTTTTTGTAAATTTAAAAAATGCTTTCTTATATAAATTATTTTGACTTCTTGTTAAAAATGGTTTGAGGCCTTTTCTGGTCGTGCTTATATAAAAAATAAAAACTATATTATGTAAGCTGAAACAAATTTCCAATATTCAAGGATGATTGTTAGAAAGTTTATTATATAAAATTCGATTGATAAATTTCGGGATATTCCCATAATCTTATTATCTATTAATATCAATGATTTGATAACTTGTGGAACTTGATAAAAATCATGTGCCACGTAAGATTAAACAGGTGTTTATCGTTACACAATATAGTTGTTATGTATAGTTCATATTCATACATCATCAGAAATAGAGGCGTGTTTGATACTAGAAACTATTTATATTTATTATCAAGTTTTACCATTTGTTGTATTCTTGTAATTAGTGGTATACAATTCATAAAATATTGTTAGGACCGATCGCTTTATTTGATAATTTGGTTTGAATTAATTTCACAAAAGATTCCTTGGAAAATTCTTATATGAAAGAGTGTTTTCAAAAATTTAGCCCCGGTATTGATGCAATATTTTGCTGCCGAAGCAGCATAAATTAATGTTAAAACGCAGTACTAAACAGTTTATGCAATTTAATTAGCAAACTTACATGGTTGATGTTACGATAGAAATAATACTATTGGAATACTTAGACAGTGCCTTAGTCTTTACATTTAATTCATTATTTACATAAATAGAACAAACGTATTCTAATTCACAAAATGTTTAGTCATCATGTTTTTAGTGCTAGCGATAACGATTTTGCTATGGAGTTTATCTTTATACATATTATAATTATTTGTATATATGTAATATACTGTTTTAAAAAATGTATATCTAATTGTTTAATGCACTGGATTGTATTGCAATGAAGGACCTATTTTCCTTATTGTTCAAAGATTTTTACATAGCTCAATTGTAGTTCAATCAAATTTATTTTGGTTACAATCGAGAATTTTATTAGTACGAATATTTATCCTATGTGAAATTTTTAAATAGAAGAGAATTCTGCTTAATATTTAATGTTCGATATTTAGAAATTTATGTTGGCATTATATTAATGACTTTTTACCGTCAAATATAATTGAAATATCCATCTCGTAATTTCAAACTATAAATAATTCTGATAAATAATATTCTCTATACAAATTTAAGTTAAGAAAAGGGGACTTCCCTATTTCTTCTGAAAATTCTGAAGCTTTCTTAAACATTTGCTTTCATAGTTCTAAAATGTATAGATGATGATTGTATTGCTTTAACATTTTATTTTGAGGTTAAAATATTTAAGTCTTTAAAAGTTTGTCTATCTCAATCAACAATTATCGAAAACAATTTTCAATTTAATTAAAACATGAAATATCTGAACAAATTTTGTAGTCTAAGACAACATTAGAGTTTGTATAATTTTTGGAATTTTATAATAAATAAACAAATTATTAATTTGAAATATTTATAATAAATTTATTAATTTACAAAACAAAATTTTATAATTCATGAAACTATGAATGATTGATATTCCATTTTAGCATTTTCGGAATACTGTTCATTTTGAATTCTATAAACCATTATATACAGCTGATTTGGCACTAGATACTGATTTTTTATCCATACCATTATTAGAAAAAACTTTCAATTTCAATTGACTTGGCTAGAACACACTCTAAAGGTCATAGTATCAAGGGACTAATACATTTTAAATTCACATAAGAATTAATACTACTAACTGGTTGTAATTGAATATCAGCATACATCATGCAAATTTTATCTCAAAAGCAATATGCTGGATACAACAAATCAAACAAATCCAAACTATAATTCCTTATAACGTGTATACGTACATGTCTACATATATCTAGATTCTACTACTCTAGTCTAAAATACATCACAATAATCCTGGAAATCTGTCACGGCCCATTCCAAGACTAATAATACTACCAAATTTCTTCTGAAACAAATACTTTTCTTAGAATATCTTTGAAAATTCAAATTAATTTTGACCACAAATTGCCAATTATCTATTCTCCATAGTAAAACAGAAACTGTACAGTCCAACTCATTTCGTATGTCTACATAATTTTTTTTATCTTATTAATGGAATTGAAATAACGGAAGTACTTATAAGTACATAAGAAAGCATTTTATGGTTTAAAGAAACGATACAAAAAAATATTTTGCACAATTATAACAATGTATCTAAAGTTGCTTATCTTTTTTATAATTCCAGAAGAAAATCAAACGTTACGTGAATCAGAAACAAGACTAAGACAACAATATGCCGAATCACAACGAAGGGAGCGTATTTTGGTCAAAAGATTGGCAGCTAAAGAACAAGAAATGCAAGACTATGCGGTGAAACATTTTTTATTCTAAATTTAATTCGGTTTATACAAATATTTATTGGGCAATTATTTTTTTGTATTTAGAGTCAAGTTGCTGAACTCAAAACTGCACAGGCATCCGGACCAAATGCGTTACGAACAACATTACTGGATCCCGCGGTCAATATACTATTTCAAAAACTTAAGGCTGAGCTACAGGCGACCAAAGCAAAAATGGAAGAAACCCAAAATGAATTGTCTGCATGGAAATTTACACCTGATTCAAATAATGGTAAACGTTTAATGGCTAAATGTAGACTATTGCATCAGGTAAATCATTTGTTAGTTTTTGCTAGCCCATTCGTTTAATCAATAAACTTATTTTGTATCCTAGGAAAACGAAGAACTCGGTAAAATGACATCAAATGGAAGATTAGCGAAATTAGAAGGTGATCTCGCGCTACAGAAAAGCTTTAGTGAAGAAATAAAGAAGTCGCAGTCAGGTAATATTTTTTGCGAAATATAATTTATGGATGATGGTAACTGTCCGGTTTCGAATTTTATTTCATTTTTTTACAGAATTGGATGATTTTTTACAAGAATTGGACGAGGATGTTGAGGGTATGCAAAGTACAATTGTATTTTTACAACAAGAATTAAAGGCAGCTAAAGAAACAATACAGTCATTAGAACGTGAAATAAATATATTAAAAATTACATCAAAGGATCCACATATAGTGAATGGTACAAGTAATAATCATAGTGAAATGAACGTGAATTGTAATAATAGTAATAGTAGTAGTATTAATGAACAAAGTGAACGAACGTCTATAAATAATTTTAATAATGGATTAACATGTAATAATAATTATAGTAATGAAGATATCAAACGAACTAATATAAATAATAAATATTGTAACGGAGATATAAATCTAATCACAAATAATAGTGATGATCAAAAAAATGATAGTATAAGTAATAGTAATAATAAAAATAATGATAATCAGTTAACAAACACAACAACAACAGAAAATAGTTTAGTTAAAAAACGTAGTTATGATAGTGATTCCAGTGAATATAGTAATGATACAACAACAGTTACAGCAGCCCCAGCACCGCCACCACCAGCACCCGTCGTTATTATGAACAATAATACATCAACACGTAAATTGCGAAGTAAAAAACCACGACGTGCATCAATCTTATCACTTGATCTAAATGAAGATGATAATGATATGATTGATCCAGATGATCAACAGAATGATTCAAAGTCCAATGGTAAAATAATTAGTAAATAGAGAAAGAGAGACACAGAACACAGACGATAAAGAAAATACTGGCTAATACTAAATAAATACAAGAAATGATTATAAAATTTAAAACAAAAATATTAGTAATTAGAAGATTTTTTTTATGTTTTTATTTTATTATTAAACAAACAAAACACAAAAAAAAATTATAAAACACAAAAAAAAACTTTGGAAAAAATGTTTTATTTGTATTTAATACAGAATAACTTTTTTGTAATTTAAATTATTCTAATAATAACAAAATTTTTTTGATATCAAGGAGTTTTAATTTTTTATAAAAAATACTGTAATGAAGATTTTAGTGTGTATGTGTTGTATTGTGTTAAAATCAAAAGGACATTGAGATTTTTGATTGGTCAGATATTTTCGGTATTGATAGCGAGAATATTTAGGTTCGAAATATTGGGATAGAGAAGGTAACATCAAGATTTATATTTTAAAATTTCAGGTAAGTAGCAAAACGACATGTATTCCGTGTGTTCTGTAAATGTATTGCAATAGATTCATTCACCTTTGAAATGTTTTAATGAATTTTTAATTTACATCACAATAGGGCCGAACTTAAGTATGTTTAGGTCTTAGGCAATCATAATTTGTCGGCTCTTACTCTGCTTAAGTAATTAATTAGGGTTTATCTAGAAATCACTTTGGAATTTAGGAAAACTAACTCCTGAAAACATGAAATTAATTAGATTAATTTTTAATTCATAACGTTACGTGTTGTTCGAAAAGCTCGAGGCAATAAATAGTGGGGATTTAAAAAAATTAAAAGAATAAGAATATTCGAATTTAATAAATTTAAATGAAATGACAGAGTTCAGAGAATTACCAGAAACAGGATTTTAAAGAGTCTTTTAAATTTTGGTTGTTAATTAAAATTAATAAATAGTTGTTAAAGGGTTAAATTTGTCATTATTGTAGTTAGAAGTTAAAAATTTAACTGAAAATTTAGATAGGTTGCGGAATGTTACGGATTTAATAATTTAGAAAATTTGGGTTTAAAATTCAAAAACCTTTTTAGGAACCAAGATTAATTAAATCATCAAATTTTGAATGGTTCCTTAAAGGAGGCTTTTGCTGCATCTTTAAGTAGCTATTAAGATAAGAATGATAAGGATAAACTAAACACCCAAAAAATTCGTTATCGGAAATCTGTCAACAATAGACGGGCTGGGATGCGTCGTGAACATCAATAAACATTTGTATTTCAAAATGTTTGAATGAACTATTTTTAAATTTATTTCATAATAAATTATTATTATGAAATGAAATATCGTCGATAGATTATGGTCGTCTAATTTGTAAATTGGCTAAGCTAAGATTTTTCTTTAAGTAAAACTCTAAAAAGACCAAATAAAATGTTTTCTTTTTCTTTTGTGTCCCTAACTAATTTCAATTAACACTGAATCAATCGTAAAAGTAATAGCCAGTATTTAGTCAAAAGTTGAGTTTAATGTAAAAATGTTATTGTAAATGATCTTCAAGTGGAATTAAATATTTTCGATGGTTGTCTTTACCCAAATTATGAAAGCGTTATTTATTAATTAACGTTGAGTAAAGTTACAATAAGATTGTTACAATTATTTATGACTTAAATTAGCTAATTAATATTTTTGTCCTTGGTTCCTATTTCATTTTTGGGAGTAAAATATCAATTTAAATGCTTTTTAGCACGTAATTTTTGATTGCAAATATTGTAATCGATGTCTTTCTGATAACGCTGATAATAATAATCTAAAATAAACTCAGTCGATATTTCGAATTCAACCATAAATAATCTATATTCATTATTTATTGTGAGGAAAAATCAAGCTGATTATAATTAAAAAGTTAAAACATTCTAAAATACAGGTACTACCCACAATATAGTTATAGTTAGCTTGAGCTCGCTTGGTTCACTATACTACACCACAAAATAGCATTCTTAAATGTGTGCGATAAATAGACTCTAATCGATTTTCAGTTAACTAGTTTTGACTAAATTGGTTTATAAAATCCTATGAGTCAATAACTATTACGTAAGGTGTATGTATGATAAATTAGCTTCGGCTATTTTCCATAAAGCTTACATATTGTGATAAGTATGTACATAATAAATAATTAATATAAATTGATATCAACATCGAAGTGTAAGAAATTACAAACTAATATGGCAAAAAAAAGTGAGCCCAGAAAATTAATCGGAAGCTTATCTGAATATGTGCCAGGAGACAATTTTCAAGAATATCTTGAAAAAGTCGATAATTTTTTTGTTATGAATCAAATAAAGAACGGTGATTTTAAGAAAAAATTATTCATTCATTTTATCGGAAGTAAAACATATACACAATTAATAAAATTAATAGCCCCAAATACAGTAGCCGAAATGAATTTGGGAACAATAATCATTAAATTAAAGGATTATTATACCAACACTAAATCGGTCATCGTCCAGCATTTTATATTTAATAAACGTGATCAGCATCTAGGAGAAAGCATTCAAGATTATGCAGTCGAGCTTCAATCGTTAGCCAACTACTGCGAATTTGGAGTGTTTAGAGATTCTGCACTAAAAGATCGATTTCTAGTAGGTCTTCGCTCTACTGAGCTTCAGGACAATTTACTAGATAAATGGACCAAAGAAGAACAATGGAAGTGGATTTCATTTATGGATGCAGTGCTAATTGCACGACACATGGAATTGACGAAAGTTGATATTCAAGCAACGCGGAAAAGTGTACACAATCTAGGCTTAGTTAATAAGGTTAACACATCCATTCTACTGAAACGGGATAAACCACCAAATGATGTAAGTATTTCAGGCGCAACGTAATTTTAATAATAGATTTACCACATGTTATTTTTTAAATTCCCAATGTTTATCTAGAACAAGTTCTGTTAATAAAAAAACATAGCATTCAGGGTTGTCCATTAAAAAGTATACATACGGATGTTTACAAAAGTATACATATGTAATGTTTTTAATTTATTGTTTCATTATTGCAATACATTTCAATTATTCTGTTTCACATTTATTAACAGTACGATATGACAATTTTTTCAAGATCCAATTTAATATGAAACAAGTGGTTTTTATCTTTTTCTGTTCGTAACAATATAATATGGTTTCACAAGACGGTTAGTTTTTACAATTAAACAGCTATATGCTATATGATTATGATTATGATCTACCCAAGGCGGAATATTAACTTTGCTCACACTTTTTCTTTTTTCAAAATCGAAGCACGAGTGTTTCTTTTATCAAAGGCATCACTTCGCTAATATTCTAACATATGTCCCAGGAGCCTTGGAGTAAGAAAGTGTAACTAGAAAGAGTGAGAGTGAGAGAGGGAGACAGGTGCTTTATGCAATCTCTAAAAGCCTTGCAAATTTAGAAAATCGGGTTTGTATATAAGGGATTTCTGTATTAATTTTGTATCATTATGGTTCTTAAAATAATCAAACAAAAAAAACTGATTGACTTTCAAACATAAGTGCAGATTTATTTATATGTATGATCCATTTTGCAAATATTAATTCCAAATCATATTTTTTTACATTCGAATCGGGTTTTGCCATAAAAACAATGTTTTTAATTTTTGCAGAAAACGCAAAGTAGATCATTTGGCCGTGATGAAGTTACTAGTAATGGCGATGATGAAACAGATGAAGTGAATCAAATGAATTGTAATAAGTATAGCAATAATATTCGGATACCGTACCATAATGGTGCAGCCCGTCCGATTAGCAACGAACCGAACAAAGATAGTGGTCGTAAGAAACAATATACTAGACCGCGTTATGATCTGGATATGAATAATCGAATTGATACGCATAATGCGAATCAAAATCGGAATTTTGAAAAGGATTACTCTAATTCGGATTACATCACGCTAAATAACATCTACGAGTATCAAAATGATCGTTTTGATTATGATAAAAATTATGCGAGTGACATTGAAAGATTAGATGGTAAACCTAGAAGTAGCTCGATTCAAAATACTAACAATAAAAGCAATCCAAAGAATAGGCATAATCACATTCAACATTGCGATGGACATCTTAACAATCATAATTTTAATAGTCACGCTGTGAAAAAGAATGACTCGAAAGTGAGGAATTATATTCCACTAAAACCATCCGAAAATGAAGATGAGCTATTTGCTAGTGGTATTACATCGGGAGTGAATTTCATAAAGTTCGATGAAATTCCCGTGAATGTATCGGGAGAAGATATTCCACCTACGATCGATGCTTTCGAAAACTCAGGGTTGACAGATTTTGTGGTACAAAATATAAAACGATCGGGATACTCACACCCAACTCCGATACAGAAAAATGCAATTCCAATTATTTTGGCGGGACGTGATATAATGGCGTGTGCACAAACGGGGTCTGGAAAAACGGCGGCATTTTTACTTCCAATTATTAGCAAATTGCTAAGTGAGGAGCGGCAGTTATCTAGTAATAAACCGCATGTCCTAGTAGTTTCATTAACACGTGAACTTGGTATCCAAATTGAAGCGGAATGTCGAAAGTTTGCTATGAAATCTTGTTTAAAGACTCTGCATTTGTATGGCGGTACCGCATCTGGATATCAGATGGATAAAGCCAATGTAATTATTAGGCTTATATTTCATATAAGGACGTATGTACAGTTAATCGATTTATTTTACTTATTTTTAGAAAGGATGCCATTTGTTGATTGCAACACCGGACAGTCTATTAGACTTCGTTACACGCGGCATTGTATCGTTCGGGGATCTCAGATTTATTGTACTTGATGAAGCAGATGGAATGCCCGACATGGGATTCTTACCGGCTATCGAAAAACTAATGCAACATTCATCTATGCCACCTCCGGATAAACGGCAAACGCTTATGTTCTCTACAACATTCCCCAAAGAAATTCAGCGATTGGCCGGAAAATTGTTAAATACATATTTGTTTGTGGCCGTGGGTATTGTCGGTGGAGCCTCGGCTGATGTTGAACAATGCGTTTTCCAAGTTTCGAAGTTCGAGAAACGTAAAAAATTAATGGAAATTATTGAAAAGGAAGAGCCTGATGGTATTATGGTGTTTGTCGAGACGAAGCGAAATGCTGACTTTTTGGCTTCGTTTTTGAGTGAGAAACAAGTTTTAACAACCTCTATGCATGGTGATCGATATCAGCGACAACTTGAAGAGGCTTTGAATGATTTTAAATCAGGCAGAATGAAAGTGTTGATCACAACATCTGTGGGTGCCCGTGGATTTGACATTAAAAATGTACGGCATGTGATTAATTTTGATTTGCCCAAGTTGATTGATGAATATGTTCATCGAATCGGACGTACTGGTCGCGTTGGTAATTGTGGCAAGGTAACAAGTTTTTTTGACGCTGATGATGATTATGCTATAGCGGGTGATTTAAAGAAAATTTTACATCAAACCGGGCAAAAAGTTCCTCGATTCCTGGATATCGATGTATCTAGTAGTAAACATCACACAAACAATAAAAGGAGCAACTTTGGTGGAAAAGATGTCCGTAAAGGGCAATACCATCGTAAACAGGATCGAGTTGAGTAAAACGTGGATAATAGTAATATTCGGCCAAATGAACAAGTAGAAAAGTGGTAACTATCGAAAAAGAAAATATGTGATATTCAGTTACCATAAATACCGCACTCGATCTCTTTATTACTCAATGTACATGTTATTTGTAATGTTGTCTTTAATTTCATCCAGATTTATAAATCTCGACATAAAACTATATATATTTACGGTCGCTACTGTATACTTTTTATTGATAGTTTTGCAAATTTATTTCCTAAATTTTTATTTTAAGTTTCTTTATTTTTTAAAATATACTGTTTCAGCAATCATTCTAGGAATTAACAAATCTTATTATAGTACAGATAGTTCTCCAATCATAACTCCTACGCACTTTGTTTGTTTTGCGTGTTGTCTTATGTTGAGGCATATCGATTGTGTTTAAAAACGAGAGGAACTAAATCAATTGAATAATAGAATTGATTATAGCGATTGATATCGGGGATAACGTGAGAGGTTTCGAATGAATTAAAATGAGGTAAGAAAAAATTGTCGAGCAGTATTGCGGATGATATGCGACATGTGATTAATTGTAATTTGGCCAAATCGACTATGAATAAAAGCATCGGATCAGATTACGGCGCATTAGTAATTGGGACAAGACAATTTATTTATAATTTAGATTATAATCAAAGAAGATATACTAATAGAAGCTTTATTTGTATGAGAGAAATATACCAAGAAAAAAAAAATGTATTTTTTTAAGTTTTGTTGGAGTAACTTTACGAGATAGTATAATAATTTTTATATGCCTCTTTCTATCATTCTAGTTTTGTATAAGTAGAAATTTTTCTATACAAAAAAATATAAAGATCGACAGTAGGAAGGCGTTACCAAAAATTACACAAAATAAAAAGAACTAAACATTTATAATTTTTTGTTTTTGTTTTGTTTTTAACGAGCCAAATAGCCGATCGTTTGTCGAAAGAAATGTTCGTAACATTAAACAATTGGAAAAATATAAATGATGAACATGATTATGATCCAAATAAATAAAATATGCATAACATACCTTTTCGTTTCGAAAAGGAAATTAAAGATTATATTGAAATTCATTAAAAAAATTTATATACATATATAATATATAAACTTACATAGGAAATCAAAATTGGCCAAAATTAAGTACAGGTCGATGACCTTGTATTGTTATGAAAAGGATTTTTTTACTAATCGATAGATAGTAAATTGAAAAAACGAAAACAAATGATCGTAAATAAGCGAATTGAAGAGAATTATGAATGAAAAACAAAAATCATACATATACATACTCGTAGTTATGTACATAAATATAATCCAAGTTTGTTGGTGGTAGTGCTAAAATTCAAAGAAATGGGATAAAAATAATTTTATTTTTTGCTTTTTTAGAGTTTGCATTGTTGTCGTTCATGGATTTTTGTATAATTATCAATAGTCAACTTTTGTCAAGGTGATACATTTAAATTTTATTAAAAAAGACAACGTCTATATTATTTCATTTTGTTTCATTTTTCGATTGCAAAATTCAATATGAAAAATTGTTGTAAAATATGCGTGGCAACAGAATTGGTTTTGGAATGAAATTATCGGTAAAATTATTTGTGTGACAGTATCTTCTTCTTATTGTTATCATCCTTTTTCTTATTATTATCATTTTTAAATATTTGGATTGTTGTCTCTATTTGTAATACATAATTATAAAAATAATAACAACTTTTTGCGTTAGCATATTTGATTTTTAATATTTCAAATTTTTTTTTGCATTTTGCGTTGGCAGCTTTCAACATTTTAAATTTTTTTTGCAATAACACCATTTTTTTTTTATAAAAATTAATCTTAATTGATTTTTTGCTGCAACCGTCACACTCCATTATCTGCTTTCCCGCATCGCAATGGTAGCAATTCATCTCATTTATAAAATTTAAAAATTCCGTTTCCTCATCCAGAGGATCTGTTTGAGTGCCTATACATTTGTATAATTTTTTGATTGGTGATGATAACTCTATTGGAGCAACGATTATGTTATCTATCAAAGGTTCAATATCTTGTGGAATATTTAAATAGGGCACAGCATTTCGGATTAATCGAGAGTAGCCAATGTGCTGTGGAGCAAAATGTTTCTCGCAAACAAAATTATATATATTTTTTAAATTTGCTGGATTTAATCCAATCGATGTTAACCAAATTTGTCTCCTTTCGTGATCTTGTGGCAATTTAAAAAATTTAAATTCCGACGTAGTGGATTGTTCGGTGCATTGTGGAACAATACATACAACGCGCTTTTGTTCTACTGTCTTTCGATTTGCTAAATTGGTGAAAATAATAAGCATCATCAGTATCAAAAAGTTGGTAGTATATAAACAATTTATGTACTTACGATTTGGTAAGCTAGCCATTTTAATTTTATAAATTTTAATTAATTTGTTAAAAGTATAAGAACAAAACTAAATTATACACAATGAGGCACAACTCATGATGTTCATCATTTATATTTTTCCAATTGTTTAATGTTACGAACATTTCTTTCGACAAACGATCGGCTATTTGGCTCGTTAAAAACAAAACAAAAACAAAAGATTATATATGTTTAGTTATTTTTGTTTTGTGTATTTTTTGGTAACGCCTTCCTACTGTCGATCTTTATATTTTTTTGTATAGAAAAATTTCTACTTATACAAAACTAAAATGATAGAAAGAGGCATATGAAAATTATTATACTATCTCGTAAAGTTACTCCAACAAAACTTAAAAAATTACAATTTTTTTTTTCTTGGTATTTTACGTTCATACAAAATAATGATCTATAGTTGTCTATGTTATAATTATAAGAGCATTTATTTTCTGAATACGATTTTAGTTAAAATAATAGTATGCAACAATTTTGTTAGTCTTAACCTATAAAAACTGATTCCTTCTTTGAATTTTTTATTCAACTGCTCTTATAAGTAACTCATTCTGATTCCGCTTCGGATATATGTATCAATTCTCCATGTTAGAAAAAATGATTTTGTTTATGGGGCTTCGAACTACTTTGAGAGCAAAGGTTACTAGATACCCGTCGGTAAAGTTTAATCGCTATTATTGAATTCGTCCAATGTAACTGTGCGAAGTTACATCGTAGCTGAGATTACGGCACCTACATATTTTCATGTTAGGGGTTGAAAAGGATTTAGGATCGGCCGACGTAAAAGTATGAGGGCGCTAGGATTTAGGATCGAGCGACGTAAAAGTATGAGGGCGCTAGTATGTCGGTTTTCCATGAATTCATGATTAATTTGCTAGATGTTGTAAATCGAGTTTTTATTCCGTTTTGGTATATTGACTTAAGTTCAGAGATTTTTATTTTAGCTTTAGTGTGAGGATGGTAACTCGTGTTAGAACAATTCATAAAACCTTTAACAGATAGAATGTAACCCATCTGCATAAGTTTCGCTGAGTTATTATGGATTTAACGAAGCTCTACTTTAATCAGCGTTTCCATATATCCCAAAATACATACATATTTTATACCGGGTGTTTTTTTTAAACTGAGACGATCAAATATCTCGAAAAATAGCCACTCTACGGAAAAAATGTCCATAATCAAAATTTAATCATACCGCGGGGGAAATACATTAGTGCAAAAAAAAAAGTCCCCCCACCCCCGCTTTGTAGGTGGGGCGGGGGTAACTTTTAAACTAAGATAGGAAGCCATATTTTTTATTGCAGATACGGATTCTACGACTAAAAGTACGTATGATTTAAATAAAATATTTTGTTCGGTTCATGATAGATGGCGTTGCAATCGACGAAATTCAATTTTTTCAATTTCTCCTTCTTAGAACACACGCATTCGATTCTGCAATACGTTTGAAATAAAAAACATCACGTTTTCATTGGAAATACTCGAAATTCGTCATCAAAACAATTTATTCAGTTTTGTAAATCTAAATAAGTGTTCAAAATTAATTTCAAGTTTTATTATTAAATTTCAAAAATACAAAATTCAGGCCATCATTTTGAACACTTATTTAGATTTACAAAACTGAATAAATTGTTTTGATGACGAATTTCGAGTATTTCCAATGAAAACGTGATGTTTTTTATTTCAAACGTATTGCAGAATCGAATGCGTGTGTTCTAAGAAGGAGAAATTGAAAAAATTGAATTTCGTCGATTGCAACGCCATCTATCATGAACCGAACAAAATATTTTATTCAAATCATACGTACTTTTAGTCGTAGAATCCGTATCTGCAATAAAAAATATGGCTTCCTATCTTAGTTTAAAAGTTACCCCCGCCCCACCTACAAAGCGGGGGTGGGGGGACTTTTTTTTTGCACTAATGTATTTCCCCCGCGGTATGATTAAATTTTGATTGTGGACATTTTTTCCGTAGAGTGGCTATTTTTCGAGATATTTGATCGTCTCAGTTTAAAAAAAACACCCGGTATACGTGCATACTACATAATATAATAATCAAACATATTATATATTTGTATATACATATAATACACACTCCGGTATATATTTATAATTATTTTATGTAAGTATTTTTATAATTAATAACTTTTTATTTCAAAATAAATAAACGTCAAAATGGGTTAGCGCGTAGTGTACGTTTAAAAATGTTGGTTCAGATGCTTTGGTCCCGTGTTGAACAACACATGAAACATTTTGACATTTGTTTCACACTGTTAGGTTTAACTTGACTCAACAGTAAATAACTTAAACTAACGTTAACAACAATATGTTAAATGGCTAAATTAAAAGTATAAACTTACTAAATGTATGATCGTTATTAGTATTGCGTGATTGTATTTGCCTATAAAGTCAATCAAGATGTTGCCGAATGTCACACATGATACAAGTACATATTGATGTTATGTCGTATGCAACATCGTGCAACCATTATTTATCCCTCTAAAGTCTACACAACATCCATTTTCAATTGAGCCACTATATTTGTGATTGTAGCTCAATATTTCTTTTACTCATTTTTGACACGGCTAACTTCACATCATTTTGAAAAAAAAACTATGCTATAAAAATCAAGTAATCCACTAAAATGTACTATTCTACATTACAAATGGCTGATGAATGGGATGAAAATGTAAGTTTTTCAATAAATTTTTACGTTTATTTAATAACAAAGTTCATAGTTAGTTGATTAAAAAGCGAATGGATTATGTTGGAAATCTTCAATCGAATGACGCTTTGTAATTTGGCCAAATTTCTGTGTAGTTTATGCTCCAACCGGTTTTTGTATGTGGTAGAAAATGCGCTAATAGTTTCTTTTTGTTGTGTGCATTTTTGCAGGAAACGCTTGGCAAATCGTTTGGCCGTGATGATTTTCAAAACTTGAATGACGATAAGCAAGACGGTGGTAATAAAGGTGCTAGTGATGGTGGTAATAAAAAAGAAGAAATGAAAGGTGATAAAAGCCCAAAATCGAAAGGTGCTGTTGCGAATCCAAGAAATTCGAATGAGAATAATCGGCAAAATAATAATCGGCCATCGTATCGTAATGATGCAGGTCGTTCGGATGGCAGTGAAACCAGCAAGGATGGTGCTCCAAAAAAACAATACCATCCTAATAGACCGCGTAATGACGGCGATATGAATAATCGAAATGATACGCGGAACATGAATCAAAACCAACATCGAAATAATCGGAATTTTGATAGGGATGGTCCAAATCGGAATTACAACAATACCAATAATAATAGTCAAAATAATCAAAATCGCAGACGGGATGATCCATCACATTCGGATTCGGATAAAAAGTATACGGGTGGATATGAAAAATTTCATGATGATGGTCGTCGAAGTGGACGAAACCAAAATACCAGCAGTAATAGCAACCGAGGTGATGGCCATAATTACCACCAACAAGGTCGAGGTGGTGGAGGTGCTGGTGGACATCATAACAATCAAAATTTTAATAATCAAGCTACGAAGAACGATCCGAAAGAGAGGAATTATATTCCACCAACACCAACCGAAAATGAAGATGAGCTATTTGCTAGTGGTATTACATCGGGAGTGAATTTCATAAAGTTCGATGAAATTCCCGTGAATGTATCGGGAGAAGATATTCCACCTACGATCGATGCTTTCGAAAACTCAGGGTTGACAGATTTTGTGGTACAAAATATAAAACGATCGGGATACTCACACCCAACTCCGATACAGAAAAATGCAATTCCAATTATTTTGGCGGGACGTGATATAATGGCGTGTGCACAAACGGGGTCTGGAAAAACGGCGGCATTTTTACTTCCAATTATTAGCAAATTGCTAAGTGAGGAGCGGCAGTTATCTAGTAATAAACCGCATGTCCTAGTAGTTTCACCAACACGTGAACTTGGAATCCAAATTGAAGCGGAATGTCGAAAGTTTGCTATGAAATCATTTTTAAAAACTCTGCTTGTGTATGGCGGTACCGCATCTGGATATCAGATGGATAAAGCAAATGTAATTATTAGGCTTATATTTCATATAAGGACGTATGTACAGTTAATCGATTTATTTTACTTATTTTTAGAAAGGATGTCATTTACTGATTGCAACCCCGGGCCGTCTATTAGACTTCGTTACTCGTGGCATTGTATCGTTCGAGGATCTCAGATTTCTTGTACTTGATGAAGCAGATCGAATGCTCGACATGGGATTCTTACCGGATATCGAAAAATTAATGCAACATTCATCTATGCCACCTCCGGATAAACGGCAAACACTTATGTTCTCTGCAACATTCCCCGAAGAAATTCAGCGATTGGCCGGGAAATTTTTAAATACGTATTTGTTTGTGGCTGTGGGTATTGTTGGTGGCGCCTCGGCTGATGTTGAACAATGCGTTTTCGAGGTTCCGAAATTCGAGAAACGTAAAAAATTAATGGAGATTATTGAAAAGGAAGAGCCTGATGGTATTATGGTGTTTGTCGAGACGAAGCGGAATGCTGACTTTTTGGCTTCGTTTTTGAGTGAAAAACAAGTTTTAACAACCTCGATGCATGGTGATCGATATCAGCGACAACGTGAAGAGGCTTTGAATGATTTTAAATCAGGCAGAATGAAATTGTTAATCGCAACATCTGTTGGTGCCCGTGGATTAGACATTAAAAATGTACGGCATGTGATTAATTTTGATTTGCCCAAGTCGATTGATGAATATGTTCATCGAATCGGACGTACTGGCCGCGTTGGTAATTGTGGCAAGGCAACGAGTTTTTTTGACGTTGAAGAAGATTATGCTATTGCGGGTGATTTAAAGAAAATTTTACATCAAGCCGGACAAAAAGTTCCTGAATTCCTGATGGATATCGATGTATCTAGTAGTAAACATCACGCAAACAATAAAAGGAGCAACTTTGGTGGAAAAGATGTCCGTAAAGGGCAATACCATCGTAAACAGGATCGAGTTGAACAAAAAGTGGATAATCGTAATATTCGGCCAGATGAACCAGTAGAACAGTGGTAACTATCGAAAAAGAAACTTTGTGATATTCAGTTACCTACCATAAATACCGCACTCGATCTCTTTATTAAATATCTGTACTCGATGTACATGTTATTTATAATGTTGTCTTTAATTTAATCCAGGTCTATAGATCTCGACACAAAACTATATATTTTTACGGTCGCTACTGTATACTTGTTATTGATAGTTTTGTTAATTTATTTTCTAAATTTTTTCATACATATTACTAAAAAATGTATTCTTTTATTTTTAAGACATTTTTATTTTAAGTTTCTTTATTTTTTAAATATACTGTTTCAGTCATCATTCCAGGACTTGGAACAAATTTTACTATAAATATATTTAGTTCTCCATTTGTAATTCCTACGCGTTTTATTTTATGCCAATATTGTGGCATATCGATTATGGTTTGAAAAAAAAAACGGAATAAATATAAAGATGGTTGAATAAATATGCACGATTAAAATTTTAAATTTATATTACTATTATTATTATTTTGTTATATGTACGTATATTTAGGTTGTCCCACAATAATAAAATTCATAATCACGGGACTTCCCCCCTTCATATAGTTTTTTGCACGTTTTAAATAAAATATATTTTATCGATCAATAAAAAAAAATTGTAACAAAATTATATTTTTTATTAAACATTTTTAAAAATATAAACAAAAAAAATATAATTGTTGAAGTTTTTGATTATTTCTTATAGAATTACCTGGTATTTTAAACAAATCACGTAGTAGGAACACCGAATCGAATAACGAATAGTAGTACGGCAATATTGGTGGGCATATCCCTTTATTAAATTGTTTCGAACAAGTTTGTAATTTCTAATACACCTTCGCGGTTGTGGCCGATTTTGGAGAGGTGAAGTATCTGATGAAATCATCGTTTATCATAATGAACGATTATATTCCGAAATGTAACAGGAGACAAGCTAAATGAGTTCCACCGTAGACATTGAGTTATGGACCTACATATGCCTTATAAACTTTTGAAACTTCGAATGCGGTGAAGTAAAAATTGCAACGTCTTATGAAATCCAGTCTCAGGAATTTTTCGAAATTGATGGAATTTAGATCAAGTTTATTATATTTGAAGGGATTAGAGTGCAGTGTATTTATTTAGATAAAGGTAAGATAGATTATGATAAAAGCTATGAAATTTTAAATTATAGATAGCAGCGGGAGTGTAGTATTAAAATGATAGTTCTATATTTCGATTGTACAGTGTTGTAATGGTCAGTTACATCCACTAACAATTGTGTCAAACATTTGTTAAATAAAAGGGCAAAACACTATAGAGTTGGAAGATCTAAATTATTCAAATGGCAATTGTCAGTATAGAATCGAGTTTTAGATTTTTTAAACCACGTTAATTATAACAAAGTGCGTGAAATACTATTTTAGAAAACCTGAGTTTTCTATATTGCTTATACTTGGATTTGATTATGCCATTACCTAAAAAATTTGTGCATGACGTACTTTAAAAAATACGAAGGGTTGTTTAACGTGCTTATAACACCAGAAATCTCATATTATATTTCCTTTAGGTAGGGTTAGGTTAGAGTGGGTACTACGGCACACTTAGACCTACGACGGTCCATTGTGATACCACAGGATCTTACTTCCCTATTACCTTTATTTGAACTAGTTAGAGCTACTTATGTAGCGTGATATATCTCGCACTTTACAGTTTTCGAGATCAGAGAGGCTGTCCATTAAGAACCTACCCATATGTTTATACCTTCTGTGTGCTAAAGCCCGACATGAGCATAGGAATTGGCCTAAAGTCTCGTCCTCCTCGTCCATGCAACTTCCGCAAAAATCATTTGCTTCTAAACATAGTATCCTCGCATGTTCTCCAAATAGGCAGTGTCCTGTGAGTATCTCCACGATCGTTTTTAATTCACAAGTTCAACTTTGGCCAGACTTGTCTTGCTACACTTCATGTGAGAGCGTTAGTCCACCTTTCGTATAGGGCTCCCCAAATTTCCCCATGACGTCCGAGTGGCCGGGGCCCCAGACTATCTGAATGTTGAAATGCTCACTCATCTCATTTAGAGACAAGTGGCAACCCAACACCACTCTTGATGTTAGAGAAACTGATTCCAGCTACTCTATTGCCGCCTGACTGTCCACATAAATTACGATATCAATCGAGCATACCACATTATGTCTCAACCAAGTCACGACCTCCGCAACCGCTATTACCTCTTCTTGGTACACGCTGCAGTAATCAGGGAGATGAACTGATATATCTACTTTCAATTTATCACAGAAGAATCCAGCTCCTTGTTTACCGTGTAGCTTGGAGCTATTCGTAAAGAACTGTAATGCTTCTATTTCCCATGGCGACCCGCTCCTCCAAGATCTCTTGAAGGGCAAGTGGTTTGGAACCCTTTGGCGAAGTATAATGTTGGTGTAACGTAGTCTAGATTCGCCAGTTATTTTCTTAGAGATCTAATTATCGTCGAGTGTCCTGTCTGAAGACATTTCAACAGAGATACGGCTGCTTACCATGAATATCGACAATGAGAAGGTGAAACATAACCTCTAAGGTATGCGTTGATGTTGTCTTCATAGTGCACTGCTTATAAGAATACACTCACCCGATACATAAGTATAGGTCTTACTACGGCAGTGAATAGCCAGTATAATAGCCAGCTATCGCTAGGTCATCTGCATCAGCAATCACTACAATCCCTTCTCTCTCCAGCTCCAACAGCAACCCATTAATTGCTATGTTCCAGAGAAGAGAGGACAGGACACCTCTCTGCGGGGTTCGCTTAACCACCCGCCTCCTAATGGTGGATTCCCCCCATCCTGCATATGATTGATTAACCCACTTACAGGGTAGTCCATCCTAAGGAGTGACATTCCTTCCAGAATTGCCTCCGGTTTTACACTGTTAAAGGCACATTTGAATTTCTTGGTATAATTCGGTAACGACCAACCGATTTATAAGGTTTGAAAAATTCAAGTGCCCAAAGGATTCGTTTTTAGTTACGATATCTTCTTTGTGCAACGAATGAGTTTCTCAATGAGTACTACCTAGTCTCTGTCGAGTCGTCAAAGTTTCCTGAATAGTGGCTTTCGATGAGAAGTTTCAAAGATTCCTTCCTCACTAGAAGCAGTCCAAGATCTCTCCGGTTTAATCAGATAACCGGGACTGCTTGGATTAGTAGACAGTATCAATTTAAGACGAGAGGTCTTCTCGGAGACTTCCTCCATTTTATCATAGAGGAGCCTCCACGACCTTATCTTTGCCTTCCTTACTTCTTTTTTGTATAATTTTAAGTCCTCCTTATAGGAGTCCTACAAGCCTTTCGGTAGGTCCCCCCTCCTTGGACCACTATGTTGCTCTTTGCTTGCTCCTGGGCTTAACTATTTGGCAAGCAACATTAAAGGACCTATTGCAGGCACTAGTGATAGTATCCACTATGCAATTCAGTTCCTTTATTGTCGCGGGCAGCTCGGAGGCCCCCGGCGTTAATAAATCTTTCAGCATTTCCCCATACTTGCTCTAGTTTGTCCTCGTTAGCACAGTAAGTAGCGTGCTTGGCGTACTAGTTAGCACAGTAAATAGAGTGCTGGCTTTGTTATTCGAAGGTCTCGGGTTCTCGATTCCCGGTGGTGACGAAAAATTATGGTTGGAGGTGTGTTTAATGTGTAAATGTATATTTGTTTGTCCGGGTATTGCACCGTGGGCCCATTAGTGGCATTGATTGCTGGAGAGAAGTAATCCGCCCATTTTTTATTTTTTTAATTTTATTGTCCTTCTGGGATTCATGAAGGCTTTCCGGGTAGCAGGGTAAACGTTAAGGCTGAATATTACATATCGACGGTCAGTGAAGGAATGTTCTCTAAGGCAAAGGTTACGTCAAAAACCTCCGAATGTGGGTTCGTGCCCAATATTACAAACTAAAAGGTTAGTAATTTAATAAGTACTCAAAAATTAACTCACCCCTTTCGTTGATGTCTGTGCTAACCCAGATTGTATGATGCGCATTAGCATCACATCCAAGAATCAAACCAATCTCATTTATTTTAAGCTTCGAGAACCAGGTCCCCCAGGTTATCCGGCGGAACCTGTTTGTCCCAGTTCATATAGGCTGAGACCAGCCAGATTTGACTGCCGCCAACCTCTAGGCTGACAGTAGTTATGTCACCATTGCTGTATTGAGAGAGTAGAAACATATTTAAATTATTTTTTACAAGAATGATTTTTTACAGGATCTAATTTTCCCAGAATTGCTTGGGTATATTAAGTTATAGTCCTTCATTTTAAGGCCACAGATCCTGTTACTGTTTATCCAAGGTTTTTGAATAAGGACCACGTCCTCTCCTGATCCAGTCAGTCTGAGGCCGACGCCGCCTTTGTCTGGTGCAGGGTGATTTGAATAATATTTAGCATATTATCATGTTGAATCTACTTGCCTTACTGTCTTCAGTTGGAAGACTTGGATTGCTGATCCTAATTATTTTCAGGTTCTCGTCTGGGCTAGCCGGTTTGGTTGGTAGCAAGACGTGCGCTCTTGGCCTGCAATCTCTTCCCTGCTCACAGTCGCCAGCCTCGCGCCTTGCCTAACCTCCCTTAACCTACCCTACCGCCTTCTTATATAGAATCACTGATCTGGAATCTGAGCGCGCCGTTAGCTTAACGCTCCCTTGACACCATCCCGCATCTCTACAGGATGAAGAGGGCCCTGGATTGTCTCCTACAACCTGAAGAAAAACCGAGTTCAGTGCGTTATACCCAAACACTATCCAATTCATGCAAATTGTGAATCACTAATATGAGTCTACTTGTTTTGTTTTAATTGTTTTGCTAAACTCTCTAGTATATCATTCAAAGGTTCAAACTCGACTCAACCCTATAGTATAGAAATCATCGCGCACTACAGATATAGGAGTAAACTGTGTATAGCACATTAATGAGGACAATATGTTACAACGATTAACGCCGAACATTGATAATTGTCCTATCCTCCCCGGAGCTGTTTTTTTTATTATTATTCCTCATAAAAGGGCCAATAAAATTTACACATCGTTTTGTTTTATGAGATTTTTATTGTTTTCTTTTTAAAGTTGTTAATTTTCGTATATAACAAAATATAGAAACAATGAAACGGAAAAATACCATCCCACCACCTTCTTCTTCAAAATACACTTCTATATAGATTTTATTTCTATTTTTGGCAATATTTACAAAATCGCTATATAACTAGCTGGTATATGTAGTTCAAATTAAGCTCCTTACAGGTACGACGATACGACGACAACGACGACGACCACGTTTTATATATTATATGATGAATGCAAATTTTTCCAAAAAATTAAATGTTATTATAGCGTTATATGGTGACCTCTTAGATATACATATTATTGTATGTTGGATATGTTGATAAATTGGCCGTTTATATTTTTAGCTTAAATTTACATTTAAAGTATTTATCTCACAGTATGTTGGTTATTTTATTAATTAAATTTGATGGAGTTTGTCCACCAAACCTATTTTTTGTAGCTTAGTTGTGATTGTTTGTATATTATATAGTTAATAGTTAATGTATGTATATGGCAGAATGCCAGTGTCACAATGCCATTTATGTCCGGCACTTTGAAGCACTGCGCCTTTGGCAAAATGCGAAATAAATCCAAAACTACAAATCTGCAGGGTGATTGGGTTAGTTTCTTAGAATCGCTGGTAGACTATTGTGAACTCGAGACTCTTATTTTTAATTCTACTCATTTTAACACAACTCTTATCCTTTCTCTGGTTATTTCCTGTTGATTAGTACATTTTTCAGATGCTTAACTATAATGCATCTAATCTGTTATTTTCCGTCAATGCATTTAAATCTCTTTTTTTGAAAAAGAGCGGAATTTAAAATTACTTGTGGCAGGATTGTACTGCCCACCAAGACATTCTATATTTAATACAAATAATACTCAGAGTTCTTCAAGTGTCTGGGAAAAAGATTCATAATAGATGGTGACCTCAATGCGAAGAATACTCACTGGGGTTCTAGATTAACTACAACGAAAAGAAAAGAATTACTGATTGCCATTAAAGAAAATGGATGTGAATCCATTTCAACTGGAAAACCAACATATTTGGCCAACTGACCCATAAAAAATACCTGACCTGATCGATTTTTTTATAACCAAAATTATTTCTGAACTCTGCTTATTTGACCATCGCCGTACATTTTCATTGCTGCTACATCTCTCTTTTATACTTGGCAATTAATTCGAAAAAGTTGAAAATCTTAGTAGAAGCTGAGTTGAACTAATTTGTAAGATGAAATTAAATTAAAAATGCGTTAGGCCGAATTCCGCTTAAACTCACGTCCACTAATCAAACGCCCATTACTTTGCTTACTTGACCACTGCCATACAATTTCATTACTGATAAATCCATCTTTTATATTCACCATTTGAATAGAGAAAAATGAAAATTTAACAGAATTTGAATTGAATTAATTTCTAAGAAATTAAATTAAATTTTTGTTTAGTTTTAATCGAGACTTAAACTCAGCTATACCTATTTGTTATATTTTCAGTTTGTATAGGAAAATTTTTTATTTGGACGTTATTCATGTACGGACATAAACTTAAAATTTGTATGGTCGGTGGTCAATATTGTGCCCCGCCTAGAAAATCGCATCAAGTACCATTGACTGGAACGAAAATTTTATAATTTTTAAGAACATAAAGAGGAAAAGCTTGTCAGATTTTTGGAATCTCTTCGCATTAAATGTTGCACCTGGCACTATGCAGTTTAAGTTTCAAACGATATTAATGTTGGGATATTTTTGGTTCAACTCAGCTTCTGTTAAAAGTTTCTCAATTCAATTGGAAAGTATAAAAGATTTTCATATAGCTATATACGGTGGTGGGCGAGGTAGTAGAGTGATTGACTTTGGATCCGTGGACCAAGGTTCGAGTCCCATTAGCGACGGTATTATTTTAATTTAATTTCTTCTGTATTCAAATATGTTCAACACACAGCTTTTGTTAAACATTTTCATATTTTTCAAGTATAGTGGCATGTATACAAATGTCATGTATACAATGGGTATATAGCGATGGTGAAATAAACGCAGGGTTCATTGCCTTTGCTAAAATTTTCAATATTTTCTGTTCAAATGACAGATATAAAAGATTTGTATAGCAGGAAATATATATGCGGCGGTGGTCCAGTAAGCAAAGTCAGTGACTTTGGATTTAAGCAAAATATTTTTTGATTTAATTTCTCGTGTCAAACTGGTGATGATGAAATAAAAATAGTCCAACTCAGCTTCTGTTCAAAACTTCAATTTTCTCCATGTAAAAGTGGCAAGTATAAAAGATGGGTATGGGTAATATAATGAATAATGTGTGGATGCCCGCGCTATATTTGTTTACCCTTAATCGTTCGAACACTACACATCATCCACAATTTCCAAATCCTATGATACCCGCTTTACTTTACCACGTGACCATTTCCATATATAGATTTGCCGCTATACTCATCCTTTATATTTGCCAATTGAAGGGAGAAATTAAATTAAAAATTATTCAATGCCAAACAGAGGCTTGAACTCAAGTTCACAATTTCAAATACATCGACTCTGCTTACTGGACCACCAGCGTATATTAATTTGGTGCTATACAAATCTTTTATGTTTACCAATTCTATAGAAAAAATTGAAAATTTTTGCAACAGGAATTCATTATGCTCATACACAAGAGATAGCTCTTATACTTGCCGAAGAAGTTAAATTAAAAAAGTATTGACGCTGATGAGAATTGAACTTGAATCCACAATTGCAAGGGCAATGACTCTGTGCTGGGATGTTCTATCATCACTTCGATTCGCTACGATAGTCATTTGTGTCTCTTTTTTTACGAACAAAATTGTATTCTATTTCGCAATTTATATTGTGATCATAGCCTACTCGATTCTATTTCTATAAATTCATTCGATAAAATATCACCAATATTTTTATTTTCGATGGCAAGTGAAAAGAGGAAAAACAGATAGTTTGCAAATTTATTTTAACAGGCTGAGATCGCAATAGACAAAACGTAATTCAAAAATCGCAATGGAGCACAATTTTGTTCGTAAAAAAAGAGACACAAATGTCTATCGAATCGAATCGAAGTGATGATAGAACATCCCAGCACTGTTAACTGCACCACCGCCGAATATACCTACATAGTTCTATACAAATGTTTTATATTTGCCAATTCAATAGAGAAAATTGAATATTTTAGCAACAGGAATGGACTATGCTTATTTGACCATCACCGTATATTTTCATTACGGTCATACACAAGAAATGGCTCTTATACTTGCAGAAATTGAATGTTAATTTCAACAGAAGCTGTGTCGAACCAATTTTACATCAGAAATTAAATTAAAAAAGTATTGGCGTTGACGAGTCTTGAACTCGAGTCCACGATTCAAACAGCATTGACTCTGCTTACTCGACCACCAGCGTAGTAAAATTTTGTGCTGAACAACGATAGAAATCTTTGAGATAACCAACACTTACCTGTTCGAAAAAATATTATACAGACTGATGACACAAAATTTAGTGGATGTTAATATTGATGTTTTAATGGATGACGAAACGTACATGAAATTTTGCAAAATTATGTATGATTTGGCCAGCAAATTGCAGTTGTGGAGCCAGGTTTTGGTCACATTTTTCATAACAACGTATTTTGCCATTAATTCTTCAACACGATTCAGCAGTAAAGTTTTGGCCATATATCGAAAAATTTTGGGGTATAGTGGAAAGAGCGCTGATGTGCAAAAGGTGATTTGTGCAAAAATTAAAAAAACTCAAAAAATTCAATTTAATCGTAAGGAAACTTTATTATCATTCGAAAGAACATTTCTTGCCATTTATTTTTTAAAGATTACTTCTTTCAACTTCTTACTTCTTCTGATGGCCGCTGCTGCGATGGTCCTTTCTCAAAGTTCTATTTTTGATGACGCGTTCGAGAATAACGAGTGGTATCTGGCGAATGTCACACTTCCAATGCCTCAAATCTAGCTGGCTTATTCACCTCGACTTTGGACTTTGCATAGCCCCAAAGAAAAGAGTTTAGAGGTGTGGTATCACACGATCTAAATAGCCAATTCAACGATTCGAACCGTGAAATTAATTGCTCGCCAACATGATTTTTCAATAAGTACGTTGCTTCTCGCGCTATATGGCACATAGCGCCAACTTCTTGGAACCAAATGTCATCGAGGTTGTCCTTCAATTTCAGGCAGCAAATATTCCGTTATCATGGCGCAATAACGAGCACTATTCACAGGTACGTGGAATGTATAATTTGTTTTGACCCAAATCAATTTTATTATCTCTTTAATTTTAATGAGATAATAAAATTAATCAAAATTTAATTTTTAATTATAAAAACGCTATTCAAATGCATACTCGTATTTGATAAATAATTTTCATAATTGATCCAAAAATGTGTACTACTATTAATTAAAACAGTTTTAAAGACCATTACTGGCCCCTTACTGAGTCAACAATTTGGCTCCAGCGGTTTCGATCCCGAGCATGGTCTTCATACTGTCTAAGAGAATCTGAAGAGGCCAAGTCGTTCTCTACACCGTGGAGCCATCGTCGCCTGCAACGACCTCTGCGCCTACCATATGGTGGCTCTCCTTTCAGAGATCGCTGCACAATTCGTTCCGGATCAGAACGCAGAACGTGCCCGAGCCATCGTACTCGCTGAGATCTTACTTCATGTGCAATATCGGGGATCTTCATCAGATCTCTGATCTCGATATTGTACAGAGCTCGGTAGGTACCATCTATTTCGCGTTTTGGGCCGTAAATCACACGCATGACTATTCTCTCAAATGTTAGGAGCCATCTCTCGTACTCACTCGTGTACCACTATATTGCTTATAAAAATACGTTTCATTTGATATATCACAGTAGATAATCCAAATTATAAATGTTAACCCATCATCCAGTATCTATGGTCCAAGCGATTTTATTAATTAAATTAAAGCCGTCCTTTTATTTAACACAAAAACTAGGAAGTTGGATTTGAAAATGCTAAAATTATTGTGGGTTGTTGCTGTTGTCTATATTACGTTGACATTGTCTACATGACGATAAATATTATTGACTTGGCGTAGTCTACCTCGCCCATCCATGGAGGGAAGAACGTACTTGCTACTCTAAGATCGTGAGCAATTGCAAAGTACATCATTCAGCAGTTTCGTGTCGGGAGTACGGACCTATGTTCTCACACAAGTCGGCTGCAAGTCGATTTCAACCAGATCTAGCATTAAAGTCACCAATTACCATTATAACATCGTGTTCGGGTATAGATCCCATCATATCGTCCAAGTCATTGTAAAATGAGCCTTTGTTTTGGAGCTGGCTGACTTCTGTAAGCGCGTCTACACAAATTATAAAATTGTTGGTTATTGACAGCTTGGAAATCCAAAACAGCCTTCTTTACCTGCAGCCGAAGAAGAAATCCAGCTCCAAGTTTTCCGAGGTAGATTACGCCATGTAATCAACGCGATTGTCGACACGTAGAGTATTACGTAGATTACTTGGCAATATATTTTATCAATGTCTACAATTAACACAACGTCAACAACCTACGATATTTTGGCATATTGAAATCATAAATAGAAGACTGCTGCTTCAATATTGATGATTAAAAATTGTCCGCAATTAAACCAATAACAAACCACAGTTATTGGCCTAAAACTTGTTGTCCTAAACCAACTATAATAGTCTACTGTTTCCAAAACACAACTATTTTTCGGATAGCTTATATTTAAACGCGTCTTGGTATCTGCGCGTCATTATGGTGTTAGCTTTCTATAGGATTTTGCCAACAATTAGGAAAAAATCATTTAGGATTAGGATTTAGGACAAAATTCAACCGTTTATATAGAATTGTAAATTTCCTTCCTTTAAATCCTAAATTTGTTATTTTTAGGGCAGAATTAGGACAAAATTCAAGTAAATTAATTTGACTGGTTCAGTTTTAATTTTATCTTTGTTATAGTTGTGAAATGATGTTAACTATTCTAACCTAACCAATTTTAAAAACAGATTAAAATGCATTGAAATAGATTATAAAACTGTTGCCGCCACCCGTATAATACAATTAACAAAGAAATCTGGCCACTGTAGTTTAGAACTAGTTCACTAAATCACTCTATCAATCGTCTACACTATCAACGTTTTCTACGAATAGTCTATGTTGTCTACGATTGTTTACGAATAGTAGAAAATAATAGATGACGCGTAAATGCCTATCCCTGGTCGTCAGCCCAGCGATCCAACCGTTTAGTTGCCTCCGACGACCAGCAAAGGATACTGTGGTGGTATTCTTGGAAAACATGTTCGTACAAAATTTAGATTTATGAGACATCTGAGACGGGTGTGAAGTTTGTCCTAAAATTATCCTAACTTTTTTATCTAAGAATGTATTAGTAAAAATTATAAATCTCTCGTTATTATATGAATTTTTTCACAAACTACATAGTATTAATTTTTATTAATTAAGTCTAACTCTAAAAAATTGAGTAGAAATTCAAAACCTTAAAGTTAAGTGACACAGGACAAGCGTGCATTTTACAACCCTGTAAAATACTTTAGTACAAATTCAAAATTTAAAAAAAAATAACCCTGATGAACAGAGAATTGTACCTTATTAGCGATATACGAAATAAATTTCTCTTACTCGTATATTTTTGGGTAGCTGAGAACTATATCTACTCAAAAATACTACAGCTTTCTTAAATCTAGAAGATAAGTATCTTAGGACAGGGGTGTTTTGACACGTTGTATGTTAGTACAAAATTGAAATTTGAAAAAATTTGTCCTACTAAACCAGGGATCGTACCCAGAAATGTATACCGCCATAGCTACTCAAAAATGTATATCGCTATCTGGGTACGATGTCTGGTTTAGTAGGAGAAATTTTTTAAAATTTCAATTTTGTACAGATTTAAGAAAGTTGTAGTATTTTTTAGTCCTCAGCTACCCAAAAATGTATATACACTTTTGTCCGAAGTCACTTAGCTACTGATAGAGGATTGCTATTATTAATCGGAACATTAAGGTTTCCGTTAATTTATTTTAAACAAGTTCATGCTCGTGTTTATTCCTTGAGTAAAATTTTGCATTCGTTTTTTGCATTTGAATTGGTATGAACTTTGTAGTTGAATATTATTGTATTTAGATTTCGTGAGCATTGCTATTTTTTCTACGTTTGCTAATAAGACAAATAGCTTTTAAAAATTGATCGGTTTATACGAATTTTGTTTATTATTGTCACTAATACAAAGAAATTTATTTAGTATTAGGACAAACTTCACACTTTTAAACAGACGCGTGAAATTTGTCTTAAATTTGTCCTAATTGTTGTTTTTGTAATTTAGGACAAATGGACAAATGGACAAACTTCACGCGAATCATCTGAGAGCATATATACACTTTGGCCAAATATTCTATACTGTACCGCACAGATCTGTTAGCTCATCACGATAAATCGTGCGACATTACATTCCTTGCGGGCACAAAAACAGAAAAATATTCTAACATTACATTTGTTTGTTTAATTTCCGGTATACGTTAATCATGCTCGCGATTTCATATTAAGATCTGTACCGCGCGTTTTCCAATTAAACGAAAAAACTCCCATTCCTGCAAACCCGTTTGACTGATAACCGAAATGTTGACCATATACAAAATCGTCGTAAAAACAACGTCATTCAATTTTCTAAATAAACAATAAATTAATCTAAATCGGTATCTTAAAACAAAATCACTTTTAATTTAAAGAAATATTTAATAAAACAAAAAAATACTCCAACATATCTAAAAATATATAAAAATAAACTTTTCAACCAACAAACTAAAACCATCAACCACGCGATCCAAAGACAAAAACAATTTTCCCATATACGAGTACTTCGTAAACGATTCAAAAATTACAAAAAAAAGAAAATAAATTTTCCCTGTGTATTGTACTGTGTGTGTGCTTTTGCTGTTCTGTACTGTGTGTGTTGTGTTTTGTGCCGCTGTTGTTGTTGTTGGTGGTGGTTTTCCTTCTGTCAGTATTTTTGTTGTTTTTGCTGTGTGTATATGTTTTCCACGATGTTTTTTTTTTGTTTTGTTCCGTTTTTTTATTTTTCCTTTTTCATGTGATTTTCAAATATAAAACTCGACTGTTTTATTAATTTGTAAATCAGTTTGTGATGAAACTTTGATTTGCGTACAATAAAAAAAAATATAAAAAAAGTTTTCTTGTAATTTTTACTGTTTAGTGTTTTTGTGTGGAAATTTATTTAACTTTTCTTCGTTTTGTTTTTTTTTCCATTTAATTTTTGAATTCAAATGGTTGATGGAACTGAGAGATGAGTAATGTTTTGTGTTTATGGTGCGGCATTTAAGAAGAAAATTATGGTGTGCTGCAACATTTTCTTATAAAATCATGTTTTCTTGAGTGTAATTTATTTAATAAGTGTTTGTTTATATTATGTGAGAGGGGTTGCGGTGTTTAATATATATTCGTTCAAAAATATTTTTAATATCAGATAATAAGTTGGAAGTGAACTTAACAAAATTAATTTTGTAAAGTGCGGTAATTTGAGTTAAAAAAAAAATAAATAAAATTAGTTTTCCCCTATTTCCCACAATGAAAATCTATTTGATTCAAACGATTTTGTTTTGTTCGTTGATGATTACAAATCGTGCGATTCCTGATATGTCCGGTGAGTGAATTTTTCATAATATTGAGTGAAAGTGTATTGTTTTTTTTTTGATCCTTTTAATAATCGCCGTCTATTTTAAATCCTTTGAAATTTAATTTAATCTTGACCACAATTATCAATGTAATATAATCTGGTGTTGTTGACCTAAACAACTTGATGAACTCGTATAAAAGTTTTGTTATTTTTGTAAATATTTTAAAGATTTAAATCGGGGTCATTCAAATTTAGTTGTTTTCGAATTGCATTGGTCAGTATTCGGCTCAATGTTGTGGTGGGAGTTTTTGTTATTTGTATTAATGTAAAAAATTCGAACGTGGATGTTAAAAATTGACATATACATAGCATCAAAGCTGTCTAAATTCTAACAATTTTACTATGAAATTTAAAAATTTTGTAATTTTAAAATTTTTTGGACCAATTCTCAATTTTTTATCAAATCCAAATTTGTTATTAATTTAAAACAAATAAATTTTGAAATTTTCGAACGTTTTTTAAAATCTCAAATTTGAACAGGTTTAACCAAATTCTGAAAATGCTGTGTTTCTTTTCTCTGGTCATTGCAAATTTCGGTAAAATAAAAAAAAAATCAAATTTCTTGAAATTTTAACAAATTAGTCTATAATTTTTTAAGTTTGAAATAATCCTGGAATTTACAAAAATATTGAAATTTTTAATTAAATACTTGATAAAATCCTAAAAATTCAGGAAGGTGAAATGGATATAAGTTCCACAAAATGATGGATTTGCAGAATTAGCCTAACTAACTTGTATAGATTTCTGATGTGATGACCGGAAGTTTTGTATAGTTTTCCAGATTCAAACAAACATTAACATTTTAAAGGAATATTTTGTGCGCCTTTTTCATTGGAGAACGATTAATATTATTTGCCGTCGGTTCGGTTCTTGCTGAGTATTTCACTAAATTGCTACTGAATAAGTTGATTTCTAAAATCTTATGAACAGCAAGAGAAAAGTGCCTCAGTGTACGAACCACTAGCGACGCCCTTTGTCAAGTCTGGAAGCTCTCGCGGGTCCGTTGATTTTCATCATTTTAAATTTACAGGGCGAGAAGCTATAGATTGCTTGCTCCAGCTTGACGTCGACAAAGGTGCTGGTCAGGAATTGGGCGAAGAGTTGGGCCCTTCCAATTACTTTTATATTTAATGAAAGCTTACGCTGATGTTTTTTGTCCTGATCCTTGGAAAATTTCCTGTATTCACTCAAGTTTTAAGTCGGGTATAGAAGAAACGACGTGTGTAATTATCGGGGGATCGACATTCCCTCCGTCATACTCAAGCTCTTTGAATCCATGGTTCACAAAGTTCTGCTCTTCCATATACTAAACAATTTATTTCTCCCGCCCAGCATGGCTTTTATCCCGGCTGGTCAACAGCTACAAATCTGATTTCGTTTTGCGGTAATTTATTTATTGGAATTTGGCTCACAAGCTGATCAATCGTCTTAGGATGTATCCTATTTCCCTTTGCATCTTATAAGGCTGCCGGCAATGATGTTAGTTTTCCTGCTGAATTATAGCAGGGCTTTCCTCTAATTCAGGATCATTTGCGCCACGTTTTTCAAGCGAGCATTGATTTTAGAACTGTTTCAATATCTTGGAGCAGGAGTAGTTGGTTTTATCCCAGGTACGTCCGATTAGCCGGATTAGTCATTTCGGTCAATCTTTCAAAAACTGATTTGATTTGAGGAAAGGAATACTCTTGAACTATCTGTCCCCTCTCTTATTGGGAGAACGATCACTAAATGTGACCACATCAAGCACCTTGGTGTAGTCTTGGACAGTAAACTTTCCTTGAAAAATCACCTGCACTAAAGCTTCAGAAAGCAACTGCCATATTTTGGCAATGTAGAAGAGCATTTTGGAAATCCTGGGTTCTAACCCTAGGATGTTTTCTTTCATTTATAAATCACTGGTCTTATACCGCTACTACTGTACGCTTCTATTATGTGGTGGCCAGTGGTTGACTTAAAGGCTTCTGTAGCCAAGCTTAATGGTCTACAAAATCTTGCTTGTAAAGCCATAACTGCGGGGCTATGTCCTCGACTCCACTTCTTGCTATGGCATTCATTCTTTCCTTGCCTCAGTTACGCACCTTTTAGGCATAGCCTGTTCGGAAGCTTATTGGCTGAAGTGCATTGAGGCATGGACATCGTCACAATGAAAAAGAAAGCTTTGAAAGACCTAAGGTTTCAGTGGCTTGAAACTTTTAGCTGTCGTAAGGCGAAGTACTTCATTAACTTACTTAGCTCATGATGTTATTTGCGAGGACTGCCTTGAGGATGATGATGGCTGCCTTCACTTCGTGAACAGTTGTCCAGCTTTCAGTTCTATTCGGCTTTAGGTATTCAACTTTAGGTCTTCAAATTTAGATCAGTTGCCCTCTCTGCCTTGGTCTAAACTTATTCAGTTTGTGAAAGCAGCAGTGCGCGTTTGCGAATTGGGATAGAATCCTGGATTTGCACCATGGGTCCTTGTGGCATTGAGTGCGGAATGCTCGTGGGTTCCAATCAATTTTAATAATAATATTAATATTATTTCATACTTCATTCCTTATAATGGTCTGTTTTCATTTTAGGGTCTAGGCAATTTGTTCAGGTGCTCGAAACTGTCGCTGCCTTTTTACATTTTACTTTTATCGACTTCTTACGTACTTCACATCATCGTTATGATTTTAGATACTACCATACTGTAACAGTAGGTTTTAATCGTGTTCTACCTTGGCCATCTTTTTTGTCCATTGGGTATTGAGAGAACCAGAGGTGGGCTGTGCCTAACATCTTGGTATGTTTTTGATATAGCTCATCTCAAGTAATGAATTTAGAGTTGATAATAGAAATCAATACAGCTTTCTACCAAAAATAACTATATTATCTATAATTATCTATAAAATAACAAGGATTCGAAAAAATGGATTGAACCCTAACCCATGATACTATTTCTAAACCAGATGATACTAGGCCTCTGATATATTTTTCTAGATATTTCCTTTCTACAATTTCTTTATAATAAAATGTAGGTCACCTTTTTTTATTACTTTGGGTCACCAATATGGTATTGTGCAGAACTGATAAGAGATTTTGGTTGATTAGTTGTAAAATCGTGCTCTTAATTTATAATACTAAATAAGGCTTTTACAGTTTTGACGAATATATAATAAAAAGCCACCAGATCATATTGTTTTAACTTGCTTGATTGTCTATATGTATACATATCATTGTATTTTCGAAATTCAACACAAATTATATTCAAAAGTGATTCATATTCGTTTAAAACTATGTACTCATATTTTACTAACGGGGCATGAAGAAATATTTGATCAAAGTTTGAATAGATTTTTCATAAATAATATTGTAGAGTTTAATGTCAATGGAACATATTCCTAGCAAACCATAGTCAAACTTAAAATTTGTTTGATGTGATATAGAAAGTCAAAATGTAGATTCAAACAATAAAACTCACAGAACGGTGTTTTATATTTAATCTATTGCTCAATAGATGGCAGCATCCTTTCTTAACCTCTATACAGTTTTAGTTGATGTGTATACAGCTGTTTGTTTTTGATTTTAAATTTCTCCTTCTGAATGAAAAAGACTCGAATGGTAGTTTCTTGAATTAATTTCGACTATGTTTAAGACGTCAATGCGATGACTAAAATTTAAATCAAATTTGATGACATTTTTGTGCGAGAATCCGAATGATATTCAACTCATGTAGTTACAGTTTTAATAAGCTTTAGTGATTCATTTGGTGACGATATACGTGACGATATAGTGAAATAAAGAGGAAAAGCGTGTCAATCTCCCAAAAACGTTTTTGTGATAATAATGCTGTTGAACAAAAAATTGTGTAGCTTCTTGTACAGAGCTTACAAATGTCATTGCACAGTAAGGGTAATTTAACCGAGCAAATAGCGCAGTGGTTAAAGCTGCGACGTTTGGATCGGGAGGTACCGGGTTCGAATCCCAACAGAGGCGGGGGATGCAAAAGGGATTTTTCATCTCCCGATTACGATCGGTGATTAAATTGAAAACATCTATGACCCTCTGTTGGAATGTAGAACTCATGGGCCGACCCATCTTCCATGTCACTGTACAGGGTGACATGGAGCTATGCAATGCGCAGGTGGGTGGTAACTACTGTACTTGTGTGAATGGGATGAATGAATGGATTGAATGAATGTTGTGTGAATGTAAGGTAAGGCTATGGACCGTAAAAGTGTCTATGCCAAGTCCTTTTTAAAAAAAAAAAAAAAAAAAAAAAAGGGAAATTTAAACAATTTTTGTAAAATTGAAAAAGCTCACACATAGTAAAAGATTTAATTACATAACTTAAACATTTGTAAAGCAGAATTAATGAAAACTTTTCCTTAGAAACAGCTTTCATTTAGAAATACATACTGTAAATAGCAAGAAATGCTCGTGTAATGTTTTTAAAGGTTAAACCTGAGTTTTAAAGATTTCATTTTGTGAATATTTTATTTAAAGCTTTTTCAGCGTTTATAAATAAAACTAATAAAACAAATTTATTATTTATTTGACTTAGGGTTTCCCCATTACCATGATTAAGTTGGAAAATAATTTTTACTTTATACTCATTCAAGCAGCCAAAGTTTTATTAAGATTTCATTAAGATTTAAACCGATATAAAAAGTTAATATTAGCTCATTGTTTATCTGAAAGCTTTTAAATGGTTGAGAATTATAAAACTTACAAGTCTGATAAATTCACACAATAAAACTAGGAATACTAAATCCAAAATAGTTAAAATTATAGAAATCACTGTAAAAGCTTTAAACTTTGAATACCTGTAAAGATTAGATTATATAGATTATAGGATGTATACCCTCGTTTATGTATATTAACTGTGGTTTTTCGTCTTAAGTCGCGTCATTCATTTTTTAAATGTAGTTATTGATTTTTTAGAGGATACTAGGCCATCGCATTCAAAATTTTACTTAAAATTCGCTATTTGTTTGCCAAATCGTTTTGAAATTCGAAATCGAACTGATGATTAGTTTCTCTATAGGAGTTATTTACAGTTCTTAAATAACTATTAGTATCTGGTCGTCAGCAAGAGTATCATTAAGTTTTGGGGATTGGACAGGATGGTTTATAAATTCTTAAAATTCAAAAAATTAAAATTTCATACACGTTTCCAATTAATTGGTGAATTTTGAATAGTTTTCGATGTAGCTCGCACAGTTTACGTATTTTTGGAACAAAACGGAAACTTTGGAACGTGAATTTTACATAAAATTTTAAACCAACCCAATCATTTTTGTAAACGCCCGGCATTGAATAAAACTGTGTCTGGCATTCAAGGAATGTTTCACTAAATTAGATTAATTCTGATATATAAAAGAGTTTGCATTCCAAATTTTAATTCCTACAGTATTTTTTAGTTACCAACATTACATCTTAACGCTGTTTTCTTCGCTCGATGGTTGTATAAAGAGGTATTACCCTAATATGGAACCTTGCGGGTAAACTTTATTTACGCACTTTTGGTTTATTTCATGGTGCTGCTCAACCTTAGATTAAGAAAAATCATCTACAGGAATACTTCCACAGTTTATATTTGCACAGAAGCCAAAGTATTTTTACTATATTCGCTATTACGTCCATCAATCGACCAATTATACTGCCGTTAACACATAATTCTTACCTGGTTTAGGAAGAAATCTTTTATATAGGCAGATTGTAATTTTGGGAACTGCTATGCTCTGTAGAATACAAAATGCGTATATTAGAAAGAGTAAAATGGGGCCAGCATTCCGCATCCTGGTTTCAATCGATCAATGGATATATTATGATTTTTATCTTTGATCGATATAATAAAATGTTTGTGAAGGTGTCTAATGACTTTATATGGACTTCGTAGGGTGGTGATAATCCGGTGCGAACTTTGTTCGTTAGAACAAAATAAAATGACATGTGCTCAACGGTTTAGAGACAAAAATTGTGTTTTGATTAGTTGGTTCATAGGATAGTTGTTCTTAATTGGTCAACAACTGTGTTTGCTGTCGGTAAAGGTGGAAGAGGATTTTCGACGAAGAACTTGGTGAATTGACTGTAAACCATTTCAGCTGGTGAGCACTTCAGATCTTCTTTCACTGTAGTTCTAATTCAAAGTAAAACAATGGGAACTTCAGAGCTCCAATTGTTAGTGATGTGCTGATTTAAGCTGGCTGTGAAAGCGTTCACCATGCCGTTTGCTTGAGGATGATAGGTCGTAGTACGTATACGATTTGAGCCCGGGAGTTTAGTTAACTCAGTATAAAATTTGGACTCAAATTGTGTTTCTTAATCAGTATTAATATATGTATGTACAGTGGAACTCCAAATCGGGATGCGTGACATATTGTCCTTGTAGTAGCTTCCGCCAATCTAGTAAAACGGCCGACGCAGGTTCGCATATAAGTATATCCATTGGATTGTGGAAGTGGTCCTACAATGTCTAAATGGATATGTTCGAGTCGACCTGGTGAAATTTCAAAATGTCCAAGCACGGGTGCCTGGATGTGAAATGTTATGTAATGTATCGAAAATAGTTCGACGCAGTGGTTCTGCGATGTACGTTAAAACCAGGAAATTCAAAAAGCTATAGTTTGTGTTAATGAAATTGAAAAGCGTCTTCTGGTGCTACGGGAATTTTATGATAACATGTAATTAAATCAATTTTGGAGAAAATTTTGCATCTATGTATATGCAAATGAATGGAGAAATGTGTATGTTCCATAATTTTTTTTTCCTGATATGTAATGGCCAAGAAACGGAAGATGCCGATGATCGGTAAATTCCACATTCCACCATATGCTGGAATTCGTTTAATACTGCTTTATGGCGAACCGAATCCAGCCTTCGTGTTCGTGACACTGGTAAATGACTTTTAGGAGCAATTTAGTTCCATAAGTTAAAATGGTTGAACCGTTGGCTGTCGAAAGTGCGTTTGTGTGCGTTTTTTGGATGCGATTTGTCTGCGGTCTGTGTGCCTTTAAAAGCACAAGGTTTGTTGCACTTGTGTGCTCGTGTAGTATTAATTTGTAATGATATACCAGCACATGTTTCCTTATCTATGGTTACTTAACGGAGAACGTGATCGCGGGCGTGATCGCGACTTTGTTCGAGATTGCGACCTATCTCGAGAACTGTTATTATGAGCGCTTAATACTCGGTCAAATTTTGCTTCCAATCGAACCAATCGGGCTGCGACTGAGTCATTTTGTTTGTAATTTAGGCCGAAATTGTTGTAAATTATGTGATGTTGATTGAATATTCCGCTCCGCTGAAACAATTGTGTTATGCGGATTCATATGTTCGTGCATATTATCCGCTGATTTGGTGAGAGCTTCGATATCTACAGTTTCGGCACCTACAGTTTCGACATTGCTTTTCTTATAATTTCTGGGGGTTTTCTTAACCAGAGTGATCGTGACACTGAGTCTTTCAATCTGCCCTCAGCTATAGTATTTTAATATGTCGCAGTAATTCTGTTAGGCGGATATCCCTCAAATCCTGTCCACTCAATAACTGAGTTAATTTCCGTTATGCCAACGGAGCTAACCGATCTAAAAACGTCTGTTAAATGGTGTTGTAGCAGTTTTGCTTAGGCAAATCCCCGAGTAAATCAAATAAGCATTTTGTGCCATCTTGATCGCAACACAATTAAACCACCATGGTCGCTAATAAAATTTTCCAAGTTTGCTTTCACTATTTGTAGGGTTCCCTTACTTTTGAAATAGTTTACGTAATCGTTATACGCAAACTGTTTCTCTGCTAGTGGGTAATTCAGAAGACCACCAGAACAATTTTCTTTTGTCAGCTGGTTGGTTTGAAATAGATTTTTAATTTTTTTCCCTCCAATTTGCATTATTAGTCACGTATCTACGAGTTTTGACATCTTAGTTTAAAACCGACTGCTCTATATGCGATCATTTGTAATCCTGCCATCCATGCATTTTACCAGCGGCTGCTTTTATATTGCTATCGCTTCGGATAATATTGTAGCTTCGGTAAATATATCACCAAACCACATTTGATATCGCAGAACTTTCTATATTACAGCAAAGATTGTCTCGATTTTTCTCACAATTAAATTACCTCCAAGCTATATGACAGATACACAACTTTTGACAGTTGCCACTGCGATATTTTACTATTCGCTTAATTTTAACATCTGGCACAACAACTGGTGCCTGCGTTGCTGTACTTTCCTTGCCTGTGCATAAGATAGTTTATTTTCGGATTGTTGTTGTAACCTTGCCAGATCAGTGCCTCTTAAATGTTTTGATAGTTGACGTTTAAGCCATCCTGACCTTTAGTATCCTTTGTTATATACTACTGAAATTATAGTATTTCGTATTTAGTCTTCGTCTTCATTTTCTGTAGGTAGTCTTTTGTGCCTCTATCTTTCGATATTGTCGACGTCATTAGGATAATATAACGCTGTAATTACGCGTTCCTAGAGGGGTTTAATCTCCATTTTTACTTTCTTTGCGGCATTTGTAATTTACATTATTAAATTTTACTATTGGCAGGGGCTTCTTTTTGCAAGTATGATATGGTCGTCCGTTGTAAGTAACCTGATCTGTGGCACCAAAATCACAATGGCTAAATCCCAAATCAGTTTTGTTATGGCTCTCTAAGTTAGTTAACTTTTGGTTCCACTTTTGAAATAGATCTAACGATAATTCGATCTAACTATATTCTTTATCTGATAATCATAATAGATTCATTTTTTGAAATCGCTCACTAAGTGATGTAATGTATATAAAGCAAAAGCATACCTCTTGCCACATAACAATTTTGTAATATGTTCCTGTTAGTCATCGGCTATTTTGTATACAAGACTTTTTATGAAATGGTAGTGGAATCGGGCATATATTTTGCACAACACATTTTTATTATTTACAGTCGAGATGGTATGACTCACATAAATCGCGAATTTGTATATATATATATATGTATATAGTTAGTTAGTTATTATAAGTACGTGTGGGGATAAAATATCCCTAATTTACCCTAAGTTGTTTAATCCAAACCACAAATTTATTAATTTCGTTTCATATATGTATACGTACAATTGCAAAATATGAATTTGCTGAATACAAGAAAATCTCCCTTACATAACCTAGCATTTAATACTCGTATATAGGCACACGCAGTTTGTAATCGGCAACTAATTCATTTCTATTTTAATAGTAAACTTTGTTTGGGGTTTAACTATAAATTGAATGATAGAAAAATTTTCTGTAATTCGTGGGGGGACATCGATGTACTTAATCTTAATTATTATGATTTGCAATCAATTATAATGCGGTGATGCGATGGGGCCTAATTCAATTTAAAAAAAACATTTGTATACAAAATATCCGTGCCGCAATCAATGACATTAACCGAACAATGAAAACAAAAATCGCGCGGGTAATAAATTTCCATCGAGAAATGAATTAAACACCTTTTTGCACCAAAAAGAGTAAATGCGATATCAAAACTGAAATCCATTCCATTTCCCGCACATTATTCAGTTGAGTGCCCATACCTTTCGCCGAAAAATCTTACGACTCTAATTCAATTGAGAAAAATGTTTGTGTACCAAGATAAATGTTTTCATATTATTTCGGTTTTCAATTGATTGTTTTGTTAACAAAGTATTTAATTTGTATCGTCGCCCTTTTCGTATCGCGAGTGTTAGGGACGACTGTCTTATGTATATACATACAGATATACAATATATGTATAAATAAAAATGTTGTCTTTATAAATAAATCCTTAATTTCCATTTGATAATGAAAACGGAATATTCAATGACATTTTTTTTTGTTGTGGTTGTTGTTGTTGTTGAGGTGGTAGTGGTGGGTTTTTAATGTTTTTCTTTACTTCTTGTGATAAAGATAAATAAAAAACGAAATATAATAAATATTATATAGAAGGGATGAAAAGCTTGTGAAAAATTAAAAATCTTTTCTTTTTTTTTTTAGTTATTTGCGCGGATAAAAGTCGTTACCGTATACCACAAATATATTTTTGAAATGTGTAATGTGTATCGGCCCCCCTCTCGACTCGATACATGAAATTATCGCAGTTCATAAATTAAATTTTTTTCTTATGGTTGAATTGTGAGCACGTTCTATGCAGTTATCGCTCGCATTTTTTTTTTTTGGTTTTGTTAATGCTGTAGCACAAATTCTATATAGTCGCGGGGTTGGTAATTGTGCGGTGATTTATTATAATTATGAGGAGGGACTAATTTCTGGTCATCGCGATATTTAATTATCTATAAACTACATAATTTGACATTCATGCTTGAAATAAAACAGATTTACTTGCGCCATTCAATTTTAGTTACTGTCGCATTAATATCATCACAATAATTTATCCTGCGGTTGTGACGCTAATGCAGATGTGTTATGGGGCAGTCCGAAAACAGCCAATGTGAATAACAAATTTATGTTAAACCTGCATAGGCTGACCAGATATTTTCGAACGCAAAAGAGTATGTTTTACAAATTTTAAATATTTGAAGACGTTCCAACCCAAATTTTCCTTCAAGAATTCGGACCTAGTATAGGACAACGCATAAATGCGTATGAAAATTTTAAAAGATTTTCAAAAATTTGTGGGTTTTGAAACATTTATGCAAATACATATGTTAAATTTTATCATTTAAACATTTTTTAAGGTAAACAATCTTGACAATCTTTAAATCTTGACTTTTGAATTTAAGTAAAGTTGCATTTCAAAATTTAACGAATTATGCATCGAAATTTGATTATGCAATTATAAATTTTAGAATTGTGGCGAATGCAAAAAATTAGTATTTGAAACCTCAATATTTCAAAATTTTGAAATAGAAATTGAAGACAAACCTTAGATTATGTGCATACATAGAGTGGATAATTAATTAATTAGTTAATTTGGCAAGCATATTGAAGAATTTGACATGTATTTTTTCACCATGCTTATATTACCCCACTCTGTGTGTCTGTTTGTATCTTCAAATTTTGTAATCAATTTTTCAACCACTTGCAATAGTCCAATTGAGCTGAAATTTTGCATGCAGGCTTAATTCCGATGACAATACAAGATGCTATTTTCGGCCTAAAAGGCTTTTATTCCTTCTGAATGTATACATATACTATCACTCAATATATCATTTTTACGTTAATTCTGGAATACTCCAGCAAAAAATCTATTCTTAGGATACATCAGTATAGACTGTTCCATTAGTGTTACTAAAAAACTGTACTAAGACTTTACTTCGTGTGTCTAGTAGTCTTAAATTACTAATGCCGTAAAGGAGCGCCCCACGTTTATATTTTTAGTCTTATTAATTTTAAATTTCTACTTGTTATAAATATACCTTGATAGGAGTAAGGAGGACAAATTGTATTTTCTACGTTTCAAAGCCTTTTCAAAGTAAATATAAGCGTGGTTTTTAAAACAGTTTTTTTTAAATATATTTTATTTAGTATGTGTTTCAATTTATTCACCGAGCAAAAAGCATATAGTGGTTAAAGCTGTGACCTTGATTTCGATCAGAAAGATGATGAACACATCTATAAGCCTCTGTCGAAGTATAGAATTCATGGGCCGAACCATCGTTCATGTCAACACAGGCTAGCATGGGGCTATACAATGTACGAGGGCGGGTTGAAAATGAAGCTACCTAGCGCTAAATGGCAGCACAAACACAAACATTTTTTGTTTTTTAGAAATTGCGATCTGTCAAACGTCAGCTGTTAAAATTTCACCCAAATTCATCCGTTAGTTTATTTGTTGTAGTCGTTTGAAGTAAGCAACTTTTGTGTTTCTTGAAAAATGGAAAAAAACGAATTTCGAGCAGTGATTAAACACTATTATTTGAAAGGGAAAACGGCGAAAGAGACAAAAGAAAAGCTCGATAAACATTACGGTGAGTCTGCTCCGTCAGATTACATGGTAAAATATTGGATTGCTGAATTTAAACGCGGCCGAAGAAGCACTGCAACAATACCATCAACAGGAAGGCCAAAAGAGGTGGTTACTGAAGAGAATATCAAGAAAATCCTCGATATCGTTATGAATGATCGGCGAGTCAAGTTGCGTGAGATTGTTGAAATGGTAAACATATCATATGAACGTGGTTTCAACATTTTGCATGAACATTTGCATATGAAAAAGCTATCGGTAAGATGGGTGCCGCGTTTGCTGAGTGTCGAACAAAAACGAGTTCGACAGACCACTTCACAGCGCTGTTTGGACATGATAAAGCGTAATCCTGTTGATTTTTGGCGTCGATTAATTACTGTTGATGAAAGGTGGGTCCACCACTACACACCTGAAACCAAAAATCAATCGAAACAATGGGTGGAAGCGAAGAAGGCAAAGGCAGTGAAACCGGCTTGCAAGGTTATGGCCACTATATTTTGGGATGCACACGGAATATTGCTCATCGATTATCTTGAAAAAGGATCCACAATTACAGGAAAGTATTATCGTGCATTATTGGATCAATTGGTTGATGCAATCAAGGAAAAACGACCACATTTAAAGAAGAAAAAGTGCTTTAGATACGATGCTAAAATTACGTGAAATACACTTCGAATTGGTTGATCATCCACCTTATAGTCCAGATTTAGCTCCTAGTGACTTTTTCCTGTTTCCAAACTTGAAAAAATGGCTCGCAGGACAAAGATTCATTTCAAACGAAGAAGTGATTACCGAAACTAACGCGTATTTTGAGGGGTTCCCGAAATCGTATTATTCAGATGGTATCAAAAAGTTGGAATATCGTCTTACTAAGTGTGTCGAAGTAAAAGGAGACTATGTTGGGAAATAAATGGTTTTTGGCAAAAAAAAATTTTGTTTTCCTACTTAGGTAGCTTCATTTTCAATCCGCCCTCGTATATAGATGGGCAGTTAAAACTCGAACATGTAGCCGTTAAAAAAAGTTCTCTAATTCTCAAGGCATATTTGTAGACTTATCTCAATAAAAATAATTTGATTTGTAAGTTTAAGTTTTGAAAAAAAAACTCCTTACCTATTATATAAGACCTTTGTGAGTATAGGTTGATCAAATTTCTAAATTTACCAGTAGTGAATTTTGCGAATAATATAGCTGCAGATGTACGATACTGCTTGACGCAGAGCTTTACAAATGACTTATGCTATCTCAACAAAAATCATTTCCTCATCATCACAAAAGTGCAGCAAAGATGCAAGACGCATAACGGTCGTGTACTCCAACACACCATAGTTGTTTTTATTATTACCCTTATCGAAATCAAGAATACTCAATTTGCTTGCTTCTGCCTATGAAAATTTGAATCCCCGTTTAAAATACCATACCCCATCAAATTGTTGGTGAGTATTTTTGACATTAGACTCATCGCTTCACGACAACGATAACACCCAAAATTTCAATGTAGTGAATTCAAGTCACATTTATGACGTATTTTTCGTTGAGGTGAGAATCATAGTATAGGAGCATACATTTCTAAAATCCGAATTTTTTGTATTTATAAAATTCTTATTTTTATAAATATACCTGAAACTACCAAATTGTAGGATTTCTGAATTCTTTAATTTTAATTTAGAAATGTTTAATGTTTTCCAAATGTTTTCCAAAATTGTCGATTGATTTATAAATTTGTAGATTCCAAAGTGCCGTAATTTTAAATATTTGAATTCCATAAACATTTTCAAATTTATTTACAAATTAAATTTCTATACATTTTGCAAACTCAAATTTCTTAATTTCTAATCTTAATTACCTCAGAATTTATTATTCCCAAATTTCAAAATTCATAATTTTTATTTGTCAAAATTTCCGAAATTGTCAATAATTCTATGCCAGAAATTTTAACTTAGTTTATCACCTTTATCTGCTAACCACTAATTAAATTTCAGTTGTGAAACGCACATGATGGAGTCCCTTCTTGTATTTTATTTTAACTGTTCGACATAAAATGAAAATTTCGCACGTTCGAAGCACGTTCACTAACATCAATCAGATAAAATTTGAAAGAAATTACAAATTACGTTAATCACAACAAACGTAAATTATAGGACCATTGGAAGCATATTCCTATACAATTATCCGAGACAGAAAAGCGAAGTTTCAGTTTGTTGTGTATCGGAGTATTTTTGAAGACCGTTGCTTCCAAAAAAGCTTTAATTGGAAAAGTTTCGTTGCCACATTCCAATGCTGATGCCGAGCCCATATTTGCTATGGTAACTGACATTAAAACCAAAAAAAGGGGTAAATATAGGCTAGGTGAAGAAACGTTAACAGTGTGTGTATGCAAACCAGCATTGAGAAGTCAAGACAAAAATTGTTCAACATCCGAGCTTAGTGAGAATCTTTCATTATGTATTTATAATTTACTTTTAATTTTATTATTAATTAAAATTACAGTTTTCCTTTGGCCTTATCGTAATCACAATCCTGAATGTGAAGAGAATTGACTGTAATATTCAGTCCAAATGGAATAAAATTCGCTAGAAACTTTGGTTATTGATTTCAGTAAAAACTATGCTTAAATTTGTAAATGCATATACTCTGGCTTCTCTTCAATTGCCGAATAAATCTTTCGCCTTTTACTAAAGATTTCCGTGGAGAGGGGCACTCAAATGAGTCTGTAGCATTAAATATTTTTGTAGTAGTCGACGAAAGTTGGCTCATGAGTTAATTATTAGCAAAGTTATATGGGAACTGAGAATCATTTAAGTCGATTAATTGTTTAAATGTATTTGACTTCAGAAAAGCAATCGATGATGCTTCTCGATCGCTACATCATTACAACAGCACAGTGTTGCCAAATCGAGGGAAGTTTTTCCTTTTGATGGAATTTTGATGCTCTTGCGGGATAAAAAGGGATGAGGGAAAATTGCGGGAAAAATGAAATTAAAGTTAAAAAAAAATTAAATTCAAATTATAGAAATAAAATAAATTCAAATTATAAAATTTCTATCCTACTCTTAATGGTTCATAGGTGTTTTTTATATTGAATTGACCATTGACGGTCAATTGACGGTTCCAAGTTTTTGGAAATTTGTATAGAAAAAATATTAGCCAAATTTCCTTTAAATAGCAAATTTTTTAAAGCTGTGGAATTTTTAAACCCCCAGTGTAGCACTAAATATCAATAATAGAAAATTTGCTAAAAATTTGAAAGAAATATCCAAATACGTAACATGCAATAAACATAATTTGGAGGATGAGTGGAAGGATATTCCTTTCCAATTTTCTGAGACACAGAAAGAAACTTTAAGTTCATTGTGTGTCGAAGAGTTTTGGAAGGCCATTTGTTCCAAAAGGGCCTTAAATGGTGAACTGTTGTTCCTTAATATAAAGAAAGTCGTTATATTTACATTAACGTTCCCACATTCCAATGCTGATGCAGAGCGCATATTTTCGATGATAACCGATATTAAGTCTAAAAAAAGAAACAAGCTGGGTGAAGAGACTTTAAACTCGTTGTGTGTCTTTAAATCGGCATTAAATAGTCAACAAAATAATTGTTTAACTTTCGAGCCCAAGGAAATCCATTACGAATTGTTTACGGCGAAAAATATGTACGCTTTTTTAAATCTCAAAGATTAAATAATTATTTTATCTACGTATGTATGTAAATATATACATAATTATTTATAATTTATATTAAATGAATTTAATATGTGATATATATTTTATTAAATAATTTTTTTTATTTACATACAACTGAATTAAATGTGATATGTAATCTATATGTTGCGAGTATGTTTAATTGAATAAATAATTGTACCGCTAGTCAATTTGTTTTTTGTACCGATTTATTTAGACAATTGTAATTGTACATTCTTCTATACATTTTTCTTAAAATTAACTTTTTCCCTTTTTTATTCATCTGGAAAGGGGAAAAACATGGAAAATAGACTTATATTATGGGAAAAATCAGATAAAATGCTAAATATAGTGGAGGGAAAAAATGTGGGAAATTTAGTTCCGTTTTGAGGGGGAAAAAGGGAAAATATAGGTTACATGTGGGAATTTAGTTTTAGAAAACTTGGCAACACTGCAACAGCAGTCGAATAATTTATGGTGAACAAAATACTTTTATGCTGTTCCTTAATCGACTTAAACGTAAGTTAGTACAAAATTTAAATAGATTTGTGGTTGTTCAACTTACTAAACTAAATTAAATGTTAAAATTGCGTGTTTTTGGTGTTTGTTTCATCACTTTACACAGTATGAACGAAAAGAATCCTCGCAAATGGAGTTTATGGCGCATAACATAACAAGTTTTTTTCAGTTTTTTAATCGGTTAAATATTCCTTTTCCAACATTTTTTGATCGATTGACATTTTCTCAATTATTTCGTTTTCGATTAAACTAAGCGGGGGTTCAACGCCTCCTTTAAACTAAATTGTAAGAAAACAAACTTAAATATTGAACTCAGCAAACTGCTGACGATCTGAGTCCAACAATCAGAATTTATCATAATTTGATATTTGAAAACATTCGGAATTTCGAATGTTAAACTAAAGTTCAAGATGAATAATTTTGCTGTTAATTTATTTATGAGCCAACTTTCGTTGGCTACTTCAAAAATTTAATGATAGACTCGTTTCAGTGCTCCTCTCCACGGAAATCTTTAGTAAAAGGCGAAAGATTTATTCGATCATGTTGAAGAGAAGCCAGAGTGCTGATTACAAATTAGATTAAGATTTCAATATAAAATTTGAACACATTGGCCTAGCGAATTATAAACTGATCTATCAAAAGCTTAAGGTAAAACTAATTCCAGATACTGTATTCCAAAACCATAACCGCCTATTTTTAAAAAAATGGGCAAAGGGGCGGAAAGAAGTAAATTTATAAGATCTCTATAGAAAAAAAACTTATGAGATGATTTAATATTCAACATAAAAGTACGGGAAACTATAAAACGAGTTTACCTAGCCGCTCTCATACACAAATGATCCTAAGATTTTTACGATCCGAACTCATGACGAATTTTTTGTTAATACCACATTTCAGATCCTCGATTAACCCTATGAATAATCAAGCGTTAATTAATTATCATGATGGTCGGTCGATGCGAGTTGGTTTTATCAGCAAGATGCAGATCTCCCATCAAATACATAAATCAACGGAATGTACAATTAAAAGTTTATCAACATTTTGTGCCTAGTAGTTAACCACATGTCTAATGCAGATAGATGTGACTATGTGAGCTTCTATTTGCACAGATTATTTATATAGCCACATTCTTAACGTTAGCAAATATTAATGGATAATGAGTCAACTTTCGTCGACTACTTCAAAAAATTTAGTGATAGACTCGTTCGGATGCCCCTCTCCACGGAAATCTTTAGTAAAAGGCGAAAGATTTATTCGTCAATTGTAGAGAAGCCAGAGTGAAGATTACAATTTAGGTTTTGGGTTTTATTGAAATTTTGAACACACAGATTTAGCGAATTTTACAATAGCTGATCAACTAACAAAACCAGAGATGAACTTTTCAGTGTATAAGAAAAGTGATAAAAGAAAACGAACAATGGAGTTCAAATAATTGTACCTGCGGATTTTTCGGACGAATCAATCAAATTTGCACTCTCGAACACTTTTTGTTATCGATCTAAATAAAATATAAATTTGATTTTTACAAAAAGCCTCCCTTCAATTGATGAACAAATTTTTCAAATGAGTCAGTTATTAATTTTTTTTGAATTAGTCCCCGAAAGTTGACTCGTAAACAAACATGATCCTCGAAAAATTATTAAAATTCATGAAATTTAAAATTTGGGATATTAGGAACATTTTATCAAACATTGGGGAATGCATACTATATTGGTGGCCGTCTCACCATAGACTCACTTTATTGTTAAATTTGGAGAAACGCAAAATCGATCCTCCTTTTTACGTTCTTTTGATTTTAGACTTTGTATAAATAAATACTCATATTACACTAAATTTTTATTTAGTAAGACTTGGAAGGAATGATATAGATAACATGAAAGCTATCAAAGCCCCAATTACCTAAAAATAATTTCACATTCAATTTAAAAGATGCATTCTTTGAAAATAGTTATGTTGCAATTGTGCCACCATGCATGTAGCATGCATCAAAAACACCCACTGTTTCAGCAGTCGGGGATTTGGAATACTGGTGTTTGTATGGATGAAAGAATCACCGGTGAATAGAACGTAACAGTTCTGGAATTTGATACTCTATAGAAAGATTTGCGAAAAATGAGGAATTTGCTTTTCAGCGCACGGCAACGCTTCTCCTTATAGAGCTGGTGAGTATTTTTTTTATTCAGACCTGCTGTACTACTTAAGTTTGGCCATCATAGAGCCCAGACTTCAATCCAGAAAAAATATTTGGATACAATAATGAACCAAAAAACTCGGCAAATACAGCAGAAAAATTACAAAGGAATCATTATATTACATCGCTCGTCCATTCGATGTGGCACTGGGGCTGTTAGAACAAGAGAGAGAGAGAGAGGGAGAGCAAATTAATTATTAATGCTTTAATCCTTCTTTTTCAGAAACAAACACTTCTACTATTAATTCTAAATAAAAATAACTCTGAGAATTTTACATTTTTCCCTGATGATGAGTGCTAGTGGATTAAATGGACAATCATTAAAAATGTAAATAGTGCTCATCCTAAGCATTTCGAGGCAGTACCTATAAACCTATTATCGGAAGTACTTTCAAACTTCTTTATAACACCGTCGTTTTTTAAGGATAACGCTCCCTTAGTGACAGGGTTCATACAGAATCTGGATATGGCTATATAAAAAGAGTTGAATTAATCTGACAAAATCTGGTATGTTATCAAAAATTGTTAGTACGAATGTCAGGACAATTAACGAATGCGAGTAAAAAACGACGATTCGTGTTTATTTTTATTATCTAGAAAAGGACTAGGGAAGGATAATTTACATAAACTGAATCTTAAAAAATAATAAAATGTTTAAAAATATGAGGTCCGGATACTGAAGATTTTGGAGATCCCTTAAAAAGGAAAATTTTACTTTGCTTGGTTTACAGTTATGATTATTTAAAAGGGGACCGAATGATTTGCTTCAAAATTTTACTGATTTCAAAAAGTATCAATTTTCATGGTTTCCAACTAAACATTTCTTTTGGGTTTGTCAACCCTCTTCTGAGTCAAAATATTAAAGTTACCTTAAATACAATTACAAAATTGCTATTCAACAAATTTTCCCATTTGGGAAAGTTGGTAATAGTTCATATGGCCGGAAATATTTCCAAGCCATTCGTAGCCCATAAATCTCTAACATTAACGTAAGACGACTTATGCAAACCGCCCTGAGACTTTTTGAAGAATTGGAATGATCATATTGAATTTTTTTATTAAATTCTTCGCTCTTTTGAATTTCACAGAAATTTTGTAATTGTATTTAAGGTAACTTTAATATTTTGACTCAAAAGAGGGTTGACAAACCCAAAAGAAATGTTTAGTTGGAAACCATGAAAATTGATACTTTTTGAAATCAGTAAATGTGAAATTATTTTTAGCTAATTGAGGCTTTGATAGCTTTCATGTTATCTATATCATTCCTTCCAAGTCTTACTAAATAAGAATTTAGTGTAATATGAGTATTTATTTATACAAAGTCTAAAATCAAAGGAACGTAAAAAGGAGGACCGATTTTGTGTTTCTCCAAATTTAACAATAAAGTGAGTCAATGACTGTGAGTGCGACGGCCACCAATATAGCATGCATTTCCCAATGTTTGATAAAATGTTCCTAATATCCCAATTTTTTAGGATCACCTTTGTTTATAAGTCAACCATCGTGGTCTAATTCAAAAAAAATTAATAACTGACTCATTTGAGTGCCCCGCTCCACGGAAATCTTTGGTAAAAGCCGAAAAATTTGTTCAACAATTGGAGAGAGGCCAGAGTGCTTTTTGTAAAAATGAAATTTATATTTTATTTAAATCGATAACCAAAAGTGTTCGAAAGTGCAAATTTGATTGATTCGTCCGAAAAATCCGTAGGTACAATTATTTGAACTCCATTGTTCGTTTTCTTTTATCACTTTTCTTATACACTGAAAAGTTCATCTCTGGTTTTGTTAGTTGATCAGCTATTGTAAAATTCGCTAAATCTGTGTGTTCAAAATTTCAATAAAACCCAAAATCTAAATTGCAATCATCACTCTGGCTTCTCTTCAATTGACGAATAAATCTTTCGCCTTTTACTAAAGATTTCCGTGGAGAGGGGCATCCGAACGAGTCTATCACTAATTTTTTTGAAGTAGTCGACGAAAGTTGACTCATTATCCATTAATATTTGCTAACGTTAAGAATGTGGCTATATACATAATCTGTGCAAATAGAAGCTCCTCACATAGTCACATCTATCTACATTAGACATGTGGTTAACTACTAGGCACAAAATGTTGATAAACTTTTAGTACATTCCGTTGATTTATGTATTTGATGGGGGATCTGCATCTTGCTGATAAAACCAACTCGCATCGACCATCAAGATAATTAATTACCGCTTGATTATTCATAGGGTTAATTGAGGATCTGAAATGGTATTAACAAAAAATTCGTCACGAGTTCGGATCGAAAAAATCTTAGGATCATTTGTCTATGAAAGCGACTTCAGGTAAACTCGGTTTATAGTTTCCCGTACTTTTATGTTGAATATTTTGTAATTTACAATTATAAAAAATCATCTCATAAATTTTTTTTCTATAAAGATTTTATAAATTTACTTCTTTCCGCCCCTTTGCCCAATTTTTTAAAAATAGTCGGTTATGGTTTTGGAATACAGTATCTGGAATTAGTTTTACCTTAAGCTTTTGATAGATCAGTTTATAATTCGCTAGGCCAATGTGTTCAAATTTTATATTGAAATCTTAATCTAATTTGTAATCAGCACTCTGGCTTCTCTTCAACATGATCGAATAAATCTTTCGCCTTTTACTAAAGATTTCCGTGGAGAGGAGCACTGAAACGAGTCTATCATTAAATTTTTGAAGTAGCCAACGAAAGTTGGCTCATAAATAAATTAACAGCAAAATTATTCATCTTGAACTTTAGTTTAACATTCGAAATTTTGAATGTTTACAAATATCAAATTATGATAAATTCTGTTTGTTGGACTGAGATCGTCGGCAGTTTGCTTGAGTTTCAATATTTAAGTTTGTTTTCTTACAATTTATTTTGGAGGCGTTGAACCCTCCTAGTTTAATCGAAAACGAAATATTGAAAATGTCAATCGATCAAAAAATGTTGAAAGTGAATTGAAAGTGAAAGAATTTAACCTTAAAAAACTGAAAAAAAATTGTTATGTTTAAAGGCGCCATAAAGTCAGTTGCGAGGATTCTTTTCGTTCATAACTGTGTAGTGATGAAAAAATCACCAAAAAACGAGTAATTTTAACATTTATTTTAGTTTGTTTGGTGTGTAAGTTGAGCCACAAATGACTTTAAAATGAAATTCAGAAAGAATTTAAAATACCTTTAACGCACACTACACTATAAAAGTATATTGTTCACCATAATTATTCGACTGATGTTGTTGTAATGATCTAGCATCGAGAATCATCGATTGCTTTTCTGAAGTCAAATACATTTAAACAATTAATCGACTTAAATGATTCTCAGTTCCCATATAACTTTGCTAATAATTAACTTATGAGCCAACTTTCGTCGACTACTACAAAAATATTTAATGCTACAGACTCATTTGAGTGCCCCTCTCCACGGAAATCTTTAGTAAAAGGCGAAAGATTTATTCGACAATTGAAGAGAAGCCAGAGTATATGCATTTACAAATTTAAGCATAGTTTTTACTGAAATCAACAACCAAAGTTTCTAGCGAATTTTATTCAATTTGGACTGATTATTACAGTCAATTCTCTTCACATTCAGGATTGTGATTGCGATAAGGCCAAAGGAAAAGTGTAATTTTAATTAATAATAAAATTAAAAGTAAATTAAAAATAATAAATACATCATGAAAGATTCTCACTAAGCTCGGATGTTAAACATTTGCCTTGACTTCTCAATGCTGGTTTGCATACACACATACTGTTAACGTTTCTTCACCTAGCCTATATATTTACCCCTTTTTTTTTGGGTTTTAATAGCAAATATGGGCTCCATAGCAAATATGGGCTCGGCATCAGCATTGGAATGTGGCAACGAAACTTTTCCAATTAAAGCTTTTTTGGAAGCAACGGTCTTCAAAAATACTCCGATACACAACAAACTGAAACTTCGCTTTTCTGTCTCGGATAATTGTATAGGAATATGCTTCCAATGGTCCTATAATTTACGTTTGTTGTGATTAACGTAATTTGTAATTTCTTTCAAATTTTATCTGATTGATGTTAGTGCTACTCATGGATTTTTCAATAAATATGTATTTCTACGAACGTGTGAAATTTTCATTTTATGTCGAACAGTTAATATAAAATAAAGGAAGGGGCTCCATCATGTGCGTTTCACAACTGATATTTAATTAGCGATTAGCAGATGAAGGTGATAAACTAAGTTAAAATTTCTGAAAATTTTGACAAATAAAAATTATGAATTTTGAAATTTGGGAATAATAAATTCTTAGGTAATTAAGATTAGAAATTAAGAAATTTGTTGAGTTTGCAAAATGTATAGAAATTTAATTCAAGTTAAATGTCAAAACGATAAAATAACAAGCCTATATACTTATATACTAAACAATTAAACTAATGCAGCCCTACAATTACTGTTGATTATCTAAAATTTTGTTTGTTTTTGGAACTCGAAGTTGGACTTTAGTTAACAAAAAGCAGGTCACATTTTTAATCAGCACTCTGCTTCTCCTTAATTTGATCGAATACATTTTTTGCGTTTTACTAAACATTTCCGTGGGGAGGGGCAAACGACTCTACCTTTAAATTTTTACAGTAGCCGACGAAAGTCGATTCAAAATTAATTGAACAGCAAAAATCTAATCTCGAGTTACTGTTAAATTTAAAATTTATTGTTGTTATTAAATTAAACTCCAGTCCGCCATTTAAGTTTTGTTAAAAAATTGCAAAATTCGTTTTTCGAACTCTCATCTTAGATTGTAAATTTTCAAAACATCGAAAACATTTCAAATTACCTCAAATTTTTAAATTACTTATCACTTGCTAGATTCGAAATAAAAATTATCAAACTACATACGTCAAAATTTAATGTTTGAGAAAATAGAAAATTTTCAAATTTAAGATACATAAAAATTAAAATTAAGAATTGCAAAATTCCATTAAATCCCAGAATTATAAATATTTCGACATTTCAAACAATTCCTAATTTTGTACAATTCTAAAAATGTATCTCAGTATCAAAATGTAACTACTTTTAAATATTAATTTTTTATTTATTTGTAAAACATTTGAATTAAAATTTAGTCGATTGGTTGATGATTTCTGAACTGCACACACAGCCGAGAATATGAGTCTAACTTTGCTATTAAGCCAAATTTAAACAATTAATCGATTCGAATGAATCTCAATTCCTATAATTTTGCTAATAAATAACTTATGAGCCAACTTTCGTCGGCTACTTCAAAAATTTAATGATACAGACTCATTTGAGTACCCCTCTCCACGGAAATCTTTAGTAAAAGGCGAAAGATTTATTCGATAATTGAAGAGAGGCCAGAGTACGTTTACAAATTTAAATGTAGTGTTTACTGAAATCAATTTCCAAAGTTTTTGGCGAATTTTATTCAATTTGTACAAAATTTAGGTATTTAGGTTATACGGAAATCAGGAATTTGCGAATTGGAGGTTATGAAATGTGTTTGCGAAATGTAATAATTTGTAAGGATTTAATATTTGAAATTTCAGTTAATTTTGGAAATTTTAAATTTTATATTTTGAATTCTATAGTTTATCTCTTTAATATAAAAATTATATTTATTCGAGAATTTGGGAAAATTAAATATTTCCAAATTAAAATTATCAGAAGTTATAAAATTTCGTAATTTCAGGAATATTTATAAAAAGAAAAATTTTAAAAATTTAAGAATTATAGTAGTTTAAGCGGAATATCTAAAATTTTGTAGTTTTGTGGTTTAAAAAATATAGTTGCTACTTGATAATACAAACATGTTACATTTTTGGCTATCTTTAGGTCCTGCTAATCGAATTATAGGGAGCTTTGGAAAAGATTATCTACATATAGTTTACTTAGTTAGACTTCTGATAGATTAATTAGTTTATAATTCGCTAAGTCAATGCACTCAAATTATAAATTAAAGTCGTAATTTAATTATTAATGATTACTCTGACTTCTCTTCAATGTAATCGAACAAATCGCCTTTTACTAAAGATTTCCGTGGAGAGGAGCACTCAAACGAGTCTATCATTAAATTTTGAAGTAGCCGACGAAAGTTGGCTCACAATTTATTTAGCATCACATTAAAATAGAAAGTGTAGTTCTGATTCGATTGTCAAAACTCAATCTAATGCATGAACAAATTTTGCACTCAACAATTTGGATAAGTGTCGTTCATTAATATTTAATCTGGGAGAAATTTTGAAAAATTGTGAAGTTCTAAAGTTCATTGGAAAATTCTTGTATATAACATTTCAGAACGAATTATAACTTTATCTGCTTGGTCGATTTCAGTCATAAATCAATCACTGAGTCTGTGTTATTTAGAAAGATTAAAATACATTAGATTTCAGTTATGGTACGGATACATGCAACATCGCTTTTCGTGGTTAAAATTACAACAAAATTTCAATTTGATAATTTTCACGGTAAATAAGAAAAATAAATAAGAAATTTCAGCTTTGAGATGGAAAACACAAATTGAATTAAATTTGACTTCTCTTCAATTATCAAATTTCCGAGGAGAAGTGCCGCACCCAACTGAGTCTCTATCATTAAATTTGTTTGAAGTATAGTTGATGAAAATTTATTTAATAGCAAAGTTATTGGAATACAGTTCTGGTACAGTTTAAATTTGGCTTAATAGCTAAGTTAGATGCAGATTCGGCTGCATTTAAGATTTCATTTCAGCCATTCCACGCGAACTCAGACAAAAAAAAGACACATACGGGGGCAAGGTCTCCAATTTTTTTGAAATTTGGGGAAATGATAGATATATATAAAAAAAAAATATCATTTGAGTAAAAACTCGGTGGGGTCAAAATACGCGGAGTTCCGTTATAATTTGTTTTCGCCGGAAACTCAAATGTTCACATCTTTAAATTCGTGTATCTTAAGTATCCCTTGTTCGATTTTCACGTGTAATAGCTCGTTGGAAAGACAATTGTACATACTTTCAAGTATAAGCGTTTTAAACTTTGGTATTAATGTACAATATATCGTTTAAATTTCAGTTTTAAATAGTATTTTGCTGAAAAATCGAAATGCTCACCCTTTTATTTTTATTTTTTTATCGTAAAGCACTTGACAATACCTTTGAAATAAGCCATCTTTCACGATGGAGACTCAACGCGTTCGAGTTTTATAAAACAAAACGTCATAGCAAGTTACGGTGGAATTTAACATTTCAGTACAATTATTAATTCTAAACTACGAAATTCATTTTTTTGTTCTTCCTTTTACAGTTTTATTCAATAAAGTTAATTTATTTACGAATTATTTTAATTTAAAATTATAAAAATTATCAGAATTGGAAAATCGACGCGCTGTGATGTGGTTGTTAGTTTGTTACCATTAAGAACAAAGCACTGATAATCGTGAGTTTCTCTGATGGCTTTTACTGAATCAAATTTTTTTGCTAGTGATCGTGCCACCCTTCTGTACCCTTTGTACAAAATCGTTTGATTCATTTTTTGTAGCCCAATCGAAAAGTTGTTGTGCTGTCGTTATTTGATCAGCGTAGGCTTTCGTGGCATTTTGTTTAAAGGGACACCAGTTCCGTCGTGTATGTATAATTTGCATTTCATATATTGGTAACGCCGATGTTGAATTCTGTTCTTGGTAATGATGTATAAGATATCGCCGATGTTGGTTCTGCTAAATTTAATTTTCAGGGTGCCTTGGACTGGGTTCTTGTAATACAGCGTTTCTCTTAAGGCAGAGGAGCTGGTGGAATGGCTCGGTTGGCAGTCATCAGACTAACTTCAGTCTGGTTAATTCTTCCAACTCCGGTAGCTGAATTAGATATACCATGAATTGAATTCATTCCACTTAATTCTGCAGCGCTCAACCAATTTTCCATCATACTAGTCCTTTATTCGGGCCAAAATAAAGGTAGTCCAGGTACACTATCCATAATTATTTTGATGGCTTTCTTAATCTCACTGACCAACACTCTTTAGCACTTTTGATTAATTAATTTTTCGTTTGTGTTATGTAAGTTATTGTTTTGGATTTAAATAAATTTTAGGTAAGAAATTCAAATAAGCAAATAAAAATAATTATAGGACTAATATAGAGTCGATTGGTAACAATCGTGAAAAAGAGTGAAAAAGCTTACATTCACATTTCACGTTAAGAAACTGCATACTTTGTTTTTTGAATAATTGTGAACTTGCATTAGATTTTCTGTCAGAGAAATTTGTTTGAAATTTTGACCTTCTATCGAGCTTTTGTACAAGTTGTACCCAACAAAAAATTTTTTTTATAGAATCATACTTTACGTAATTTAAAGCTTTTAACAACCGTAACATTAAGGAGTTTGTCGATCAAGTTTGATTATACCTAAAATGGCCTCCTTCAGCTATTTTATTAATAAAATATTTATTAATTAACTTTTAAGATACATTAACTCACCGTATTTTGGTACGATCATACATTTTTATACATTTTTAATCATTTCTATATCAGAGGAAGTTAAAAATCGAAACGAAATGCCACGAAAGCCAGCCTTCAGTGACCATACGCTGATCAAATAACGACAGCACAACAACTTTTCGATTGGGCTACAAAAAATGAATTAAACATTACTTTTAGATTTTGTACAAAGGGTACAGAAGGGTGGCACGATCACTAGCAAAAAAATTTGATTCAGTAAAAGCCATCAGAGAAACTCACGATTATCAGTGCTTTGTTCTTAATGGTAACAAACTAACAACCACATCACAGCGCGTCGATTTTCCAATTCTGATAATTTTTATAATTTTAAATTAAAATAATTCGTAAATAAATTAACTTTATTGAATAAAACTGTAAAAGGAAGAACAAAAAAATGAATTTCGTAGTTTAGAATTAATAATTGTACTGAAATGTTAAATTCCACCGTAACTTGCTATGACGTTTTGTTTTATAAAACTCGAACGCGTTGAGTCTCCATCGTGAAAGATGGCTTATTTCAAAGGTATTGTCAAGTGCTTTACGATAAAAAAATAAAAATAAAAGGGTGAGCATTTCGATTTTTCAGCAAAATACTATTTAAAACTGAAATTTAAACGATATATTGTACATTAATACCAAAGTTTAAAACGCTTATACTTGAAAGTATGTACAATTGTCTTTCCAACGAGCTATTACACGTGAAAATCGAACAAGGGATACTTAAGATACACGAATTTAAAGATGTGAACATTTGAGTTTCCGGCGAAAACAAATTATAACGGAACTCCGCGTATTTTGACCCCACCGAGTTTTTACTCAAATGATATTTTTTTTTTATATATATCTATCATTTCCCCAAATTTCAAAAAAATTGGACACCTTGCCCCCCGGACGGGTGTCTGATTTCGCGTGGAATGGCTGATTTATACTCTGAATTTGAATGCTAGAATCGTTAGGCATGATTGATAATCCCAGTAAATAATAAGTTAGTTTCCAGAATTCCCACACCAGTTCCAGCGTTAAATACAAATTATAAAACATTTGAAATATTTAACTGAGATGGTTTTAAGAAGTTTCAAATAGAAAATATTCAATATAAGGTGGGGAATTCAGAAAATGAGAAGGTGAGAAGTCGAAAAGCCGTTTATATTAAAGGTATGTTAAATGTATTGTATTTGTTGTTAAATAAAATTATGAGCCAACTTTCGTCGACTACTTCAAAAATTTTATGATAGACTCGATTGAGTGCCCCTCTCCACGGAAATCTTTAGTAAAAGGCGAAAGATTTATTCGACAATTGTAGAGGAACCTGAGTACTTTGTAAAAAATTCCTTGCTTATTAGATTAAATCGATAGCTACTTGTTTTAGCAAATTTTATTTAATTTGACCAGAATATAACATTTGGTGTACACACATACGCATGTACTTTTCACGCGGGTTATTAATAAACACAATACATACATCAATCAAACCAAAATTAATTCTAATTTTTGGGGTGAATTTGTTCCAGTTTTCGTGTAGGTATATTTGTCGATTAACAAAAAAAATCCAGATAAAATTAACACCCGATTTTGAAATAGACTGTGTTTATGTATTTTGTATTGTTACACTTAGTTAAAATTGATAAAATTCCCGACATCATACAAATTTTAATCACCACTCTGGCATCCCCATTCATATCGAATCGGCACAAACCATTCAGTTTCTGGCAAAAGTTGTGAGTGATCATGAAACCTGTGAATGTCAGGGATGGGCGTTTACACGTCATCTATTAATTTCTACATTGATAGAATGGGGCATTCTTTATAACGGTGGAACGGTATAGAACAGCTGGCAGAAAAATCGGAAAAAACGGCTCACAAAAAATCAGACAAAAACGTTATAACTTTCATTAAAATAATCAGGGGAACTTTAACTATAACCGTGCCGTAAAATTTAATGCACCCCACTCCATAGTAAAACGAATTCGAGTTCAGGAAGGCTATAAGTGCTACCGAGTTATTAAAGAGCCAAATCGTTGAGATAACCAACACTTGTTCGATAATTTTCACAAAATTTAGTGGATGTGTTTTGATGGATGACGAAACGTACGTGAAATTGGTTTTTGTCACATTTTTCATAACGACGTATTTTGCCGCTAATTCTTCAACACGATTCAGCAGTAAAGTTTTGGCAATATAATTCGAACAGAAGCAATAAATTTGCACGAGATTAATCAAATCAATGTAATCTCAAAGAGTCCACAGGTTTTCGAAGTATCGAAAAATTTTGGGCTATAGTGGAAAGAGTGCTGATGTGCAAAAGGTGATTTGTGCAAAAATTAAAAAATGTAATCGTATGGAAACTTTATTATCATTCGAAAGAACATTTCTTGCCATTTATTTTTTAAAGATTACTTCTTTCAAATGATGGCCGCTACTGCGATGGTCCTCTCTCAAAGTTCAATTTTCGATGACGCGTTCAAGAATATCGATTGGTATTTGGCAAATGACACGAGTAATGTTGGTTTCCATGCCTTCCCTCAAATCTAGCTGGTTTATTCCAATAGACTTTGGACTTGGCGTAGCCGCAAAGAAAAGAGTCTAGAGGTATCACACGATCTAAATAGCCAATTCACCGATCTGAACCGTGAAATTAATTGCTCGGCAACATGATTTTTCAATAAGTACATTGGTTCGCGCGCTATATAGCAAATAGCGCCGACTTCTTGGAATCAAATGTCGTCGAGGTCAGGCTTTAATTTCAGGCAGCAAATATTCCGTTATCATGGCGCAATAACGAGCACTATTCACAGGTACGTCCCGGCCGTCTTCTTTTTTGAAGACATTTTTAGACGAATGATTTCACAAGCGCATAAACCACATCAAACCGTCTATTTAGTTGCGTATCCTCCAATACTGTAAACTGGGATTCGATGATATTCCAAAAATTCGAAATTTTCTTGGGAAAACCCTGGAAAGCTAACACTGTAATGTTGTATAGTCTTAGATGTCATTCTATAAGCTATTCGAAAATTACTTCGATTTTGGAAAAAATAAGGGAGAACAGGACAAGGGCAACCAAGTTTGGTATGATCTCGTATATGACAAATATATGATTTTTTCAGAATTGTTGGGAAAATCCTACGAAGCTAACACCATAATGACGTAGATACCAAGATAATGACGTAGACACCAAGAAAAACTACGTTTGATATGGACCCATATAATGTACGTCATTATATGGTTTAAGTTTCATAGAATTTTCTCAAGAAAGTGAAAAATCATATAATGTAAACGCCGTTATTATATGCGGTCATATCAAACATGGTTGTCCTAAACGTCCTACTCCCCTATCCTTTCCAGTACTGAACAATACGTTACATTGAGACATTCTGCTTTTACACTAACGAATATATGAGAAACATTTTTTGTTGCTTTTAAGGACAGGTTTATGACAAATTTCACATACGTTTCAAATTATTATTTGTCATGTTTAACTGAATCGTTCACTAACTCGTCACTAACAGCTTTGTATCCGCTCACATTTACATAACGATACTTCTAGCATCTTATCTAGCAATAACTTTAAAGTCAGCACCCGTTATTTTATCGCATTTGCTGACCGATAAATAACTTGAAAGCATCTAAGTTAGTTAATTCATAAAGTCCAAAATCCGTTATATTCGAACAATCGCAGATACGCAGAGACAATTCCATTATCTGTAACCGCAGTGTGATCGTTTAAATCTAGATATTGAAACAGCAGTCTTCTATTTATGATTTCAAAATGCCGAAATATCGTAGGTTGTTGATCTTGTGTTAATTATACTACGTATAGTAGTCTACGTGTTGACAATCGCGTAGACTACATGGGGTAATCTACCTTGCCCATCCCTCCTAGTATACCGATTATAATGAATACCAATTATTTGATGGAAATGGGATTCTAAAATGATTTTTAGATAAAGTTATGGAATATGGGCAACTCGAACGGAACTAGATCATGAAACTTGACAAGTTGAATGGAGTTGAGATTGTATAATGATATTTGGATAAAATTCTTGAATATGGCTAACCGCAATGGAACTAGGCTAATCCTTGTTTTTCCAGTTCATAATCATTTTAGAATCCCATTTCCATCAAATAATTCGAATTCACTATAATCGATACATGGTAGTTTCCGCATGTATTTTTATTTTCTGTGAATTGTCGTTTTCGGTGAATTGTTTTCCTGTGAATTGCCTCGACATAAATTTTTCGGTCCTATATTCCCGAGGAGCCAATTAAATGGAACAAGAAATTTAGAAATTTAATTTATAAATTTTTAAAATCCAAAAAAAATATAACATATTTAAAAATTCCAAAAGTTGAAAATTTTGAAAATTGCAATTTTCGAAGAATTTAGGAACTACATATATACAAACTATAGGAATTTGAGTGGTTCAGTTAAATTTGAAAATTTTGAATATTTATGTGCCAAATTTAAAACAAATGTGCGCCATTGATTTAATTTGCGCGAAAGACGAAATCTTAGAATTAGATTTTAGATATGTATTTGATATTACTTGTGAATCTTGAAGTTCAACCAATTATAAGTAAAATTGGTACTGAATATTTGGGCGAGGAAATTTTGTAGAATAACGAAGCAGAAGTATTGTTATTGGATGAGTGGGCCGTGTTCGGCCTGCAATTGGTAGTTTCATATACTGCTTAGTACTTGCCTGTAGAAAGGAACAAATAAAAATCGATAGTCTCTAATTATCTATGTATGTATATGTTCTCGCAATTCATTTTCATAATTGTTTATCCGCAACCCAGTGAAGAAATGCGCAATCAAAGACGATGCTAATTAATCATAAACTGCCCAATTGCGTTGATTTCTTGTTGCTTATATATTAGTATTTAAATTTGATTAATTTTTTGTGTTTTTTTTCCGAATCCAAATTAATTCAATCGAAATATTAAATAAGAAATGGTTGGCATTACATTACAAGCAAATACAACAACAATTTGGTAAAAAAAAAATTTTTTTATTTGAACCAAAAGTAAATGAAAATGTGTTCAACATTGGTAATATTAATGTACAGCAAGTACTAAAAAGACGTTGTTGTGTATTTAAATGGTAAAAAGAATTTTAAATGAAATCAGCTGAAAAAATATCAAATTCTCACGAAATTCGGGGGGTAGGGCCGGGTAATAAAAACAAAACCCCTAAAATAAATATTGTGAAAGAATTTTTACTTGTGTGGTGTTTTGTTGGTATATAATTGTTGTTGCTGGTTGTTGAAGGGAACGCACGCGAGATTTTTGTTTTTTGTATTTCGAATTGTATATCCACATTTGGTTCTCAATGCTGATTATTTCGCGCCATGTATGAGTGATATGAAAAATATATACATTTTTTTTGGTGCCCTGTTGTTGTAACTTAATTATTTATTTGTTTTTGTTTATACTTGTGGGGTACTTAAATTTTTATATATGCTTACATATCCATATATATAGGGCATCTTATATGGTGGACTGAGCTCTCTATATATTTTTGTTTTAGGGTTGGAAGGTGTGGTTATTGTACTACATATGATGTTAAACATTTGCCAATAAAATGTGAATGTGAATAGAGTGTGTTGTTCAAGCCCGTTTATCAAGATGAGATGATTCCGCGCAGATACTTGAATTGTCTATTATGATATTTGACTTCGATGCGTGTTATTATGGTTAAAAAATTTGTACTAAAATTGTAAATACAAAATTTCATTATTCACGTTTTTATTTCAGTCCAAAAGTGTGAAGTTTGTTCTAATCCTAAATATTTTAAATACTGAAAACCAATATTGGGATTGATACGACTATTGTGTTATTAATCAAATTCTAACTCAAACTTGAACATTCAACACAAAGAATTTATTGGGTTGAATGCTTCAACATAGTTGAAATTATATTTTATTTACTGCTATATTCATCTATTATACTTTCCATTTCAATAGGGAAAATTGAAAATATTTATTTAAAATTAGAATCTGAAGAAATAAAAATAATAGTTAGTTTTTAACGGCCATTAGCGCCCCTACTGAGTCAACCATTTGGATCCAACTTCTCGATCCTATAAGCATGGTCTTAATGCTGTCATAGACAATCTGAAGAGGCCAAATCGTTCTCTACATCGTGTGGAGCCATCGCCTTTCAGACATCGGTGCACACTTTGTTCTGCATCAGCTATCACACAGAATGTGACCGAGCCAGCATACACACTGGGATCTTATTTTATGTAGAATATCGAGGATCTTCATCAAATCTCTAATCTCAATATTGTACAGAGTTCGGTATACACCATCTTTCGCGTTTTGGGCCACAAACAATACGCATGATTCTTCTCTGAAATGTAAGGAGCCATCTGTCGTACTCATCCTTCAGCGCCCAACTTTCACATCCAAACATAACAACGGGCCTGATCAACGCTATGTTAATCTTCAGCTTCACTGCACTTGATAAGTGTTTAGATTTTAGCAGTGTCCTTAGAGGATACAAATCATCACTGCCAGCTGCCGGTAGCTCTTTAATTTCCTCACCCACACTGTTATCGTGAGTGATGAGAAAGCCCAACAATTTGATCCTCCTCACTACCTCAAACATGTAGCGCGGAAACTACTAAAATCTAGTGTGTCATTGTCCCTATAACCAGAGATTATGTATTTGGTTTTGGACTCATTGATCTGAAGTCCAACAGAAGCTGAAAACTCTACAAGCGGGTCAAATATTTCCTTCACTCCGTTGCTATTCAGACTAATCACGCAATTGTCATCTATGCATATGCAAGCACCAGATTGGACTGGCGATAAAAGATGTTGCGCTGAGGTGTTTCAGTTTTACGAAAGATGTACTGCAACATGAGAGATCGAAGAGTATCGGGGACATAGCATCTCTCTGACAAACACCAGAGTTAACTGCAAAAATTCTTGATAGCCTGTTTCCATCTTTACCACATCATTGAGACTGTGTCACTGTCTTCCTACACAGTCGTTCCAATTTTGTTGGCCTTCCTAGGTATTCCAGGGCAGACCACAAACTCTCTTGATTGATCGAGTCTCACAGGCATGCTGGAAATACAGGAACACTTGATGAGAAGCAATAGATGTCTCATAATATTTAGATAGAATCATCCGCAGCGAAAAAAACTGATCAGTGACTGGACGAAATTGTCCTTGATAGTCACCAACCAAACCGTCCGCTAGAGGGATGATTCTATTTAATATATAATGTAGCACAGTAACTTGTATGCTGTACTGAGTCGATGTTGAGTCAGAGGTTTCCATCCTGGTCCCGAATGGCAGTTGACGCAGGCCTGAAAGTATCGTGCAAACCCCCTGAAATTCCTTTAAAGAAATTATGCGAACTGTGCTCATTGCTGAGTTGTTGTACTTTCAGAACATCGCTCTTCCATCATCTCGAAGCAAGAGCAGCCTTTATTTTCCTCGCAAATATGAGACGTTATTGCACTTCACTGTGGGCTATATTTCGTTGCTCGACTGCAAGAAAATGACATTCGTCAAATCAAGTTTGTTGAACAACACTGACAACTATAGTTTTCAGTACCTTCCAGACAGAGTTACACAGTCACACTGGAAATTAACTTCCTCAATGTTGTGGCTAACAAGATCTTGATATCGTTTCGTTTGATCTTCATTTATCAGACCTTCACAGTTGAAACGTCCCATGCGTTTCGCTGTATTCCCAGATTTGTACGAAAACTTTCATCGTAGCTTTGCAGTGACCAAATGATGATCGCTGCCTACGTATTTGGTTGCTGACCGATAAGTTTTCACATCCTGCACAACCCGAGCCCGCTGTTTGGAAACAGTTCCGCGAGGGTGGATCCATGTCTCTAAATGTATTTGTTTGTGAGGGAAGAATGTGATTGCTACTCTAAGATCGTGAGCAATTGCAAAGTACATCATTCTCTCATCATTATCGGTCGCAGTTTTGTGTCGGGAGTACGGACCTATGTTTTCACATAAGTCGGCCTGATTTATGCCAGCTCTAACATTAAAGTCCCCAATTACCATTCTAACGCCGTGTACGAGTATAGATCCTTTCAGATCGTCCAAGTCATTGTAAAATGAGTCTTTATCTTGGGGATGGGCTGGACGCATGTACAAAAATTATCGACAGGTTGGCTAACTTCATGCGCAAACGAAACTTACACAATCGGTTATTGACTGCTTTGAAATCTAAAACAGCCTTTTTTATCTGCGATCCAACAAGAAATCCAGCTCCAAGATTTCCGAGGTCATCTTCACTGTAGAGCAACGTATAGCCCTAGGACACGTGGTCTCCACTTTTAGACCAGCAAGTTTCTTGAAGAGCAATGAGTTCTAGCCGATACTCGTTCATGCATGTGATTAGGCCCTCCAATGTTCCTGGTTTCCTAAGTGACTGTACGTTCCACATGCCTATCCTAAATCTCGTGTTCAGGTATTTGAGCGAGGGTTCGGTGTTTTTTTGGAGATATACATTTTTCCTTTTGTTGACAGTATAAACAGATTGTTTTTACGGATGCGGGTCGTCGGGCCAGCGATCCAACCATTTAGTCGCCTTCTACGAAGGATACTGTGGTGGTATTCTTGGGAAACATGTTCGTGCAATTTAGATTTACGAGCCGTGTAAGTGCCTCCCGACCACACGGGGCGAAATCTGAATAAAATCTTTCTTCTACAATTAAATGTAAAAAAGTTATTTTCGAAAATATCTTAATTTTGTATTTCTTCTATCGTTACTGAGGTCATTGATTTTTATTAAAATTGCAAAAATTATTTGTGTTATGACACCAGCAGCAAAATGGAAACTATTGGACACTTTTTTAATTTATGTCTTTCTTTCAAATTAGTCAACTCAGCTTCTGTTAAAATTTTCAATTTTTTCTATACAAATGACAAGTATAAAAGATGGGTATAGCAGTATAGTCAATGGCTTTGGTTTCGTGGAACCTAAGTTGAAGCCTCTGATATTGTGGAAAATTGAAAATTTTAACAGAAGCTGAGTTGAACTAATTTGAAAGTAGCAATTAAATTAAAAATGTTTTGACCCTAACCGAGACATGTGCCCTTATTCTGGGTTTAGGAGAACGACGAAACAGAAAGAGTTAGAACAGATTTTTTCAATCTTCTCCCAAGTGTGTTCTATGAGCCAATGAAAAAAAATCATTGTAAGAATAAGGACACTAAACTCAGATCCATGAAACACAACCGAAAGACTCGGCTTACTTGACCACCGCCGTACTATTTGTTTACTACTATATTCATCTTTTATACTTTCCATTTGTACGGGAAAGTGGGATAATTGCGTACCCTTAATGGAAATTGAAGATTAAACCAGTTTTAATAGCTTTATGGAGTAATTGGTGTTATAGAGAAAATATATATTCTATTGGTTTGAATAATCTTAACTGCTCAAAGTTATAGAATAGGCGAGATTTATTGGATTGTCATGAAAGTCTGTAAAAACGAAATTACCCTTACCCTATGGGTAATTCCGTGCACTAATTGAGGTAATTTCGGATCATTAAAGAACTATGATTATTTCATTTAACTAAAATTATTTTAAGCATCCATAGAGCAAAGTCGATAGTCGGACTCGTAGGTAGATGAACATTTTTGGTTTAAATCCACCCTTGCATTCATTGCACAACATTCTGTTACATTTTTTTCACGCTTCCAACGGACGGCTTTGCAAACTTACTCTTAGCTCTTATGAGATCAATCATTTTACTCCAGTTTCATCTTCATTTTAAAGACAAGTTTGTGTTTTGGATAAACAGTGGTTTCCACCATGAAAGTTGATTATTTCGGTTTCGTTAATTGTGATGCGATTTATACTAGCAGCTTCAGGCTTACGTAGGTTTAATCTAGGATTTATCTTTAAAAAGCTTTCGTAGAAGTGTCGGGTTCGGGTTTAATAAACAGGAGCGATTAGCAGGTAGAACACAACTGTATGGTGTTCCGCGAAGTTGAACACCATATAGCGGAACTCAGTGAGTGGAATGCCGTAAAATGTGTTTGACATATGCAGAAAATGCTATTGAAAATGATATTGAAGTTTTGATTAAAGTTTTTGAAATGCCACTACTATTCCTATAATTTCTTAACGCGTAGAAGAAGATTTGCTGGCTAAAACTGCGTTTGGATTATGAAAATACGTCATAAAATCACTTTTATGTTCTCGCGCTTAATTTCATTTTCTGTCAGTGAATTATAATTTTATGAGTAATAATAGGGAATTACACAAAAGACTGGAAAGTTATATTCTAAATTTTATGGGTTTATATGTTTTTGTGGTCTTAAATGCGGTATAAAATGTACAAAAAGTTTATGCCACAAGTGAATAAGCACGTGAGAGTCTTATACATTTTTAGTAGGATTTAATTTTGGAATTGAATTGAATTTACGTTTATTGTACATTTTCAACAATAATTACTTTCAATGAAAAGTATAAAAGTTTGTTTTTTTGTTGCCTTTGTTACTTACAATTTCCTTAAACAATTATTCAGAATTTTTTTTTGTTTAACACTCGCCTGTCTGTCACGCAGCTACTATACCCCTCTGGCACGGAATTTATCCAGAGGTGTAGAAACCCAAGTTTCGCGTGATTTAGTTTGCACCATTACATTCTAAATACGATAAATCATTTTGTTCTTCCTCGAGTTTTGCTCCAGATTTGTTTGTTAGAAAATTAACTTAACTAACTAAATTCAGATGTTGCAGATTTTCTGGTTGGGCCTAAGCCGTGTCTTTGACGAAAACTAAAAGGAATACTATACAAATTCGAAGGCTGTATCCTTGAGGATCAAAATCGCCATTGACATAAAAGAACTGTGCAGGCTATATTTGTAGACTAGGCACCTTTCGACTAGCTACCGAATGTTTTATACATAATCAAAGTAGATTTATGATTATCTCAAAAGCATGTCTGTCTGTTTATACTGATTTTAAGGGCTTAATGATCCGCCCTCAATGCTTCTTATGCTTCTTATTTCAATGCTGTTATAAAGGCCTATATCGTCATTATGTTCCTTATGGGTCAGCCTTTTTGGTGGTATACCTTTCGTTTAGTAGATTTCTACTATTTTTCGAATAATTTTTATTCGAAAATGAAGTAATCTTGATTGGTGATCCAAACAGATTTATGCCTCTTTCATTTGTACATGGTAAAGATGGTATAGTGATAATGTGTAAATAAAACAAGATACAATATTGACATTTTATACCTTAAACACTTACGCTTAGGGCACATTGATTTTGCGAATTCTACTTATCTTACAAATAAAATCACAGTATATAAAATTAAAATGATTTATACATCGTTATGTTGACGAGTTAAAATAATGTTACCCAAATTTCTATTGTCTGCATTTTTTAAATTTCGGTCCTAAAAAACCATAATACATTTGATACCAAACACTTACATATATATTAGCCCAGATTGAATAAAATTCGCTAAAACTATTGGTTGTCGATTTAAATAAAAGATAAATTTAATTTGTACCAAAAGTCACTCTGGCCTCCCTTCAAATATCGAACAAATCTTTCGCCTTTTACTAAAGATTTCCGTGGAGAGGGGCACTCAAATGAGTCTGTATCATTAAAATTTTTTGAAGTAGTCAGCGAAAGTTGACTCATAGACTGTCGAAAACGAACAATATTTTTTAGTTCGTTAACATTAAAATCAAGATGACCTTCAAATGACCGTAAGAGTCATTTGAGTTGACTTAATTGAAATATATGTATCATAAAATATGCCTTTTATTGAAATGTATATTTTTGTTAAACAAATGAGATCATTTCAAGGTCATTAAATTAGGGCCTAGTGCATAGGTCTTTTAATATCCTCTTTAGAAGTCATCAATTAATATATAACTAATCTGTACCCACTTAGGCTTTTTTTACTTGTATCAAATATGTACAGTTGGTATAAAATTCATCCCAAACTTTTCTGTCACGTACAATTTATTTAGTTCCATAGAAAAACAATTATTTTTGGCCAAGTCTTTTTTATATGTATTCAAGTATATGTAATGTAGTTGTTAATTTTATTAAAATATATAATGAATTGAGCTGGCTGAAGAAACCCTAAAAAATACAATCCTGGTGACGAAAAATATCATCTGTATCCCCATCTCAGCCAAACTTACAAATGGCGCAACAGCAGCAGGAAACTTTATCTCTTTATCTCTGATTGTTAACCTTCTCACAATTAGTGTCGTGAAACCTAGACGATGGTCATTTATTAGTAGGATTGACCCCCGTCTATTGCTGATGAGCAGGTTAAAAGGTTCATCACAGAATGATTCCTAAACCTGCATTAGTGTTGATGATGGATCCTTTTCGCAAATGTTAAATTACAAAATCTTTGCCAATGGGCATCTTTCTTAAGGACTTTGAATACAATCCAGAAAAACATCTTTTCTATTGAACAACTGGACTACCAATATAATAACGTAATTATAAAGAATTTGCTGCACTCACCAGTGATAAAGATGTGTCGTCCTGTTGCATATTTATAGTTTGGTTCTACAGTCAAACTAATTGATGTGATCGCATTTCTGAAATAAATTCTAAGAAATTGGCGTATTTATAGCCGAGAGTGTTCCACTAATATTACTTCCATCAAGATTTGAGCAGATTTGTGTGAAGATTAAAATCAATCAAAGATATATACTCATCTACACTGCGTACATACCACATCATACTCATAGCGATTACTATGCGTTATGCGTTGACTCGATTGATTTAGTCATGAGTATATCAAATTCATTTGCTTTAGTTCTTGTCAATCTCCTAAATATCATCTGGCATTCTGGTCTTCAATTGAATTGCATTCTAGCATGCTATATAAAGTCAGATGCTGAATCTTTATTTGTTGATGACATGCACGATTATAGTTTAAACTAAATGAACACCATTGCCAACAATCTGGAGATACTTCTAGATCTTCAAATCATATACTGCATGGTTTTGCACTCTGCGTGCCTATCTCGAACACGATGCCAAGTATTCATCCTTCACGGTTCGTTTATCGAAAATCTAAGGCCTATACGAAAATGATTAAATCTGGTTGATTATGACTTAGAATAATATTAACTCCTCGAATGCTAAAGAGATAGCGGATATGTTTGCAGAATTTTTTCAACCTGTTTGCAGACCAAACGATAATACTGGGTACATCGGTGAAATAACTGTGGACCGGAGATGATATACCCTTTACCATGGTAAAAATGTTTGGCAGTATTTTGGTCCATTCGTTGTGCAAAATATTCAACCATTCCTTTACCTCAAAGATAAAACCAAAATAGGGTAAATGTGATGACGTTACATGTTATAGGGGAGTATCAACTTCATCATCAATTCCCAGAATATTTGAAATGATTGTATGCAATGCGTTTAAATCCACACTAATTCGCCATAAACCTGTTAATCAACATGGGTATATGCCTGGCAGGGTAGTACACAATTCACAAATTTTTAAATTAAAATCAGAATCCGCAAAAATATGAACTTCAAAATGACCTCTAACTAAAAAAACTAACTAATAGTTCAGTTTTGTTGCTCTTTTAAAACCAAGCAACTTTTGCTTCGAACATATCTCGCTAAAATGCTTATTTTATGATAAATTCAGTTGTGTTCACTTAAATGTATTTAAATTTAGTTCACTTTGAACAGTTTTATAATATAACCTAAGCTTTTAACAAAATATTTGTTGCATTGTAGCTAAACGGAAGAATAAATTGTCTCGCGAAAATCCACAGTTTACTTGTGTGTTACCTTTCTCCCTTAATTAGGCCATTCTTTGGTCGATTATGGTGAATCTCGGTATGTTGAATGGAAATGGGATCATAAAATGATTTTTGGGAGGGGCTCTAGATAATGGCCAACTGGATTCGGAAGCCATCACTTTACGAACTTGATAAATTTTGCTATGTTGGATGAAAATGTAATGCTAAAATGATTCACGGCAGAAGTACTTGGCTGATTATGATGAAACTCAACATATTAGATGAAAATGGGATTATAAAATTGGAATTTGGCTGCGCCAAAAATCATTTTACAACTCTATTTCACCAAAATCGGTGAATATTCCAGAACGCAAACATATCGACTTCCACCACAATCGGCTAAGGAATTAATCTGCTTCCATTCCTGCCAGTCATATTCCAGAACTTCTGCTAAATATTATTTTAAAATTGCATTTCCATCCTGCATATTATGAGTTTCATCATAATCGGCCAAAGAATGGCTTAGTTCATCTTGGCTATATCCGGAAACTTCTGCCAAAAATGATTTTATTAGAATCGGCGTATGGTCGTTTAGGTGTATTTTCATTTTCAGTGACTTGTCGTTTCCGGTGAATTGAATTTTTTGGTGAATTTTCGGTTTCGATGAATTGTTTTTCTGTGAATTGTCGTGAAACCGCCTGGCAGGATTCATTTCTGTGAACCTGGTTGAATTCAACAGCAAAATAATAAATCAGATAGAAAAACATCTTCAAGTAGATATAACTTAGACTGTCATCATAAGGCACTCCAAAGTCTATTTGCATTCGGATTTTCTTTCAAATACATTAAATGGTTCAAGTAGTATCTAACTAACTGTCGGCAATATGTGTTAATTGATAGTAAGAAATCCAATGTTATCAGCGTGACGTCTGGTGTTCCTCAGGGATTGGACCATGGATTTTTACTGTTTTCATCGGCCGAATTTTATCGGTAACATACTACTTGTCTACCTCAATTCACTGGATTTTAATTTAAAAAAAAATGTTAAAAGTAATTTGAAAACATATTTTGTTTAATACATAAATGTACTTTACTAAGTCGATTTTTGGTATAGTGAGTAAATAGTTTTCATGGCTGAGCTAAAGATTGGCCAACATTTTTGAGCTAATTCCTGAAGCTATACGCTGCTCGATTCCCTAGATAAGCACATAGATATTTTATTGGGTCTTAAAAACATTTTTAGACAACGAACATTTTCAGCCCATAAACAAGAGACGCAGAACTGATGTAAATAATGAAATTAATGTGTTAGCTGTGCTGTAGTCCACAAATGATACGTCAGTTCTTGTGAGATTTCTTGAGTAGGTTTTGAAATAATTTAGAGAAGTATTATAAGAAAGCATCAGGAACATCACGGGGAATGATTTTCTAGAACCAGTATTGTTTTCCATTCATTATTAGCCATTACACGGCCAGTTTTACCTAATTTCTGTATGTTTAAACCGAGATTATGCGTGAACAATTAATTGGTTGCTATTTTATTTATAGTACGTTGAAATGAATTTATTGTTATAAATAGTTGCAGTCAATAAAACGCATTATTTTATATGTTTATTGATATTATTTCAATAAAATTGTGTCCAATAAAAACGGTTTCTTTTAAAGTTTCTTTAATTTTTAACGTTAAATCAGAATCAGCAAAAAAGAAAATATGACCTTCAAAATGACCTCTAAGTAAAAAAACTAACTAATAGTGCAGTTTTGTTGCTCTTTTAAAAACAAGCAACTTTTGCAACTTAAGCTTTTAACAAAATGTTTGTTGCATTGTAGGTAAACGAAAGAATAATTATATTTATCTCGCGAAAATCCACACTTTCCTTGTTTGAAAGCTATTTTTACATCCACAAACATTAACAATTTTTACACGTGAATTTTGCGGTAAATTATCATATTCAAATGCAAACATGAACCGAAAATATCTTGCGACGTGTATTCATTATATACCGTGAATTTTTGTAAACTTTCTTAAATCGGGGTACCTGTATAGGTAATTTTCTTAACGCCCATATTATAATATAATCAAAAATCCATTTTTGAAACATGTACAACAACAAATTCAATTTAATTGAAAAGATAATTGTAATGAATGCATGACACCCGAACTTAAATAAAATAAAAAACAGAACTTTTTTGTGTTTTCCGAAAAACAAAAACTAACTTCGGTATATAGTTTTCACAACAACACAAAAAAGCTTCAAACATGCAATCATCAAATATCTTAGTGCTATGTATGTATAACAAAAACAACAACATATCATATATATGTGTGTGTGTATGTATATATATGTATATGTTCTAAATATATATTAACTATGTATTAAAATATGCGAGTTATATAAACTTATGATGTATGTACATACATAATATGTCACATGATTGTGAATGTGGTTAACTTGCGTGAATAATAATCTCAATGTGTGTGTGTGTGTGTGTGTGTGTGAATATGAATTTTCCTAATTAACCAAAACAAATATCGAGCGCGGGGAAAGCGACGAACTTAAAAACTTGTTAAAGTACTTTTGGTTTATTTAATTAAAAATATTATTTTTTGTTTTGTTTATAATTAATTGTGATTATATAAATGTACGTATATGTTTATGTATGTATGTTTGCACGAGTTATGTTTTTATGTATGTATGTATATATGAGTTTGCACACACGATTTGTAATTATGTATATAATTTCTTATATTACATATAAATATTAAGACGACGTAGTGTTCAATCACCATTACCAATTTTTAACGTAATTAAGAAGATGATAATTAGCGCGCACTAATTCCCGCATATACATAAAATTTCATAATCAAATTTCTTAGACCCCAATATAATATCTGTTTCATGTTTATATACATAAAGAGACCAAACCGCTTAAAAAGCTCTACAAAAGCATAAATTTTATTCTTAATTACATTTTGTTCGATATATATGCGTATGTGTATACCAGGATACACATTGTGTCCTTATAACTTTTAACACATTTTCACCGACATAAAAATTAAAAAAAAAAAAAAATAACGACAACCTCTTCTTCTTCCTCTTTGTTGTATTGTTTTTAAACGAAATTAGTTAATAACAATAAAAAGAAAAACCGAAGACATAAAAAAAGAAAATTTTTTTTTCAACGCCGCGTGTCGTCGTTGTTGTTATTCTTGTGTGTGCGCGCTGTTCTGATTAAGTGATAATCATAGAGTAATTCTGGACACGGAATTTTTATTTTATTTTATTCAATTTTATACGGCAAAGTTTTGTAGTTGTTGTTGTTGTTATACCTCTATATAATATAGTTTAGAACTATATATACGTATAATAGAATAATAAAAGTTAAAATTTACTACTATCTATGTGTGTGATAGAATCCAATAAAAAACATTTTCAGTTTTTCTTCAAACCACCAAAAAATGTTATTTAGGATTCGCGTTATGTTTTTTTTGTGCGGGCTAAGGCGAAATGCGAAAAGATCACCGTAATTATATATAATGTGGTATATATACATAGTTTTTATAAGACTTGTTTACGATGGCGCTAAAATAATTGGTCTTATATGTTTTTGGGGTGATGACTAATCGCTGGAATAAACTTTTCGACTTTATGCGTACAAATAAAGAGATTATGTTAGCTTTATTGAATTAGTTTCTAACAATCAGATTCCTATAAATTGAACAATTAATCATCTTAATAAATCGGATAAGATGGGGCTAATATTTAAATAACTATACATGTGAAGTTTATACTAAAATATATTTAAAAACTATACACTGTTAAATTTGGTTATTTTTCAAATTGGAATTTTATTAATACTATAGCTGCGTTTTTTATTCAAAACTTTTCTTATTAGAATACTGTACTGGGTATGAATTTTCTCGTTTATTCAGTAAAATCTATTTTTTCTTGTTTTGTCAGTACAGTGGCTGGATGATGTTTCACGACCTTTCTTCCATCGTTAATTGCTTCTAATGCTTGGAAACGGACTTCCATAAATTAAAATAAAATTCTAAATGCTGGAAGCTCCTTTGGATTGGATAGTGCCTTTTCAAATAACTTATGGCTTTCTATATCCAGTTTTTGAAGAATGATGAAAACTACCCAAGATGCCCAACTATCAATAGTATATGTAGTGTCCAGACTTTTTATGGCATATAAGCACTCTTTTGTTTGATAATTTAATCTCCTGATTCCTGTCGCAGTTTCTCCATAAGAGATCAGAGTTTGTCACTGAGTATATTCAGTAATTTTCTTTTACTACATTTTCTCGATATCTCTAAGTCAAATGTTTTTATGAATCAAACGTTCATATATCTCGTGGAATGTTTGCCATTTACGATATTTTTCATTAAACACTGGCACAGTATAATTTTAGAAAATTTTATGTTACCTCCTTTTTGTTGCTGATACGATTCCGTTTGTATATTTGATGTTTGCATTGAATTAAGTAATCGCTGGTAATTTGAGTTACTAACTAGTAGATGTGGTTGGTGAAATATTCCATTTTAAATTCGTCATTTGCACCGTTGATAACGATATCTTCAGGTAGCTCATCTACTTGTAACTTTTTTGCATTTTGTGCTGGATGACTTTTATATCGATGCCATCACACATCTCTATTAAACTCTACGTCCGAATGCGTTGTTTCTTGTACCTCATTGTTTGCTCACCATTCAAAATTGTTGGAATGGTTCCATTTTCCACGTTTTGTGGAATCGCTATTTGGCTTTGTATCATCAATTTGGTTGATTGAATTTCCTTTTCAAACGTTTTGTATCGTTCCATTAACTTATCGAACACTTTTTTTGTACATTCCATTACCGTGGGTGAAACGCAATTTTGATGAATTTGAATTTAGGATTTCAGTGCTTTAAATTTATCTGAATTGAAATTTTTTTATTATTTTTCAACTAAAATAAAAAATCAATTGGAAAAAGAACAAAAAATCCAACTTGGAAAAGTAATACACTGAAATTCTAAATTCTGTAAAACCATTAAAATCCATCAGAATTGAGCCCCGTTCAACATAATTTTAATTAATTTTGGACAATCTACCCAACCATATAGACGTACCCATGGACGTCTCTAGGATCAGATTAAGATCAAATTCTAAATTCTGTAAAAATTAGTAAAGTTTAGCAAAATTAAATTTGCTTTGCCATCTCTAGAATCGGCGGTATAAATTACGTAACTTCTTATAGGTTCTGTCAAAAAGTAGTATAACACTCGATCAGAATTAAGTCCCCTTGAACACAACGGTATATAGCAGTTCGTCTAAATAAAAAGTTTATATCCTCCTTACAAGATGTCAGAGCAATGGAAGGAGCAGATGTGCAAAGCGGCCACTAACTTGTAATAGTAACTTTCAGAAACAAACCAATCACTGCGAAGCACTCAAGGACTAAACTAGATTAAGAAACTGGAACTCAATCTGTCGTTAATTTATCGAGTAAAGAACCACTATGGCTGAAAAATGAGAGCAAATAAAAGAAGCCTACTGCTTCAAGTGTGCACACAAGAATACCATGGATTATAGATGATACATGGCAGAGAAGTGTTGAATGCCGCCAACTGCATATATACATCTAAAATATGAAAATTCGACAACTAAAGAAAATGGCCAGGAGTGATCGTAGAAAATGCACAGAAGACATTCTCGTGACTGTCGAAACAGTTGTCGAATTACATTACTGTGTAAGAAAGGTCACCGGAAAGTATAGAAATATACCACCAATAAAGGATGCGTATCGACAAGCCCTAACCACAAAGGACCAACAACTAAATAGATTGAAAAATTATTCTAGGACAACTTAGATGGCAAACCAAATGACGAGCTTCCAGATGGCAACTATAAAGAAACCATTAACACTCATCCACCAACGGAGCGGGTGGTTACAACATATCAGCTAAACTACTCAATGACATTTAAAACTACAGGAGCACTAACACTACTTTTAGTACATGTATGGAATACTGGTATAATTCCGCAAAAATGGAAAGGGGGCTTTACCATAACAATTCCAAAGAAACGCGGCCTAAGAGAATGCAAATTCTGGCGAGGTATCTCCCTCCTCAATAGTACAATAAAAATATTAGCAATGATCTTGCTGGAACGAATCTCATCAACTGTGAACCAACATACAAGAAAGGAACAGGATGGTTTCAGACAAGGAAGTAGTCCTACAAATGTCATTAACTCAGTCCGAATAATTATTGAACAATCGAACTCACGACCACATCTATTCTTCGTGAACTTCGAACGCGCATTCGATCATCAAGCGAAGCACAATATGAAAAGCACTCTACGAAAAAAGAATGATGTGTAATATCACCACTACTGTTCCTCATAGTACTTCCAGTGGGATTCCATTAGAAGACTCAATGATCTTGACTATAACGCAGATGATATATGCCTGTTGACATACAAGCTCGCAGACATGCAGCAAAAACTACAGAAGCTATCAGACCTACCATAAGAAATCAGGCTCATAATAAATATTAAGAAGACAAAAGCTTTGAGACCGAACACAGTCATTGCTACATCACTCCGCATCTACCAAGAAACCATAAAAGATGTCGATAAATGCATATACCTTGTTTGTACTTAAGTAAGAACAAGCGGCACAGAAGAAGACATCAACCATCATATTAACAAAGCAACACCTTCAACATGCTGCATAAGCTCTGTAATGCATCAGTCTTGTCAAGAAACAGCAAGATGCGAATGTTCACGCCTGTGTAAAATCAGTACTGCTGTATGGCTGTAAAACTTGGAAACAAACAGAGAAGATTATTAAAATACTCCAGGTATTAGTGAACAAATGCCTCAGGCGGCTTATCAAAAATTTCTGGCCCAACACAATCACAAATCATAGAATTTATAGATCTGGAAAACAAAAATACACATAAAAAAGCTCAATTTTCCTTCTTTTCAATTTAACGTTTTCACAATCATTTAGGAACAACTCTTATGTCAAATAAAGCTTTCCGATAACAGTACAAGTTTAACATAGAGCTTTTTGGTATTCTCATTAATACATATAAAAGCTCAATTTTTTTTGTAATTAAAAATGATATTTGCAAAAAATTTGCATTAAAAGTTTGAAAATAAATTAAACTTTAGAAAATTATAGAATTTAAAATCTTAAAGCTTTCAGTGAAATCTTATTAATTTATGTTGTGGTTGAAAGTTTAATAGATTTTACGAAATTAAGTCTGAAAGCTCCTATATTTTGGTTAACCCGTTTTTCTTTAACTAAAAGCTTTTTGGTTTAAGCGCAATAAATACAAAATCTCTAAGCAATTTTTAAAATAATATTTCGAAGCTACTATATTATTGTTAGGATCCTTTAACAGGAATTAAACCAAAAAGTGTATATGTTCAGTTTGTGTATAAATGGTTTCCAGTGATTACAAAAATTAAATTTTCTTTCCAAATTTTAGTTTGTCAGCCAGAAGGCATAATATCAAATAAATACAAGTTTGAAAAATAAAGTCGTCTAAAAGAGTAACGACAGTAAAATTAGGTTTAAAAGCTCTCAGATAAATCTATTATTAATATTTAGGGTTGGCATCTCAACCAGATTCTAATGAATTTCCATGAATACAGTTTGAGTACAGTCAAGTGTTCTTATTTTAAATATGCATTCATTTCAATTCAATGCTTCTGTTACTAGAAATCATCTGACTATCATCGTGTAGCTTCTTTATTTGGATTTTTAGCCTCAACCTCGAATTAATATTTTGCAGTTAACGAATTAATGACGTGTTATTTAAAAGCTTAATTTAAATAAAACAAATTATTGAACCACCTGTTTTAAAATGCTGTTTGAATAATATTTTTAGCACGAAAAACAGATAATTACATTGGGATGGCCCGGACCCAGCCAACAGCCAATAATAGATAAAAAAGAGGAATAGCCATCCTTCGACAATCAGCAAGATTGGGGAAAAATCTTGGAACTTAATTGGCACAACTTTTAAGATCTCCTGCAAATTCAAGTATTCGTGCGCCATTTTTGGAAAGACTAAAGTTGCTAAATAAAAAAATCTTCATTTTCCAAATTCCCGGAAATCACACCGCAATCAATTTATTTGTTCGTCTATTAGTTAAAAAAATAGCGATGATAATTATCAATTTATAAATTTCCCTCGCAGTGGGAGGCCTTTAAATAATTTCCGGCATTAGCACGGCACTATCTATATACCTACATGGAAAAACAGACAAATTAAAAACGAATTGTTTTGCTTTGCTATGCGAGAAACGGAAATGGAATATTTTCTAAATATTATCGCGTAATATCAATAAAAAATATATCGTCTAATAGTATTATTCTAACACCTAATTTAAATAAAATAAACATAAAGTGTTTAGCTACGTATATTGGTATTATGTAATTAGACACGCGGTTGTCGCAAATCATTGGGGAGCAAAAAAAAAAAAGGCAAATTGGCAATCCACCACAATCATATGTACATATGTATATACATCAAACTTGAAATGATTCATATATACACATATTGGTGGAGGAGTTGTGGTTATGGAGGCAATTCCGCATATATAATCATAATTTATGTATTTTTATTATGTACCTCATTAGAATATATATGTACGTATGTATGTATATGTGTATACCTGTTTATAGATTATATGCATGTTGAACATGAATTTTACAAGAATCGCGTGCAAGCATTCGATTGGCAAGATTTTCTATTTTCTGTCATTCTGGTTGTGTCAGGCCTTAAATCAAATACGGATAATTTATATATTTTCTCACGATTAAAATTTATATTTCGTAGAACCATTTTTTGATACGAGATGTGCGGGAGAGAGAGAGAGAGGGGTGAGATGTTCGAAAATTCGTTCGACTTTAAATGAGCGTGTTCCAATTCATTTCCTACTTACTGTGTGTGTGTGTGTGTGTGACATACAATTTTTCATTCACCACTTTTACCATTTCCGAACAATTTTCCAACTCTTTTCTTACTCATCTTGCGAAAAAAAATGTACTATGTACTTTATACTGTGTGTGTGTGTGATATGCTTATGTACGTATATACATATATAAACATAATAATATCAAAAATGTACAAATCGTTTTATGAATTTAAATGTTATTAGATTTTCTTATTTTTTTTTTAAATTGTGTCAATTAGAAAAGAAACGAAAATTCTTTGAATATATAAAAAAAAAGAATGAAAATCATAACCATAAAATATACAACAACAACAACCAACATTTTCCTTTTATTGTTGTTGTTGTATTAATTTAGGCAGAATACGAAAGAAATAATAACAATAAGATGAATATTATATGATTATTACTATTATTGCTACTATTTTCTTTTTTTTTTTTAGTATTTTAGTATTTTAGAAATATCACGTTAACATTTTATAATCACAATACAAAACTATATAACTTTTCGTATACTATGTGATATTCTGGTTTGAGTGATTTTAGGTTTTGAAACAAAAAAAAATTTCCATAGAACATTTCCATCAAACAAAAAATTTTCTTTCTTTTATTCATGTGTACAGCAGCGGCATACATACATATATGTATATAGAGGAGAAGGAGGTGAAAATATCAACAAAAATAATTTTAAATAATTTTTTTTTATTCGTTATGCAAATGTCGAAGGGCATTTTACAAAAATGTTTCTTCCTTGTATAGCAAAATGATGATGATGATGTGATAAAACAATTTTATTTATGAATGAAATGAATTTTTTTTTTTTTTTTTAGTTGCAAGGTAGACAAATATCACGGCTAAGGTTACATTTTAGACAAAATATTGGGGGCGAGCATTAGGGCAGGCATAATTTTTTACGAAGCTATTATTATTATTATTAAAATTGGCTGTTACCCACGAGGATTCCGCAAACTGAACAAGTTTAGACCAAGGCAGACAGGACAACTGATCTAAATTTAAAAACCTAAAGTTGAATACCTGAACTCGTATAGAACTGAAAGCAGAACAACTGCTCACGAAGTGAAGGCGGTCATCATCTTCCTCAGGGCAGTCCTCGCAAATAACATCATGAGATAAACATATACGATGTAGATGAACATTAAAACGGTCATGTCCCGTATGAATCGCTACCAAGATTCTTAACTTGTTCTTTTTTAAAGATAAAGCATAACATGGGGTCCTTAATGAAGTACTTCGCCTTACGACAACTAAAAGTCTCAAGCCACTTTCCAGGCGTAGTCCTTTATACCAACTAAAGTCAATTGGGAGCCAACTTTGGCTAAACAATCCGCTATCTCATTGCCTACGATGTTACAATGAGCCGGTACCCACATGACCGTAACTTTATTGTTAGAACAAAGAAGGTTCATGAAATGTTTGCATTCCTTGACGAGTTTAGAAACAGTCAAGGGATTTCTTAAAGAGTTAAATACAGCTTTTCTATATATACACAGTAGAATAGTTGTGTTTTTAACAGCAAAATTCAAAAGCCTCAATAACACTACGTGCCAGCACTATTAGTTCCGCCTGAAAAACAGTACAATGCGAAGCAAGACTACCGAAAAGTCTCAAATCCGTCCAAGGGCAGTAGATTCCAAAACCTGCACTGAGGTTAGAACGAGAGCCATCAGAAAAACAGATTATGAACTCATGGATTTGGAAAATGGCAGTTGCTTTTTGAAGTTTGTAATCCAGGTGATTCTTCCAGGAAAGTTTACTATCCAGGATAACACCATAAGGTGCCTAACGTGGTCACAATTAGTGATCGTTCTCCCAAAAAGGGAGAGAACAGATAATTCAAGAGTATTCCTCTTCCTTGTAAAGACAATTAAATCAGTTTTAGAAGGGTTGACGTAAAGACCCTTTTCACCACACCATGCCGCCACAATAGTTAAAGCATGCTGAGTTAGGTCGGATAGGACACTGAGGTGTTTACCTGAGACTGTTAAAACGAGAAAATCAGCGTAGCTATGTGTAGTGTAGGCAGATTGCTGCAGCTTTACAAGTAACTCGTTAATCACCAAAAGTCACAGCAAAAGTGAGAGCACACCTCCCTGAGGACAGCCTTTGGTAACCTTAACAGAAACTTACACCCCATCCAGCTCCGCCTCCAGACGTCCTATAGTGAGCAACATCATTCCTTGTTGGAAGAGGTAAGCTGTCCGTCCGGTAGACGAAGAGAATCAAGTTTACTCAACTGTTCTTAGCTAAAGCTTTTTTGAGTCCAGCGACAGCAGATAGGCTGTTGATTTCTTCGCAAATTTTCAACGACGAGGCTCTTAGAGCGGATCTTAAACTTTTTTTATATTCCTTTTATGTTAACAAAAAGTTATCCCAATCAATCTATTGCTTAGACTTTTTTGCTTTGTTTTTCAGTTTCCTAGTAGCTTTTCTTATTTTTTTAAGGTCAGAGTTCCAGAAAGGTTTGCTCCAAATCTTTTGATTAGTGATAAGAGGACACGAGTTTTCGAAGGCTATCGTAATTGCCAATGCAAGTAACGATGCTTCATCTTCAATGTCATTCCTCGACCGAATAATCTTCGGTGGCGCAGGTGAAGAACCTAGCTCGAGAGAGAAAAGAGACCCAAATCGGTTAATTTTCGATTGCGGTAAGGTTTAAAGGGCGGTCGTTTAAGGTTTTTTTTTTTTTTTTTAAAAGGACTTGGCATAGACACAACTACGGTCCATTCACACAAGTACAGTATACCACCTGCGCATTGCATAGCTCCATGTCACCCTGTATAGTGACATGGAAGATGGGTCGGCCCATGAGTTCTACATTCCAACAGAGGGTCATAGATGTTTTCAATTTAATCACCGATCGTAATCCGCGGGAGATGAAAAATTCCTTTTGCATCCCGCTTCTGTTGGGATTCGAACCCGGTACCTCCCGATCCAAACGTCGCAGCTTTAACCACTGCGCTATTTGCTCGGTTCGTTTAAGGTTAATATTAAACGAGATACATCTGTGATCAGAGGTGTGGCTGTCATCCGTGACCCTCCAGTCTAACATTAAATCAATAATGGACATGGAGCACGGACTAATGTCAATCACCTCCCGCCGCACAGAGTTGACAAAAGTAGGCCCGCTTCCAGTATTGAGAATTTCAAGACGTAGATTTATGGCTGGCCACCAAACGAGAACACTGAGACATTGAGCCAGTGTACTATGTGGGGCTCCATACCCCATCTCTTTCCAATGGCATACCTAGCCTCTGAGTGACTCGTCTACTACTAGGCACGCAAGGGCTCGAGTGATTGCCCCCGGTCGGACGTAGCTAAAGGCTCTCTCTCTCTCTGTATCCAAGAAAGTTACCATTAAATATTCCTTATATTCAAGTAATTTCTCAATCGGGCCAATAAGGGAATGGAGAGCTGTTTCCAACGATCGTCGCTTACAGTATGCGTGTTGAGATTCCGACAGCTCGCCGGCTCTATTGAGCCTCTGCTGTAAACATCTATTTGTCTTTCCAGTTATTTTAATAGAAAAGAGGATAAGCTAGGTATAAATTTTACTTTTACATCAGTCCATTTTCTAGGAATGTAACAAAGTATTAAGCTGCCTCTGAAGATGACTTCTAGCCAGGGTAGGGTTAAGTCAATAGTTCTATGGATATCCGCAGGGATAATACCATCAGGTCCTACCGTCTTGTATGGCTTAAAACTATTTATTGCCCAAAGGATTTTCCGCCTATTTACTATATGACTTATGGGGTCTACACCTCTATTTATTACGGATCTCTCCGGAGCTAATACCGAGCACTCCGGGAAATTCCGATGAACCATCCGGTCGTTGTAGATAACTCGGGATGGAAGGACTAGAACACCGTAATTTGCGTAGCCTAGCCGTCTCCTAGGACTTCTGTAGATTACCGCAGTAGAGCCTTCAGGCCCTTGTTTTGGCTGCTTTTAGCTCGTACTTGTCAGTTTTGAGAACTTCCTTATAGCAGTCCCAATCCGAAGCAGCTTCTGTGTTCCTTGTTTTCTTGAACAGTCCCTTGCATTTTGTACGAGTACATTAGAGTTCCCTCGACCACTAGGTTGGCCTATAATTACCAAAGGGTTTACTGATAGGACATTCACCTAACATAGCTTTGTTAAAAGCATCAGATAGCTTGGTTACTAGAACATTAAGCTCTTGTGTAGATGCAAGTGGGTTTGGAACCGATACCGGTAATGAGTTACCAGGAATTGTTAAACGCAATCCCAGTCAGTATTCTTCGTATTCCTGAAAGATGGTTTACTGGATTTTCTAAATGCATCCTTTAGATAACAATGGTCAGAAAAGGAATGGTCTTCAGACAATTTCCAGCTCAATACCCTCTCCTTAATCAAATCTCTAGTGACCGTGTTGTCTAGATCTTATTGTCTGCTTTTAGTAATAAAGGTTGGTTTACGCTGGATATTACATATATTAAAGTTAGGACTTAAAATAAAATCAATTAGTAACTCACCTCGCCTGTTGATATGTGTACTTCCTCAAACTGAGTAGCCTCCGTAGGTGATTCATCCCCAAATCTGTGCCTTTTTGGATGTGGGATCTCCGCGGAACCCTCCTGCTTCCCTCCCAACGGAATGTTGTTGATCTTGGAGACCATGCGCTAGGCTCTCTTCCTGGTCTGGTAGTTCGATATTTGCGGGCCAGTTTTTTTTCTTTTTTATTTGGTTGTTCCATATTGGATCACGCACGAATAGCGGAGGAAAGCGGTCCATCTGTGCAGAGATCCATAATACACAGGTGAGCCTAGTTTTTAGGCTAAGCACCCAGCTTAGCTGGTTATCAGCACGATACGGTTAACACCTTAACCCTGCCCAGTTGTTCACCGCCGTGTTTTCGCCTAGCACACATAACATGGTGTGCTAGATACCCGATGGTCACCACGGGGAGGTAACACGCACGCTTGTGGAAGCTGCAAGATACGGACCTGGAAAAAACTACCAACTTGATTCCCTCAAGACAGCTCACACCAGATCACCAAAATTACACATTACTATAGAAGATTTCGCCTTCGCTAAGTGTCTAACGCAATCATTTATGTCCATAACCGTAAGTATATTCGACTGCAAAACACCATCAACATAATGATTATGTTTTTGTGCTTTTATGTTGTCTTATTGCCATGATTATTTATATATGTACACATACACACACACACAGTCGCAACACCACAATAATTTCATTACACTTATTATTAAAACCACATAAAATAAATTCTACGTCATTTTATTATAATTTTTCACTTTACATTTTTCATCTTCCTCCCCCCACATGTTTTCCCATAACCTAAACAAAACTCTGGTGCTCATGTAATGTAACGACAATAACAACAATAAACACACGCAAAATTTATGTCAGCCAAAAATATATCCAATTTTTATTTACTTAAATGTAATCATAAAATTTAAAAAAAAAAAAGGATACACACAACGCAACAAACAGGAGCACGGAGGAAGAAGGTGTTATGTAAAATAATTTAACAGATTAAATTTGAATTTGACTGTTTTATTTATTCTTGAGCTTTTTGTTGGTTTTTGGTTAAAATAAAAATTAAATAAAACTTGAAACAAGCATCAAGTACGCACCTATAGGTAGGTACTCTATAAATACTCGTACCTTTCCTATAACGAAACGGAGTTTGTAATGATAATAATGGGATGTTGTATCATAAGATGAAATGTTTATGTTTTAAAAATTTTGATGGTGGATTTGGTTTGATTATCACGGATTTATCTTCTTTTATTTATATTTCGGAGAAGATTTATTTTCGATATTAAAAAAGACAAAACGAGACATGTCGTTATACTTAGGTATATACAGTGATTGTACCGACGCGCACAGCAAACAAACAGATTGATAATTGTTTTGTGCTGGCATATTGAAATTATTTGAATTAAAATCACGCGGCGTATCTATTTATGTATATTAAATGTGGATGGCGAGGGTGCGGTGGAAGATTAATAATTACTTATCTTAATACGAAAATTGTATATATATAAATGTTGAGAAATTAACAACAAAATTAAATCAAAATGAAAGTAACCATAAAATAAGCTTAAAATACAAAATTCCAATTTTAATTCGTTTCACGTATTTTTCAAATATACAATATACGAATAAATAAAAAGCTTTCTCTCTCTCTCTCTCATTTAAAATTAAAAGTGATATAATTTCTAAGAGTTAATCACTTCTTTAAAATAATAACTAGAATCAACTTGCCGTGTTTCTTAAACATTTTCAAAATACGGAACGCGATTAAAATCCAATTTGTCATTTTTTCAAATTTTCTCAAAATAATTTCGACCTTATAAAGCTTAAGAATGTCGGACTTTATATATGGTCGCGGAGTAAAAAGTCGCTGCATTGAACGTTTATATAGTAAATTAAATTTAAAATTTCAATCCGGAGGAGAATTTCTAGTATTCGAAGTAAACGAAAAGCTGTATACAAGCTATTAAAATACAAGCTTGCAAACGAGTAGGCACACCAATTTAAGGTATTTAATTTAAAAGTTCTACAAATGTGAATATTTCGAAGTATTTCTTATATTGATAGAACATATGCTACAGTTCAGCTTTATGATGGTTCTATATGTGTGAAAAATTCATTCTAGAAATTCTGTACCTCTACTAACTGAAAGCTCACCTTTAAAATTTATTTTTACTGTTTATTTATTTCATTGTTCTAACAACAAAAAACAGGGTTAACCAAAAAGTTCACGTTTTCCACTATAATATGTTAAAACCAATTAAATTTAATTTGAAGCAAGAGTTTTAAAGATTTTGTTAAAAACTAAATGAAAAATTTGAAAATATAGTTAGTTAATTATTGAAGAATTTAATAAATTGCGAAGCTCAATGTTAAGAACATAGATAAATGCTTACATTCGTATTCGATTTAAAGCTTTTGAAATTTGCATATAATTTCTAATAAAAAATGCAATGTATTAAAGTTCGGTTTCAGATTAGCTTAATATTGTTGAAGACAATAAAATTTAAAATTTGTAGCGAGAACTTTAATATTAAGCTTCGCAAGATAGCTTAATATTAATTATTTATTTAAATCATTTAAATTATAGAATTGCAGAACTTGTTGACTGGATAATTTACGAAATTATTTATTCCTAAATAAAAAGTTATTAATTATGAGAGCTTTTAAGATGGTTGAAAGAAGCTAAAATATTAATCAAAACTTTGCAAATAAATTACAAAATGAATAGTTACTCAAACAAAAACAAAATAATGAACTTCGGTTTTAACATAGTTTAAACAGGTTGTCAATGGTTCTGATGTGGTACTCACTAAAAGCTCATGCTTTTTACTACATATAAGTTGAAGCTTCAGGTATATTTTATAACTTATATTGTAGAAACCAATTAAATTTAAAATTTAGAGCAAGAACTTTTATTTATATATTTTTAACTATATATATATTTTAGAATGACATCTTGTAGATTGAGCTTTTAGAGGGTGTTTCTAGATCTTTTTAATTTTGATTCAAAATGTTTGAAGCATTTATCGTAATTAAAAAGGAAGTTTAAGGCTAATTCGAACAACAAAATAAAATCACAATACACCAATTTAAATTATTTAATTTAAAAGCTCGATAAATGTAAAGCTTTCGAAGTATTTCTAATATGGATAGGACATAAGCTACAGTTCAGCTTTATGATGGTTCTATATGATCAAAGTATCATTCTAGAAATTTTATTTGAAGCAAGAGCTTTAATGATTTTATTAAAAGCTATCAACTAGAAGCTATCATAACAAAAATGTAACTGTAAACTGTAAATGAAAAATTAAAAAAATTTAGTGAGTTAATTATTGAGAAATTAAACAAGTTGCGAAGCTCGATATTAAGAATTTAGCTAAATTATTGAAATATTTGAATGATGAGCTGGTTAAAGTTGCATCCAATAATATTTACTCAAAACCTTTATAATAAAAATGTAATAATAAAAATTTCGTGCTTTCGGCTGAATAGTTATGTTTTATAGCTATAAAGTAGAACGAAGCCTACTTTTGAAACTAACTTTTGCATTGCATAATTAATGATCGGAGCTTACAAGCTAGTTAACAATAGATCATAATCTTATTTAAACCATTGGAAATAGTTTAACAATGAATAAATACCAGGAGCTTACATTCGTATTCGATTTAAAAGAATCAGAATTTTCTGATTGCCTTTGTAAAAGCTCGCATTAGAAATTAATAATTTATACTGTAAATCAAGTGAAAATCTGTTTCATTCACTGAATACAAAATATTCGTTGTGCTTTTATTAAAACTAAGCACATACAGCCACAAGATGTTGGTGTTATTTAGTCTGACTAATGCATTAATTATATTTTGTCTGATTTTGTCTCTAAAAGATTCGGAATTTGTTTAAATAAAAAACAAGTGCAAAGCTTCTGTGAACTTAATACATGTATGTATTACAAATCATAATGCGAAAACCATTGAAAATTAAAATTTGGAGCAAAAGTTTAAAAAATATTTTTTATTAAAAACAAAGAGAATTTTAAATACAAATTACGCACATACAATCAGGGATTTTATATCTAAGTATATAATCTTCCAGTATGACAGAACTTGTTGACTGAGCTTTAGCTGTGTATTTGTCCATTTTTATTTATTAATTAATTTTGTTATTTCAAGTTTCAATCTACATACACTACAATGATGAAATGCACAAAATAGCAAAATACGACATGTTTACGGAACGCCAATGTTCCGCGTCACATACATTAAGAATCATGGAATCATATAAATTCAAATATAACATTGTGAAGAACATTTGCCGGGTATCTCATCATTTAATAGGCAAAACACGACTGGTGACTTATTTCTTATATATGGATGTATATATATATATAGATATATAATTCTACAGTACATAAAACAACAACAACTGTACAAAACTTAATATAAATATTTAAATGATGCGATGGTTTGGTATATAGCTGATTTTTATTTCTGCTTATCGAACCATAACAAATACTTTTATTTGTGGCTGAAAATAATAATTCTAGCTTCGTCTTCATGGTGTACATTGACTTCACGTAATTATGTATATACAATTGTATATTTTTATATAAAAATAATAATTGGATTTTAATTATCTTTGATTTGTTGAATTGGTAAATTAAGTTGAATTGTGCGTCGCGGGATTTCAGGCAAACAGTTTTGTGTGCGTATCGTGTACATATTACAAAAAGAATGTTTTGGGTAATATTTTTGTAAAGAAAATATTTTTACACAAATCAGCATTAAACCGCGCGTATATATGGACATATTATGTAAAGAAGGGAGAGAGTTAGTTATTATTATGATTATGTATATTTTGATTAGACCATAAATCATATAATAAAATATCTAAGATGAGCAAAAAATTGATTATAATACAAAATTCAATCAACCATTAAATTGCTTTCAATGTAAATTAATTTAAAATATACAAAAGTGCGGTAGAATGTCGGAGAAAGTGGATTCGAATTTCGAAGGGATGGTAAATAATTGAATTAAATAGGTTTGTTAGCTGGAAATTTATTTAAGTATATATTTATATACAGATCCGGTAATTCGATTAGTTATCATAGCTATAAATAAAATGTGTTAAGAATCAGTCTAGACGTTATAGGCTTAATCTAACGAATACCCAACAATATATTTGATATAACCGTAATATTCGATTCATAAAAGACCATAACTGACCAAAAAACTGGCGAATTGTTATAGTCTCTCGTTCAACCGAATCATGGATTATGTTTTAAGAAACCTTTAAACATTAGTACATATATGTATATAGTAACGAATGATAGATTTGACATTAACAGACAACTGTATATATACAAATTAACAAAAAATAAGCTTTAGGGTTAAACCTAAATAAAATTATTATGTTATAATCATAATTTTTACAAATTAGCCACTTCAGAGACGACAGATGCCTCTACTCTATATGCCACGAAACAGGGGATGCAATTTAAATTTCATTTCCAAATATTTATACATAATAATTTAATTTGGGTGGCCTTTGTAATATTCATTTATGTATGTTAAATTTCTTGTAATTTTTTCTATATTTTGAGTAGAAGATGCAAGAAACATGAACTGATTATACCATTAAAGCTGCAAACGAATGTAAGCTTAAGCGCAAAACTGTTAACTTAGAGATAAAAACCCGATTGCATTTTTTAAGAGAGAACCTCATAAACAGCTGTGGTTTTAATCTTATTAACAGGAATTCACTTGATATTATGTATGTTGAGTTAGTAAATCCTTAGGAAATCCCAATAAAATGCTCATAATTTATTTACAAATTCTTCTGAAAATAGTTAAGCCGATGTGCCTTTTATAATAATTTTAGAACAACTTTGGAATTCCAAAGTAAATAATTTTCAGTCTAAAATAAAAAGTGATTTAGGTCTAAAACCATTTTAGGACCAATTACGGGCTAAAAATACATAGTTAAATATTTAGAAATGTTTCCCATTGAATAGCACCATCTGAAATTTGACTAGCCACACGCGGTATCTCAGTATCAAAACCCGATCGACCATACTGATTTCATTTCCGTACGTCTGCTTTTTTTAACTTCGTCCGCTATAGTCCTCAGACATGTCTGTCTATATCCATCGAGTTTTCATCACCTTTCTTGCCAAAGGTAAGACATTCTTACAAAAAAGATAGTGCAAAACCGCTATGTGCGTGTATGATTAAACTGTACAGTTATTTTGACCTGTGCAGGCGACCAAAGCAAATACAAAATTTCATTCGATATACTTATTATATAAACATTACTTGAGTATGTAGCAAGTTATAGGTGTTATATTTAGCCTCAGCTTGAATCTATTTATCTTTAATTTCGCATAACTTTGAGCTTATCGCTGGTGGGACTCATATGAGAGTAAAATAAAAAAACCTTGAGTATGGTTTAAATAATACTCAACGTTATTTCATTTCACTCCGAAAATTAGTTTAAAGCTGAAGCCTGTACATATTATTAAGTGAACCTTTGAGCCAACCAACAACTGGCAATCGGCCTTTGCTAGACCTACATAGCAAGTATAAGTGTATATTAAAAAGTGTTATACTTTCGTGTGGTTGGTGATCCTTTGAATCTATAACAGAATAATCTGGTCAACATAACAACAATTGGCAAACATAGAAACAGTCAAAATGGAACCGCTTGGATTTAGTTAAGAGGAGGTTGTGGCTCAAATTAATCTAATGTATCCCAATTATAAAAAAGATAGCAACTAAAAAAAATAAAACCTATCTAACAAACCCCAATCCAACAACTGAAAGAAGTTTATACAAAGTTTCAGCGGACAACAATCCATACTTCTTAATAGAAAATAAATGGGAGAAACAAATTTATTGCCACTATGCCAACAAAACTAAACGACGATCCGCCAATTACACAAAAGCAATTCATTGAATTGTAATCCTTCAAGTGACCAAACTAAACCATTAGACTAAATAACGAGTATTCGGCTACCACAAATTCAAATTCGAGACACATACATGAAAACACACAGATCAGCGACATCCATATAAAATCCACTATATAAAGGGTCAGCTGGAGGGTGGTGCTGTACCTAAATTAATTAGCCACCTTCAAACAACACAGAAGAAAATTACCAGGCTGAGAAATCTTCACGATACAACAACAGAATGTCTGTACGCGATTCCAAAAGCAGTAAACATTGAATCATGTAATTCAATAATAATCTTTATCTTGGATAAAGACTGGACAATGAATCACGACGGCTCTATGCGGTAACTCGTTAGAGAATCGAAGAGAGTTCCAATCTACAACAGAATTTTCAAAATTCCTTGAAATTAGATTCAAATCATTAGAGGCGAATGACAGCCAAAGGCCAATTGCGTAAAACCATCAACGTCTACTACCATGCAACGTAACAAGAGTCAAATAGTTATAGAAACCTTTTTAACAACAACCAGCATCTGTGTCTACTGTAGAATTGACATAAAGTTAATGAATGTGGAAAATTGTACATGTTGAATCCCAACGAGAGATCACAAATATAGTGATACCCCCGAAGGCATACTAGATAGGTCTATCTGAACGTGTGTCACCGGCTATAAAGCCAGCCAAATTAAGGACGATGCAACGAAACAAAGACTAAGATTGTTGTTCACGATTTAAAAAATTAAATAATTTTTTTAAACATCATAAACAGTTTGCTCTGACGTCATATAAGTAAATTACTCTGGACTAATTTGATTTATTGATCATGCGGATAAACAGAAATCGAGTTTAACGTGTTGATGATAATATCAGCCCAAGTGTTGTCACGGCCAATTTCATTACGAATTATTCCATAAACTCCCCACTTCTGATGAAATTCGAGCTTTTTCGGACTTTTCTGCATATTTGGATATGAAATAATCAAAAATCTGTTGAGCAGCCACAAAATGGAGAACATAATGACGAAACAAAAAAATATCAGTCCAAGTGTGGTCACGACCAATTCCATTAAAAATTATTCCATAAACTGCCCACTTCTTACTAAATTCGAGCTTTTTCGAACTTTTTTGCATATTTGGTTGTGAAATATCCAAGTTAAAAATCTGTTATACTTAATTAAAACATAAAATAATATATTGCCGCCCGAATGTATGCATATTAACACTAATACTTTCATCATAAATAAAATCTTAGGACACTATTAGTAAAAACTTCCACATCGTGACGTAAACTATTAAAATAAGTTAGGCTTGCTAAACCGTATTTATGTTATTTCTGCAAAAAAAAAAAAATAATTAAATTATAAATTCCAGAAAGTTCAAAACCATTTCCAAATATAAATGATTTCAATTGTGAACGGAAAATGAAAGAAACCTCATTTTTCCATATACACAAATAACATTTTCTCACAAATTTTCTCTCTTATACATACTCGTACATACGAATACGCAATATAATTATTTGTATGATTTAAATTGTATGTAATTGTCTTCAAGGCTAAAAATATGTCAGTACATAATATCTAATACGTATATATATATGTATATATATGTACTATAATAATTTTCTACTTGAGTAAGATTACGAAAATTAAAAAATAAGAAGCGTACGACGAAGAAGAAGAAAAGAAAATTCCATTAAAGTAAAATAATAATCATCATCGCATCGTTAGAATAACAAAAGGATGTGTTCTAGAAATTGGATCACAAATCCCAGTAATACACATATATGTAAGAGTACAGAGAAACACTTGTTTCAAATATCGTTGTGCACACAGTGCTTTTTAGTATATCTATGTGTGTTTGTGTGTGTGTGTGTGTGTGTTATATTTACATCAGCAGGAAATTTAAAACAAACATTTAATTTTTTATTTTTTAAATAAAATAAAAAATAAAAACTTTAGCAAAAATTAAAAAAAAAGAAAAATTGTATCGCGCTTACTGACGAGAAAATACAAAAGTGTGGGAAGCGTGTTTTGGTTTTCCTCTCCATTTCTACAATAAAAATAATAATCGCAACGAATTCTGTTGTGTTCACATATGATAATACACTTCTGACATATCTTTTCGTTGATTAAAATCCATAAACGTTTTTCTGCAGGCTTTTTTTGTTCATGTGTGTTCATATGTACATATACATACATGTACTGCTATAGCTGTGCACATATGTACATACAATATGGTGTATATATACATACATATATAGGAACGAAATTGTTTTATTTATCTTTAAAATATTTAATTGAAAATTAAAAAAAATAAATAAATTTGAAATATTTTATTTCAATAAAATAAAAATAAAAATAAGTTTTGCCTTTCTCGAAATTCTTAATTCGAAAATGCGAGCGTTCATCTCATATACATATAAATATATATATATGTATGTATGTATATGTATAGACAACAAAGTTCATTTTATATTATATAAGTTTGATTCGACGGAAAATGTGGAAAATATATGAACCAAAATTGGTTTTGTGAAAATTCTTGGAAATTTATATTTTCGTTAATTAAACAAAAACAAATCGCTATGTGATTGTTTTGCGGTTAAAAAATGCGTCTGCCTGGTAATTGGAAAGTTTTATTGAGCAAACATTTTGTGACGATGAGATTTAACCACCTCGATTGCTAAAAACTTTTACTTTAACTGTGTTTGCCTAAACATTGATCATTCCTGTTCTATCCAGACGAAGACTCGAATTATTTGAATATTATAGAGTGAATCTTTATATTTAAAACTGATGTTCGATTGATGGAAAAAAGTAATCTTCCGAAAAGCTCAACATCGGCTAATAAATGTCACAGCGAGTCTTTTGTATAAATAAGCATCCCTTTTCATTTATTGGACCCTGTGGTCGGGTGGCACTTACATGTCTCGTAAATCTAAATTGCATCAACTTGTTTTCCAAGAATACCACCACAGTATCTTTTGCTTGTCGTAGAACTAATGCGGTTGGATCGCAATGTCCACAATAGGAAACGTGGATACCGTCAAAAAATCACCGGACCCCCCGATCAAATACTCGAGCACGAGATTTAGGATCGGCACGTGGAATGTGCAGTCACTTAGAAAACCAAGAGCATTTGAAGGCATAATCACGTGCATAAAGAAGTAAAGCCTGGAACTCGTTGCTCTTCAAGGAATTCGCTGGCTTCAAACCGGAAATCCAGTGTCCCAGAGCTATTCGTTGTTCTACAGTGGAGATGACCTCGGAAATCTTGGAGCTGGATTTCTTCTTGGGAAGGTAAAGAAGGCTGTTTTAGATTTCCAAGCAGTTAATAACGGTTTGTTCGCTTGCGCATGAAGCTATAGCCAACCTGTCTATTGCAACAGTTTTTCACAAATATTCATACTTTCTACCCATTTAGGTAAATCTATACTTACTTTCAGTCGTTTAAATGACCATAACGTCCTATTTGGCCATCGCCAAATATTGTATTATCCATCATGTATACATATGTAGATAGTTTACGATTCTGCTTAAGATCAGACTTTGTAAACGTAAGTCTCAACCAAAAAAACATTGGAAAACTTTTGCGCATCTATGTAAATGTTTCTCAAGCTGGACAAAAAATTGTTTTTTGAAAAATTGGAATTTTTATAATTTTTTTTGAAAATTATGATATTTTGCACATTCATATACATATACGAGTATGTTGATAATTTTTAGAAAATTTTTTTTCTATTGAAACGTCTAATTTAATTTGAAAAGTCATTCCTCTTACCTCATATTTAGAATATTTAAATGGACGTACATTTCTCAAACATTCAACAAATCTTAACACATCAATAAGCGCTGGTTCAAATCAGTGAAAAATTTGTTATTATAATTGATTTTACCCAAAAAAGGTTCCGCAGATGTTAGACATCGCAAGGACCAGATAAATTTTGATTTAATTTCAATCCAGAATCTGCTTCCCGTTGAAAAATTCGCATTTGCAATAAAAAAATTGTTTTGCCTAGAAGCGAGGCATTCGTATTTATCTATTATTATTTATAAATAACAGAATAAAATTTTGTAAAAGGAAAACCTCGATTCCAATACGCACTGATACAAGACTACTTTTCGTGTCTTTTACTATGTGTGGGGGGTGCCTGGAACGTTCGACTTAATTTGGTATAAAAACATTTTAATAAGTTATAAAAAATTAAAATTTCGATACCAAATTTTGGTCGACCGGCACCAGTCACTCACATAGTAAAGAACGCAAAAACTTCTCTGACACTGATGCAAAATTGTTTTTCGTGTGATTTAATATGTGAATAGCATGGCAAAGTGGACTATCGAGAAATTTTTATAAAAACTAAAACAATTTTCACTACTCGAATGCATAGGGGTTTCAGAAACAAGAAGTTAACGATTATAGTGATGACCCGCAGCCGTAAAAAAAAAGAATCTGTTTAAAAAGTCAACAAAATGAAAAATGGATACCGCCATAACAACATCGTATACCCCCGCACAAGTACCCGTACACAAGATTTAGAATCGGCACGTGATGGAACGTGCAGTCACTAAGGAATCCAGTAGCATTGGAGAGCCTATAATGACATGCCTGAAGGAGTATCGGCTGGAACTCGTTGCTCTTCAAGAAACTCGCTGGACTAAAACTGGAGACCATGTGTCCCAGGGCTATACGTTGTTATACAGTGAAGATGACCTCGGAAATGTTGGAGCTGGTTTTCTTCTTGAGCCGCAGGTAAAGAAGGCTGTTTTGGATTTCCAAGCAGTTAATACCCGATGCAGAAGTCAGCCAGCCTAACTTAGAGTGAAAAATTCGGTTGTCAGTGCTGCTCAACAGAATTTAGATATAGTGAAAGTCAGACCCAAGAATGATTTGTTTGTTTACGAGTGTCGTCTTGCCGTTGGGTAACAAAATAAATATATCCCAAAGTACAGTACAATAACCTCTCACAATCGCGAGGAAAAACAAGGCTACTTACTAGGACGCAGCTAAGCGGATTTGCAGACAGAAAAAGCGAGAATGGTCGAAGCGCGAGGTTCTGAAAGTACAACAATTCAGCAATGAGCGCAGTTCGCGTAATTTTTGTTAACTAGGAATTACTGTGTAATAATTAAATGTTTAATAATTATATGTGTAATAATCGCATGCCATACGTACGGACGACGGAGCCGTTAGCAGCGATTAAGCGATTTTCTGACTCGTTAACAAGATTAGTGAAGTACATTTTTAATACGACGGAAACATCAGCACCAGGATCAATTAAATAATTTAATTTTATTTTGGGACATCTAATAGTAAGGCGACGATTCTGGATCGTCCCATTGTTCGTCGCATGTACGTTGGGGCGTATTAGTTTTCCGTGGTGGGAGTATGTTGTGAAGTTGTCTTCTTTTTAAAAGAACAGTTTTTCTTGCTTTTTCTCCAAATCTTCGATGATAGTAGTTTTGCTCCAAATCGATGATAGTAACAAATCCATTCAGTAACAAATCCAGTCCGTTGTTTTCTCGGGAACGATAACGCGATCCCGAGCGTCTTCTATTCCTGCCATTTGATCGTTGTCTTGTGTGCGATCTCCCAACAAACTCACGATTGAACTTAGCTGTCAGTTAGTCTATTGTTTTTTGAAGACTTATTAAAACCTCTGATTGGTTTAAATTAGGTTTAGGTTTATAGGATGATCTTGATGAGTTAACAGCATTGCAGACGAAATTCGGACGGTTACAATTGAACGAATGTTATCTGGTAATCGTCCTAACCACAGCGTTTTTAACAGCTGTGCATTTACAACTGTTGAAGTTCCTGCTTTTTCTTCGAGATGACGATAAAAGTCTGAGGGTGAAAAATCACCCATGTTGGTAAAGTTGAGGGGGTTTTCGATCCTACCTTGCTCCGACATTGATCGTTTTTTAATAATGTCATCTCGTAAGCTTTCGTATTTATTGTTTAACGGGGGTTTTCTTATTACTGCGGCTACCGTGGTGATCACATCCATCGGTAGGTGAGCTATCGCGAAATTAAATTTATGTTCGTCATTTGAAATTCTTCGAACTTTGAATAACGACTCTAATTGTTTGAACCAGAGTTCGGGTAGATCCTTCCAGAACTGCGTGATTGGCACTTCTGCAGCATTTACCCTAACTTTCGTTTCCGGAGTTACTTGTTCACCGTCATTGTTCTTTGTCTCTTCGGTATCCGACATGTTTTTTTATTACTTTATATTTATTCAAATACGGGAATGGAAATATTCCTTTTAGGACGCTTGAGTGTAACAAAACAAAACAAAACTGGTCTACAGAGGAAATTTCACAAAAATAAAAGTATATTGAAACCTAACGATTCTACCAAATAATTGACGTAATCGAATGAGAATATACCGCTTATATGGTAAAATATGTTTGCATTGTTTTAAAAGTTAAACACGAGAATTGAGGAGATTCGAATGAGAAAGTGGTTGATAAAATACGCGTTGCAGCACTTACCAGTATTTACAGTAATGTTGATATTTGCTTGATTGTTCCGCAATTTATTCCACTTTCATCCAATATTCGATTCTTCCAATTTGTAGTAGTTTTCGGTTAAATTAACTGAATTTTAATATGAAGAACGATATCATTAATTTAATCAAAACGGCGTAGTGTTGATTTTGTCCACTGTTGACTTGTGACGGTATTCTTGTTGATGTCGTCACTGGTAATACAGTTAAGATGTTGGATACTGCAAATTGATTGGCGTGGTTTCACAATAGCAAATCCAATAATTTTGTGTATTTGGTGGTTAAATTAATCCGGCGATATTTATGAATGTCCGTAAATCCGAATATGTGTGTATCTGGCTTATATTGATAATTTTACGAATTTATGAATTCCAAATAGTTTGCTTTTTTTTTGTCGTAACAACACTGGGATCTTAATGTGGACGCTTTGGCAATATTGGTGTGATGTGAGTTGAGTAGCGGTTTATTTCAAATGTTGGGATTACCACTTGTGGGGTTCATATGGCTATATACCATAAACACCACTATTGGGTTTTGGCTGATCTGACTCCAATTCCTTCTAGATTATTATTTATATACATCTTGAAATAATACAAATATTTGTACACATCGATGATTTTTTGAAATTCATGCTGTTTATCTCTGATTCAAGATAGTCTTCGTAATAATAATTTCATACTGTAGTTAACAGAAATGGAACGAAATTTTAATCATCGTTGAAGTGCGTCATGAATTTGTCTATTGATAGTTCGATGATTCTGAATCTCGTAATGAATATTATTATGGATTAATTTAAATTTACCTTTGGAAGTCATTTGGTATTTGCTGGGGTTCTCTTGCGTCTGGTCGGCTCATCCCATTTCTAAGGTGTCATTTTCTTTACGAGATATAAATACTTCAACTTTTAATTGGTTACAATTATTTATTTATTATATTACTTTTATTATTATTATATTGGTTGATTGTTGTAAAGAGTGAGCCCTAGCTTACAATTTTTTCGAAGCCGAGATTATTTCACGTAAGCCTATTTTCTTACCGTGGATCTCAAGGTTTCATCTAGGGTAATGTGATCTAGTTTAGTTTCAATAGTAGTTTTAATCGAGTTATCCCCAATTTCTATAATAAATCCTATAATGTTGATTATTAGCTTACACACAATATTGAGTGAAACCGAATCTGCAATAATAGGTAAGAAAAATATCCTAAAAAAGTATAAAAGAATAGACCCACTGAAGGCAATCGAGGAATCAAATTTTTCCCTTATTGCAAAATGCATATACATTACACTCAATCCTCCCTGTATGTATATATAGGAACTATCAAATTTTGCACTATATACTTTACCTACTTATTAAATAAATAAAAAAAACTATAAAAAGAAATCATAACCGAACGCGACATATAATCCATATGTACGGTATAATTACCCAATTTTCGGTCATAAAAAAACATAAAGAAAACGAACGCACGGATAATTTGTATTTCTTCGATCCGTCTTATACTTATATACAATATAATATACACATAAAACGGCGGAGGATGTCATTATGTTCCTTTATATGAATGAAAGAATGCAAGAGGCTAAACAAACTTTAATAAATTGATCCAATTCAACACAATTAATAACACTCATAAAAATATTTTTTTCTTATATCTTGATTTGAACCACCACAACAGCAACAACGAACATAACAATCACTAATATTGAATATAATTTTATTTATTTATATAATTTAAATTATGGGCTTAAAAAGAAAATTTTCTTTTTTATTACAAAATTTTCCTTTTTATGTATATGTATACTGCTGCCGCCGCCACCGCCATCGCCTCAGTTAGCATATATATACGTACGTATACATCACTCAGCAAGCAAACCAAAATAAACCAAACAACTAAATCAAAACATGCAACAGTGAAATTACCAACACACAACAATTGTATAAATTATACGTTTGATTCCTTTTTGTTTTTTTGTACACTACCAATCTTGAAATTTTCTTTATTTTTCCTTTTGATTTTCTTTTGTATTAAATGTACGAGTATGATTTGGTTTAGTTTCCTATTTGCTAGAGTTAGCCAAGATTTAAATGTAAAATTGTGTGTTTTATTGTGTTTAAACATTGGGATGGCTTAAATTTGTAACACAACATAATAATTTAACTTAAAAAAATATTTCCTTATAATAATTATTCAAATCAAATCCTTGTGTGTGTGTGTGTGTGTGTGTGTGTGTGTGTGTATGTGTGTGTTGTATACGTATATAAATAAAATATCGATTGTAGGATTTTCTTGACTGAAAAAATGTTAATTTTTACATTGGACATAAATCTGTAATAAATAAATTTATGTTAAATTTATACATAAACCCATTTGTATTATACCAGTATGTATGTACATAGGTGACTATTAGGTACTCGTAAATGTACAAATATCCTTAACGTTTTGATATATATTTCCGGGATATTTTCATGTTTTGTGTTCTAACATAAAGTTGGTCGAATCGAAACCACACAAATGTTTCAGGAAAGTTAAATCATTTTATTCTAAAAATATAAATAAAAATGAGAGCAAATTCCATTCTGGTGTCTAAATATAGGTTTGTTTGTTAAAAATTCCTGGAATTTTCGGATGTACAGACATTGTAACCCAATTTGTATAATGTGGAAACACTGCGAAATTCAACTCTTTGTAATACCAACAAGAGAAAAATGGATGTCGCCACACCAATACCGGACCCCCGCTCAAATACCCGGATTCGAAATTTATGATGGGCACTTGGAACGTCCAATCACTTAGAAAACCTGCAGCGTTGAAAGTCCCAATCACCTGCATGAAGGAGTATGGGCTCTAAAAGTAGTGACCATGTGTCCCAAGGTTATACGCTGCTCTAAAATGGAGATGACCTCGGAAATTGTGGAACTTGATCTCTTCTTGGACCACAGGTTAAGAAGGCTGTGTTGGATTTCCAAACAGTCAATAACCGATTGTGTATGCTTCGCTGACACTTTCATTGACTTGGGAAAATAATAATTTTGTTTTGAATTTTAATGAAATCAAATCCCATTTTCCATTTTGTTTCCGAAATTTTATCAAATTTTGAAATTTTGTAAGGGTAAAATTTTGTTTATTTGTTTAATACTCAATTTAAACAAAGGCCGTATCGATATATTCCATGTTTTGCTTTGTGAGTTTTAAGTTTTTAATGGCATTTGGCCAATTCATATAATGGAATATAACGCGGAATTTCATATACTCGTACAATTCGATAGATAGAAAATTAGAAAAATTTGATTTCTATATTGAAAAAAAGTTGCGTAAAATTTGAAAACGAATTCTGAAAACGAAAACATATAGATTATAACATTTAGAAATTTCGAAAAAAATTTAAGATTTTAATTTTAAAACGAACCCGACGTATTTTATATTTAACCAAAGTGACATTTATGGGATTCTGAAGTTATTATGAGTCAAATGTTTAAGATTTCACCATTATGAGCCAAAACAAATTTTTTTACATATTCGCGCCAATATTTTCAAACCTCGCCAATGTCAACTGAATGTGTACTTTAGTTCGCGCCAAAAGAGTAAAATTTGGAATTTCAGTGAGATACACACTGTTAAATTCAGAAATTATTTTTCCTGTGAAAAAAAGTTTCAAGGGCTGAAACAATTATTAAACCTGGGGTATATCTAGAAATCGATGAGGACCCGCAGCAATATCATTAATTTAGGAAATTTAGAATGCAAAGTTATTGATTGGAGAAACCTTAAATTTTCATTTTACAGCCACCTGGCCAGTGGCAATTCAAATTTAACGCTAGAAGTGTTCCCAAGTACCGTGTCAGTGGGATTGGAAAAGCACAAAGTTAAACAAAGTTTGCGTCCAACGAGTAAAATAAACTGAACAACAATTGAATAACCACATGTGTACGGTAATTATAACTGCGTATGATCTCCATTTTCACCTCCTTTAGTTGATCGTCCACACTTGAGACATCCAATGTAGTATAATTCTCGAACGTGTTCGGTTCAATATTCTCATTTTCAGGGCCGGCCCTCCCATAGAACAGTTTGAACAGCTTGCCAGAGCGCTAAAATTTCAAAGCTGCAAAATTCATGCCTAAGATACAGGGTGTCAAATATTTGAAAAATACACGGACATCGTAATGTATTTGTGGCTGTCCAATAAAAATTAGTTGTCGGGAAATTATGATAGAGGGCTCATATTTTAGGTAAAAGTGCCGGGATTATGAAAAAAACATAAAAACTGCATTATTTTTAAATTCTTTCTTTTTTAAATTCCCGTAAAATTATGTTTTTCAATTTTCTGAAAATGTTTTTTTTTGTTTCGTCGACCAATTAATATACTTACATATACCACAAAACCAGAATACGGAAATTTTTTGTTTTCTTCAAAAATTGATTTAAGTACGATTGGGTCATATTTGTGACATAGGGTGTTTCCAATTAATAGAATTTCGTTTATCGAATTAAATTTTAAGAAAAAAATTGTTTCTAAGAAAAACATTGAAATGGAAGCATTTCCAATGACGTTGAAAGTATATCAATATTATTGATCATCTACCACCACAAAATAATCCAAGTTGTGATGATATCATATCTGTGTTAGGTAGATCAGAGGAGGCTGGGTTTTCATTTTCTGAAACGATTTCAGAAAAATGCCAATTAGTTCAGAACTATAGACAGTCTGGTCAGATTCGAGTAATAGTATTTTATTCCACCTTGTTGAAAAAGGCCCCAAACAAACCAAAGATGTTTGTTATCCCATGAAGTCCGGTGGGAAATTTAATGACATACATTGTACAAGGGTTTTATCAAATGGAGAAACAGCTGTAAGATCGTGGTTAGTATATTCAGCACTTTCCAAAAATTCCACAATTCCAAAGAAGTTTAACATTGGAGAGATGTGTTGAAATTACTTATTGTTCTCGTTAAATTTCTTTCAATGCAATCTTTAGCATTCAGGGGTGGGTCAAAAAGATTATACGACAAAAAAGCAATGGTAATTTTCTAAAAGTTAGTAGAAGCTATTGATGAATTTGACTTGATCGTCTCTATAAAGTTATTCAAAATAAAATCAATATCATCATTAAAGGAGCAAAATATTTTTCGATAATTGTTGATTCACAATATTGCAGATCATAGGCGCAATCAACAATTACCACACATTATTAGAGTTCTTCATAGAAACCAAAATAATTTTGAAATTATGGAGCTTTTAATGTTTTATTTTAAAGCTACAGACATAACAGGCAACGGCTTAACTGACTGTAGAGGGCAAGGCTATGATAATGGATCAAACATGGAATGCAAGCTCAACTTAAACATTTAGAACCTAAAACATTTTTTGTACCATGTGCTTCACATTCAGCTAACTTACTCAAGTTTATATGTTTCTTTTCTAGTTCTGTTCCAAGATGGGAAATTTAGAAAAAGCATGTGAAAAGATTAACTCAAAAACCATTATGTATACGACAAGATGCGAAAGTCACATAGAACCTTTAAAACCTTTATAGGACGAGTTTGGTGATCAAATTTCTGAACACAATATTCATTAAATGCTTCTGGTATTTTAGGTAATTGTCTTTCACTAGAATTCCGATATAGCAGGAGTAGAACTATATAATAGATGAAATTAAAATATTTCAAAGTACAGTTTCGCAGGAGCTTTTGTAAACCCTATATAGCATATTATTAATACAATATTACCAAATCTAGTTTTGTAGAATTTTATTGACAATACCAGTGACAGTAGCTTACGGAGTACGTAGATTTTCCAAATAAAAAATTATTTACGTAGTACTGCGAGATTAGAAAGACTGCCAGATTTATAGAAAGTGGTTTTCTGATTATACTGACTTGATAGACGATTTTGCAAAACTTAAAGCACAGAAAGCAAATTAGAATTAATTTAAATGCACATATGAGCTTTAGGGCTTTTTATACAAATATTTTTAGTTGAATAAATTTTTATGTTTTTTGTTGTTATAGAAATTACGATAACAATATTTAATCTTTTTGTTTATATTTTAAATATAATTTTTGAGGACCATATCTACGTGAGACGCCTCGTTAAAAAAATGCATTACATGTCCATCACCTCATGGATGATGTGGAAATGCATTATTTGAGGCTAACAACTTTTTTTAGGTCGGACTATATAGCGCCGGCACTGCAGTCATTCTTGCTTTAACATAGTTGATAATCCAGGTATTTCTATATACGATAAAGTTATTTATATTACGAGGTATTTGACTCAAATGTAATATTCATTTGTATAACTAGTACGCCAAAATGTAATAATTTTAATTAAAATCGACTATTTAATTTCCACAATGATGATGATGATGAATTCTTAATTGAAACCTATCGTTTTGATATACATATGTACCTACATATATAAAGAAAGTCGTGATCATGATTTTACATAACAACAAGTGTTTTTTTATTTATATCTACAGTATATATGAATATCAAGATAGGGACGCCAAACGGTATGTATAAGTGTATGTATACACAAAAGAAAATTACGGCACGGAACAAATCAATTATGTATATACAATCCAACACCAGAGCAGCACCTAAAAATTGTATTCAACTTTGATTTGATAAATAAAACATTCATATTTATTCAATTTTTAGGTTGTAACTGATAAAAATCTTGTAAAATGAAAATCCATTTTTGAATTTTGTGGTGGTGGTCTAATATATTGTATAAGTTGGTTGTTTTTCTTTTAAATAATTCAAACAGTAAAATTGTAATTAAGTGTATATATAAAACAACATTTCTTAATTATTGTCCATATTTCTTTCAACAAAAAAAAAATAAAAAATATATATTCGGCTTCAATACACGCCACAAGTCATGTACATGTACGTATACCATATATACACATATAATATTGTGACGCCAGAATACGAAAAAAAACACTCAAGAATGTGACGGGAGGAATATAACATCGAAAAAATTGGCAAATTAAACAACAACAACTACAAAACAGTAATTATAATTATTCCTTTTCGAAATTCTTAAGCAAAAAACGATTTATAAACAAAACAGTACAAAAAATTGAATAATAACAATATTTAGTATACAAGAACAGAAGAAAAAAATTGTACAAGAAACGGAAAAAACCAATATACCATACAGCCAAGCCAGCTAACCAACCACTACACAAAAAAAATATCGAAAACGATACAAGGAGGTACTTTTTCCAACAATTTATATTGAGACGGGCGTCATCGTCGTCGACAGCGTCTAAAATAGTACGAGTATGTACGTATGTAGGGAAGAAAAGTCATAACTTAATAATGTGAACGCGACTGTATTTATAACAACTATAACAAAAAATATATAATTTTTTAAGTAATAATTATTTGTGTATTGTATTATGTATTTACAATGCTGTCATTATGTCGTCGCGCTATATATGATAAAGATGGTTGGCTACCTAATCAAATATAAAAAATTATAAACAATAAGGAAAAGGAAATGTATTTAAAAAAAATGTAATTTTAAGGGATGTGACAATATTATGATTTGAGCACACTAACAACACCGCATAGGTGACCCATGCTCCATTTAAAGTCAAAAAATTTGAGGTCGTTTAATGCAGATCGAGTCGTATACGTACAGTATATGTAACTTCTAAAACTTTAGTTGCCACATCTAAAGTCCACACAGACGTGTTGCTAAGGTAAGAAGTAAGTTCTCCCAAGTAAAATTGGGTTACCGAAGATTATTATTATTTTTTTTTTAAATTGGGCGGATTTTACTCCAGCACTCAATGCCACTAATGGGTCCACGGTGCAATAGCCACATTCACACTAACATTCATTCAACCCATTCAGCCCATTCACACAAGTACAGTATACCACCTGCGCATTACATAGCTCCATGTCACCCTGTACAGTGACCTTCCATACCGAAGATTAATAAATTTAAAATTTCCCAGATATGATAACCAAATAAAATGTTTTTCCCCCAATGCTGATAACATTAAATTTTCCGACAACAACAATCTAAAAAATAAGTAACACGAATGATCGAAAAAATTTCTAAAATTCATGGAATTTTATAAATTTTGATAAATCTTTGAAAAGCCGATAAAAACGGATAAACGGAAATGCTCCAAAAATTTGAAAAATGTCCACCATTAATGTGTAACAAATTTTACAAATTGGAAATTTGAAATTTTTTGTAAGTTAAAATTTAAAAGTTTTAAGAAATTTTGATTTTCGTCAAATTTGATTTCAAATCTCGAATTAAGGTAATCTCAATTTCGCACCTAATCGTAATTCGAAATTTAAATGCTCGTTTTGTATACAAAATTGGTGTAAGGCAAGGAAGCAAATAAGCAATCTGTGAAAGACTCGAGAGGGTCTTGGGTCGCAGAAGAAGTATAGAAAATTATTAAAAGCCAACTCGGTCCTTACGAGTCATTTCGAGATGATCGAGGTGATTTTGAATTGTATTTAGAATGCCAAAACAGCCTTACTAACTAACATTTTCCCTAATAACAGAATTTTTCAGAGATGTTCGGTGCTGTACACACGAGTATATAGGCTTGTTTTGCTATACTAAATACAAATTTAGAACCAACTTGACCGTCTTATTTTTTCCATAGTTTTTCTTTTTCGGTTTCATTACCTTCCCCAATAGTATTTAGTAAGAATTGGGATACTTTTATAAACTTCACTCCGATTTGAATAATTGACAATAGTAAGGTTGATAATTACACTCACTTAGAGAGCGAATGAGGCTATGAGTTTTATAGATTTATATAAGAAAAGATATAATTCTCTGTACGGACAGACGAAAGATAGGGTCATGTATAGGTGCCTGCTTATTGTGATATTAAGAAATATCTAAGTAAAAGTTTGTTGGAGCCGATCCATGCCTCTATATTTGAATTGAGATGGGCATGAAGGTTTCAAGGTTCTTCTCCAACGCATAAGACTAGCTCAACTATGTTGACTGTCTCGAGAAGATGGATTGGTTCTCTTCAGCATATACTCGATACATGTTCAAAAAATACACTAGTAGGTATTTTTGGCCACTGCCACTATTGCTAAAACGTTTATCGAGCAATACGTTTCAAGATTTGTGATACCTCGTGAGATAGGCAGTCCATTCGAGTCTAAACTCTTCTCTGAACTTAGTACCATTTCCTATCATCCGCAGGCAAACGGTATATTATCAAAATACCATTAAATGGAGCACTTATCTTCCTATCGTCTTGCTGGGAATACGAGCAACTATAATGGATGAATTAAAATGCTCCCCAGTTGAACTAGTTTATGGTCTAATCCTCAGATTAATTTTTCGAGACAATGTTCCAAGGATAGTTCCGATCTTGACTCTCGCAAGTCAACTACAGTCCGCCTATTTTAATTCCGAAGTACTTATACACAATTGCGAATACGTATTCATTCGCATTGACTGAGTACGACCTTACAAAGTCATTCGTCGTTTTCGTAAGCATTACGTTCTAGATGTAAAAGGCAAAAATATATAAATGTTTTTTTTGACAGGATAAAGCCGGCATACGGTATCCTAGCTGATTGTAACTTAGTATTTAACCAAACAACTCCTAAAAAGTCTGTCCGGTTTAAAACTAATCCTTAATTATATTTTTTATCCAATTTTATATACGTTTTACAATTTGTTAATCCTTGTACGGTATAATTGAATATAGTTCGTCCACCCACAAGCTTAATTGTGTCAAATACCTCATCAAATCAATCTTATCATACATAATGTATTTCTTCAAGAATTCATTCAAGTTTATTACAAAGCTACGTATAGCTAAATATGACGTGTTAACACTCAATAAATATAATTTACCAAAACTATTTGCACTTGATTATAATTTTCTGTGCATTAATTTGTAACATTTATAAACGGTTAAATTAACTATATATACACAGTGTTAGAATAATGTTTTATTTAGATAAATTTGTATAAGCATCATGATTGTGGTTAAATTTTAAAAATATTGCATTTGCATGTCGCACCATCTTTTATGTACTTGTTTTGAGTAAAGCTGTCCTCAAAATAGCAATAAAACACGCGATAGCGATAGCTATATATCGGATGACTTGCAAACATTCTTGGTCATTCGCCTACATAAAAAGATCATGGAATGAAATGGAAATTCTTTAACCTGCGTATATAATCGATCAATAATGCAATCCCTTTTCCAGAAAATTTCGATTCGCCGAATCCAGATGTTCAAAACTCAACTATATCAAAACCCAGTCAAATTCGCATTCTAATGCCTAACTCTCGTTGATTAATTTTTTAAAAAAATATTACAAACTGTTCTACATTTTGTGAATTAAGTAGAAATAGTTAAAGAAGACAACCAATGTACGGATTAAGTATTCGTTCAACTATATTGTGTCTAATAGATTACTGGGCACAGACTTCACTTTCTGTTTGATGAAACAAACATGTCGATAGTCAAAAACAATCTATCGTGGGTCATCTCCTTGCTGAATGCAAGGTACGAAAAATCCATGCTGTACAAGTTTGATATACCAGTGAACTAGATTTATCGACTAATGGCTGGTTTACATTCAATCTTTAATCTTTTTCCCCAATTCTATTCCTAAATCAAATATGTCAATAAAAGAAGATAGCTATATGCTTCTAAATAGAAAAAATTAATAGGTGTGGAAAAGACAACTATGTTATATAAAAAAATTCACAATTTGGTTGCGAACTTTACAAAAAATGACAAAATATTGAAAAAAGACGAACCCGTTCATCTTTTTTCTTGAAAAAGACAATGTTTATTTGGCTATGCCTACTTTATTTTTTCATGCTAAACATATGAATGTACTTGTTTCTCATACGTCCATTTTATGGAATAGAGAAAAAGATTGAATGTAAATCAGCCATTATTCTTGAAAACCTGAAACCGTATAATATTGAAAGCCGGAGAGCTACACAAACCTTCTACAAGATAGTCTCCTCACATATATGTAACATCCTGAGATAAACCCATTCAATGGAGATGACCCTTGAATCGACACACAATGTGCTAGCACCATATTATTGGCCACAAAGAAGGTTAATGAAGTGTTTGCAATCCTTGACAAGTTTCAAAATGGTCAAGCGATTATTAAACGAAACACGAATTAAGTACAGCTTTGCTATCAGTACACAGAAAAATATTTTTGGTGAAATTCAAATCCTCCGTAACACTTACTGATCAGACCAAGGGCAGTAGATTCCAAATTTAGCACTGAGGTTAAAATCCTTCGAAACCCATAAATCCCTTGATAGATGAACCACCTGCAGACACTAATATGCTTGATTTGATCACATCTGGTAATCGGCCACCCAGAAAGAAAAGAGACGGTCAGGTTTAGACTACTCATACGACCAGTAAAGACAATTAAACCATTCTTATAGAAGAGTTGATGAGCATACTCTTGTTAACTCACCATGCCTACACAATAGTTAAGGCATAAGTCAGACAAGACATTCACATGTTTACCTGAAACTGTTAAGACAAGATCGTCAGCAAATCTTTGTACACTGAACCTTGGTTACTACAGGTTAGCGAAGAAATCATCAATAACCATAAGCCATACGAGAAAGGAGCAAGCACAGTTCCTGCAGCTCACCAACTGCTCTATGACATGAGGTAAGCTGACCGTCAGATAGACGAAGAATATAGAATCCACAAACACCACTCTTAGCCAAAGCTTTATTTAGTCTAGCGACAGCCGACGGACTTTTAATTACCTCACAGAAATGTAGAAACGAAGCTCTGTGAGCGGATATTAAACTTCGTTGATATTCATTATATGACACTGAGAAATTATCAGAATCCAGAATTTTCGAAAGCTGTCGAAATTGCCATCTCAAGTGAGGATGCAGTATTTCAATGTCGTTATTTGACCGAATTTCTCTCGGTGGAGAAAATAAAATCCAGGGACACCTGTTGTACAGGGACGGGCGTCTGATAATATTTATAGATAGAATAATAAATTAATAATAAAACCGCCCACCTGGGGTGGATTGCCTTAATTTGGAGCTTGATATTCGAAGGGGATACTTTGTGGACCTTTTCGACCTTATGAGATTAGTATGGCGAAGCGAAGTCAAGCCTAACGAATGGAAAGTTGCCGCAATATGACCTATCTTCAAGAAGTGAGACCGCTTGAAGTGTCAAAATTATCGCGGTACAGCTCTTCTTTGCATTGTTCTACATTATATTTGATAGAATCACCCCGCCGACGAAGGGCCTAGTTGGTTATTATCAATTTCGGATTTCGTCCGAATAGATCAGTCACTGATCAATGAGTCCAAAACCAAATACGTGATCTCTGCTTACAGGGACAATGGCATACCAGATTTTAGTAGTGACCACTACACGCTGTAACTTGAAATTTTATCTGATTGCTGTCCATGATGTTTCTAATACTCTGATAATTAACTGGAGGTGGCCGTGGTACTTGTTTCTATTATTGTACATTCCTACTTCCGGTTGGAAGCTGCTTCAGTTCAGGTGAAATCTGCGGTGATTTACTCATCTTGCGTTTCTTATTTTTTTTGTTACGGTTCAGAATCCATCCCGTTTCTTTGTTGAGTTCTTCCTCGCCTGTTTCATACATAACCTCTATATGATCATTGGTACGTTTTCTTGCTGTACCTTAGTGATTTCTTTCTCAGATATTACTACATATAGAGCATCTTTTAACTCCTTGTTTTCTCGCCGTAAGTTTTTGAGATCTTAGGTTAGAATTAACATTAACTTTTTTATTTCGTAAATCTTATTGCGCAGTTCTGCGTTATCCCTTTCCAAGGTCGAAACCTTGGGTTTTTGTCGAAATGGGTTGGGCTGCCCAAAAGGGCTTTTAAATAATGATTGGCTCATATTTGAGCTGATTGTATGCCGTCTGAGCTGATTGTAGACCATTTAACTTAAGCCCTTAAACGGTGAATACTTCTTAGGTAAGAAGGCGTATCCCTTGTTGTACTGGTGCATCACTCCATTTATGGACAGAGGTCGTTTATCGCAGCAAGAGGTGGAATTTAACCAAAAACATTCATCATACAGGCAAGGGTAGTAGAGCGCAGCTTTGCTTTGCTGTTCGGGTGGTTTCGCACAATGAAACAATTAAATATGAAAAGGGCGGATTGTGTATGACACAACATATGTCTTGACTTCGATCAAGACATGCTTAATGTGTGTATCACTGAGGGTTTAACAACACAAAACTATAATATTATTGCAGAAGAAGTAAGTGTCACAAAACGTACAGAAATTTGTTTTCAAATAAGAAAACAAATAGCTTCTTTGCTAATTTGTCTTTACATTGAGTTTTAGACATTTTATAACCATAACTCCATCATTAACGAGTGTATTTTATCTAATATTTATTCGCTTTTTAGCAACCCGGTCCCTAATAATTTTTTTTTGTGGGTCGATTCCACACTATTCTTGAAGAATCGTTCACTATTCTTGAGGTATCGTTCACTATGCTTGAAGTTTCGTGCGGTTGTGTTGAAGTAACAACTTGATTGAGATGTTTGGAAATAAGAGGCAAGGAATTTGCCATATATGCGTATTCACCTAAAACCACAATAGATTGATTTTAAAATGATTACACACAAACAACATTAAACCACATATCACTAATATATCCATAACCCGCATGTAATATGTATGTCAGTCGTCGATCAAAAGTAGTTATCGTGAGTGATAAGAGAGCCCAAATATTTGAACCTCAGTGAGGAGGTTCAAATATTTGATCTCTCTTATCACTCACGATAATAGTGTAGTCCTCTAAATATAATACAAACCACGCTCTGTACAATATCGAGATCAGAGAACTGATGAATATAGCCGATATAGTACATGAAGTATGATCTCAGCGAGTACCTACCCTGTTCCGGCCATGTTCTGCGTGCTGATCCGAAACGAATTGTGCTGCGATCTCTGAAAGGAGAGCCATTATATGGTAGGCGCAGTGGTCGCTGCAAGCAACGATGGCTCCACGGTGTATAGAGATGGACTTGGATTCTTCAGATCGTCTAAGATAATATGAAGACCAAGCTCAGGATCGAAACCGTTGGAGTTGGAGCCAAATTGTTGACACAGTAATGGCCTATAAACTATTATAATAATAATAATAATATTAAAGGAGAAGTTGAAAAAACTAAACTGGAAATCAATTAATCAGAGAATCCAATTTACAATGTTTCGAGTTTTGAGTTTCCATGGTAGACTAGTTTTGGATTAGCAGGCAAACCATTGACACGATTCAAACTGAAAAATTATTTAATAACCGAGTGCCTCCCACTAATATATGCCAGGAACCTTGTTCCACGTACATATATGTAGGTGTACTGGAGGAGCTCATGTTTTAATGATTCCAGTACAAAATGTATGAATATATTTTAACGCGTTCGTGTACAGCACACAAAACACATTTTGGCCGTTTTGTATATGCCAGTACATATGTACGCGTTATATATACACAAAAATATCAGAATCATTAGAGGGAATCATATAATAGTAATAGCACCACTAATAATAACAATAATAATCATAATAATGAAAAAAGGAGAAAAAAATTAAATGATAAGAAAATATTTTCTAATGTTTCAGAATCACGAAAATGTAGTTCCAAGACACACATACATATGTATGTATATATACAAAAAAGAAAATCGGAAAAATGTTTCCATTTCAAACTAGTAGTTGTTGATAAGTGTTGTGCGAATGTGTTACGCACACAAACACACACACTGTGGAGTGTTAAGGCAAAAATAGCAACAAACAAAACGAAACGTGCGGCAAGGAAGTAAAAAAGTAAAATGGAAAGCCTCTGCAAAAAAAAATCAGCGTTTTGTGAAAATTAAATTCATAATTGTTAATTAACAAAACGATATATGAATATATATATACATATATACAATAGAGTGTATATAGTTTCCGCGGATTATTTTTTATTTACACCAAAACGTCTTTGTCGTCGTCGTTTTATGTTTTTATGCCAAGGTTGAAATTTAAAGATTTTCGGTGTATGTATATATAGCTATGTATGTACCGCGCGATTATTAATTTTTTTTGGCGATAAATTAATTTTGAGGTCGCTTACAAATTTTTTGTGTAATTATTTAATGTCACCCAACATTACGCTATATATAATTATCTTATATATACGATAAGTGGATGTTAGTTTAGTATATATAGTAAAAACAAAACTGTCGTGAAGGTCATTCAACCGTTTAATAAATATATTTTTAAAAACTATGTGTCATGTTTCGGAAGAACATATACGTATGTGAATTATTAGTCCATAACATGAATTAAGATGGAGTATGCGGGGCTAGGTTCCCGCGAAAATTGTACATAAATCGCAGACGAGATAAGGAAACTATTTCTACTATTTTATCAATTTTGCACGGAAAAGGTATATATATATATACATTAGTAAGTATTTTAAACACCTCTGTACACACAAAAGGATTAAAAATCATGACAAGTAAATTATTTTCTATATACCAACCGTATTCACACATTATATAGTAAAAATAGTTAATTTACATGGAATTTTAATTAGTCATGCTTATGCATATTATACTTGTCCATTTTCCAACCACTCAATTTATTAAAATAATCATAAATTACACAAAAAATAAAAAAAAAATTGCGTGTAACAAGATTGTCACATGTCCAATTCAAAAAATCTTGTTTGCTTTATTGAATGAAATGTGCCAAAACGCGTGTGCGGGCAAACTACTTATAGGTAAATATACGCGCGTAGATTGCAAATCAAATTTTCTTATCATCGCGCACAAAGTATAATTGAGTAATACAAGTAGGTAGCGACTGAAAACTAGTTTTCATAGTATATAATGACAGTGACTTATGTTTTTAGTTATGGAAATACGTATATACATATATACTATTATTTAGAGCTGTGTTGATTAGCCCATTACACCCTTCTTGTTTATATAGCGAGGGGTTTGTTTGAATACACCATAGTGTCGTAAATAATAATTTGAATCAAATGGAATGGCTATATATTATGTATCAAAACAATATTGTTACGAATTTCGGGCTCTTCTATATCGATTCGTTTAAGTGACTAATAGGGAAAACTCTCCTTTGACTGATACAGCCTCCCCAGTAGCTGTTCTCAGGTTACAACGCAGCACTTTTCCAGACACCCAACATGTCATGACATATAATCGATTTTGAACCTCCGGTGTCCAAGGTGAATGTTGTTTCTCTAATTCGCCATTAACAACTAAGCTGTTGCAGTCCTTCCCAAGCTGGGTAATCATAACAGTGGCCTTGGGGCATTCTCCCAGTTTCTTTCTTTAATCTTTCTATTCTCCCAGCTGCTGCTTGCTTACACTCTCTATCAAGACTGACAGCAATTTCTCACTATCAAGACTGACAGCAAGGTCTCCGGCGCCTATTGTTCTGGAAGCCTTGTGCTGATCGTTTTATCTTTGCTGGATTTTGCATAATTCCTGGAAATAGCTCTGTCTAAACCTCAATTCTTTCAGACTTCATTCGCTGCTCATATTTGATGCATCTATAATTGTCTATAGCGCATCAGCTGCCTTGCTTCACGATTAGAGTTTCGCCATCAAATGATGGAGGTTTCAAAACCCCCTTGTGGCTTTCAGTAGGCGGTATTATTAATGTGGTTATGCTGCTTTGGTACGGAGTATCGTTTTCCTGGCGGGCTTGTTTTATCGTGTTTATCACGTCTGCCTCCAATTCCTCCAGCTACTTATTTATTCTACTTCGCATTTTGCTTGTTTCATTTCAAAGATCAAATTTCGTATTCTGCTGGTTAAATTGTTGGCTCGATTATTGGGTCTGTTGATCAGCTTTATAGTTTGCCTGTTCAAATTTGGCGTTGTACTGATAAAATTTAGCGGTTTGCTGATTCATTTGTAACAGCAGGGTCTTGAGAACAGCTCCAATGTTTGTCTGTTCGATAGCACGATAGTAGTTCGGTCTTATTGGCAAACTCCTCGACGCTCCAACTCTTCTCTTAGCCCTTGAGATATTGTGCAGGAGTTAAAGTTTTTCCACATTGTGTATTGCAAAATCTCACTTCTGATTCCAAATTGTTACGAATTTCGGGCTCTTCTATGGATTCGTAAGGGATTTTGCAATTAAATACTATTTATGAACAATTTATTCGAGAGTAAATAGTTCACTATTTCACTGTATCTCACTGATCACTGGTTGAATTTAAACTAATCTTTCTCTGCAACCTGGTCGCGCTGGCTGTTGATGGAACGCTTTGGTGGTAGATCTTTCAACGTGGCACAGCCATCCTACTCGGCTTGATTTAATGAATCCGATGACGTCACAGTCTCCAAGAAGATGCTTAATCTCGTGATTCATTCAACAACAATGGATCGGATAACAGTCGTTGGTGGTCAAGGTCTAACTTTCACTTCCAAAAGTTAGCACAGGTCTAATAAGTGCTATAAAATGTGCGAGTTTATACGACTGCAAGAGGTATTTTCACAACAACCTCGACTATGCATAGAGGACTCAATGTGCGGCAGCTATATGTAGGTTTTTATATCTGCATGAATATTTATTTGTGGATGTCACAATAGACCCGAGATATTTTAAGTCCTCCACGTTGTCGAACCTGTAGTCGTTTTCTCCGAGATGAACCATAGGGATGCTCCTAGGTGTTGATAACCATTTTTTTTTGTTGCTATGTTGATTCTGAAACCGTGTGGTCCGGGCAAGTGCTGCCAAACTGTCCTTGATATCATTGGGTATTCAGCCAAGAAGCACGATATCATCTGCTTATACCAGAATTTGGCCTGATGGTTTTTCGAAGGGATCAGAAACTGTCCCCTCCATTACGGTTTTACACAGCGAGCCAGATAATAAGACAAGTTTCTCTGGGATCCCTATGTCATTTGCCTCTTGAAAGTAAAGTTGGTAAATGGTTATGTTGTACTCCCAACATTTTTCCAAGATCTTCCGTAATGTGAAATATTGATCAATGGGTTGACATTGATCGGTGGGGGATGATTCTGGCAAGTACAACATTTGAAAACACTTTGTAGGCGGTGTTTAACAGAGCTATGCCACATTAATTTGAGACGGTCACCTTTTTTGTGCAGCGAACATATAAGTGCGTTCTTCCATTCCTCAGGCAACCCTTCCTGGTCCCAGATCATTACGACGAAGTCATAAAGAATAGATGCAATAGTCGCTCTTCCGTTTTTTTAGTTCTACGGGGAGTCTGTCGGGGCCGGGTGCCTTGCCATTTTTTAACCTACTAATACCTGCGTCCGCTCCTCCACTGTGGCATATTGCACAAATACCTCTTCAACTGGTGGAGCGATGGCTCGGATAGGAGGTACTTCGTCAGTCCGATTTAGTAGACTTTGGAAGAGGGTTTGCCAAACTGAGAGAACATCATCCACGGTTGTTCTGAGCACTCCATTCGTATTTATGAAAGCTGTGGATCTTAGATGGAAGTCTTTAGTAAGACTGCTGGTGTAGGCAAAACAGTCTCTCGATTTTCCAGTTTCCGCTTGGAAGCTGTTGATATATTCGCGCTTCTTTTGGTAAAGGAATTTGGCTGTGCGGCTTCTCTGGTGCGGAGATATTCTGTTTGAGTGCTCCTTGCGTATTTGAAAATAACAAGAATGTGGTCACTGTCAATATCGGCGGCTCTATATGATGTAACGTCAGTTATATAATATAATGTCTCTCATTCCTGTGTACTCGATATGACTAGGTTATACATCATCGCCAGTTCGGTGACGCTGATGTTATTAAACTAATGTAAGCAGTGTGGACATATATATATGTGGTATAGTGGTATAGTTCCTGCGCTCCAACCAATTTTTGCATTAAAGTTGCTCACAATGGTTTTAATATCATGGGATGTTACTGTTGATGTCTTCTAGCTCCACAAAGAATAGATCTTTCACATCCACTGATTTGTCTTCGGTAGGCGAAAGTATGTGCGTAATCTAACCGTGCATATCCGCTTACTGACAGGGTGGAAGTCGATGATATGCTGGAGACGTTCTGGAGATCTTACACCGTTTCATGTTCTCCTTTTTTGTAGCGTTGTCTGTGTCTATTTTCCGAGGTCATTATTGTGATGAATCCGATAAATTCATCAGAGGCTAGGATTCAAAACTTGAAGGTTTTGTGAGAGTAGGTTGTTCAACCTGAGCCGACCGCTCAACCTACTTTCGCGTGTGTGGGTCACGTACTGGTGGTGGACATTAAGACACCCAGTCCTACCTGACACACGTTTATATCACGAGCCGCTTGCTAGAAGACTGACACCCGCTTCAGCACCCTTAACCTGGAGAACCTCGATTTGGTATTTATTTTTCTTCGCCAATAACTTACCGTGATATATAGTCTTCATGACTATAGACAGAATTTCCCCTGCTCGTCTCAACTACACCGCCCGATTCAATTAGCGTTACCCAGAGAGCAGAGATTATGACACTTTAATTTTAAGACTTTAGGACATAGAAAATGTTTTCAAAATTTAATATCCTCAGTATAGCAGAAGTAAATTAGCCATTGACTCGCCAACAATAATTGCAAATTTCATTCTCAGCCAAATTGGCTCGAATCTATAACCATATGGTTAAGCATCGTTACACTGGAACTACTTCGGCTAACAATAATTCACCAAGTGGGTCGTGTGAGAATGCTGAAATTTAAACAATCGTGCTTCTTACATTCTACGAGCAACGACGGTATAATGCACTAAAATTCTAAAACTAAACACAAAACAGAACAAACAAAAAATCCTTGATAACACAATTATCATAAAAATGTCCTTGTTTAGGTTATAAGTTTAAAAAAAAAAAAAAAAAAAATTAAAAATGGTTAAAAAGACGTTATAACACTTAATAGAAATTAGGGTGCGGATTTTCTTAATTCGTTATGTTGGAGTAAATCAATTAAGGGAATTTTTATTATCCTATGTATATATAAGGAACGTATTATAATTATATAAATATATGACCGACCTCCCCCTTACCCACAAAAATTAAAACACACATTTTGGTGACTAATTTGCTATATAAATAGTGACTTTGATTACCACACACACACACATATCAATGCGCGTATATATTACATTTTTGTTTTCGTTTTCTTATTTCCGCAGGTGATCCAAAATTTAGTGCACCTATAGCAAATGTTACAATACCGGTGGGACGAGAGGGAGTACTCACATGCACTGTACATGATTTAGTTTCGTATAAGGTAAGTTACTTTAGAAATCTATATACATAATTAATGTACTATATACTATACATACCATCATACCGCACTGATAAATATATGTATATCTGTTTGTGTTATCAGGCGAATGACTGTATATATATACATATATATTCTTATCACAAGTTCAAATATTTTCTGTCGTCTAAAAGATTATCTCTGGCATCCGTGTCAGAGGGTTGGTTGGGGTTTGTTTTCTTTTTTTTATGATGGTGTTAATTTTGTATTTACTTCTTGTTTCGAATTTCGTATATATTTGTATTAGTATATGAAAAAGGAGTACATAAGTAACATAGAGATGGAAAAAACAGAAAGAAAATTATCTGATAATAATGGAAATTTGTGTGTAGTTTTCCCCATTATGTGTTGTTGCTGTATTTTAAATTTTTTGATACAAAAAATCGTATTGTTGTGATTTAAAATATTGTTCGGTTACACATTAATACGAATCGGAGTGAAGTTTTGAAGCCAAATTAACCAATTATATACACTTCGTTCCAAAAGTATTCAAAATATATTTAAAATTCTCTAACTCGTATCGAAATCAGTAAAAAGTTATTTTCCCGAATTACGAAAATCTGAAAGATGACCGATTCTGTGTGTGAGTTGTTCCTCCTTACTAAATATAAATTCAGAACCACCTCGATTTGGAACGCAGTATAATTTGTTAATATGGCATAAAGTTCACTCCGATCAGTTAATTAATGCATCATTTTCAGAGTTGATTGTTGCTGAGTTGCTTGCAAAATTGCTTGGTATATGAATTTTGTCTCAAATATATGTTGGCAGCATATTTGATTTTGAGTCAATGTTATCATGAAATGTGGTATTGGTGAACATCTGGTGCTCCATTTTACGAGATTTATAGAGAAATTTATTGGTTTTTCTTATCACTTGGCGGAATTATCATTTCAAAGAGATTTGACCTTTTCCGAGCAAATTCTCAGATATAATGTGAGAGGCTATTTCATCATCCCTTAAAAGTCATTTCCTGAATTGTACGTTAGAGGCAATCAGTATGACTGATCATTACCTGCAAACCCTTATCGTCAACCACTCAAATGGCACACGATGTAACACTAGATGTAGCTTATGACCAATTCAAGTAGACGAAGGTCCTTGATATATCTGGCCACCAGCGTTAGGTTTTGAGCTGTGTCTCTTATGAAACCCGTTTCTTGTAATGCTTAACTAACCCGCCTAGACAAAATTGCGTGATACATAATTAATGTATATAAGAAATTTAATAAGTTTAATGATTTGGCCACCCAACATCTTACTACGTCGCAGTCCTCTTTGGTTCCTTCCGAACAATGATAACCAGTTTCTGAACGACATTACTGGCCCCTTACTGTGTTAACAATTAGGTTCCAACGGTTGCGATTCCAAGTCAATCTCTACACCGTAGAGCCATCGTCGCCTCGAGGATACAAAGCACGGCTGGCGGTTGATGCAGGCCTGAAAGTATGGTGCAATCCAGTAATTACTTTAAAGAAATTACCTGAAGAGCCTCAGCCATCCACCATTCTCGCTTTTTCAGTCTACAAATCTGATGATCGCTGCGTACGTATTTATAACCCGCCTGCGAGATTGGTGAATCCCTGTTTGTAAATGTTTTGGTTTGTGTGGGAAGAATGTGCTTGTTACTCTAAGGGAGTACGAACTTATGTTTTCACACAAGTAGGCCTGATTTTTGCCAGCTGTTGCAAGAAATTCCCCAATTGCCATTTTAACATAGTGTTGGGGTACAGACCTCATCAGATCGTCCAAGTCGTTGTAAAATTAGGCTTTATTTTGGGGCTGGCTAACTTCCGTGGGCGCGTGATCACAAATTATCGATAGGTTGGCACTCTTCATGCGCAAGGGAAACTTACACAATCGTTTATTGACTACTTGGAAATCCAAAACAGCCTTCTTTACCGACCCAAGAAGAAATCAAGCTCCAAAATTTCCGAGGTCATCTCCACTAGCCCTGGGACTTGAAGAGCAACGAGTTCCAGCCGATACTCCTTCGTGCACATGATTAAGCCTTCCAACGCTCTTAAACATTTCACGTGCCGATCCTAAATCTCGTGCTCGGATACTTGAGCGCAGGTAGTATGTTTTTCTGGCGGTATCCATCTTTTCCTTTTGTTGACTTTATAAACGGATTGTGTTTTACGAATGAGGGTCGTCAGCTCAGCGATCCAACCGTTTAGTCGCCTCCGACGACATGCAAAGGATACTGTGGTGGTATTCTTGGAAAACAAGTTTGTGCATTTAGGTTCCCTCCAAAAATGATCTTCAAAAGTATCCCAAGTATCCCTACCTAGAGAAGTTGTGGTTGATGGTATCAACAAAAAAAGAGAAAAGTTGTGGTTTGAGTATATTCTCTACCAGCGCTTCTATTCAGCAATTTCTTGACATCTTGAAGGTAGGTGGAGGCTTTGAAGTCTTCATGCATCAATCCAACTGTTCACACAAAAATCCTCATCGATTTTAGGTAGGTCGCTGTGTATACGTGTATACGTGTATACGTGTTTAAAACGGTTTTATATTTAAGAGTCTACATAGATCCGGCGTGTTAAATGGAATTTCAATTAAAAACAGAAAAACTTACCTTTTACTTTAGTAATACATTCAAATTCGAAAGATGCTACCATTCAAGTAAACTGAAATCTACTAAATAAAAGTCTATACAAAAATTTAGTTTTCATGTCAATATCAATATTTTATTTTCGCCAAAAATTTACAAAACTAAATTTCATTTCGACCACAATTCGCGGTCGGAACGAGTTCACATAATATAGAAACCATACATACATAGATTAACCATTTACTTTAAATACGAGTCCCGCACCAGAATTGCCGCAACAAAACATTATTTCCATATACGTTGATATAATTCATTTGATCGTCATCCGGGGAGTACATCTGATATAGTGCAAATCAGTTGAAAGCACTTGGAGCGAGGTCCTAACACCATATATTTTTCAAAGTTATGAGATTTATAGGATTTTTTATTTGTAGTTTCGAAACCGTGGTGCATATGGAGATCCAATTCTTGGTTTCCTAGTATACCGTGTAGTACCGAATCGTACGATAATTAGTTTGAAATTGCGGCGATTCCAGAACACGGTATGTCAGTCGGAAAATATATTTGTACATTTAATTTTATGAATCAGAATATTGACAATCGAAACGTTGATGAAAAAGCTTTAAACCGCTGAGGCATGTAAAACACTTGGGGGAACTATTATCGGATATTATAACCATTGACTACTGAATGGATTTACCGGTAAAAGTTTCATTTTCGATGTCACTTATTTCATACCGGGCTGAACGAAGCAAAAGATAGACTAGAAGACCCATGAGTCCTAGAAAATTAGGAAACTTGCATATAAAATCTACTAAAAAAATCATTTTAATCTCTCGTTCCGACTGAAAACGAAACGAAAACTTTTGATTGTGAGATTCCTTCAGCAACTGACATATATTCTGATAACTGCTTCGAAATATACTTCAATGCGTGATATTTTTGGTTAGGACAATATTATGGGTAATTCTGCAAATAGTTGTATTGAGTACCCACCTGATAATTCTACCGTTTTCACTATACCACAAAATGGGGAAACCATATAGTTGACATGAATTTAAAGAAGAGCGCCCAAACCGTTTGAAAGCTATTAAGAATATAGGGACTTCTTCAAGAATATCGCCATGCAAAATAAAGAAAGCCTATCATTTAAAAACCTTTAGCCTTATTCTCTAATGTGAAAAGTAATAATATTGTGGTTTCGTATTATGTTACGGCGAATTGGTGTATAATGTTACACAATATTGCGAATCTGACAATAGCCATAAAGCCGCGTAAATCCGTAGTTTTTAAATTCAACATATGCCAGAAAATAAAATTGATATAATTTTTGACATGTTATCTAAATTTTGGTCCGCAAATCAGTGATTTGTAGCTGGCAGCCACGGTCAGTGTTTATATAATTTCGAATCACTTTGGAATTTGAATAGACCAACATCAACAGAGAGATGCTATGTACCAATTTAACTTCCTATAATTTTCAAAAGTTAGTTAGAAAAGAGCCCAGTACTTGGTATGGAGGTCTCTTGAACCTTGAGTTCAACCATCAAGAACAAGCTGTACAACAAATTTTAATTCTTTGAGATATAGCAACAAAGGTTAAAAATAGGTTGAAATAGATTGCATCCAAACATACATCGAAATTGTTCTAAAAATTAGTATGGGAACTTGGAGCCATAATTATAAAGTTAAATTTAAAGTAAATTTAAACGTACTGCGATGAGAATATTGGTTTTAAAAGTGCTCAAAATCGTCTCACATAAGGCTGGCTGAACACCTTCAACACTTGCACCCCGGCTTCATTGCTCCCTTGCAGTCGTGGACTATAACTCTTAACTAATGAAAATATAAAAGAGTCCAAAAAATATAAAAGAGTTCAAAAACCGTGGAGCGTTCAACGTAAAAATACGAAGTGGTGTTTTGAAGCAGATTTTGATGAAGTTTTTGAGAACACGAGGTGCCATTCGTATCGTGCATCGAGTATAACAAATAAGAAAATTATTGTACTAGAAACGTTCATATGCTGTGATGTGATTATAAAAACTATAGGAACTGACCCAAATCTAGATTTTAATTCCAGAAACCAATAACACTCACCCGATCAAAAATATCCAGACTATTCATCTTAAAACAGCGGAATTTGTACATTTTGTGTTAATGTTAATTAGAGGACAATCACTAGTATCGTACGGTGCTCTCGTTTTGGTTATCATTTCTAAAATGAAAATATTTATCCTATATAGTATGTATTAGTAAAAACTAACTCACCCATGTCACATAATTCTGCGTTCGGTAGCTGTTCCAAATCATACTTATAAAGCGCAGAACAGTTAATCCTCGCTCGCAAACAGTCAGCACGATAATGACTATCATGTAAAATTTCACTCCAACCACTTGTCGTTGTATTTGTTGTACCCAAAATCATAATGAGAGATAAAAGTGTAGGAATTCGTGAACATTCATAACATTCTGCGTCTACAGATAATAATCCATAATCAATTTTTTTTTTCATTTAAAGTTGTGCCAGAATCAAAACAAGTACTTACTAGTCTGCACAAATGCCACAATGCCTATAACACTAATGCAAACCGATATATTCTCATCGCTGATTATATTTTAAATATTTTTGAAGAACTCGACAAATTTCTACTATTATGACTAATAAGACTAATGTTGGTTGTGTTTAATTCATACTACACTCATTTTGATCTTCATTCATTCTTTTTTCATCTCTTACGAGGTCACTGGATCTGCGCACTCTTTTCAAAATCAAATAAATGTCTTATCTTTTATACATAGCCGAGTACAATGCACTGGTTATAATCGTTGTTGTTGTTGTACAGTGGCATGTATGATATTAAATGTTTACAGATGGCAAATTTCTCAAAACGATTAAGATCAAAACCTTATTGGCCACCATTATGCCAGCGTTGATAATTTTTAGACCGTCGAAATTTCCGCAATATAAATAAATGTGGCGTCTTTGCTAATTTTACGAAGAAAATTAAAATCGCATTGAAGAAAAAATCGTATGGCCAAGCTTTTGTAGAGACGGCTATTTTCTCATAACGATTGAGTTTGGGACCTTGTTGGCCACCACTGCGCCAGCATTATAATTTTTTGGCTATTGGAATTTCCGTAATATATGTTGCATTTGCCTACTTTTCAAAGAATACTAAAATCGAACAAAGCCACTTGTAATGACATCATTATCAACCAACCGTGCGTCACCGGAACAGGAATATTAATCAAAGTATGATGATCATCGAGTTGTGTATAAAATTCGTCGTCGACAATAATTTTTAACTTGACTCTAACAAGAAGCTAGGTTTTAAATCCCGGTTAATATATTATGCGTGATGTGGAATTGATACCAATATCGATGAGGGGCAATGATTAAACAAACTTGCAAAAATTTTAAAAATCCAAATAGCTGATGATTTGAGTGCAAATTTAATTATAATTGGGGAGCACTTACTCTTCAATGACGATTTATCTTGCGAAAAGCAGAATAACAATGATTTTTACAGTTGAAATTGATGACACTACCAATTTTTGTTATAATAACAATGTTATAAACAACAGGAACATGCGTGTAATGTTTACATCACAAAATCTTTGATTGATCTCCAAACTGTCAATTCTCTCATTAATACGTGCAATTTCGTTATCCTGATGGTTGATGGTTACCACGAACCTGAGCTTGGTCTTCATACTATCTTAGATAATCTGAAGAAACCAAGTTATTCTCTACATCGTGGAGCCATCGTTGCCTGCAACGACCTCTGCGCCTACCATATGGTGGCTCTCCTTTCAGAGATCGCTGCACAATTCGATCCGGATTAGCACGCAGAATATTACCGAGCCAGCGTAGCCTTTCTTTATGTACAATATTGGGAATCTTCATCAGATCTCTGATCTCGATATTGTACATAGCTCGGTATGTGCCATCTCCTTCGCGTTTTGGGCCGTAAATCACACGCATGATTCTTCTCTCAAATGTAAGGAGATAGCTCCCGTACTCATCCATCAGCGCCCAACTTTCACATCTAAACCCATCCGATCGGAACTTTCATCGTAGCTTTGCAGCGACCAAATGACGTACGTGTTTGGTTGCTGGCCGATAAGTTCTCATATCCTGCATAACCCGAGCCCGCTCTTTTGAAATTAACACATTGTCAATTTGGCTGCGGGGAGTTTTGCGAAGATTGATCCATGTTTCTAAATGTATTTGTTTGTGTGGGAAGAATGTGCCTGCTACTCGAAGGGCGTGAGAAATTGGAAAGTACATTATTCTCTCACCATTATCGATCGCAGTATCGTGTCGGGAGTACGAACCTTTGTTTTCACACAAGTCAGCCTGATATCTGGCAGCTCTAACATTAAAGTCCCCAATTGCCATTCTAATATTGTGTTCGGATATAGATCCTATCAAATCGTCCAAGTTGTCCAAGATTTCAGAGGTCATCTCCACTGTATAACAACGTATAGCCCTAAGGCACATGGCCTCCACTTATAGGCCAGCGAGTTGCTTGAAGAGCAAAGAGTTCAGCCGAGACTTCTTCATCCGCACGTAATTAAGCCTTCCAAAGCTCCTGATTCCCTAAGTCACTGTACATTCCACGTGCCGATCCTAAATCTCGCGTGCAGGTACTCGAGCGGGGGTCCGGTGTTTTTTGGAGGTATCACTAGGTCAGCTGCGGCAAAAATCATGCCAGTCTTTTCGCAGGTTTCACAATGAGACAATGTCCCGTTATAGCTCCCACGACCATACCAATATGGTGTTTCTGGCATAACTGCCATTGTGATTTTTGCACTTCAGAACTCTCTCCACTATAACCCAAAATTTTTCTTTGAAATTTATTGCTTCTGTTGGAATTAGAGTCGTGTTAAAAATCTGACAAGCTATTCCTTCTTATGTTCTTAGAAATTATAAAACTTCCGATCCAGTCAATGATGGTTGATGCGATAATCTAGGCGGGCCACAATATTGACCTCTGACCATACAAATTTTAAGTTTAAGCCAGTATATGAATAATGCCCAAATACAAAATTTCCCTACACAAACTGAAAGTATAGCTAATTGGTAGAGCTGAGTTTAAGTCTCGATTAAAACTAAAAACAAATTTAATTTAATTTCCTACAAATTAGTTCAACTCAGCTTCTATTAAAATTTTCAAATTTTTCAAATTCATTGCCAAGTATAAAAGAGGGATGTAGCAGCAATGAAAATGTACGGCGATGGTCAAATAAGCAGAGTCCAGAAATACTTTTGGTTATAAAAGAATCGATCAGGTCAGGTATTTTTCCTGGGCCAGTTGGACAATATGTTGGTTTTCCAGTTGAAAAAGATTCACATCCAAGATTTTTCTCATTGAAGTCACCACCTATTAAGAACCTTTTTCCCAGACGCTTGAAGAACTCTGAGTATTGTTTGTCTTTAATAGAATGTCTTGATGGACAGTGCAATCCTGCCACAATAATAGGAAAGTGGTTGGTTTTTTTATACATGAACAAGTGTTGGTTATCTGGACGATTTGGCTCTTTAATGATTCGGTAGCACTTATAGCCTTCCTGAACTCGAATTCGTTTTATCATAGAGTGGGGTGTGTTAATAAACCGTTATAAAGAGGGCCCACTCTAAATAACGCTATATCTATAGGGGTCAATTCAATAATTTTGTACTGAATAAATATGACGCTGAAGTAGATTCATGGTGCTCAAATACGATTAGTTTTAAATTCCGCCCTTTTTGAAAAGAGATTTGAATGCATTGATTTTATAAAACTATCACCAATAACGCATTGTTCTTACAGAAATTTGGTCACTCTATAGTTTAGAACTAATTGATAAAACCACTCTAGGAATTGTCTACATTATCGGAGTTGTCTACGTTGTTGACGTTATCTACGGGTTGTCGATACGTCAATGTGGAAAACTATAGATGACGCATAAACACCCATCCCTGACTCCAACATGAGATTAACGAATATAATGCCTCTTCTCAAATTTAACACAACATTGAGAATGTGTCACTATCATTCTACACAATCGTACCAAATTTGTTGGCATACCTAGGTATTCCTGCGCAGACGACAAACTCTCTCGGTTGATCGAGTCATAGGCCTGCCGGACATCCAGGAACATCTGATCCTGATGTACGGGGATGTAAGTCTTATAGAATCATCCGCATTGAAAAGACCTGTTGTATGCTGTGCAAAGGGGAGCTATACCTCGATAATTCTCACACTTCACACTTTCCTTCTTGAGGATCGGGCAAATCGCGACCAAATTCCATTCGTCAGGCGTTACTTCAGTTCGCCATACTAATCGAATAAGGCCGAAAAGACAGTTCCACAAAGTATCTCCTCCGAATATCAAGAGCTGCGAACTAATGCAGTCCACTCCAATTAATTCAGTCCACTCGGGCTTCCACTATTCTCGCTTTTTCAGTCTACAAATCCGCTTGGCTGCCCCTCCTAGTAAGAGTAGCCTTATTTTTCTTAGCGATTTTGAAACGTTCTTGAATCATTGTAAATAATGGCAGTTTAATAACCACCATCACAGTTTCCCATCCCTTAAAAAGAATTATTAAATGTAATGATTATTGTAATGTTATTTTTTTATTAATATTCTAAAGAAATAAAAGTAATTTTCTTCTTCTTTCGCACTATATACGTCTTCTTATTATTTAGTAGATTTTTTTTTTATAGTTTCGAGTATTTAGTATTCTTCGTAGAATTTGGTAATTAAAACAATTAATGAACTTTTTATTTAAACAATTTCTCATTTTATTTTATTATTTATTATAATTTAAATACTCGTAGTTTGTGTTAGTGTAACAATTTTTCCCACCGACAAAAAATAAAGGAAATTAAAATTGATTTGAAATTCAAACGCACACACACACATATACAATAAAAAAAAGCTTAGGAAATGAAAACTAATTTAATTGTTGTATACATTTTTATCAAGGACGTGGTGATTTATAAAATGGGGACTAAAGGACTTAAAACGTCTATTAATTTTAAATTATTCAATCATTTATATACAACACGACTTGTGTAATATGGACACCTATATCGCGTATATCGCACTAAAAAATATTGTCTGTTTATTAATTCTAAATTATTTAATTTTTATTATGTCCTTAATGCGGAATAAATAAAAAAGTGCTCGAATTGTTGTTTTTCCGTTTTTTTTGTTTTTTTTAGTATTTGGCCTGATTTATGATATCGCGCGTCGTTTTATATAATGGCCCCGCACTACAAACAGCAAAGTAAATAATAAACAGAGAATTTATGGTGGCGAAATTTTATGACACAAACATTTATTTTTAGGTAATGTTTATTAGTAATTATATAATTTAATTTTAGATTTAGGATGTAGACCGTAATAATTACTGTTTATGTCACCATAAAAAAATTTCTTAACGATTTTTAACGGATCAACGACAAGGTGTTACAATAAGCATAATGTTTAAAATAAGGGTCCTATATCTTTTAAGTGCATATACACATATAGTAGTTTTGGAATACATATGTTAATTATAGAGGGTCATAGTTTCCTTGGTCGGTTCATTTTCGTCCCCGATGCTCCTCGACAACAACGTGCCTAGATTAATGTTATGAAAGGATAATTAGTCACTTTTAGTGGTAAAATAAATTCTTCGAACTGATATTATAAAATATGTCTCACCAATAGTGTCACAACACTCAGACAGTTCAACGATTAGTACCTTGATTTGAGCGAACGGGAACCACTGGAGATTGGGGAAGTAAAAAAGTGTCCAAGTAGTACCAATACTATTCAAATTTTTTTTTTGTAAATCCTGCCAATTGCTTTATTCTTGAATCTTTCTACAAAAGAAACTAACAAGAAGTATTCAAATCTTAAGCTAAATTATTACATATTTTAAGTCTTAACCAATGTTAATCCCTGTTATTAGTGTTCATTATTTAATTAATTTAGATTAATATAATAATAATATAATATATTTACAAGTTCATTAGTCCAAGTGGGTCTTCTCTTCTCAGTCGCCTAAATCGCGGCTGTTTTAATATATCACAGGCCAATTCATTGTAAATTTTGAGTAATATTTCGAACTGATTTCTTTAATGGTTTCTTTAATACTCGTAGTTTTAATTCTAAGATCGTCGTATATATTACTATTTCGAATGTACCACGGAACCTTGGTAATACTCCGAAGTATTTTCGCTTGGATTCGTTGCAGGAGTTCTCTGTTCTCTGATCCCCATAACTGAATACCATATGTCCATATAGGTTTGATTATCGCTTTGTACAATAAAACTTTATTGGCTGAGATAACAGCTGAGATTTTCTTCCCATCAACCAATACATTTTGGAAAATTTTATTTTTATTTGTTTGCGCTTTGCTTCAATATGATTTTTCCAAGTTGTCCTTCTATCCAGGTGCATGCCTAACTAAGTATTGGACCTTGGTTTGTTGACGAATATTTATATCGTTTAATTCCACTGGTGGGCTAGTGCGTTTGTTAAGCGAGAATGTGACGTGAGTTGATTTGTTTTCGTTCACTTTTATGCGCCATGTCTTCAGCCAGTTCTCGATTTTGTTTAGATGATTCTGTAATTCCTTTGAGGCAATTTCGGGATTACTGTGTGACACCAGTGCAGCCGAATCATCGGCAAAGTTTAATATGACTGCCTTGTTGGTTACAGGTAAGTCAGTTATGTACAGAGGGTATAATATTGGACCTAGAACGCTGCCTTGTGGAACACCTTCGTTGATATCATTTAAACAAGTAGTTGCATTATTTTGTTTAACCATATGTACTGCCTTTGAAGGAGATAGTTTCCCAGAACTGAGTGAAATTTCTTCGGTAGAAGTCCTTTAATTTTATATATTAGGCCATCATGCCAAACTTTATAAGCAGGCAGCAGAATAATACTTCTTTTCCTCGAAGGGGTTTTTGGTTTCGGAACCCAAATTAATGGTCTGGAATAATATGCTGTTCTTCTAATACTGGTTTCAATTTCGTTAGTAGCATTTTGTCAAATAACTTTGAGATTGTATATCTTCCATTTTTGACTAATACAACCAGTCCGCATGATTGCGTTGAATATGAATGTTATTAGTTTTATGCATTTGTCTGGCAATTCCACTATCATTTTTCCGGTAATAAAATCATGCCCTGGTGCCGTTTTTGGACTTATACAATTTTTTATTGTATTCTTAACTTTCTTCCAATTATATTTTATGGGTTTGAAGGACAAACCATCATCCATTTGGTCGGGTGGCACGAAGTTATTAGATTCTTCGTGTGGTGCGAATACTGTTGTTATAGATGAGCAGCAAAAGCATTGGCTTTTTCTTCATCGCTTCTCGCCCAATTTCCAGTTGGTAGTCTAATCGGGTATTCGAGTTGGCCTGAAATGGAACCAATTGTTCATCTCGTCGACGGATTCATCACAAAGAAAAGCTAGTTGCTCGGTCTTTAGAGACGTTGGTCTCGATTTTAGAACTTATCAATCTTGGTGTTCCGTGGCATCGCAAACGTTAACACTTATACTATTTAGTATTTGCTTACTACATATAAACAGTATAAATACTCCCCAGCATTTTAAAACCACCATATGAGCACATATAGATCTTTTGGTATACGTCAAAGAACTCAAATCGTAAAAGTTTGTTATTTAAATTTTCTTTGCAAGCAATCGGCGATGTAACTCGCTCACATAATAAAAACAAAGTGGAAAAGAGGAAAAGTCAACCCGCACGAAGAAAAATATAAATTAATAAAATAGACTTAATTTGGTAATTTTTCCAAAAAAAAATAAAATAAAAAATATGTTGATGAAGCGAAAATGAAATTAAATCTGTAATTTTCCCGTTTATTTTTTATTTTTAATTTTTATTTTCCCAACAAAAATATTTTCTTTATTTTCTGCCAGCGTTTGATTTTTTTTTTTTTTGAAAATGTTTGTTTATTTTTTTTATTTAGCAATTTCCTTTTTTTTCCTGTTTTGTGAACGAGAGTGAAATTTCCTCCGCGCGCGTTTTTTTTTAACTTAATTGGGAAAATGAAATTATTAACAATAATTTTGATTACCTCTCGAGTGGTATTGATACTCAGCAGACAAATGTTCTTTTTGGGTCAGCGCTGTCCAGCCTATATAAGATCGCGGGCCAATTTCGATATATTTTAGGCGTTTGACTATTATGTGTGTGAGATATACTCTTGCTGTATAAGCAGTTTCGATCTTTGAAACATACTTCTAGCCTTATTTAGAGCTTCCTGGCTTATTTGCATTGCATTTATCCATTTATTAATCCAAAGGCCGAGTCATCTACCATCACAACTCTTTGAACTTTTGATTTCTGCGATCTCTAACTTTTGGTATTTCGCAGGCCCATGCCAGATTCGGATGGCACGGATCCCTTCTATTGGACAGCCCTGTTCTGGGTGATATGACACATATATTTAGTTTTGGTTAGTTCTCATTCCACAATATTTTTAAACCCTTTCGCTAATATATTTCATAAATTTCCATAATGAGTTTCGATATTTTCTAAGAATTCATAATATAATAGCACCACAACAGCAATAACAACAAAATTCAATAAAAATAATTATAGAAGTACAAAAACGACTTATTTCGTTATTATATTATATTATTATTTCCAACTAGTATTACCATTTTTTACATTCAATTAAATTTAATTAGAAATAATTTATTTTATTTTTTCATTGGTTTTCTACTTGAATAGGTGGCATGGTTGAGAGTAGATACGCAAACAATTCTAACAATACAAAATCATGTGATAACAAAAAATCATCGTATCGGTGTTACGCATACGGAGCGACGAATATGGCAGCTGAGGATTCGAGACGTAAAAGAATCGGATCGTGGTTGGTATATGTGCCAAATAAATACGGATCCGATGAAAAGTCAAGTCGGGTATTTAGACGTTGTGGGTGAGTGAGTTGTGAATTAGTGTGTAAAAGAATTAAATCATGGCGGTGGGTATTATATTATGTATTCGAATTACCGCATTGTTAGCAACATTGGTGTTGAACATAAAACAATTTACATATATTGCCATAAATGAACATAAACAGCCATATTATATACATGAATACAGCACAACACAAATTAAAAAAAAAAATTGTATTACATGTAAAATAGAAAAAAATTAATGTTGTTGTTGTTGTACATTATAGTTCCACCGGATATCCTAGATTATCCGACTAGCCAGGATATGATTGTTCGTGAGGGACATAATATAACACTTATATGTGCTGCGGTCGGTTCACCCGAACCAATAATTACATGGCGTAGGGAGAGAAATAAACCACTACTTTCGGTTGGAAGTCAAGAAGGTAATAATTAATGAACACAACAACAATTTAAACATGGAAGCACTAAAAAATAAAGGAAAATTCGAAAGTCTTAATTTTCTTCTTCCTATTTTAGTGTTATTGCTTTAAATTGATGTGGTGGAATTGCTTTTGACACGAAAATCCATTCATATAAATATTTTATTGTTGTTTCATTTCATTATATATTTATGTATAACATAGTGTTTAGTGTCGAAAGTCCTGCCATAACAATACCAAAAGTGAGTCGTCATCATATGGGAGCATATTTGTGTATCGCATCAAATGGAGTCCCGCCAACCGTTAGTAAACGTGTCATGGTCATTGTTAATTGTAAGTTCCCTTAACATACATACATATACGTGGATCTCATCAGTAATGTATAAACTATTTTTTTTTTCATCGCAGTTCCGCCAACAATTTGGTCACAAAACAATTTGATTTACACGGCAATCGGACAAAAAGTCACCCTCGAATGTATAACCGAATCGCATCCGAACTCAGTAAATTATTGGATTCGTGGCAAAGGTGATATTGTGCAGGGCGGTTCATACGAAACAATTATACTCGATAATATTTACAAAGTGGTTATGAAATTAATGGTGCGGCCAATAAAATCAACCGATTTTGGAATATATAAATGTGTTGCGAAAAATTCGTTGGGCGAATCGGAGGAGACGATAAAAATTCATCGTAAGTATTTCGTTACATAATCGATACGAACTAGATATGCATCTTATCTATATACGCAGAAATTTATTTATCATCCACAGATAAAACAAAAATTATAGATTCGCATGCATATCAACAAAAAAGCTTCCTAGGTACCTCAATAAATAAAAGTGGTACGTATATTTACAAATTTATGTGAACAGATACCTACACACAACCGTTTTTCCTATTTCAGATTGGGTGATGGCCGATACCAAATCACTAGCTGTTCATTTTAATTATCACGAAATAAATGTTTACGTCACATTTTTATTATTTGCATATCTAAACTATATAGTTTATCGAAATTTATGATTTTTATGATAGTATAGTAAATATAAATACCTATTAGAAATTAATTAGGAGATTTAAGTTTTAATTTAAGATTATCACAATGAAATCGCAGTGCAAAATATATTGTTGTTGTTTTACAATTACAAAAGATTACCAATCGAGCTGAACTGATATTATCGTAAAGTGCGTGCTGTCACTTATAAATTATAACTTTGGCTTTATATTTATTTACATTTTACTTACACGTTTAAAACAAAAATGTACCTTTCCTCTAATCTGGACCAAACAAATTATAATTGTAAAACTGGATTTACTTTTAAAAATCAAGAAAATTTAAAATTTTATTAACAATGTATTGTGTGTTGATGATCTTTAGCAAATATTATTCCCCAATAAATTTTGAATTAGTTCCCCGATTAGTTGATAGATGGCTGCACATAGGTAAAAAAATTTATGCTATCATGTTTAAATAAAATCGTTATAGTTTTATCAAAAATTCAAACTTTTATGATTACACCATTACTACGACCTACCAATGGTTAGTTAAAGTAGTAATTTGCAGCACATAATACATAAATATCAACGTGTAAATTCATAAATCGCTTAAATTTGACGAAAATGGTGATCTCATGCATATACTATACTCAAAAGCCTGACAACTAAAGTCTATAGAAATATCGAGCATTTATAGTGTCCCCTGAAATTTTAAAACAACAACAACCAACTTACCTTACTTTTATTATAGATAAAATATAATTTTTAACTGTAAAACTTATTATAACAAATACCGTACATACTGTTAAAAGTGTAAATACAAAATTTATTTATAAATAAGTAATAAGAATAAAACTATTAAACTACAAAAATAATGTACCTACCTAATGTGTATTATCAGAAAAAATAAATATAAAATTGCTTTAATTAATTATAAAAGAAAACATTAAGGATTATTTTTATTAACTAAAAAACAATTTGGATGCATTACATATCATCAAACAAGTCGTCAACGTCTACATCTTCAGCTGCCGGTTCATCAATCGCCGAGGTTGCAGCAATCGTATAAAATTCCGTTGCAGCCACTTCCGTTATTGTTGTTGTATCACATTCCACCGCCGATATTAATCCTAGTTTTTCGGCAACAATAACAGTTTCCCAAAAATCCATTTTACCCCGTGACACAATCGTCTGTTTGAATTGCCCAATCCAATCGTTATAGTAGTGGGCGCCTAATACTTTAGATTCCTCGCGATAGAGAGCTAATGCGATTTTAATTTTATTGTACTGTTCGGTGATCGATTTGAAGAGCAAATCGTAGAGCACGGTTTGAAGTTGTTTACATAGGGTGGAGAATTTCTCGCCTTTTTCTAGCAGAAATACAAAATCTTCCATTGGTGTAACTGTACCCACCGCAACTATATTTCGATCATCGAAATTTTCGTTTAAACTTTGTAGATTCACCTTATCACCATTGCTCTTGTCATCGGTGCGTAAATTAATTTGAAATTTAAATTGGAATTTAGGTTTGACGATCTCCTCTAATTGAAAAGCGTCTTTTACACGATCTAAATATGGTTGCGCGTTCTCTTTCAACTTAGCTGGAATTTCAAACATGTCCAGTAGTTCTTTTTCTGGTGGTGCTAAACTTTCATTCGAATATATAGCCCGTTGTGCAAAACAGCGATACATATATTGGTTGATCGGATTTAATGTTTTTTTAAACGCCAACGCCTCATGTTTTCCGGAATCGTCTTCGCTGGCCGTCATTAAATCCATTCGATCGATAAGGTCATCGATTAAATCCAACTGTTCGGTGGATGGGTCCAATTTTTTAGACAGCAAATTCGGAAAGTCGAAATATACTCGATTCTCATAGAATCCTAATTCGAACATTGAAAAACACGGGAATTGATTTTCATGATATTTCGGAAATAGCGCATACAATTTAGGTTGTGTCCCACTGCGATAGATACGTCGAACCAACATCACGGTTTTAGTTTTAAACATTGCCTCGACCAAAGCGAATATCATTTTTTCCGATGCCTCACAAGCTTTTTGGGCCACGACTAGCGATGTACCGGTCCCAATGAAATACTCTTCCACAATATAATTCTCATTTGTGAATCCGATGCACATGAAACATGTATTGGACGAATTTTCCGGTTTGATTTCCTCTTCAATCGGAATCACCGATGTTCCGTACATGTAACCCTTGATCACTTGATTGAAATCCATTTCAAATTTTTCATCACCTTTGAAGTGTTCGGTAACCATTTTACATTGAGTGTTAGGTAATGCAGATTCTGGTTTCCATGTTGGAAGCACTTTGGTATCGGTTATATAAATATACGAGGAAATTTTCATTCGGAATTGTGTGCCAATGGTTAGGTCACAATTCCACGGGACGCCACGAACTGTCTGTGGTGGGAAATACATAAGGTTGACGATGGCATAATCAAAATTACAAAAATATCCGGATGTCTCTTTTACGATTTGTTGAATTGTCTCCTCACTGTCCTTCTGCACTTGACTTAATTGACGGTTTTTTGGTAACGACATTGGTACATCCTCACCCTCGTCCTCGGGGTAAGTAACATTATCATTGATTACAACGATCTCGATGCCGAGTCCTTTAAGGCCGTTTATAATCATTTCCAAATTTTCACTATCAGTTTTTGCGGTGAACGTGGTAAATAAGATAATTTTCCGCGACGTGTATTTACGGGAATCGAGCATGGTGCGTAAATAATCCATTGCTACTACTAACGCATCCAACCAATCGGCGGTTCCATTTTCGATTTTAATACTCTTCTCGAGAATTCGAACCATCTGCCAGCTGGCTTTGGTCAGGTCAAACATAAGTTTGATATTCTCATAACCTCCCATAGTTTGATGTAAATTATTGTTGGTCTGATTGGAACCCGTCACTATCAGGCCTATCTCATCCTTCGGCTTGGAAAAAATCTTTCTCTGAATTAATCTAGATATACACGATCGTGTCTTCTCAAAAAATGTTTGTTCATTTTTGGAATTTGCTGACAACACATTTGAATGCTGGCTTATGTCCCAAATGATAACAGTTCCCTCCTAAAATATAAATCAGTCAATATTATAGAAATACTAACAAAATTACTATAATTAATGCATTACCATTTCTGCTGGTGGCATTTTTTTATTTATTTATTTATAATTATAATACTTAGAAAATCACTTAATTTAAATTATTAATTTAAAGAAAATATTTAGAAATTACTAATTGTAAATTCAAAACATGAATGGACTTGTACAAAATTAGTTGTTCGAATTTATATCGTAAAATTTGACAGAAGATAATCAAATGGGGTGTACACCGTACAGTATAGTGCTGATATAACAGTTTGAAGAAACATACTGTTTTGACAGTATCATCATAGAGATAGTTGAACATATCCATAAACGAAATAAATTTGTTTTAGACGTACTTCGTTGTTAAGTTTGTGAGAATAAGTGTATAAATATTTTCTGGAAAAATTACTGTGATAACAATATGGCTCTAACGGTTTCGATCCTGAGCTGTCTTCATACTGTCTTAGACAATCTGAATAAGCCAAGTCGTTCTCTACACCGTGGAGCCATCGTTGCCTGCAACGACTTCTGCGCCTACCATATGATGGCTCTCCCTTCAGAGATCTCTGCACAATTCGGTTCAGATCCACACGCAGAACTTGGCCGAGCCAGCGCATTCGCTGAGATCTTACTTCATGTACAATATCAGGGATCTTCATGAGATCTTGGATTTCAATATTGAACAGAGCTCGGTATAAACTTCACACATCCATACATAACAACGGGCATGCTTAAAACTCCGTTAAGCTTCAGCTTCACGGCACTTTATTGGTGTTTAGATTTTAGAGATTACAAAGGACAAATGCCTGCTGCCAGCAGCTCTTTAATATCCTAACGTACAATGTTAGAACAGCCCAAATATTTGAACTTCCTCACTCCCTCAAACGTTTAGTGACCACACTAAAATCTGATGTACCATTGTCCCTTTATCCGGAGACCATGTATTTTTTCTTGGACTCATTGATATATGTGAGAACTCTACAAGTGGATCAACTATTTCCCTAACTCCATTGGTATTCAGTCCAATCACGCATAATTATGTAAGCATCTGATTGGACTGGCGATATAAGATGTTGCGCTGAGCTGTTTCAATTTTACGAGAGATGTACTCCAACATAATATTGAAGAGTATCGGGGACAGAGCATCTTCTTGCCGTACATCAGAGTTAAATTCAAAAATTCTCGATAGCCTGTTCTCAACTTTAACAGAGCATTAGGACCGCGTCACTGTCATTCTAGGTATTCCTGGGCATACCAAAAACTCTCTCCGTCGATCGAATCATAGGCCTGGTTGAAATCCAAGAACACCTGATGTGCAGGGATGGATGTCTGATAAAATTTAGATAGAACCATCCACAGCGAAAAGATTTGATCAGTGACATCGATTTGAACGCAATCTTCCTCGATTTGAAATAGCAACCAAGCGCTCCACTAAAAGCGTGATTCCATCCAATGTAATGTAGGGCTGTAATTTGTGTGCTGTGCAAAGGAGAGCTATACCACGATAATTTTCAAACTTCAAGCGGTCTCTCTTCTTGAATATGGGGCATATTGCAGCGACGTTCCATTCGTCAGGCATTACTTCGCTTCGCCATACTAATCGAATAAAATCAAAAGTGATGGATCCTCAATACAAATCACCGCAGTCTGTATTTGAGGTGACTCAATTACAGTTTGTGAACACCAACCAGGTCGATAAAGTGTCCATTAAGAAAGAATGAGCGTCCATTAAAGAACGTGCTTAAGTAAGTCGGCCTAATTTCTGCCAGCTCGAACATTAAAGTCCCCAATTACCAGTCGTAGCATCGAGTTCGGGTATAAATCACATCAGATGGTCCAAGTTATTGTAAAATAATTCTTTATCTTGGGACTGGCTGACTTCTGTGGGCGCGTAAACTAATTTTCGACAGGTTGCCTAACTTCATGCGCAAACGAAATTTGCACAATATCGCTTGGAAATTCAAAACAGGCTCCTTATGCCACATTTACAAGACATTTTAAATTCGTCAGAAATTGAGATTATGATAGGATGATTACATTCCCTATTCTCTAAATAATAGTTATTCGTTAGTCTTTTATAAAACTATTTCTCAAAAAATTATTAGAATGAAATTGAAAAATGTTAAATTATCATGGCCAAAATTGAAAATAAAAACGTATTTCCAATAAAGTTTGATTTTGATTTGGCTTTAGTTAGGAGAAAATAAGTTTTTTTTACGCTAATTTCGCAATTCTTCTATAAAAATGCACTATGCTGACACGCGTATGCTTATATCAAAAATATTCCATTTTTATTACCTAACTAAAATTTATGATGCTAAACTGGGCAGGATTATACGTAAACGTATTTATAAAAATTGGATGAACTTAAAACTAATAATAATAAATGAATTACTAATTATCTAAAACGAAAATATTTTTTACGAATTTTACCAACCGTTGACCTGTAACATTTAATTCGTAAATTGGTTTGCCAATATTCAGCAACAGTTGGTTAATATCGTTAAACAACAATATCGAGGGACTCTGTAATAACTTAATCAGAATTTATATTATAAGACCTTATACAGCGTGTACTGTCATATATTCTTCTGGAATTGTCCTTTGCTTATTCCATACTGATATATTTGACTACCTCATTTATGTTAGGCATTATAAATTCCTTTGTCAGGCCTAAACCATTTTTGGGGTAAAATTTTCATAAAAATAAGAATTTTGGGCAGAGCTCCTTGATAAAAATTGCTTCTTAGAGGTATCCTGGTAAAGGGGTCGGGTCATAAATCGGCACTGTATATGAGTTACATATCGTCAAATAAATCATCAACGTCTACATATCCAGCTGCTACTTCATCAGACATAGAGGTGCCAAGGTCAATCGTATAAAATTCTGTTGCAGTCACTTCCGTTACTGTTGTTGTATCACATTCTGCTGCCGATATTAATCCTAGTTTTTCGGAAACAATTACCGTTTCCCAAAAATCCATTTTATTTCGTGATACAACCGTCTCTTTAAATTGACTAATCCAATCGTTATAATAGTGGGCGCCTAATACTTTAGATTCCTCGCGATATACGTACATCGCATTTTTAATTTTATCGTACTGTTCGGTGATCGATTTGAAGAGCAGATCGTAAAGCGCGCTTTGAAGTTGGTTACATGCGTTGGAGAATTTCTCGCCTTTTCCTAACAAAAATACAAAATCTTTCATTGGTGTTACTGTGCCTACCGCAACTATATTTCTTTCGTTGAAATTTTCGTTTACATTTTTTAACTCCACGGCATCGGCATCACCATTGGCTTTCTCATCGATGCATAAATTAATGTGAAATTTAAAGTGGCCTTTCTCTCGTTTGGCAATCTCCTTCAGTTCAAACAAATCTTTTATACGATCTAAACATGGTTGTGCGTCTTGTTTCAATTTCATTGGAATTTCAAACATATCCAGTAGTTCTTTTTCCGGTGGTGGCAAACTTTCATTTGGATTTAGAGCCCGTTGTGCAAAGCATTTGAACATATATTGGTTGATCGGGAATAATGTTTTTTTAAACGCAAACGCCTCATGTTTTTTTACTTTGTCTTCGTTGGCCGTCATTAAATCCATTCGATCGATTAGTTTGTCGATTAGATCCAATTGGTCGGCGGATGGATCCAATTTTTTCGACAGCAAATTCGGAAATTCTAGATATACTCGGTTTTCATAGAAGCCCATTTCGAACATTGAGAAGCACGGAAATTGATTTTCATGATATTTCGGAAATAGAACAAACATTTTAGGTTTCGCCCCTTTGCGATAGATGCGGCGAACCAACATCACGGTATTTGTTTTGAACATCGCCTCAACTAGAGCGTACATCATTTTTTCCGATGCTTCGCATGCTTTTTGGGCAACGATTAATGATGTACCGATCCCAATAAAATATTCTTCCACAATATATTTCTTATTTGTGAATCCGATGCACATAAAACATGATGTGGCCGGCTCTTCCTGTTTGATTTCCCCTTCAATCGTAATCATCGATGGTCTGGATGGCCTTTCCAATTCGATTTCTCCTTCAATCGGAATCACTGATGTATTGTACATAAATCCGCCAATCACTTGATCTTTTACCATTTCAAATTTTTCATCACCTTTAAAATGTTCGGTGATCATTTGACATTGAATGTTACTATTATCTGGTAACGCGGATTCTGTTTTCCATGTTGGAAGCACGTTGGTATTGGTTATATAAATATACGAGGAAATTTTCATTCGGAATTGTGTGCCAATGGTTAGGTCACAATTCCACGGCACGCCACGAACTGTCTGTGGTGGGAAATACATAAGGTTGACGATGGCATAATCAAAATTACAAAAATATCCGGATGCATTCTTTACGATTTGTTGGATTGCCTCTTCGCTGTTCTTTTGCACCTGACTTAGTATTCGATTTTTTGGGAACGACATCGGTGCATCGTCGCCCTCACCCTCGGGATAAGTAACATTATCGTTGATTACAATTATCTCGATGGCGAGTTTATTAAGGTCTTTTATAATCATTTCTAAGTTTTTACAATCAGTCTTTGCGGTGAACGTAGTAAACAGAATGATTTTCCGAGATGTATATTTACGACTTTCTAGCATTGTACGTAAATAATCCACTGCTACTACTAAGGCATCTAACCAATCAGAGGGTCCATTTTCGATTTTAATGCTATTTTCAAGAATTCGTACCATATGCCAATTGGTTTTGGCTAGGTCAATCAAAAGATTAATATTCTCATAACCTCCCATAGTTTGGTGTAAATTATTGTTGGTCTGATTGGAACCCGTCACTATCAGGCCTATCTCATCTTTTGGTTTAGAAAAAATTGTTCTATGAATTATTCTGGATATGCACGATCGTGTCTTCTCAAAAAAAGTTAATTTGTCTTTTGAAATTGCTGACGTTGGCTGGCAGATATCCCAAATGACAACAGATCCCTCCTGAAATTGAAAATAACAAATTTGATTAGTTGTACGACTATAATTATCCTAACGATATGTAACTACCATTTCTACTAGTGGCGTTTTTAGTTTGCAATACTGTAGTACTTAGTAAATAACGTAAAGAATTTTTTTAAATTTAAATAAAATTTATCAATGAAATTGCTAATTTGTTGATTGTGATTTGTGAATTGAAATCAAAGAAATGAATGAACTTGTACATAATTTCTTGACAATTGAGTTGTGGTGACTAAAACTATTTGTTGTGTATATTTTGTATAACAGTTTGATGAATATCAATTGAATATACTGATGTGAAAGTGTCATCAGAGAGATAGTCGTACATATATATATCACGTTTACTTAAATTTTAATTGTTTTTTGTTACGTATTTAACAAGCGTGGCAGAGATAAATATAGATAAGGGACAAACTTTTACGTAATGTGAGAATGTGTGAACGTTTTTAAAATCTTATCTTAGCACATATTTGGCTTTATTGTACCTACCATTAGCCGTAACATAGTATAATTATTGACATTTTTAACGGCGCATTTTTGGCTAATTATCGGCTTCCTAATCTATGTTCAAAAATGTATTGTAAATTGTAATATTCCAATTCTTCTACAATATGCTCCCAAATTTTTATTCACCACGCTCGTGTCCGCCGACCTCAATTAAAATCTACTCCATTTTTTTCGTCATTCTCTGTGCTCATATTGACATGACAGTTCTATTTTTGTTGCGAAACAAAAACGTAATCGTAGTAAAAAAAGAAAAAAGTAGTTTTATGTGTATTAAAAATATTCCTCTTCTTTATTTATTTTTGTTTTTTTTTATTTTTTTAGTTTTTGTAAATAAAACGCGAGAAAAGTTAACATAAAAAATAACTTTAATTTTATTTTTTCAGTATTAAATGTCGTTTTCTTAACAAAATGACACGACAGTCAAAGGTAAAAGAAAATAAATTTCATGTGTGATGTTCATCTTGAACAAATTAAAAGTAAAGAATTAAATTAAGAAAAAAAAAATTACTTGTTCTTTTATTTTTATTTGTTGTTATTTATTGCTCTTGTTCATTAATTAAACGTGATTACACAAATTATGAAAAATAAAATTTAATTAAATGAATTAAAATATATTGTAAAGTAGTGTAGCGTTAAGATACAAAAATAAATAAATAAATTTCGTATAAAATTTGTGTATTGTGTGTTCATCATAGCAAAAAAATTGTAAAAAATCTAAAAAAATAAAAAAAAAAATTTTCTTGTGCAATTACTGTCTCTATATAGTTGATAAATAATAACTTAACTAAGAATAATCTTGACTTTAAAATGGCTTATAATATTGACTGGATATTTCCAAAACTTCGGAATCCCTCCACATTCTGGACTGTGGCTAGTGCGGTCACCGTAGCAGCTGTTGGATTATTTAGTAAATTGATGATAGGTAAGTGGCTGTCGCACAGAACTTTTACTTTTTTTATCATTTCAATTTCATTATAAATGTAATATATGTAGTTTTGCATCATTATCATTACGACATCACATACGATACACATCACACAAACTATTTTACTGGAATGGAGGGAGGGCGTGATTTAAAGCGAGCACGGTGTGTCGTAAATTAGTGCGTCGTCTTGTCTTGTGATTTTCATTTACACAAATGAATGGCTTTGAACGTGTTTTTTTACAACACACTGTGTGTATATAATGTGTATAGTAGATATTTTATTTCATTGATTTTTATTTTCAAGACAAGATACTTGTGTATATTTTGTATATCGCAATACATAAAAATTGTTGTTATGTTAATGACATCATGACCATGATGATATTTTAGTTGCGAATTTCCCTTGCCTTACTATGTCTGGTTGGATATATGTATTTCGTTATATACAACATCACAAAGCACAAACAAACTGTTGAACTCTTCTTGATTATGCTTGACAACATACATAATACATAATATAAGACATCACGTGTCTTCACTTCATTAAACGCAATCAACATATGATGTTTGAGTTTCATTACATTACAACGTATACATATATATATTTTATATGAACGAAAGTGATATGTACTGATAACTGATCTAATGCAGTAGTTCTTAATCTAGGTGCCGCGGTACACTTTTGTTCCAAACTATATTGTTTGTTGGTGTCCTTTGATTTTGTTTTGTATCTATGTGTCCCCGGCAACTGACTGAAATTCTAATTTGATCATTATTATCATAAGTTGCAAATTTTCTACAGAATACCTACTTACCAAAAAATTTATTGTGAGAGATTTTTCCAGATCTCACTCCTGGAAAAAATTCAAATATTTTAAAATATTTATAAAATTACTGATAGAGAAATTTTTTTTAAATATATCTCGTAATTCTGATTACATTTTTACAATATAGGCAACATTCTGAAATTATGTATTCTCGTGAATTCTTTAATCGTAAAATTTTGAAACGCCCCTATTTACTTTACTGTAATTCAAATTATGAATGTTTTTTTGACTTTACCTGTTGAATGAAACATAAACTATATTCGAAGACTAATCAAACTTATTTAAATTTTATTTTGCTTTTGTAATTCGTTTCAAATTAAATTTGAATTGTAATTTACTGTATTCATATTACTTTCCAATTCCTCTAAATGTAAATTTTAAACTTTAAATAAATAATAAAATATTGTACGAATTTCTTCCTCTTATAGTTTCAGTACTCATCAGAGTAATTGGCCAAATGACTGTTTAATAGATGTCTTTTTTATCTTCTGTGGTCAAATTCAAGAACTTCTGGTTAATTAACTTAACCTTTTCTCAATACTCTGCTTTGCAAGAAAACTAATATGATATACTTAACATGTTATCTTAAGTTATCCATAAATTAAATTCGATTAATAATTTCATTTTTTAATTAAGAAATCTAGATACATCTATAGTTAGGCAAAGATTAAGAAACACTGATTTAATGAACTTATTTTCGTTTACGTTATTATTATCGTTTACTAATTAATAATTTTGTATTACAATTTATTTAGTATAATCAATCGTAACTGGAATATTCTAGCTTTGGTAGGCTAAATATTAAGTTCAGGTTTAATCTAAAACTGATTATCTACTAACAGTTACGCATTTTAATTCTAAATGGGCATTAAATTAGAAAAATAGAAATTAGCGCGAGGTCACGAAATTTTATTATTAAAGTAAGGCTTCATAAAATATAAATGCGTTCTGTAATTGTAAAATTTCTGATCACGATATGTGATGCTAGTCTCGATAGTTATAGACTACCTGCCAGAATTCAAGCTGATATCATTAGTAGTTTTCGAGAGTTTCATTAGGTAATTGTTTTGAATAGGGACTTTTCCTAAATCAAATTAGTTCTAGCAAACCTATTTTTGACTAATTCTTTGTAGAAAAAACTGAACCATACTCAGCTTACAATTTTCAAGTTTATAAATTTTCAACTCTATTAATCCATGCCAATTTTAATTAAATTTAAGTTAAATATTATAAACGGCGATTCAGGGTTGGATAGTTCTAAAACTTACTGTCATTCAAAAATCGCACGCCATATGTATATGTACATCCGCTAGCTTATAAAATGAAATTTGAAAGCTTTTCTGAGCTTACTAGTGTTATCTGAATTTTAAAATTTAAAATTTAATAAAATAATTTGACAGTTTTTAAAATTTGTGTAAAACACAATATTGAATATACGAGTGCTAATTTTTGGAATGAGCTGGTTGAAACACTCTCTTTCGACACACAAAGCAATATCGCAAACCTCGCAGATCCACCTTATTCTTGGATGACATTATCAACATCCTCTTTGTTTATCGGTCCGCTTTGTGAAATGGGCCACGGCCGTATTAGGAACACTTGCTAGATTCGAAAGTTGAATTCAGCTAATCGTTAACATCCAATTTTTAAATTCAAAACGTAGGGGTTTTCTCTAATAAATGATTTGGATGTATACCGTCAAAATATTTAATCATTGACTCATCGATTGATAATTTTTCATGCATGTAACTTCTGGCAACAGTGGCCGAACTTTAGCCATTTTGTCCTTTGTATTTATTTGACTATTATCTACCAAATGAATGTGTCTTTTAATTTCCAAAAATCTATTTTTAGACATATTGTTCGCAACAATTGGCTTTTAAAGTCGTCTTCTTCAAACGCAAAACTATGATTATTGTTTTGTACAGCATACAACCGGGTTTGCTGCCGGTTCATTTGCTTTAGTACAGCTAACTCACATACTCACATTCTGTTATTTTCTCATTATATTTGATGTAAATTCTTAAACACCTATGCCCGGTTGCACGAAAATGTTTAACTATAGAGATTAGCTAACAAGCAGTTACATGCAAAAATTGTTTTTTATTTCGAAATCATTTTGAATCGAAATTCAATTCAAAGTAAAAAAAAATTGCGCTTTACTAAGTCAAATTCAAAATTTTAACAGTCGGTTATAAAGCGCCCGGTTAAGTTTAACTGAAGAACCGTTTGTTAAATATTTCATGCAACCTGGCAGTAGAATATTGCCCTTCATCTAAAGGCGCCACTGTCGATGTCGAGTGAACGGACCTAAATGTGTTGCAACAAAATTAAAACATAGTATTGTATTTTCTATACCATGTACGTAATCCAATACAATTTTTTAGTTATTGTGTTTAACACCAGGATCATTTTATCTTTGCTAAATTTCATTTAAGTAATTTTTAAAGGTTGTCGACAACGGCACGGTCCTTTTTTGACATATTTAATTTTTCAACTCAGTACTTACATCATACAGTTTTGAGTGAATTTAAAATACTAGACGTTTGACCCGAAAATCGTCTGTGTGAAACGGTATCTACTTAAAATTTCCCCGAAATTTGATGGATCATGTCCAAAACTTAATTTTTTGCGCGATGAGCTTTTTGATAAAAATTCATTACATCATGTTGTTTTTAGAAGTTTTAAATTTAGTTACATATATCTCCTAGAGTAAACGGTATTTTTAGTTGTACAATTATTAGAGCCTTAAGCACACATACTTACATATACAAGGTGGCGCAAAAGTCATTATCTTATCGAAATTTGCTGTTATAAATGTTGTAAATGTCATCGTAACTTTTACATTTGTGAAGTAAACAGAAATAGAATACACGCAAAGAAAACTAGGGATCGCTGTACTCCTCTAGAGCGCGGAATAATTGTTTTTCACAAATAATAATAAGTGTTTGGCCAGACTTCTTTCTTTGGGATTTCTTAAAGTCACGGGTCTATACAAACTCAGCCACAGAAGTGAGAGAAACCGCTTAACCGATATTATCGTCGCGACTTAATAATGGGAAAGAATTTAAAAGTTTCGATAAACATAATCAGCAACAAAGGAAATTGAGTGATGACTTTTGCATCATCAGTTACCTAGAAATTGTTAATTTTTTGTCAGTCACATTGTACACTATTTTTGTTTAAATTTGCATAAGTAATTCACTTGAAATTCATGTATGATCGTATATACACATTTCTCAATTCATATAATATTATAGTAAATTCAAACTCGATATTGATGACAACGCCGCTGCTCAGGCCACGTAAGTAGTAAAAGTATCATGCATTTAATACAAATAAATTATTGATGTCTAAGTCATATCGTCAGTTTTAGATTTAGACCAGCCGATATGGGTATAACCCCATAAACTTCCAAATCATTACTATATATACATATTAGTCATTAGCACGAGACGTTTATACATATATGTAAATATTTGAATTTCATTTACCTTCACACACAACACTTTATAACACGAACATATTATACATAGTTTAAATTAAGACCTTGACTTAGCAAATTTAACTAACCTTCTATATGTTAAAATTAATTTAGACTGGTTTTGTGTTTAATAAATCAAAATGAACTTTTGCCCCGCGAAAATCATAAATAAAGTATTTATCATATTCGTTATGATAATATGCTTAAGTACTATTTAGTTATCAATCAATAAAATTGAAAGTAAAATAATTTTTAGTAAGTATTTACTTAATATTATGTATGTATGTATGCGTATACATATGAAAATACCTATCGACCAAACTGCAAATTACGTTAACCTTGAATATAGAATATACTATTATGAGAGAAGCTCACATGTGAGAAAATTTTGCTATTACTTAAATTATTATAAGACTTGCAGTGGCCTTGCATATTTTTTTTTTTAAATTATAATCCAATATAATATTACGAATTTCAAGACCAACTTTATATGTATGAAATTGTTGAGTACATATAGTACAGATGAACTGAAATGTACAAGATATTTAAGTATAGTTTGTACTATTATACTATAGTTATTAATTATTATAGTACAAAGCTCGATATATACAGTCTTTGTTTCTATTATTAATTCTGTTTATTAAAATATATAAGTAAGTATCTCACATTCTTTGTGTTCCAAATCGCGCGGTTTTGATTTTAATGTGTTTAGTCATCATATAAGTCTAAATCTTATTTTATAGCAAGCAGCTCAATTTTATCAATATACACTGAATTACTTAATTCTATACTTAAATTTATTATTTTGCGGTAGTCACTTTTTAGTCAGCTTATGATCATCATTTATACTAAATTGGTATACTAAAAATTAGTATACAGTGCATGAAATAATTTTTTTTTTCAAATTAGAACAAAATTGTATTATCTATTGTTTCGTTATCATTAGATCATGCGATGTTGTTGTAGTTTGTGAAATAATATTTGAGCGTGAGAAATAAGTCTTACTTATTATAGGCGTATATCTACAGTTAATATACGTTGAATGAATTTCAAATTGCGTAGATTATTCATCATGTGCAAGCAATTAGACATCGGTTTGCATTGGTTTGAATTTATGTCTTAAAATGGTCTAAACAATTTAGAGAAATTAAATAATAATGCAAACTTGATGGCTTAACGATTAGCTTTGTATATAGACATACAAATTACAGATTTAAACCACTAACTAAATTAAAAGAAAATTCTTCAATTTAGATGTTAAAAACTATAAACTGTGCGCTTAAAACATTTTAACGCCAACTACATATTATAACTATGTTAAATTAAGTAACATTGATTATTGTTTTTCGATGTACTAATTAATTATTATTATCATTATAACATCCTGAAGCTTTTTAAAACTTTAAATTATAAATCAATTTTAAAAATTCTGACTAACCTTAAATTTTCCGAATTTGTAAACATTTCTATTCTTATAAATTCCACAAAATTCTGTTCTGATTCTTAAAATTATTTTGTTTTGCTTTAAATTCATTTAATTGGCACTTCCTCTGCTCCTCTGACAGACGTCGATTCTTTTATTGAAATTTTCGATGATATGTTTCTTTTCAATTTCAATAATAGTTCAATAAATGTTTTTGACTCTTAAAATTTTTGTGAATTATTAGCATAGTCTTTTGATTTTACAGAATCCTAAAGAAAGAAATCCCCCTTCTCAAAAATTTTTTAAGAAAAAAATTTCGCAAAATTCTTATACAGATTATACCTAATCTTATTCGAATCTCCTTTATTAAAAACTTGCAGACTTTATATTACTATCTCGAGTCGTAGCAGATCAACTGATTTTTTTCATTCGTTGAAAAATCAGCTTTGATTTTGAGCCCAATTAGTCGCTCAACTGATCTCAAATCCTATAAGTTGACCAAAAACCGTTATTTTACTAATAAGAAATCGAACCGATATAGAGTCATCATTGTGTTCGGACTATGCATAAACAGTTAAACTCTATGTGTATACCTATACCAGTAATGTCCATAAACTTCATAAAATTTGAATTTCGACATTTTAAGATATATGCAAAATTATCGAAATTCAATCGTGCATCAATTCACAATTTTCAAAATTCAATAACACGAATTGAAATTTTAGAATTATGCATGCAAACAAATTAAAAACAAATTTTTAAATACAGAATTAACTGTCATTTATCGATTTTACAAATTTTAAAACGGCGTGTAGAAACATAAATTGGTTTGTTTTTTTTTCAAAAATTCAATAGCTAAAATACATACAATTGAATTCAAATTTCACTTCGATTTTTTATTTGACCAGCCACTTTTACTCTGACAATAATTTGATTATAGAAATTGAAGTCAAACCATAGATATACAGTAGTCTACCCGATTTCCTTTACAATTATTTAATCGATATTTAAAAAATTCAAAATTCACGGATTGATGGCCGAGGTCGAAAGTATAAAATTTCACTTATGATCCATCTTGATAAAAGTTTTAAAAAACTATTTCTTAGTGTCATGAAAATTGCAAGTATATAGGGACCGCATAACGATTAAACGATTAATCGGTTTAATAGGGAAGAAAGTTGGCAATTTTAAAAATACGATATCCACATTCCTACTGGTGAATCTATAGCTGGGGAAATTCAGAGGATTTCATATTATTGAGTGTAGATCTTGCGTATGGACTGAGCATTGGAATATACAGTTCAGCACAGTTGAATTAAAATCTAAATTAAATATATATATATATATATATATATATATATATATATATATATATATATATATATATATATATATATATATATATATATATATATATATATATATATATATGAATATTGGAACGACATTCCGGCTATTCTGATCCTCTACATTTTGACTCCATAAAATATCGAACAGCTAGTTCAAAGGACAACGACATTTAATAAACTTAAATTTAATTCTTGTTAAATGCGATGAATACTACGTTTACAAATGCTACAGATTTGTTTGTAATAAATTTATCATCAGATGCAGGCGACGATGCACTAGCTTAGCTAACACCATCTTTCACCATGAAAGAATCATTCCAACTGAAGATCAAAACATAAAATGATAAAAGAAACGACTTAATTGTGTATGACATCTGATCTATCAAAGTGGCCATCAAATTCAGAACTCAACAATATGATTTTATTCATTAATGTTGGCAAAAGTCGGTGTCCCAGATAAGTCCTATCTCTTTAAAATAGAAAAGATGTACTTGTGCACGAATTAAGGAAGATTGAATAAGTTTCTTTCTAACAAAGATACATATAAAAAGCCGCCTGGAAAACTAAAGTATGCAAACATACCCGTTACATTCTGGAAAAACGTATGGTCAGAAGAGTCAACATTTAATCTTAACTCTTTTGATGGTGTTCAACATGTCTGACAAAAATCAAGCGAAGCATATAAATTGAATTGTATACGGAGGATAGTCAAACTCGACGGATCTAACATCGTGTTTTGCGGTTCTATGGGTTGGAGCAGAGTTCGTATAAAATAATTTATTGACGGTTTGATGAATGCGGATGTTATGTATATTGAGATCGTTTGCCGAAATGTTAAGGCTCCGACACGAAAGTTGCGGCTCGAAGAAAACGACAAACGAATATTTTCAGCAACAAATACTTTAGTACAGTACAGGATAGGTACACTGAGTTTTTAGCTTAACCTCCGAAGCTGCCCTGCCCCGCATCCAGTTCAAATTAGAGCCTCATAGACAATAGTTACTTTTACTCATCCCTTAGGTCATACTCAATAGCTTAAGCATGGATAAACTACTCTCGTTTAATGACGACGTTTAGGGAAGAGTGCAGCATCTAATATACTTGCACGGGTACCATTTTGACTTTGTTCTTTGCACAGCATACAAGTTACTGCCCTACCTTATATTGGATAGAGTTACTCCTCTAGCGAAAGGCCTTAATGGTGACTATCAAGGTGGATTTCGTCCGAATCGATCAGGTCTTTTCGATGCGTGATTGGGGTTAATAGTTACAGAGTTAAGGAAATAGAGTTTTCAGCTTCTGTTGGACTCCAGATAAATGAGTTTAAAACAAAATACATGATCTACGCTTATAGGGACAATGGCACACCAGATTTTAGTTGTGGCCACTACCGGTTTGAGGGAGTGAGGAGGTTCACATATTTGGGTTAGGTTCACATATCACTCACGATAACTGTGTGGGTAAGAATATAAATATTAAAGCGCAGTTGGCAGATGGCATTCGTGATTTGTATCCTTTAAGATCACTGCTAAAATCTAAACACATATCAAGTGCCGTGTAAATGAAGTTTCACAAAGTTTGATCAGGTCCGTTGTTCTGTATGGATGAGAAAGTTGGACGTTGACGGATGAGTACGATAGATGGCTCCTTAGATTTGAGAGAAGAATCATGCGTGTGATTTACGGCCCAAAACGCGAAGTAGATGGTATATACCGAGCTTTGAACAATGCCGAGTTCAGAGATTTGATGATCCCCTGTATATGAAGGAAGATCTTAGTGAGTTCGCTGGTTCGGACGCGTTCTGCGTGCTGATCCGAAATGAATTGTGCAGCGATCACTGAAAGGAGAGCCACCATATGGTAGGCGCAGAGGTCGTTGCAGGGGACGATGGCTCCACAGTGTAGAGACAGTATGAAGAGTCAGGATCGAAACCGTTAGAGGCAAATGGTTGACTCAGTAAGGAGCCAGTAATGGCCTTTAAAAACTGTTCATTATTATTTGGAAAGAGTACCTCGAAACAATTTCGTATACTGTCAACTGGCTATCTCATACACAAAATTATATTTACCCGTAACGGATAAAGGTCAAATTTTCACTCCCGCTCGTCTGTCTTTATTCTAAAATGTATAATTTCTGAGATAAACCTGCGTTTTACATTGACTATAGAACAGTAAAATATTTATGATGACCGCAGAAGTGTATGATGAAACTGAAAGCTAATGTAATATTATTCTATAGGTCCAGTTTGTAAACAACCGCTTTTTACCGCTCGTTTAACTCCAAAATTTCTCTTAAATTTTCAAATTTCTTAAGCTTTCATTCACATAATTTTAAGAAGTTTGGAAATTAGATTAGAATAAATAATTTAGCGCAGATTAGTTTAACATAGAACTCAGGACAGGAATTTTGGTCGTTTCATGAGGCTAGTCTCAGGCGAAAAATTGAAAATTTCGTATACGTAGAAAGTATAATGTACACAATTTTATAGTTATGTATAGCTATTTGTTTTCTTTGTATTAGTATGTTTTTTGCTATGGTAATCACCAAATGTATATGAATCGGTTCATTTTGTTGGTGCGAACGTTTATTATTATGACACTTCTCCCATGTCATTTACTAGTGGAATTGTCATAAGTTATGTTTGGTGTTTTGATTTATTTGACATAAGTTTATTTACTTTCCTTAGGTCCATGGCAACCATAGTACACAAATAACAATAATAGAAAAGCACACTTGATGGACTAAAATCAATACCCGCACATTTACCAATACCATTATTTTCCGGTTAATTTTGTCTCACAGTCTCATAAAACGACCAAAATCCCTGTACAATCAAGACTTGTAGTCAAAAGAGCGTAAATGTTTTAATTTTTTTTTTGTTTACTTTTGACTGGCTCAACTTTTTCGCAGTTTGCTTTAAGCCGCTGACCAACCATAGCATAGCTTCATCCCAGTCTGTAGTACCGACATGAACATTGGCTCGACCATGGGACCATCTGCACTTTGAACAGAAGGTAGTTGAATCTCGTTTGAAGTCTTGATTGGAAAATTCTTTTTACATCCCAGCCTTATTAGGCGGTCCGACCTAGGTATTTCCCGGTCCAACTACTATACTATATGCTCGGTTTGTTTCAAATTTAATTTGAATATTATATATTTTTAATGTAAGCTTGCAGTTTTAATAAAGAGACACAATAGCTAGTATCACGATACAGCTAACCCTCGAATTTCTATACAATTACGTGTATAGAAACTCATTTTGAGTCACTTGGTTTTTTTTACGTATAAATATAACGTATCTTGAGCGCAAATCGACTGTATATAAATATAAATGCTAATTTAATTTAATTAAAATATTTTAAACTTCGTGTCAGATGAAATTATTCAACTGAATTGTGTGATGATGCATTTATCTATATATCTTGTATACATATGTACATACGTACATCAAATCATGTATAATCGCGCTTATTTTGATTCATGTTTTCCAAGTCGCGTTTTATGTATTATATATTTGTGTGTTGAGTAGCAATAAATGTTGTAAAAAAATATCTATATATATATATAAGCTTTTTGGCAAATGATTTCGGACTTGATTTGTATGTGAGTCAATTTTGTATTTAATTTATTTATATTATAACTAGGCTTGACTTCAATACACACAAAGAAAATTATTTTTCTTTGGAGTCCAAATCAAAACGGCGTATTGCACTTGATTTAATATTCCTGACATGTTCCAATCCGTGTTATCGCTTATAATTACGCAACCCATAATAAAATAAAATTTCGGATTATTTACAAGCTGATAACATATTTATAGTTTTTTTTTTATCATTTCGTTGAGGTGTACAAAAGAGTTATGCATTCCAAGTATGTATATAAGTGACGTGTTACTTTTTATTATAATATGTAAAATATGTATATGAACGCCCCATCGTTGACGTTTTACCTCACCTTTGTGTGTGTTTGGTTTGGTCGTGAATGACGTATTTAGTTTTGTTTTAGTATTATCAAGTTATATCATTATGGTTGATAACATATACTATAATTGATCAATTTGACAATAAAATTATCTTCATTGTATGCCATGATCAATCTATCTCTAATCTATTGTAAAATTACGTGTCCTAAATGGCGATGATTCAACATTTAAATTATAAATCTTTTGTTTTGAATATTTTAATTTTATGTCATAGTATTGTCGTTTTCTCTGATTTTACAGGCACATTTGATTATTTACTATGTACGGAAGCTGTCTTTAGACTATATTTATAGGGGTTGAGATGGAAAACCCTGAATTTTGCGATATATGCCTACTGCCTACTGTTACCATACGTATCTATAGTGAGTCATGGCGATTCGTGGGTATAATTTTATTGACAATATAAATTTGAAATTATTTTACGCAAAATGGTTATTTAGTTATAGTTGTTTCTTTGTGTTTGCACGAGCATTCACCTTTAGCTTTCTTTTGTTTTGAATCTGCATACTATCAGGGTCTTTGATAGCACTATATGAACATCACTTTATCAAGACTTTATTGTAATGTTAAATTTATCAGGAAATAATCGTTTTAAAAGATAATTTAGTAAAGAAAAACATTTAGTTCATCGTAGGTTAAGAAAGGGAATGCACAATTCGATTGTTTCGTATATCGCGATATAGACGATACTCTTTACCAATAATATTTTTCAGGATTTAAATTGTAGAGAACATAGAGACATATTACATCAATCACATTTTTTTAAACAAATTTCATTGTTGTTGAAGAGTGACGAAACATGAGACATTCTTGCAATGTGTTAAATATATTTTTCACTAAACAGTCAAATGTGGTTAAAATTGTTACACGTTCGTTTTTTAATAAGCATCTATTCATGGCTGCAGGTGAGCTTGTATAGTGCTTACATGAAAGATGGTTAACCACATATAGATGAGTTCATTCTCATGAATGATCACAATTTACATTTCATGATCACGCAGTTACTATTTAATTTTTCCAAATTTCAATCCACTAAGTAAAATTTTGTTTTCGAACATGTGCTAAAAAATATAATTTGCATGACTTCAGATTCGACAACATTTTATTGTTATCAGTGGCATAACTATAGGCTTAGAGGCCTTTATTAAGTTTTGCGGAGAGGCCCAACATTTATAGTTACTCCACGATTGTCATTTAAATTATATTAAAATTAAACTCAAATTGATTTTATTCTTTCGTATATTTAAAATAAGCTAATTCATATTATTGATTCTAAAAATTCATATTATCTAAAATTTTAGGCATATGCTGGATAAACATTAAGCATTTAATCCGAAATAATACTCATAGTTCATCGCAATGCGTGACATATTTAAAAAGTTCTTAAATAACTCAATTACTTCATGTAATTAAAAAAGTCTGAAGAATTTTTTTAAGTTTCAATTCAATTTATCTCAAATCGGACTCAAAATTTAACTTGAAATAAAAATCCTAGTGCGGATCGCTGTTTCAATTATAGATCGTCTAACCGCTTTCTTTTCAAAATACGAACAATATTTCGTTTAAATTAAGGATTTGTTGTTTAATAGTTTATATTAAAATGTTTTTAGTCCCGCTGTTGTACTTGCAGATAAGTATTTATCAGACTCATGAACATAAACCTCATAATTACTATTTATATAAACAACAAATGGGAACATTCAGGTCTCTCATTATGTTGGCATTGAAAATTTACTGATGGAAAAAATGAAATATAGAATCAACATGTTGAGGTCTGAATGCAACTTATATAATAAAGCTTATATGACAACATTGATAGGTTAAATGTAATTTTTTTTCAACGATACGATACATTCAGTCATCTGATTTTTACCTGCAGTAATATAAATAATTTCTAAAATACCAGACTCGAGTAATGCGAGTCTTTGCCGCAACATTCTCTTTTTCTAGTAGTTATGTATCAACTCAATTATTTAGAGGCGTTGGTATGCCAGCCTTCGACACTGTTTTGGGTCCATGGTAAACTTTTTTCAAGAATATTTGCCTCTGACCAGAAATGCGGATGATAAGAAGGCTCACTAAGTTTTTGTTGAGTTTTGATATTTCTTTTTCGATTAGTTCCAAATAAATAATCTTATAATCATATATGGCAATTTTTTGTCAATCAGAATTAAACTCGCTTTTTAATTCATAATGATAATTTGGTATGTCATCTGGTTTGAGAAATAACTTTACGCAAAATTTTCACTATACGTTGCCGAGAGACTAAACATTTGGAAAAAACACGTTGTATGCCAACCGATTTTTACTGGTCGTGAGGCATAATTTCATTGTCTATTTTACAATGAATTGTAAAAAATTGTTGCAATCTTCTTGGAGCAATTTCAAACGTCCTGTCTATGAGCCACAGTGGGGAATTTGCAAGGTATGTAAGATGGTCCGTAATATAATATTTAAATCCAAAATTTCTGCTTCTATCGCTCTGGAATTTTCTGGTATATTAATGATAGCGATTAACGATTCGGCGGTTTTTATTATTGCTGGTTTTGTGAATTAGATTTACCTACCATATCCCAATATTGTTGGAAATTATACCTATACTATACATATTCTAAATATTACGTCTGAGACGGATTTTATTATTTAAATAATAAAAAACGTTTAAAACTTAAGGCAAACTGGCCTATAGTAATGAAGAAATATTTAATTACGCCGCTTCTGTGGTTTTAATTTACGTGGTTCAAGTTGTTTGGCACTGAATTTAGATTGTTCTAAAGTAGATTCTAATCCACCATGTCCAAAGCCATTTTTTTATGGCTTTAGCTCCAAAACTAATATTGAGCCGTTTGGTTCATGAATGATGTTGAACAAATAATAGTTTTATTTATAATTTAATTTTTGTGTTTAAAAATATCTGCATATTGCACGGATCTTCTCTATATGAACATGCGAACGGGTAATTATTGGCATTAATGGAAATATTAAGTGCTTTTAACAACAAACATTTTTTGCTAAAAAACCTTTTGGTAAATGGCTGTTTGTCTGGATAAAAATATCTGGATCGTATAAAACAAACCATCGGACTGTCGTCTTGAGCACGATAAGCAGGGCCATTATATTCATTTAGTATTCCCACCGTACTATAAATTTAGGTTTGCGAGCTTAACTCTTCGCACAATGATTAATATTTTTAGTTTTTATATTTATAAAATATAGCAAATTTTTATAAAAATAAAATTCCGATACCAAGTTTTCGTTGACTGTGTCAAGCACTCACATAGTAAAACACACAAAAAATTGTCTACCACTGATGCAAGAAATTTTTTCGTGTGTTTTACTACGTAAGTACTTGGAAAAATTGTATATCGTTTTGGCTATTATATTCCATGTACTCATGCGATACTATCGAGCAGTTTTTGAATTTTTATAAAATTGACTGCAAATAAAATTGATAATTTTAACAGCAGCAGTTTTAGGATTTATTTTTGAAGTTAAATTTTTGTAAGTTTGAAATCTACTTTTTGATTGTACCTACAATAGTTATTTCGGAAATTGACCATAGTCACTTCACAGTTACTTATGTTTCTGTTATGTTGGTATAGCAAAATTACTACAAACTAAAATAAATTTTGAATGAATTCGTTATATCGTATAAAGAGTGAATTTTTTACAAATAATTAATGAAATTGCTATGTTTGTTAAGATTTGGAATTTCCTCGGCATTACCGTCTTTTAAGTGATTTTTTGAAACAAGCTAAAATAAATGATGTTTCTCATTAATAAATTAAAACAAATTATTACTTATTAGAAAAAATCTCAGAATATATTAATGTTGGGAATATCCTCAATTTTTTATTTATATCCGGTTTGGCTCAAAAACTAAAAAACGGAGCACCTTTAACATTTAGTACTAAAATTCATTGATTGAGAAAAAACCAACAGATGGTCCAACCTGTAAAAAGAGTACTAATACTCTTGAAAACTGTATATCTGGTCTTCATAACTAAATGTAACTTGATCTAACATTAACAATGTATATAGCATAAACATCTTAGCGATAAATATAGTAATCAGGGTCAAAAATATGATCAGATTCATAATATTACACAATTAATATAGTAACCTCAAAGTGATTTATAAATAAATTATCAAAACTATAAAATCTTGTGTATTAATAATAATATTGTTATTATAGTAATTATATTTAGATTTTTTTATGTAAATTAAGTTTTATTTGATTTTTTCAGTGTATATATCTACTTGTATACTATATTATATATATACACTCTGTTGAATGTCAGTCAGTGTACACAATATGGAATATCTATAAAATCTTAATGACAGCTAGTTAATATAATTATGTGCATGGTGAAGAGAAATAATGTGATACTTGCGTTAATATAATTGGCAAATTATCTAATTTTAGAATTATTGAACCGTACCTATTTAGTTACTGTGCGAATTTCATATATGCGCGGTATGTGTATAATGCAATTTACACTCTACATATATATAAAAAATCGCCAAGTATATACCTATACTACATACATATATCCATCTATCATATTATACGATTAAATTAATAACACAAATAACTATATATAAGTCTTCGTTTATTACTATATACATACATATATATGAATGTACGTACAGCACGTTTTTTTTTCAATAATTTTTGATCTTCTTAATAGCAAAACACCACAAGACAATATAAATGTGTAAAAATATTTCTTCGCCAGACCAGACCACCTCCTTTGTATTTATATATCGCGCATACGTATATATATAATGTCGTAATGTCGCATATACCACCAACCGCACTCGTTGCTCAATTTAGATCAAAATATATATAAATAATTTTAGAATTTGGTTTAGTTATTTTCGTAAATAGCTAATATATGAATTATGAATTCTATAGTTCAATGTTGCGTGCGACAATAAATTTTTGTTTTGTTTTGTTTAAATTTAGTAAATTGTATAGTTGTTACTTGTATGACGGCGCCGTAATAACCCAAACAATAGTTGATTTTTTTTATATTCATATATAATTTCTCATGGGCCTTAAAGCTCTCGCAGACGCATGTTATATACAAAATCAAAAATGCTTTATTGAATTTAACTTTATATAACATAATAAATATAATATTATGTATGGGATTTGATTGTTTTGGTTATGTGCGATGAACGCGAGATGGAAAATATCATTATATATAGAAGTAAAATAATTTGGGTTATAATGACGTCATACACAAATTCTAATTCCTTTATATAAATAGATTTTTATTTAAATTTCATTCTTGTGTGTTGTAAAAAATTTGCCAAATGCCAACTAGTTTAAACGAGTTTAAATACTTAGACGTGTTGCGAAAATGTTTTTCTATATACAGTAGCACACACAAGTATTCGTACAAAGTTCAGATTTGTGTAAAAGGCGATTTCCCAGTATCTGAATTCATAAAGCTTAAAGGAACACCCAATTTCCGTTTCAGTACTTTGTGTGGTACCCCCGCCAACCAATGATGGTTTTAGGTCATCGGGGCATTGACTGCTAGATTATTATAAGAATATGAGTATCGATATTCTGCCATTCTTCAACTAACTTTGACTTTAACAACTGTTTACCAGTCATTTTATGTTAACCGATTTGGTTTGTCAGTTCAGCCCACACATGTTCGATAATATTAAGATAATCAGCTAATGACGAACATTACAAACAACAAAGCAAAAAACGGATTTCGCCAAACCGTTTGATGGTTATATGAGCCATACAACATGAATGTATGGCTCATATAACCATAGATTCATCCCTAAAAGTTATTATTTTCCAAATGTTTAAAGAGCTCAGAAAATAGAATTTAAATTTTACTATTAAACATGAAAGGCTCCAGGATCAGTTTTGCCCCCAACAGGATAATGATCCGAAGCATACCGAAGTATGTTGCGATAACGTTCCTCATTCACTGTAAGGGCATTTTCTTGTTCGGTTTCAAAGAAAAACGGCCCAATGATGCCACCAGCCCATAAACCACACCAAACAGTGACTAATGGAGAATGAACTTCTGCTTCGTGAATAGCATGAGAATTCTTCGCTCCCCAAATTCCGACAATTTTGCTTTTTGACGTACCCATTAAGATGACAATGAGTTTCATCGCTAAAGATAATTTTTGACCTTCATTTCGTACAAGCATCCAATTAACAAAACGACGACGATTTAAATGGTCTGGTGGCTTTAATTTTTGATCTAGTTGAATTTTGTATGGATGCAAATGAAGATCAACATGCAAAGTGCGTTGTAATGTGGTTTGTAAAATGTTTGATGCTTGGTTGATGTGCTTGGATCCTTACGCACACTTTAACTAACAGCTGCCACTGCATCAGGAGTACGAACTGGATGAATATGTTGATACAGTCGACGACCTACCACTGAACCAGTTTCTTCAAAACGACCAACAATTTTGTCAATTGCACGCTGAGTAGGACGTCCATGGCGACCAAAACTCTCACGTAATTTATGAAATGTTGTGGTTTTTGAATGATTATTTTCATCAAAAATTTGTACTATTAAAATGCGTTGTTGTACCGTGTCGCTAACATCGATTTCATGATGATAAATGGCAAATTTTTGACTTTTCATATGTCAATACATGAATTCAGATACTGGAAAATCGCCTTTTACACAAATGTGAACTTTGTACGAATACTTTTGTGTACCTCTGTATAAGATTTAAGTTTATCTGTTTATAAAAAAATTATGTCTAACACCTATATCTATTATCAATGTTATGTTATTATAAATGTTGACTATGTCTCGATGGTACAATTTATATACATATGTACATATGTAATTAATACTATAATATAAAGTACATACTTATAATTGTTGACGCATGTTATATAAACTAAACGTCGATACAACAATAAAATATTTATATGATGCAGGTTAACTAAGTACCGTGCCTCCTCGCATAACGTCGTTTTATTTTGTAGTTTTTAATGCGTCGTTTATTTATTTTTATTTATTTAGAAAATTAATTAGGAACCAGAAGTTCCATAGTATACAATTTTAATTTAACATTACACAAGAAAAACCAATTTTATTATTTGAAATATTCCTTATTCAATGACCTGATTCATATTAAAATCACAAAATTTACTCAATACATTGTATGTCTTAGATATCAGATTCGAAGGTTCGTTGTCTTCATAATTAGTCCTATGAAACTCAGTTTTTAAAAGAGAGCGAGATCTTAAACTATACTTTCCGGGGCATATAAAATAGCACCAGCATACGGCGAATTGCAAGCGGCTCAACCTTTAAAGTTTTCCACCTATCGACATAAAAAGGTAGATCCATAACGTTCTCCCACGGTGTGTTTTCCACGCATATAAAATGAGTTTCAATCACTACATAAACCGGATACATAGATGCGCAAACAAAACAATAAACTTCAGTAGATAGTCGTTGAACGTATACCATAGAAATGGCTGAGATAAGTTATCAGTTATCTTGCGACACTTCCAATTCGGTAGGGATGATAGCTATATGTATATAAGTATTGTGGAAGGCCTAAAATTAGTGTCTATACTATAAATATCAACCTCATCTGGAACGTACAGATATATATATATATATATATATATATATATATATATATATATATATATATATATATATATATATATATATATATATATATATATATATATATATATATATATATATATATATATATATATATATATATATATATATATATATATATATATATATATATATATGTATATTCCTGCAGCGTTATGCGAGACATACTTGTATACTACTTTCGTATGAATCAAATTTAATATGTCAATATATATATGTAACTCTAACGTTTGTATCCAATTTCTTTTTAAAATATAAATAAGAAAACGTAAGCGGCTAAACTAAGTAATTAGCATAATATGAAAATAAAATAAAAATTGAAATTTATCGTAAAAGTTTATTACTTAATAGTTTTTTACTTTATTGTTGGTGTAAACATATACTCGTATTACTCAACTGTTAACATTGAAATATCTAGATATGTAATACGTAACTGATTATGAAAGTTTATATAGTAAGCAATGGAGTTTGTTTACAAATCTAATTAGGTATTGTTGTATTTCCACAAACATAAAATTTACGTAAATGTACAAATCTAAATAAACTATTGTTGTTTTGAGATTTAGGAATACTATAAAATAAATAATTATATGTATGTGTCATAATGACTTGTGTATAGTCATTTGGAACACTAATATTCGATTATCATTATAGATGTATTAGTCTATTACGCAGTTACTTTAAGATTTAAAGATTTTAGAAACGTATATATATATATATATATATATATGTATATTAAACTATATCAGCGTAGACTAAGAAGTACCTGAACTGACGAATAGATGGCACCAACCTTACTGTTGCCGCAAAACTCGGCTTTGTTGCTGTGAAACATCGCCAAACACTCGATTGAAAAATCCTCACGAAGCTGTCTTTGTTCCATTGTGAGCAAACGCGGCACCCATCTTGTGCCCAGCTTTCTTATATGTTCAAATTTTCTGTCTATAGGAATTTGAATTCCTATACTGGAAAGAAATTCCTGTTGATTTTCTCGACTGTTCTAATCTCTAAATATATTCTTAAATTTTCAAAATTTGATGCCCTCACATGCCCTTTGTACGCGTGATTTATTACAGTTTCGAATGTATAATCCTTTTTTGCTTTTCAAGTATTTTTGTACACTTCGGCACTCAGAGCTCCTAAAAAATCCTCAATAGAACGACACTGTGGTAAGTTGGTCAAATGGTGCTTTTTGAGTAGAAATAGTCTCGTATTCAGTTTAAGAAACTCCAGTCTCTTGTGTACATAGTAGCTTGATGCTTTGCTGGGCAAAATACATAATTATTATCGTCGTGATTTTCCTTCAAAAATGGGATAAGAATTTTCTTCAAACACTCGTTTTGATACACTTCTTGATTGATTGCAAAAGTTTGTCTCTGATAATTTGACTGTGGATATTTGTAAATACTAAATGATCTCTTATGCCTTATCACAATATTACATTTTTTTAGAACTTTAGACTCATATTGTTGTGTACAATTGCATTTTCGCGCGGTATATCTCGTTGAAAAGCTTCTTTAAGGATGTAACGTTCCTTGGGGTCATTATTGTAGGTCTACGCACCAACTAACCGGTTTACTTGCAACTTACTTAAAAAGTTTCCCTCTCTGGTGTTTGTTTTACAGTGAAACTTTTACTCAGATTTTTATTCTATTCATAGAACTGTCTGTACAATGCGTTCACGGAGCACCTCCTGTTTTGAAACCATTATCACTATGATAACGAATTTTTAACGAACTATGATAGCTATGCAACATTTATTAAGGGTATTCATAGCAACCATTTTGTTACTATTAAAGTAGGCTACTTTGGTATCTCAATATTTTAAAAGTCTATTCGCCACCAGTTAAGTATATATGGAAAACATTTATGCAGTTTTAGCGACATATTTGATAGTGTTCAACCTATCTATACACCACTAGTATGAAAAATTTCAGGAAGTGCATAAAAATATTTTTCTATTTACACCTTGAAATCACTTGAGAACGTCCTCCTCATTCCCCGTCGTAATCATACAACATTGGTTGCAAATATTTTTTCATCAGGTGTCTCTATAGTTTTTGAGTTAATCTTGGTGTATGTTTGCAAATGAACACACGGTGTAGAAATGAATAACAGATTTATGAAGAAAACAAATGTGTTTCACGATCGAAAATTCAATCGTCCTGATTGTGTATATACATATCTGTAGGATAAAGTAATTTTTTTCTCTGAAATTGCGAGTATTCATTGTGTACAACCTGAATTAAATCAATAGAATTAATAATTTGAATTATTAATCTGAATTGAATCGATAGAATATAATTTAATCCTTCCTCTTTATTCATCATGAATAAATCACGCTTGTTCTAATATTATGGTTTACGAACAATTCTAGCTATATGGTTAAGATGAGCTGATACTTTTAATACAGTTGATCACATGATTACTTACAATAACTATACATAATTCTATAAAATTTGTCGAAATTGAAAAAGAATTACGATATTAGTATATATATGAAGTAACAAGTATTTTCTACAGATTTTTTTCGTCGAAATCATAAATCAAGAAATCAATTATGAAACCGCAACAAAATTGTGAATTGACAATCTTATCTTTGACCTAAAAAAAAAATTATAAAAAAGACGTGTACACTATCTTTAGCGTAATCAGACTCGAAATTTCCCATTCATCATTCATGAATAATCAACATTTTTTGAGTCCAGCCGAGACGGTGTTATATAGCGCAATACCAGTTAAAAAGGGTTTTTTGCCAACAAATAGATGGTACGCAGTGAAAATAGTTAACAGAATTTATAAATGATTTTTACTTAAATTGCTTTAGGAAATGAGGTTCAGTTAAACTACTAAAAATCAACTCAGGTGCTATGAGTGCAAAAGAGAGACAAAATCTCTCTCTGCTAGATTGCGATTCTCAAAGCGATTTATAGAATTGAAATGCATGGTGTCGAAATGCATGCACATACATTCTGAACCGTATTATAAGAATGTTAATGCATACATTTCGACACCAAGGCCATAACACATTTAAGTCACAGAAATCAATACCATTTAAAAATGAATTAAGAGCATAATAATCGTTATTATGTGGCTTCTGTGTACATAATTAATTAAGGTGTTGTGTTCCAAATCAACATTAAGGCATGCTTAGAATTAATGAATTATTAATTTCGGATGATAATTCACTTTAGTTATCTCCTACCGCGATTCTCTGTTCATTAATTATCTGGAATAGTTGATTGCCGCCATACAATATTCTAATTAATATTACCCATCGCTTTTCTGTGGGGTTCTGTCTTAGCGACATAGATTTTGATCGGCAATTTGTGTGGATTGGAGTGCTGTTCTGTTGGAAAACTATATCAGCTTTCATCTCAATGAAAGTTCAAAACTAGTCGAAGGTGAACTTCAAGGATGCCAATGTTCTTGTAACTGTTATTCTGATTATTTGGATAAGACGGCTAATCGAAAGGTACCGTCGAAAAAAAACTCTCCATACCATTAAATTTTCACCAAAAAACTTTGTATACTGAAGGCGATCTTTTTTTAGATCCTCCCTCACAGGCAGCTGTGCATTTAGTGAAATGCCGCACTTTATTAATTAATTATGAGATTCACTCTGTCCAGTCTATATTGGCTTAAGTTTGACGTTCATTGTGATAAGTATTTGTGAAATTTGGAAATTTGGAAGCAACAAAATCAATTTCTGCTTATATGTGTTGGTATGTGCAAAGCAAAATGTCTCGATATAATGAATCTTATCATTAGAACAACAAAATTTGGTACGACCTCATATAAATACATGATTTTCTTTGGATATCAAAGATATCTTTGGGCTTAAGCTATCCGAAAAAAATTCTATTCGATATATTTCTATGAGGTCATAACAAACATGTTTGTCCTTAACGTCAAAATCCCCTACTTTTTCCAAAATTTAAATATTTTTCGGATAGCTTAGGGCTTAAGACGTCTTGGTTTATTCGTCATTATGGTGTTAGCTTTCTTGGATTTTCGCAAGAACATTTTTAATTTATTTATTCGACATATATGAGTTATAAAAAAGTCACATAATCGGAATTTAGAACAATCTTCACCCGTCTATATGGAATTGTGAATTTTGTCTTAAAAAAATCCTAAATTTTTTTTAGAACAGTTTCAGGTTATAATTCGTCACATTTTGCCTAAATAAGAAGCTAACACAGTACTTTTTCACTATTTTCACTATCACGACAGCTAAAATCGAATGCCGTCTATTTGAATAACATAATTCTTAAACGTCACGTCATTTCAATAAATTAGAGACCAGAGTAGAAGTTATAAATAATTGAGCCATTTTCTGAATTGGTATTGTTGCAAATTTAAATTCAGTTTGATGTAAAGTGTCTTGAGTTCAATTAAAATTTGCAGCAGAATTTAAATTTACAAAATTTCATTAAAACGAAATCAACCTCACGAAGAGATTAAATTGATGTTACGTTTTAGCCTTGTCAAACAAGGTTCGATCACTGGATTGTAAATAAAACAACCAATTTAACTTCTAGATAACACTAAATTTATTTATTTAATTAACTTATTCAACTTTCCCTTTTCCTTTTTATTACTACTAGCACTATCACTGGATTTTAATCCAACTAACTAACTCCTAAAATTTCATCTCGTATTTATTTCACATATTCTAACCTATTAGAATATTTCACAATATTCGAGAGTGTCTAGACTATTTCTGAATAGTCAGCTTCGGTGATAAACCTCTCTTCCATTGTGGTTTGTTACGTCATACTAAATCTCCTACTTTGTTACCACTGTTATTTACTCTCACGTCACTTCGAGCCTTCATTCGGTTACCTGACACTCGTATTTCTCCCGTTGAACTGTTGGCGAGTTCGATGGACAATTTTCCCGCTGATCCACTTCTACTCTCCTGTTGCGTCGGCATCATATGTACGAAGGGGCAAATCGAATTTATTTCAATCCAATACTTTTCGCCAACATTCATCACGAAGCCATTCGACCTCAAGAAGCCCAAAATGACTTCTTCCACTATTTTTGCGTCCAGTACTTCGTGTTGGAACTGAGCGTTGTCTATCTTGATTTTTGCAATCTACCTGCCCGTTAAACCTGCGCTCTCTCCTGTGGTTGTATGTAATTTCTACCCATCGGCTAGTTGTGCTTTTGCCTTGACTAAATTCTCACGACAAACGTGCGCACCGTTCCTCTATCTAGGGTAGTAACACAGCTCTTCCCGTCAATACTTCATTTGATTGTTAAGCTGTCACCGCCTCGTCTCAATAGTGAAATAGGGATGGAGGTTATGGGGCAATTGGTTGTGGGAGTCAGTTTCTGCTTCCTTAGGCTCAATCGTTGTATTTTAACGCCTCCTATCGTTCTTGGCCAACCTTCTTAGCCAAGACTCTCTACTTGATCCTCATTGCGTAGAAGATCGTGATCTTGTTCGTCTGCATTTTACTTGAAGCAAAAATGTCCTGTCCTAAGTACCTGAAGGCCAATATTTCGGATAATCTGAGTGGTTTTCCAATAGACCAGATCCACACCTGTTAGAAATATTCGAAAAAATTTGGTCACTTCGATATATGTACATATTTCAGTTTTGGTACTATGAACCAAAAAGGTCCTGTCCTTTGTATCTGAAAGCCTATATTTCAGAAAATCTGAGTGGTTTTCCTTAGACCTCACACCTATTCAATCTTTTTTCGGCTATGATGGTCCCTATTAGAAACTTTAATACAAGAGCTGGCAGAAATCAGGCCGACTTGTGTGAAAACATAGGTCCGTAGTCCCTTGCTCACGACCTTAGAGTAGCAAGTACATTCTTTCCACACAAACAAATACATTTAGAAACATGGATCCATCCTCGCGAAACTTCTCGCAACCCCATTGACCACGTGTTAATTTCAAAAGGGCGGGCTCTGGTTGTGCAGGATGTAAGAACTTATCGGTCAGCAACCAAATACGTAGGCAGCGATCATCATATGGTTTCTGCAAAACTAGCATAGAACGTTTTGACTGTGAAGATTTGATAAATGAAGATCAAAAGAAAATGTATCAGGATCGTGTCAACGAAAGCATTGATGAAGCTTGTTGTCAGTCTGACTGTGTGAACTCTGTTTAGGAGGTACTAAAAACTTCAGTTGTCAGAGCTGCTCTACAGATTTTAGGTATAGTGAAAGTTAGACCCAAGAATGATTGGTTTAATGATGAGTGTAGTCTTGCAGTCAGATTATCTAAAACCGTATGAAGACCATGCTCCCGATTGAAATCGTTGGAGCCAAAAGATGTCGCCACGATCGTAACATTAATTAATAATCTGGTAGCCGCCTAGTGGTTAGTAGCATAATTAATTTAGAGAATTTTGGCGGAATGCACATAGTATTAGTATCTCAAATTATCTTATTTGAATGTGAACATATTGGACATAGGTACAAATATGCATAACCTAAGGAAGATTTGCATGCCAATTCTCGGAAAATTTTATTTTCAGGCTTATTATAATTCGAATCTTTTAATTGTTTAGACTGTGGGTTGTACTAGGTCATTTTCTGTCATTATTTTTTTTTTTCTAAATTAATAAATAATTGGTCTAGACTAGACTTTATTTATAAATAATGTATTTATGACGTACATGATGTAAAATTAATTTACTGATGATATGCTAGATGTTAATCATAAAACATATATACACGCTCATAAAAACATAAACATTTATACATACTCGTATACAAAATATATAATAAACGTTTAATTTTTAATTTCAGTATGTTTTAATAAGGCAAAAGTGTACAACAAACAGTATATAGTAAATGCTTTAGAGAAACGACCGCAGGGTGTACCATTACTGACGATATCAAACCATCATTCGTGTTTCGATGATCCAGGAATGTGGGGTAAATATTTATTCATTTTATTGGACTATTTTTTTTTATAGTTTGGAATTTAATTATTTGTTTTGTTGTTTTAGGAATATTAAAATTAAATCAAGTATGCAACACTAGAGTAATGAGATGGTCATTAGCCGCCCACGATATATGCTTTACAAATAAATACCATTCATTATTTTTTATGTTTGGTAAATGTATACCGGTAATACGAGGCGGTGGCGTTTATCAGCCCGCTGTAGATTTATGTATAGAAAAATTAAAATTAGGCGATTGGGTGCATGTATTTCCTGAGGGACGGGTGAATACCGAAAAGGATTTTATTAGATTTAAATGGGGCGTCGGCCGTATGGTTTACGAATCGCCCGTAATGCCAATTATTATTCCCATATGGCATGTGGGGATGGATGAGGTGCTGCCAAATGAATCACCGTATGTATTACGATTTGGAAAACAAATTACATGTAATTTTGGAGCACCGATAGATTTAAGTGAATTAGTTAAAAAAATTAAAGAAATTAATATGCCAGAACCGGAAGCTAGAAAATTGATAACGGACAAAATTCAGGAGGCAATGTTGGTGAGTATAGAATAATATTTCATTATGTGTATAAAAAAAACATGATTATTTTTTATTCTTTCAGATTCTAAAAGGCGAAACGGAAAAATTGCATTTCAAGTGTTGACCCTAGATTTAAAAATATATATATGCATACATATATATCTAAGCGTTAAGAATTGGCAGATTAATTATGTTTAGTAGCGAGAGAGATCATCAAAATAGTAGTATTTTTTTTAAATATAATTTGGAGATTTATAATTTTATTTTGAGTACATAGTTCAGACCGCATTTTTATAATTTATATATATACGTGTATATATAGGTACATAATTTTGTTTTAAACGATGTCCAATTCCTATATACATATTTGGTTTTACTATACATAAATAATGAGAACAAATTCTTGTCCATTTTGTAAATATTTTATTTGTAATTTTTTTTTTTTTTTTAATTCATTAGGATGTTTATTGGATATTTAATTAATATTTTTTTGTTATTAGTAACTAAGAATACAAGCATAGGGAAAATAGATTTTTCACTATACATATTATTATTATTATATTTTATTCAACAAATGGCTGTTCCATAAATAATATTTATTTAGTTTAAATTAAAAATGAAATTAATTATTTAGAAAATGTTTTTTCTTTTTTTTTTTATTTTTCGCGCGACTTATATGGAAATAGAAAATGGGTTTCTAAGTCAAATGTTCGTATAATATGCAAATTTATATTATATCGTATACAAAATATTTAAATTTATTTATTTGTTGAACAATCGTTAATTATTTTGTATTTTAATGTACGAGTTTATACAAAATTTTCTAATTTCCATAAACTTAACTCAAACTGAATCGAAATTATTCCTATCATATAATAACAATATTTACTATTCGGTTCGATTTGTGTTTTTAATTTCCACTAATTTTGTAGTTGTAAAATACACAATCATTATTTCGTGTCCTATCTTTATAAAATTACTAATGTTAATTTGTTTATCCGGACATCTGGATCAATGTCCGGAAATTTGGGAATTAATTCAATCTTTTGCAAATATGAGCATTATCATGTAAATCAGCGGTGAATTCGATGGAACTATATAAAATCTCACGAATTTTGTTCTGTTACGGAACTGTACTGCTAGTTTAACGTAATCAATAATAGAATTGGAAGTACCATCAGCAGTTTTTACTGAGGAGTTCATGTGGTGAAACTTAGAGTTAATATCTTTCAGAAATTCATTTGAGTCTTTTCCAAAAATGCTTATGCTAACGCCACTGTCAAGAAGACTCGTTAAACTTTTACCAAGAATATTGATTTCTATGTGCGGTCTAGCATCAAGTTCGGTGGGTTGACGTAATGAAGTAGAAGCGCATTCTCTATAAATACGTTTTTTCATATGAAAATAATTTTTAACACGTGAGTTTCCATTTATTTTATTTGATTTTCATGAACTATCAAGATGATTTGCTATTCGTATGGTGAGTTAAATCAAGTGAAGCGTCATGTCCGGTGGGTTTTGACATATTTTGGTTGGTGAAAGAAATTACTCCTTCACATCCGATGGTTTTGTTGGCGTGGGACTGTTCAATAGGGTCGAACTTTGCAGCCCAGTTCTGGAAAAGTTCGATCTGAGGTTTTCCGTATTGCCCTTATTACAATTTAAACAATTATATTTTTTTATATTATCTTTGCCGTAGTCGAAACAGAAAATATGTGATAAAACTTGAGGACAATCTTGATAGTAGTGGCCAATGTCTTTACAATTCCAAAACACCACCAACTGTCCTCTATTCGGTGTGGAATTGTGGAGCGCATCAACTATGTTGTATTGCCGGCAATTTTCTATGTTGTTGGCCAACTGGATAGGAGCATAATCGTTCTGGAGTTCATTTATGGAAAAGCGACGTGTAGAAAAAAGAGTATGCGGGTCATAACCACATTGATTCCATAAATTTTCATATGCCTGCGTAAGTATGCGGAGTTGGTTTATTGACGTAATCTGTACATTCATAATTATTTTTTATAACGTCTAGCAACTCGAGACATAGTCAAATATAAATCTATCGAGAGTACCATCTTTAAACCCACATTGTCTAGCTAGAGTTTCGAAACGAAAGATAAATTCGCCAACATTACTAGTTTTTGACCCATCAAATTTTAAGTTCTCCCAATTATGAGATTTATCTTGGTGTGAAAATGAATTTGAATGAATTCCTGACATACCACTATTATAAGCTAATGGAACATCCCTCATTTGGTTATAGGAAACGTTAGCAGCCTCTTTATTTAAAGCCTCTATAATGCTTTCAAACTCTGTTGGTGGCCCAGAATAACCTAGCGGAAATTTTTGTTTAGTAGAGTTGAAGTTGCTCGAACTTCCCCTAAGCTGGTTCGGTATATTAGAAGTGGTTGGGTTGAACAACTGTGGTTGGGGGTACTGGTTAAAAGATACTGATGGAAGTATATCAGGCAGCAATTAAAGCTTTAGGAATGGCACCTTTTTTAACATCTGATAGGTGCCGTTTCAGGTTATCATCTTTTAGGTCCTCGTCATTATCATCATTTAAATACGTATTCAGTAACGGTATCGTGCTTCGTAAATACCCTAATAGTTTTGTTATTTGTCCTACTTCTCCAAATTCACTTTTCATTCGACTCGCGCGGTCATTCCAGTGTGTAGCTTGAATCAGTAGTTTGGTCAATAAATCAGGTGGAGATTTTGCAGAGAACCTTCTTAATTCATAATCTATTGAGTTTGAGTTCTCCCAACACTCCCTTAACTCCAAATCTTGAGTAATCAGTTTATGTATATGTTTAGGTTTTTGTAAAGTTCCACATTTTTCTGGTCTAATTTGATTAAGAAAAGTTGCCTTAGAATCTGCATTTGTTGGATCTAGACCTCGTACTCTATATCTATATGTCTAATTCTTTCTCATTGAGAACATCGAAAATATTAATTTTATCCATCTTTATTTATCTAGGCCTACAAAGATTCCATTAAGAACTTTTTGACAATGATTTCGATTTAGTAATTTCTGCTGAAGCTAGTTAATGATACTCTCACAGTAATTGTGAGAAATATTGAGCCAACATAGATTAATGCAGACATCGCCCAAAAATATTGTCAGGGTAGGGTGTAAGCTCAAAAATGCTTATTGAAATATTACAAAAATTTTGGCCACGACAATTTTTAGATTTTAGTACAAATTGCCTTACTGTGGTGAGTGGTTTCTTTAGAAATAGATAAATTATTCGCTATAATATGAAATACGATTAAAATAATATTTGGATGTAGTTGTGAACAAAATCCCCCATTATTTTGTTACCAGTAGTTTTATCTCTTCATAGAACTCACAGAATTTGATGTTTACGGCCTCAAACCGGCCTACAAGAATCAATATTTTCATGATTTAAACTTGTTACTGTACTTATAGAATGTGTCGGAACTAGTTAATTAATTCAGTTCAAATATTTCAAACAAAAACATATTTTTTTTAAATATAAATAACTTTTGAACTATAAACAGCAAACCAATTTATACGAAAATAAAAGTTGGTAGGAAAATGAAAGGTTATAGAATAAATTGAACAGTATGTTAGAATTGCATTAGGTACACATCCAACATGTTGAATTTCATTATAATTGTTAAAGGAATAGCTGAGTTCCGTTCTAATTAGCTATACTCCAACTTACATCCCACATGTCGATTTTCGAAAAATTACATCTTCTAAATCGGATATTTTCAAACTATAAGGCGAGAGTGAATCACAATTAGTTACCTAATTAGAATTAATTATTTTTAAAAATTTACAAACAATTTACTTTGAAAACAATGAAATTCCAGTCGTGTTGTTCAGAACATCTGTAACTTCGACATTTTTCGATAAATGAATTTCGAATTCCAAATTTATTATCAAATTTTAAAAATTTCTAAAGTTCTTGGTCGTTTCCTTACTCACAAATGTCAAATCTTTCTTCGAATAAACGTTATTTTATAATTCCAAATACGTAATTTAAACAATTTTAATTGTATTTTGAGATCTTAAGTATAAAATTCAGAACTTTATATTTGAACAGAAATTGTGCGAATTTTGAAATATCGTATCAGTTTTTCAAACATTCGCAAAACGACTCCATATTTTTGAAAATTTTGAGAATTCTGGAATAAAATTTGAGTTAATCTTGATAATTGTTAATGATAGAGAAAAAATAGACATAGTTCTACGTCAAAATTATTTTTGATTGATTGTGGATGTTACGACAAATTTAGATGGCCGGTATAAGATTCGAACTCAATTGGGCCCATTATAAGTTAAACACAACTTACCATAACTTCAACAATCAGTTTAATGTTTACCACTGATATATGTAGTTTGAGAATATTTTGAAAATTTCGTTCCATTTCAATTCATTAAACGAATGGTGTGTATGTATATATGTTCCGTTGTCTGTAGACAACGTCTAATTTGTTGTTTGAACGGACAATTAATCCGACAAGTACGATCAACTCTAGCCAAGACTGTATTATAATATGCTCCAAAGGGGCTCATTCCATTTAACTGTAAGGCCCGGATACTAAACTAATTTTTTGGTTTTTATTGGATACGGTACGACACAGCATCTGGTATGAAACAGGATATTTTAAAAGGAAAAAAAGTACAAATAGAATGAGTACAGAACAGTATATTTTACAACTACATACCCCATTAAATAGAACAACCAGGGATATTTTTCCAGCGATTTTGATGAAATTCAATATACCGAGCAAATATTGAATAGTTAAAACGATGATGTTTGGATCGGATGGTAATGGGTTCGAATACCAGTAGAGACTGGAAGCAAAAGGGATTCTTCATCTTTAATTTTGATGGGTGTAGAGTCCATAGGGTGAACAGGCTGGTGCTATAAAATGTGTAAATCAGATAGGTAGCAGTGCGTCTTCGATTTGGCTTGTGACGGCGTAATAAGTAAACTGAAAATATTTCAAATTTTCGAAAAAAAAGTATTTTCAAAGTTCCTTGTGGTTCATCTCACATTCTGGACATTCTAAATTTGACCTACAGATGTAGATGTAGATTGGACCTACATATAATCGAAATTCGAAGTCAAAATTATCGTTTACAATTTTGAGATTTAATCCGCAATATTTACTCGGTTTTGAAAATCAAAACTTTTTGAACCTTTAAAATTTCTTAATTAAATTTTAAAATACGAAAAATTAATTTTTTGATAATAGGATTCTGAAGATACAATTTTAAAATGTTTAGTTTCTACAGCATTTCTCCAAATTTTTGCAATACAGTCAAAATTCACAAAGTTATAGAGTCAAAATTTACAAAGTTATAGAGAGAGTTATCTAGAATTTTGGGATATTTCTCAAACTTTGAATTTTCAACCAAAATTAAGATGATTTTTCGAAATTCGGAATGAATGCCATTCGAATTATAATAAATTTAAGTAAAATTTTAGAGATTTTACAAATTTTCTTAAATTTTTACAGTGACCAATAACTCCTTAAATTATACCCAAACTTTAGCGTGGCAAAGATTCGTTTAATCAAGTTACAACTGATCAATCTATGCACAGAATTTTAAATTTTAACAGAATTTTTTTTGGGGTTTTTTTTATTCTCGAGCTCTGGAATATATAGGAATGCCAACAAAATTGGTACGATTGTGTAGAATGACAATGACACTGAGTCTCAATGGTGTGTTAAAGTTGAAAAGAGGCTATCAAGAATTTTTGCAGTTAACTCGGGTGTTTGGCAGAGGGATATTCTGTCCCCGATATTCTTTAATCTCATGTTAGAGTGCATCTTTCGTAAAACTGAAACATCTCAGCGCTACATCTTATATCGCCAGCTCAATCAGGTGCTTGCATATGCAGATGACATATGCGTGATTGGACTGAATAGCAACCGAGTGAAGGAAATACTTGATCCGGTTGTAGAGGTTTGAGCTTTCGTTGGACTCCAGATCAATTAGTCTAAAACGAAATACATGATCTCTGGATATAGGGACAATGACACACCAGATTTTAGTAGTGACCACTACTCGTTTGAGGGAGTGAGGAGGTTCAAATATTTGGGCTCTGTTATCAATCACCATATGGTAGGCGCAGAGGTCGTTGCAGCCGACGATGGCTCCACGGTGTAGAAAACGATTTGGCTTCTTCAGGTTGTCTTAGACAGTATGAAGACAAAGCACAGGAAATTTACGAAACCGGTGGAGTCGGATTGTTGACTCAGTAAGGGCCAGAATAATGGCCGTTATATACCGTTTATTATTATTATCACGAAGCACTTCAAAACACTACTACAGATCGAGCTTTAATTTGACTGGAGGCGTATTTTATTTGACGAGTATTGAAAACCTAATATTATTTTAAAATTTTCGCTAAGAAAATTTAAAAAGCTATTGGTCGTATTTTACTTCGCTAAATTGGTATTCTTTTTGAATTCGCGTCTTCGCTAAATTTCGTTAAAAATAAACTCGACTAAATTTTCGATATGAATTTCGTTTTTTTCTCTAAAATTTCGTAACTAGTGAAAATAATCAGACAATTGAAAAACAATGCCAAAATAAAACGAATACCAACAAAGGATAGGTCAATAGATTTTAAAACTTTAGAAATTAAATTTAGCGAAGGTTCAAAAATAATAATGGATTTTCAATACCACGTACAAGTAGGCATTTGATTCGAAAATTTAGCCGAGATTCTTTAACGAAACATAGCGAAGACGCGATTTCGACTATCAATTTGCGTTTAGCCAAATAAAATACGTCTTTGGTTGTACATACTACATGGCATTCTATATTTCAAATATAATTTTTATCATAGTTCTACGTAGGAACTGAATTATAGAGAACTATGCAAAAATTTTGCACAAGCTGGTGACGTAAATTTGTAATATCGAACATCCTGATTAAACCTCATATTCCATTTGAAATCGCGCGCGCAATAGATTACATACCTAATTTAAACTTAAATTCTAGTCTTTAATTTAAATACAGCTATAATATCGATTAACGAATATAATATGTTTAATGTATCAAAGTACTTCCTCTAAATATACGTAGAACACTTTCAGTTTTATTTTATTTTGACCTGTAGCTCTCATCTATATATAGCTCCTTCTATCCTCATCCATCCCCTCCTAATGCACACAGTCAAAATTACATTCCTCATCAGTCATCACGTATTTGATCCATAAACTGTGATACCATTTTCATTATGTAAGATAAAAAAAGATTTATGAGCAATTCTTATGAATCCAGAAAATTGTCAACGATCCAATTTTTGTTGTTGTTGTTTACTTTTTAGTTAGTATACATACATAAATATGTGGCATTTACAAAACATATAGTATATACTACATAAATAGCGAATTAGAATAAACAAATTTACTTAAGTAGATCGCTTAATTACCTATTTGTAATCTTGCGCTTAATATTTATCTGTTATCCATTTTTTTTGGTTTGTTATAACATCACCAACATCAACATAAATAATAATAATTTTACAGCTTAACAATTAATTTATTACAGCAAACGATGCATGCACATGTACTACATACTAATACTACTATACTATATACATAATATACTAAACTAGGCTCTCTTTGTGGCTGTGAGTTGTGGATTGAAATTATTAACAAAACTAAAACTCGTTTTAACCATTTTTTTTTTTTTTGGTTTTTTTGTAACTCGAGGAAGATTTCTATAGGTTGTAAAACTGTTTATTTTCGATGTAATTTACTATACTTATAAATAATTAAAAAATTTAAATAAATAAATAAATTTTATGTCTGTATACAAAAAAAAAAAATAAAAATTAATAATTTTCACAAAATTTAATGAAACTGCGTGCGGTTTGTTTTATTGTTAATTTAATTTTGTGGTGTACGTACGATCGATCCCGCGATCTATTTTAAAATTAAAAATCAAACATATAGTACGCAATCGCAGCAGCATGTTTTTACAAGTGCCGACCCAAAGTGATGAGCCATCATCGGCCAATCTTAATACACCAGATCGTGATCGTTTTTTTCGCAATATAACAAATTGTGTCAATTATACGACAGGCTATGAAAATTTATTTGATGTGTTGGGCCGCGGTAGTTATGGCACAGTTATTAAAGCGGTTTATAAAGGGAATCCGGTTGCGGCAAAGGTTGTGAAAAATAATTCGATGATAAAAGAAAAATCGTTAATAAATGAGAGTAATGTATTGTATTGGAACCATTCAAATATAACAAAAATATTTAAAATTGTTTACGGGCCAGAATGTGGTGTTGTTATAATGGAGCGGCAGGAGGGAGAGGATTTGCATAGTGTTTTAAGCGAGCACTTTTTACCGTACTGTCATAAAATTCTGTAAGTAGATTTTTGATTATAATTTGAATCTGGCACCCAAATTAATTGAACAGTATTGATCTGTTCATACTACTTTCCCAGTTCGGACCGATCGCGATACGATCACTCAATAAAGTTGTGATCAACGAAGTAGACTTAAAGAAATTTAGGCTGTTGACCCCATAAACCGAAACCCGTCCATTGAATTGAACAGACATGATATGAGTGCTTCAAAGACTGGTCCTAAACTAAATAAACTAAAACTAGCTGGAAAACATAAAAATCCATACCAATAATAAAAACTAGAATTTCGTAAAATATAATAACAATACCAAGATTTCATGTTAAATTTCCAATTTCACATATCAGTATTCTATTTTCGAATTTCTTATTTCGAATTGCCAATTTCAACACCAATTTCCGAATTTCCAATTTCAACACAAATTTCCAATTTTGTATTTCCAATTTCCAACTATAAATTTACAAATCGAAATTTCCAATTTCTAATTTTAATGCTGCGACGATTTCTCAAATTCCGAATTATCAAGTTTCGGGATCGAAAGGAATAACTTGCCTAATACATAATATAACCACCTAAACCTGCAGGAACTTATTACATGCTGGATAAATTACATAGCCCCAAACTGCCTTAAAGTTACTGTACTTAAAACGTTTTCCGTATTGGCTGTACAGTCGTGACAATTTTAGCGAGTCTGCAGAGAAATTTTAGCAATGAAACTGAGTGGAACGACAAAATTATGATTCTAGTTCTAAGAATTCTAAGATCATCATGCACGATTTAATTTTTTGTTTTTTCTTTTATACAGCATACTGTGTGATATAATCAATGGGCTACATTATTGCCACAAAAATCACATTGTGCATCTTGACATTAAGCCAAAAAATATTTTAATTGAATTTTACAACAAATTGGTGTGCCCCTACAAAAATTATAATTGCAAGCTGTGCGATTTTGGTGCATCACAAAAGCTAACGTCAACCCAGCCGTATCGGATTGTTGAAAATGATCTGCCCGGTACCGCACGATACATGGCACCCGAAATATTAAAATGTTTTCCGATTAGAGATGCACGCTGTGACATTTATTCGCTGGGCATTATGATGTGGCAAATGAAAACCAATAAAATTCCATACGCATTTTTTACGTCCAATGAAACAGTCATTTATCAAGTGGCCAAACATAATTACCGTCCCGATGATAAACGTGTTCAATATACTGGCGTACATGTTAAACGATTGTGTCGAAATATTGTGTTTCGGAATTTCGCAAAGGGCCATCATAAAATACGAAATTTGAAAGGAATTTATCGAAAAATTTACGCGCAATGCTGGCATACAAATATTTCGAGGCGGCCAACCGCAACCGAGTTGTGGGTGCAATTTCATTTTTTTAAAGATTTGTTATTCGTGTAGAATTTTTAATTTTTAAATGTTTTTAATTTATGTTTTATTTAAATAATTTTATTGAATAAATAATTTTGTAATTTTATTTTGGTTTATTTTATTGTGCTACGGAATTTCAGCAATCGAGAAAAATATTCGAGGGTACACGGAAAATAGTGAATGCAAATCGGTAAGTGTTTCGCAATAAACTCGTTTTAGTCTATTTCCTAAATTATAAATAAATAACTGTTCTCGAGAACCATGAGTGGCGGAAAAAGTTTCCTATGTTTTCGACTTGGCATGGTGTCCACTTGCACATATGTGTGGTGTTCAACGATTTATCCCAGCAAGCCCAATCGAAAACAAAGGAAACTTTTTCCGGCACTCATGGTTCTCGCGAACTATTGATTAAAATGCATATTACTTGTATGGGGCCATATACATATAAGCCCATTGCGCCAAATACAATATACGGCTGGTGTTCAACTTATCACAGCAAGTGGACACCATATACCAAGTCGAAAACATAGGAAACTTTATCCGGCACTCATGCTTCCCGAGAATTATTGAATAAAATCCATATTACTAGTTTGGGGCCATATATACACATGACCCCATTGCGCCAATTACAACATATGGCTGATGTACAACGATTTATCCAAGCAAGTTAGCATGTTAGTTGTTAGCTAATCTCTAGTTAGATATTTTCATGAAACCGGGCATAAATCTATTATTTCCAATTTCTATTTTGAGATTTTAGCTTCCAATTACCCAATTTCTGCAAGTTCGAATTTTCAATTCCGATTTTCAAATTTCCATTTTCGAATTATCAGTTTCGAATTTCCAATTTTTATATATATTTAGAATTTGGAGTAAATCAAATGGAATTGGAATTCTCTCGATTTGAATTTGAAATCTAGTGATTTGTATTCGGATTTTTGTGATTGGAATTTGGAGTCTTGTGATGAGAATTTGAAGTATAGAGATAGGAATTTGAAATATCAAAATTGGGTTCTATGAATTGAAATTTATGAAATGCAGGTAATGAAAAAAATGCTGAGCGAATGGATGAGTTTGAAGCTTAGCGAATGGAGGAGTTTGCGGTATAATGGTTGAAACTTGTATAGTGCGTAGATTCTAATTTGAAGTCTATAGAGTTTAATTTATAGTTTTCACTTTCGAATTTCCAAATTTCTGATGACGAATTTCCGGTTTAGAATTTTAAAGTAATTTTACATTTCTAATTTTAAGTTTTCAATTTCGAATTTCCCATGTTCTATTTTTTGTAAATAAATTAGAGCGTACTATGGCCACAAACATAAAATCCAATCATGTAGAACATATACGTAATTTATTAAACCCGAACCTATCATTGGATTCAGCACGGCAGAACCGGGTTTTCCATCCATATAAAAAGTTTCAGCATACCTCTAAAATTCAGAGAGATTTATACAGAAACAAGTTGATCCGCAATTCTGTAGAAATAGTTTCTGAAAATTTAATTAATGAAGAGGGCCTCAATTTTTTTGAATACCGAAAACTGTAAAATTAATAAAAGATAGACGAGTTTTAAGTAAAATAAGATTGGAAAACTTATTAGCGATTGACAACCACAGTGATGACATCGAGGATTATTACGCAAGTAGGTAAGAAACCCATTTGTGTAGCGTAACTTGTAACAAAAGGCAATAGTTCTTAAAAAAATTAATGAAAAGTTTAAAAATCTTAACCTAATGGTTTATTTTCGACGCGACAGGTGGACTTATTCGTCAGCCGTATAAAACAAGCAAGCCAGTCATGTATTATGCTCTTGTATCCGTAAAATCCCAGGAAAAAGATATCGCAAGTCTTTTCCCACTTTCCGGTATGATTAGCTTCATTCGGTTGTTGATGCTTTCTAAAAATTGTGACCACAGTCTCCTAGATATAGAAAATGGTTAATCGATATTGAAATGAAAGAGTTCTTATACATTTTCTATAATCGACACGTAAAATATAACGTAGTTACTTGGCAGTGTTTCTTGTCAACGTCGACAATTAAAATAATGTTAACTACCTACGATATTTTAGCGATTTGAAATCGAATGCACCAGTTTGCGGGAGCGTTTTATAAAACCGTTCATAGAGGTGATTGTTTCATTTGTTTCTTTTTGACAAATGACGCATGCATATTTTCAAACTGTCATCGTACTTTTATTTATTCAGTATTGTTTCCCATTGAGCAAATAATTGAGCAGTAAGCATGACTTAGCTCGGCGCAGCGTCTATACAATTGTTCAGCTTTATTACGAAAATCAGCGTTCTGTGAGGAATGTGTTTCGTGCGCTTATAGTTGACACAGTTAGTAGCGTCCTTGCTTTGTTAATCGAGGGTCTCTGGTTCGATTCCCGGTGGTGACCAAAAATAGCGTTTGGGTGTTTTTAATGTGTAAGTATATCTGTTTGTCCGTGTATTGCACCGCGAGCCCATCATTGAATGCTGGACTAATGCGCCCAACTTAAAAAAAAAAAAAAGGTTACGATTGATATAATCGACCTGTCGAAACCCCTATTTGGAATACCATCAAAAAGGTCGAATCCCAGTTTACAGTATTGGATGATACGCGACTCAATAGACGGTTTAGTGTGGTTTATGCGCCTGTGAATTCATTCGTCCATATTTCCTTAAAAAAGAAAACGGCCGATACGTACCTGTGAATAGTGCTCATTATTGCGCCATGATAACGGAATCATGGCGACGACATTTGGTTCCAAAAAGTCAGCGCTATTTGCCATATAGAACGCGAAGCAATGTACTTATTGTTGGCGAGCAATTAATTTCCCGGTTCGGATCGTTGAATTGGCTATTTAGATCGTGTGATACCTCTAGACTCTTTTTTTGGAAGCTACGCAAAAGTCCAAAGTTATTATTAGTTATTTGAATAAACCAGCTAGATTTGAGGTATTGGAAGCCTACATTACTAGAGTCATTCGGCAAATACCATTCGTTATTCTCACCTTTATAGATTTGTTTCTCGCATACCTGCCGGTGTGACTTTTGACCTGTGGACTCTTTGAGATAACATTGATTTGATTAATCTCGTGCAATTTTATTGCTTCTGTAGAATTAGAGTCTATATGGTTATATTTGGCTATATGGCCAAAACTTTACTGCTGAATCGTTTTGAAGAATTAACGGCAAAATACGTTATGAAAAATTTGCCAAAAACCTGGCTCCACAACTGCAAATTGCTGGCCAAATCATACATTTTTTTGCAAATGTATCTAACTTGAAGTGTTTCAAAACAAATTTCATGAACGTTTCGGCATCCATCAAAACACTAAATTTTGTGAAAATTTTGTCATCAGTATGGCACATATTTTATCGAACAAGTGTATCTCAACGATTTGGCTTTTAAATAACTCGGTAGCACTCATAGCCTTCCTGAACTCGAATTCATTTTACCATGGAGTGTGGTGTGTTAAATTTTATGGCACGGTAATAGTTAAAGTTCCCCGGATTATTTTTAATGAAGGTTATAACCTTTTTGTAAAGATTTCTATCGTTGTTACGAACTTTTAATACGCCGGTGGTCGAGTAAGCAGAGTAAATCGTGGGCTCGAGTTCAAGACTCGTCAGCTCCAATAATTTTTTAATTTAATTTCTGCTGTAAAATTGGTTCAACACAGCTTCTGTTGAAATTAACATTCAATTTCTGCAAGTATAAGAGCCATTTCTTGTGTATGACCGTAATGAAAATATACGGTGATGGTCAAATAAGCATAGTCCATTCCTGTTGGTAAAATTTTAAATTTTCTCTATTGAATTGGCAAACATAACAGCAAATTAATATACGCTGGTGGTCCAGTATAAGCAGAGTCGTTGCATTTGGAATTGTGAACTTGAGTTCAAACCTCGGTTTGGCATTAAATAATTTTTAATTTAATTTATTTAATTTCTCCCTTCAATTGGCAAATATAAAGGATGAGTATAGCGGCAAATCTATATATGGAAATGGTGAGGTGGTAAAGTAAGCGGTGTTATAGGATTTGGAATCGTGAATGTTGTTCAGTGTTCGAACCTTGATTTAAGGGTAAAACATTTTATCCACACATTTCAATAACAATAAAAATCGCTTTTTTATATTTGAAAATGAGCAGTTTGCAATTAAATTAAAAATATATATTGAGGCTTGAACTAGTCATAATTACAATCCAATCACAAAGCTTCTTTTTCCACCGAGCCACCGCTATTCACATAAATAGTGGTATTCTTAACGTTTATAGCTGCCATTTGAATAAAAAAATTGAAAATTTTAGCAAAGGCACTGGACTCTGCGTTTATTTCACCATCGCTATATACCCATCTTGTATACATGCCACTGCTTGAAAAATATGGAAATGTTTAACAGAAGCTGTGTGTTGAACCAATTTGAATACAGAAGAAATTAAATTAAAATAATACCGTCGCTAATGGGACTCGAAGCTTAGTCCACAAATCCAAAGTCAATCACTCCACTACCTCGCCCACCACCGTATATGTTTAATTGATATTTGCAAATCTTTTATACTTTCCAATTTAATTGAGAAACTTGGGGGGAAATTTAAAAAAAAAAAGCTGAGTTGAACCAAAAATGTCCCAACATTAATCTCGTTTGAAACTTAACTGAACTGCATAGTGCCAGGTGCAACATTTAATGTGATGACATTCCAAGCAGCGTATTTCGAAGAAGTTAAAAATCTGACAAGCTATTCCTCTTTATGTTCTTAGAAATTATAAAACTTCCATTCCAGTTAATGATACTTGATGCGATTTTCTATATAGGCGAGCAACAATATTGACCATCTGTCCATACAAATTTTAAGTTTAAGCCAGTACATGAATAATGTCCATAATAAAAATTTTGTACAGCTGAGTTTAAGTCTCGGTTAGAGCTAAAAAAAATTTAATTTAATTTCTTATAAATTAATTCAATTCAGATTCTGCAGTTAAATTTTCATTATTCTCTATTCAAATGGTGAGTATATAAAAGATGGATTTATCAGTAATGAAATTGTATACGGTATTGGTCAAGTGAGCAAAGTAATGGGAGTTTGATTAGTGGACGTGAGTTCAAGCGGCATTCGGGCAAACGTTTTTTAAATTTAATTTCATCTTACAAATTAGGTCAACTCAGCTTCTATATTCAAATTTTTAAAGTTTTCCAATTAATTGCCAAGTTTAAAAGAAGGATGGAGCAGCAAAATGTACGGCGATGGTCAAATAAGCAGAAATACTTTTGGTTATAAAAAATCGATCAGGTCAGGTATTTTTCCTAGAGGTCAGTTGGCCAATTTGTGGGTTTTCCAGTTGAAATGATTCATATCCATTTTCTTTAATGGCTTTAATTTCAAATAATAATTTCAGTTTTGGAAAAAGTACGGGATTAGGGGGTTTAGGATAACCATGTTTGGTATGACCTCATGTATGTCGATTATATGATTTTTCCGAATTTTCTTGGGACAATCCTAGAACCCTAGAAAATCCACAAAACCGACATACATGAGATCATATACCTCACATAGTTATCCTAAACCCTCTATTCCTAAATAGAAATATTTTTATTAGCTTTCTAGGGATTTTTCAAGAAAATTTGAACATTTATTTATTCGGCGTACATGAGTCATAAAAAAGTCACTTAGTCGGGTAAATTATAAGATTTATCAGTTTATCCGAATAAAGTATTATTCTCACTTACACATGTAAACATTTTTTGGATTTAGGACAAAAATCCTGTTTTCATTTTATTTTTTAGGACAGATTTACGACAAAATTCACGTGAATTCATATAGTTGGTCTTATAACAAAACGTGCAATCAAAGTTAGAATTTGATCTGACCGAGGTTTTCGTTGCCACTTTATTTTTATTGAAGGATAGACAGAGACTATATGGCTTATAAAATGAGTAAGTTGTATATAGGACCGATTATAACCATCTCTTTCGTATTTTTGGTCGTATACTATTTATCTTTGTCTGGCTTGTTCAAAGTTGTACGTGATCGAATAAGAAACAAGCAGTATATAAGTAAACAAAGTAGTATAGCAATGCCACGCCTCTTTTCAACTATATATACAGCCGTTTCATTTCTCATTGAGTAAGATAGTCTCAAGTTAAAATGTATTTAATTTCGAGAGGGATAGACAATAATTTTTTGATACATCGGATGCAATAATATTTATCGTATACGGAAAATTATTTTTATGGAATTGGGAATGGAGGATTTGTTCGAGTACATAATATAGTTGTTCGGGCTTTATTTTATTTATGTATGTGTGTATGCGGGTAAATAAAATAAGAAATGATGGCAATAAGAACAAGTAATAATAATAATAATAAGAAGAAGAACAAGAAAAAGACGACGACGAAGAAAAAGAAATATGAAAAATAAATAAAATAAGAGAAGTGGGGATAAATGATAAGATTTTGGTATAAAATGATTGGATTTATTTTAGTTTTATTACTTTTTTTTTTTTGTGGAGTTCTTGTTGTTATTTTTATTTAGTCAATTTGTGTTTTGTTGAATTTGTTTGAAACGGGTTGTAAGAAAAATAATGCAAATTAATTTATGATAATTTAAAGAAGACAGTACTCGCGGGGTTTTTGAATTCTTTCATATGTACGTAGATGTGTATATGTACATTTATATGAATACATATAGGCAACTTATGATAATTTAAGTGCGGAACTCTATATATATATACGTTATATATACATATATGTATTGATGCCCTAAAGCATTACACGAGATGCATCATCATATCCGATATACTATTGTATATATAGTTGTATTCAGCTAATCCTCTCTTCCAGTATTTCTGGCATGTTCATCTATCACAATCAAAAATTCTAATCCAATCACCATTTTATTGGTAACCCTTTTTCTTCCTAAAATATTTTTTATATATTTATAACAAAAAAACTAAGTAAATTTCGAATTTATTATATTTTCCTTTTTTTTTTTGTGTGTGTGCTGTTGTTGCTATATGGGGGGGCAGGGGGGTAATATATATTTAAGAAAAAGGATTGCAAAAAAGAAAACACGAAGAAAAAGAAGTCAGGAAAAATAAAATAAAAATATAAAATCATAAAAAATGATAAAACAATTTTAAGGTTATAAATGACCTCTATACAATAGCAATTTATCTAAAATGTTATGTTTCTGTATATATACAGTTGGGGAGGTGGTATAAGGATGGATGCTGGGTTAGTAAATATCCTATATCGAATAGAGAGAGGGCGAACGAAAATTATATATATTTTATTTATTTATTTATTTTCTACTTTATTTTTGTTATATATGGAAAAATGAATAAGGATAAGATTAAGAATAAAAACGTCTTAAATGTATAAATAATAAATTAACCTTCCTCCCCTCCCCCCCACCCCCCCCCGCGCGCTTTTATGTATATGTACATGTATATAAGTATGTATACAACAAATTTGAGAGAGAAATAATTTCCTGAAATGGTTTTTCATGATTCTGTTAAAGTTGAATTTCCATACAACTTTTTTATATTTTTATTTTTTTTGCCCAAACTTGAGATTGAAAATTGATGGTTTTTTGTTGTTTTATATACCTACACATACATATATATATATATAGTGTTTGGTTATTTTATTTTATATTAGATATTAGAATATTAGTTATTTATACGAAAAGTAAATTCATTAATAAATTTTATTGGGAAGAAAAATTTACGATCATAAAATTGTATGGATTAATGCCATAGTAATTTTTCGTTTGTTGTTTTTTGTGGGTTTTTCCAGATTTTCGATTTGTTTGTTGGGTGGTAAATATAATATGTATATATGTATACATGTATATATATATATATATATATATATATATATATATATATATATATATATATATATATATATATATAAATATATATATATATATATATATATATATATATATATATATATATACATAAGTGTTTGAATTTCGGAATATTTTCTGTTTTATTCGATGCTCATTTTGTATATTTGCGGAGAACCGCAGCAGTCATTCGCAGGTGTGAACGTCAACAATTAAGACAACGTCAACAACCTGCGATATATTTTAGCGTTTGAGTTCGATTGAATCAGTTCACATAGTTGTATTTCTAGAAAAATTTATACGAAGAAACAATATTATAAAAATTAATTTACTATAGTTTATTAAACTAAAGCATATTTTACAGCATATTTTTTTAATTTACCACCTCTCTGTAAATTGACAAATAATAATTTGATAGTTATAGTTTTAATTCTATATCCTCTAGTTTTGGAATAATATCAGTGCTTCGATATACAGCATATGTATGTAACAGACAATAAAACAGGTCATCCAGATTACATGCGTAATTATTGAAATTTAAAATCTTTAGAGATAAATATTTCCGTAATCTGGTGGTAAAAGTGACCTATAGGTGTGGGACGGGTCACGCTAAATGACGGCAAATGGGCTGGTTTAAGGTGTTACGCGACCCGTGCCAACAAACTACCGGGTTGAGAGCCCATTTGATGGATCTCTCTGGATACCTGGCGACCTCCAGTTGTAAGTAGCCTTACCTGCGTATAGGAATCTCTGCGCAGGTGGACCAATTTTTCTCCGGTACTCGTTCGACCACTTGTCTAAAATTTAAAAAAAACAAACAACAAAACCGAGATCGGCACTCTCCAAAGGCCAGAAACATCAAGGGAGAACTCGAACCGTAAAGGTAGGAACTCCCTCAACCACACCACGGCAGAGCAAACGGAATCCGTGGTATGGGCCAGGTTAACTGTCGGCTGCAACCGGTCGACACCAAACGGGCCAAACTACAGGGGGAGAAGGAGACTCCCCACACGGAGTCTAAACACAAGTCGTTCTGCGATATTGTGAAGGAGCGTGGGTTGATGCTAGCCGGCATTGACAGGAGTCATAAAGATGGGAGCATCACCTTGGAAAAATGGAGATTCGTGTATAACGCGCTGAACTCAGTTTTTATAAAAGTCCTAGGAGAGAATAAAGGAGCCCATCCTGCAGAGATGCGGGGTGGTATTAAGGGCGCGTTAAGCTAACGGCGTGCTCTGATGCTAGATCAGTGGATCTGTACAAGAAGGTGTGGGAAGGTATGGCAAGGCGCGATGCTGCAGCTATACCAACCGAACCGGGAAGTCCAGACAAGATCCTAGAAATAGTGAGGCAAGAGGATGCCTAGGATCCTCTAGGCTCAACTTGATATTGTGCTAAATATCATACAAATTAACCTGCACCATACGAATGTGGCGTCAGCCGCTTTACTCATCAGACTGAGTGGATCAGGAGAGGACGTGGTTCTTACTCAAGAACCTTGGATAAACAGTAACAGGATTTGTGGTCTTAGAATGAACGGGTAAAACCTAATAATAATAACAGTGTTAAAGGCCATTACTGGCCCCTTACTGAATCAACAATCTGGCTCCAACGGTTTCGATCCTGAGCTTGGTCTTCATACTGTCTAAGACAATCAGAAGAGGCCAAGTCGTTCTCTACATCGTGGAGCCATCGTCGCCTGCAACGACCTCTGCGCCTACCATATGGTGGCTCTCCTTTCAGAGATCGCTGCACAATTCGTTCCGGATCAGCACGCAGAACGTGACCGAGCCAGCGTACTCGCTGAGATCTAACTTCATGTACAATATCGGGGATCTTCATCAGATCTCTGATCTCGAAATTGTACAGAGCTCGGTATGTACCATCTATTTCGCGTTTAGGGCCGTAAATCACACGCATGATTCTTCTCTCAAATGTAAGGAGCCATCTCTCGTACTCATCCGTCAGCGCCCAACTTTCACATCCAAACATAACAACGGGCCTGATCAACGCTTTGTAAAGCTTCAGCTTCACGGCACTTGATAAGTGTTTAGATTTTAGCAGTGGCCTTAGAGGATATAAAGAACGACTGCCAGCTGCCAGCCGCACTTTAATATCCTCACCCACACTGTTATCGTGAGTGATAAGAGAGCCCAAATATTTGAACCTCCTCACTCCCTCAAACGTGTGGTGGCCACTACTAAAATCTGGTGTGCCATTGTCTCTAAAACCAGAGATCAGGTATTTCGTTTTGGACTCATTGATCTGAAGTCCAACAGAAGCTGAAAACTCTACAAGCGGATCAAGTATTTCTTTCACTCCGTTGCTATTCAGTCCAATCACGCATATGTCATCTGCATATGCAAGCACTTGATTGGACTGGCGATATAAGATGTTGCGCTGAGGTGTTTCAGTTTTACGAAAGATGTACTCCAACATGAGATTAAAGAGTATCGGGGACAGAGCATCTCCCTGCCGAACACCCGAGTTAACTGCAAAAATTGTATTAGTTAAAACCTAATATACTCAAGTAATTCTGGGAAAATCAGATCCTGCATTCTTGGAAAAAATAATTTAAACATTTTTCTACTTTCTCAATACAGCAATGGTGACATAACTGCTGTCAGCCTAGAGGTTGGCGGCAGCCAACCTGGGAGACCTGGTTCTCGAAGCGAAAAAATAGAAGATTGGGGTGATCTTGGGATATGATGCTAATGTAGATCACACAATATGGGGCAGCACTGACGTCACCGAAAGAGGTGAGTTATTTTTCGAAAAGTTATTAAATACTAACCTCTGCGGGTGTGTAATATTGGGCAAGAACCCACATTTATTACTAAAAATCGGCAGGAGATTCTGGATTTCGCCTTCGCCTCAGATTTTTTTTTTTTTTTAAATTGGGCGGATTTTACTCCAGCACTCAATGCCACTAATGGGCCCATATCATTAAAAACCTTGGAAAGGCTGATTAATGTTTATATACGATCAAAAATGAAGCCTTGTGACTGGGCACAGTCTCCGCATGCTTACTGTAAAGGGAAATCTGTGGACACAGCTCTACACGTCTTGCGGTAAGTACAATTGAGAAATCAATATTCTCGCACGAGTTTTGTATGGTGGTGTTCTTTGATCTTGAGGTCGCCTTTAACAATGTAAATACGGAAGCAATTCTGGAGGGATTGTCGCTCCTTGGGGTGAACTTCCCTTTTAGTGGGTTAATCAATCATATGCTGGGGAGCAGGATGGTTAACTCGGAGCTGGAGGAATTCACCATTAGAAGGCGGGTGGCTAAGGGAACTTCGCTGGGAGGTGTCCTGTCCCCTCTTCTCTGGAACATAGCAATCAATGGGTTGCTGTTAGAGCTGGAGAAAGAATGGATCGGAGTGATTGGTTACGCAGATGACGTATCGATAGCTGTCTCTGGTAAATATTAATTAAACACGGTGAAGGAGGTAATCCAAAATGCCCTCCTAATCATTACGAGGTAGGCCATCAGATGTCGACTGGTAATCAGCTCGACCAAAACTGAACTGGTACTCTTTGCTATCGGAAATATAAAATTCCAGTATCCACCTATCTTAAATGGCATAGAACTAGCTTTTACTGATAAGGCAAGATTTCTGGGCGTAATCTTGGACAGTAAGCTTAGTTGGAAGCCTAACATCTTAGAAAGAGTAAACAAGGGTAATATAGCGATGGACTCGTGCAGAACCGCCATCGGAAAGAGATGGGGCCTGAAGCCGGAGCTGGTACACTAGCTATTCACTGCCGTAGTAAGGCCGATACTTAAATATGAGGTGAGCTTGTGGTGGCCATCTCTTGATAAAGTAACCTACAGGAAGGGGATCGATAAGGTACAAAGAACGGCCTTCGTGCTTATATAAGCTGGGCGCTCAGGACAACACGAACACGCGCCTTGGAGGTTATGTTTCACATTCTTCCCGATGATATTAATGGTAAGCAGATTACGGCCACCTGACTATCAGGTGAAATTTGGGGAGGCTTATTAAGGCGAATCATGCGAAGAGGTCTAGAAGCAAATGATTTTTGCAGAAGCTTTATGGACGACGAGGAGGAAGATACGGTGCTCCACTTCTTATATGCTCATGTCCGGATTTGGCACACAGAAGACATACATATTTGGGTAGATTCTTAATCGACTGCCTCTCTGATCTCGAAAACTGTAAGGTGCTAGGTATATCACGCCACATAAGTAGCTCAAACTGGTTCACATAAGGGAAACAGGGAAGTAAGATCCTGTGGTATCACAATGGACCGTCACCGGTCTAAGTGCGCCATACCAGCTACTCAACCTAACCTAACCTAACTTAAATCATTTAGATAATTTCAAGCATGTGTTTCCAATTGTATTCAAAATATACTTAATTATTGAAATAATGCTTACATTTTTTCATATATTTTCTCGGACTGGTGTAAAAGACACATATCAAACTGCTGTATTCGACAACCCATTTAACAGCTGATAGTTGCTTTTTGTTTAGTTTGGTTTGAAATTTCATTATGGATAGACTTAATTCAAAAATAATGGTTCTGTCACATTTCGTTATTTTTTGGCGTACATATAATCGTCCTTCAGAGTTCATTAATATTAATGTGCATCCCGTGAGACGCCGAACAGCGCGCACTGAAGAAGTTGTAGCCGTTCGTTACCGTTCTTAGCAACTTGGGTTGTGTCCTTCCACTATATGAGAGATTTTACGAAAGGATCTTGGCTTAAAAACTTTCAAAATTCAACTTGTGCAGGAATTAAAGCCAAACGACCATCGTATGCTCCGCCAATTCGGCGAATGGGCTTAAGCACAAATTGATATTGATGTTGAATTCCCATTCAAAATTTTGTTCTCCGATGAAGCCCATTATTGGTTGAATGGGTACGTAAATAAGCAGAATTGTCGCATTTGGAGTGAGGATAACACAACAAGCTTTTGACGAAACAACATTACATCCACAGAAAATTAATGTTTGGTGCACTTTATGGGCTGGCAGGGTCATTGGTCCATATATCTTCAAAAACGGTGATGGTCAGAATGTTACTGTCAATGGTGAGCGGGATAGTGACATGATTAGACATTTTTTCGTACCTCGATTAGACATGTGATTCCAACAGGACGGAGCGGCATGCCACACAGCGTGCCCTACAATTGATTTACTCAAAGAAACTTGGTCCAATTAATTGGCCACCAAGATCGTGTGATTTAACCCCATTCGATTATTTTCTTTGGGGTTATGTAAAGTCACTTGTCTACGTCGATAAATCAGATACAATTGAACACCTGGAAATCAACATTCGAAGAGTTATTGGCGTAATACGGCCGCAAATGCTGCGAACAGTTTGCGAAAATTGATATTCCAGATTGCGTCTTAGTACGCGCCAGCCGTAGCGGCCACATGACCGAAATCATATTTAAACATTAATCTCATTCTAATATAATCCAGATATAAAGTTATTTGCTCCGTTTCCACTATTGCCCTCCTCATCTATACCTTTTCATTGTACATATAATAAATAAAATCGTTTAGGACGAAGTCATCGAAAAAATTTTTATCGAATGAAATTAATTTCTTACAAATCAAGCCAAGCAGAAAAAAAAAAATAATTCAAAATATTTGATTGTAGGATTTTTGCACCGCACATATATACATACATACATACGTGTATTATTGAGAAAATTCTATTTTCCCATTTTCCCGATCCGCACCCAAACAGCATCAAAATGTATATTATGGGAAATGAGAAAGCAAAACAGCAATAATATTTTGTTACATATTTCACTCGGATCTAACGTTCCTCTAAATACATTACATACTTATACGAATACATATGTACATAAGGAGAGGTTATGTAACATTGATGTATGTGTATATGTATGTATTTATTTATTTTCTTATTTATTTTACTTTTCCAACCGAAATACAAAAAAAAAAGAAAATTCAAAATAAATTTGTTAACAAGTTTTTATTGTTATCTCGTCTGTTAGGTGTGTGGGTGCGTTTGTGTAGTATACGTATACAGTATACATACATATATTGTTTTTCAATTTTTATTTCGGAAAATTGGAAATTATTTTGTTGGATATTTTTTCGTGTGGGATGAGAACCCTATATACCGGGTGTACGTATTTGTATATGTATATAGGCAGCAATATAAAATGTTGTGATCGATGATCCCGCATAGATTTTACAGAAAGACTTCAATTCTGCAGGCATCGTCTTCGTATAATTCCAACCACTTACGTATTTATCTTTTATAGCCACTCTTTATTATACCACACACACACACTTACACCATAAAAAGTTTATTTTTTAAATAAATGGAAAAAGGAAAATGGTGATTTGTATTTTCTTATTTTATATTTTATTGTTATTTATTTATTTTTAACTTTATTTCTTTTTATTTATTTATATTCTATTTTTAGTAATCTACAGTAGAGTTTAGTATACACATACATACACACATATATAAGGATAAGATGAATGAGATTTAATAACAATATTATGAATTTATTTTCTAAATTATAAGGAGAAGAAAAATAATAAGAATAAAAGTTTCAGATAAATAAATAAAATAAATGAGCGTGAAATCTGATAAATCGGTTTACAGATAACAGATAAGAAATATATAATTTTGTTGTTGTTGTTGCTGTTGCTGTTGCTGTATATATATACATAATATAAATGTAAGTAGATATATTATCTATTTAAGTATATTTGGTTTGGATAGATTGAAGTTGGTTAATAATAATGGGGATTAAGATTTTCTGATTGATGGACATTTTCTGGGAAGGAACCAAAACTTTTCAAAATGGCCATACGACGTTTAGTTCGTTTAGTCTTGATTATTTATTTTTTATTTATTAAAGTTCGCTGGAACCGAACCAGGTTCCGCACTCAATGCTACTCTGGGCCCATGGTGCAACAAAGTGAATGCTGTCATCGTCGTCTTCAAGACAGTTGTCATACATGGAATCTTGAATAAGTCCCATTCTTTGTAAATGGAGTTTAAAACGGCCATGGCCGGTGAGAATACAGACCAGAACTCTCTTGGTCTTTCTTCAAAGATAGAGCAAACTTTGTAAGCCTCAGATTCACAAATGAAGTACTTCATAATATAGTCTGACCAAAAATTAAACGTCACGGGCACGGCCGGTTCAGGTCCCATGAACATCATAATTGAGCCTGCCTTAGCTAAAACATCAGCTATCTGATTACCTTCAATACCACATTGAGCCGGAACCCACATAACTCTGACACGATTATTAGAGCAAAGGACGTTAATAAAATGTTTACAGTCCTTCACCAGTTTGGAAGTGATCATATAGAATTCCTTAGAATTCCCTAGAAGCATCAATCGCACAACGTGTGATTACAATCAGCTCTGCTTGGAATACGGTGCAGTTCCGGCCTAGACTCCCACATGATCTTAGATCATGTGCAGAACAATATTGGTTCCGGAACCTGCACCAAAATTAGAGCGACACTCGTCAGCGAAAAACACAAGCGACTGAGCCATCCAGATTATCGAACCAGAATTCTGGCAACAATTTGTCATTAACCATATTAATTTCTGGTATTTATGAACTGAATAAATTGTAGATTAGTCTATGCACTGTGATCAGGTCGAGAGCGAAAGGCAGCGGAGCATGCTGTGCCTAGGATGACCGACTGCAGTGGGGCAGAAATAATATTGCCTTCAAAGCAAGTATAGAAGACGAGAACATATAGCACCCGTAATAGCTCGACAAGCCATACCTTGGCGACATCAGTATTTTACTGGGTTACTTACAGGGTCAGACCACACAAATTCCCAAATGCTCTTATACACTGCCAGAAAATAGAAGTTACCTTTTTCAGTTTAATTTCAATATAGGATTTCCAGGAGAGTTTACTGTCCAAAATGACACCCAGATGCTTTACTGTTTCGGATCTAGCGATCGTTTCTCCAAAAAGAGAAGGAACAGACAGCTCTCCAGTATTCCTACGTCTGCTGAAGACTATTAAACTGGTTTTTGATGTATTAACGTACAATTCCTTCTCTAGACACCACATTTCTACAACTTGAAGAGCGTGTTGCGTTAAGTCTGTCAGTACATTAAAGGTATTTACTCTGAACCAGAACGACTAAGTCATCAGCATAACTCTGAGCAGTGAAGCCAGATTGCTGTAGTTTTACAAGTAATTCGACAATAACTTATAGCCACAGGAGAGGTGACAGGACACCTCCCTGGGAGCAACCTTTGGTAACTTTAACCGAAATAGAAAGGGGGTCTAGCTCGACCACAGTAATGCGCGACATCAGCAAAGATCCAGTCCAATTAACTGATGGAAGCAAAAAAAGTACTATCAAAGGCACCCGCAATATCAGGAAAGTGCCCACAAGAAACTCCTTAATACTAAGCGACCTTTCAATTCTCATAACAAGTTAATGCAGCGCAGTTTCACATGATTTCCCAACTCTGTAAGTATGTTGAGTGCTACTGAGTGGGATCACAGATAAGTGATGATCCCTAATATATCGGTCAACAATTCTTCTCAGAGTTTTGCGAAAAGTTGAAGAAAGACTAATATGGCGAAATGCCTTGGGATCGGTATAATCCGTCTTCAGAGTGACTAGCCTACAGGCTAAGTTCCAGTCGGGTGAATAATCAGTACCATTGGGCTGGGCGTCAGCAACATAATCATGATTGAGGTAAATCTGCCATCAAAAAGTCGCAACACATCGAGTTGGCCGGAATCATTTCTAAGGACCTATTCAGTCTGGCGATCCCAGAAATACTATTAATTTCTTCACAGAAGCTAATCCTTGAAGTCCTACGAGCGGGTCTCAGCATTTGTTTATAATCTTTTTGCGGTGCCAAAAAGTTATCCCAGTCAACCTGAAAGTTTGATATTTTGGCCTTGATTTTGAGTCTCTTAGCAGTTTATCTCAGTTTTTTAAGATTAGAACACCAAAAAGGCTTATTCTGAGATTTTTGCTTGGTAATAAGAGGACAAGATTTTTCGTAGGCTTACGGGACTGCATACGTCAAAGATGAAGCTAGCAATTCAATGTCCTCAGTCGAACATATCTCACCCAACGAAACCAGACGAGGTTCCAACTCAAGAGAGAATAACTCCCAGTTGGTAAGCTTCTTATTACGATAAAGTTTAGGCGCAGGTCTTCTAAGGTTTAAATTAAACGAGATACACCTATGGTCGGAGGTGAGAATGTCATTAGTCACTCTCCAATTAAAGATCAAATCGATAATCGACATGGAGCACAATACAGAACAATATCATTCCAAAAGATGAACGTCTTGTGTGATGAGTATTTTGAACTAAAGTGCAAAACTTATATCGTAACATTACAATTACAAGATAACATCAATAAGGATCCTTAGTACTTCTGGAACTATTTTTAACACTAAATGCCTCCAATACATATGTGAAATAGATCGCATCGTATTTTAACGGCATCTAGACCATGGATTTTCATCATTTTCATTAATGATATAACGAATGTTACCAAAACATGTGCTGATATACGCTGACGACATGAAAATATTTTCAAAGTAATCAGAAGATAGATCTACACTATAAGATGATTTAGACCGAGTTACTAGATATTGCAAATCTAATCGATTACTACTAAATATAATAATAATAACAGTGTTAAAGGCCATTACTGGCCCCTTACTGAATCAACAATCTGGCTCCAACGGTTTTGATCCTGAGTTTGGTCTTCATACTGTCTTAGACAATCTGAAGAGGCCAAGTCGTTCACTACATCGTGGAGCCATCGTCGCCTGCAACGACCTCTGCGCCTACCATATGGTGGCTCTCCTTTCAGAGATCGCTGCACAATTCGTTCCGGATCAGCACGCAGAACGTGACCGAGCCAGCGTACTCGCTGAAATCTAACTTCATGTACAATATCGGGGATCTTCATCAGATCTCTGATCTCGAAATTGTACAGAGCTCGGTATGTACCATCTATTTCGCGTTTAGGGCCGTAAATCACACGCATGATTCTTCTCTCAAATGTAAGGAGCCATCTCTCGTACTCATCCGTCAGCGCCCAACTTTCACATCCAAACATAACAATGGGCCTGATCAACGCTTTGTAAAGCTTCAGCTTTACGGCAGTTGATAAGTGTTTAGATTTTAGCAGTGGCCTTAGAGGATATAAAGAACGACTGCCAGCTGCCAGCCGCACTTTAATATCCTCACCCACACTGTTATCGTGAGTGATAAGAGAGCCCAAATATTTGAACCTCCTCACTCCCTCAAACGTGTGGTGGCCACTACTAAAATCTGGAGTGCCATTGTCTCTAAAACCAGAGATCCGGTATTTCGTTTTGGATTCATTGATCTGGAGTCCAACAGAAGCTGAAAACTCTACAAGAGGATAAAGTATTTCTTTCACTCCGTTGCTATTCAGTCCAATCACGCATATGTCATCTGCATATGCAAGCACTTGATTGGACTGGCGATATAAGATGTTGCGCTGAGGTGTTTCAGTTTTACGAAAGATGTACTCCAACATGAGATTAAAGAGTATCGGGGACAGAGCATCTCCCTGCCGAACACCCGAGTTAACTGCAAAAATTGTCGATAGCCTGTTCTCAACTTTAACACAGCATTGAGACTGCGTCACTGTCATCCTACACAGTCGTACCAATTTTGTTGGCATTCCTAGGTATTCCAGGGCAGACCACAAACTCTCTCGATTGATCGAGTCGTAGGCCTGCCGGAAATCCAGGAAAACCTGATGTACGGAGATGGATGTCTCATAATATTTAGATAGAATCATCCGCAGCGAAAAGACCTGATCAGTGACTGATCGATTCGGACGAAATCCTCCCTGATAGTCACCAACCAAGCCCTCCGCCAGAGGAGTGATTCTATCCAATAAAATGTATGACAGTAACTTGTATGCTGTGCAAAGGAGAGCTATACCGCGATAATTCTCACACTTCAAGCGGTCTCCCTTCTTGAAGATGGGGCATATCGCGGCCACTTTCCATTCATCAGGCATAACTTCGGTTCAAATGCTCTTATACACTGCCAGGAAATAGAAGTTACCTTTTGCAGTTTAATTTTAATATAAGATTTCTAGGAGAGTTTACTATCCAGAATGACACCCAGATGCTTTACTGTGTCGGCTGAAGACTATCAAACTAGTTTTCGTTGTAGTAACGTACAATTCCTTCTCTAGACAACACATTTCTACAACTTGAAGAGCGCGCTGCGTTAAGTCTGTCAGTACATTAAAGGTATTTACTCTGAACCAGAACGACTAAGTCATCAGCATAGCTCTGAGCAGTGAAGCCAGATTGCTGTAGTTTTACAAGTAATTCGTCAATAACTTATAGCCACAGGAGAGGTGACAGGACACCTCCCTGGGAGCAACCTTTGGTAACTTTAACCGAAATAGAAAGGGGGTCTAGCTCGACCAGAGTAATGCGCGACATCAGCAAAGATCCAGTCCAAGTAACTGATGGAAGCAAAAAAAGTACTATCAAAGGCACCCGCAATATCAGGAAAGTGCCCACAAGAAACTCCTTAATACTAAGCGACCTTTCAATTCTCATAACAAGTTAATGCAGCGCAGTTTCACATGATTTCCCAACTCTGTAAGTATGTTGAGTGCTACTGAGTGGGATGACAGATAAGTGATGATCCCTAATATATCGGTCAACAAATCTTCTCAGAGTTTTGAGAAAAGTTGAAGAAAGACTAATATGGCGAAATGTCTTGGGATCGGTATAATCCGTCTTCCTAGCTTTCGGGATGAACACAACTCTACTGCTGCTCCCGGACTGTGGAACATATCCAAACGCAAAGCACGCTTGACAGTGCCGAAGTAAATGTTCCTGAATTAGGGCGAAACCCATGATGTAATTCAGCAGGAAAAACTTCATCTGGACCACCTGATTTATAAGGTGAGAAAGAAAAACGATCCAGCGGAAGGTGTTGAGAGTGACTAGCCTACAGGCTTAGTTCCAGTCGGGTGAATAATCAGTACCATTGGGCTGGGCGTCAGCAACATAATCATGATTGAGGTAAATCTGCCATCGAAAAGTCGCAAGACATCGAGTTGGCCGGAATCATTTCTAAGGACCTATTCAATCTGGCGATCCCAGAGATTCTATTAATTTCTTCACAGAAAGCTAATCCTTGAAGTCCTACGAGCGGGTCTCAGCATTTGTTTATATTCTTTTTGCGCTGCCAAAAAGTTATCCCAGTCAACCTGAAAGTTTGATATCTTGGCCTTGATTTTGAGTCTCTTAGCAGTTTTTCTCAGTTTTTTAAGATCAGACAAGAGGACAAGATTTTTCGAAGGCTCACGGGACTGCATACGTCAAAGATGAAGCTATAGTAATTCAATGTCCTCAGTCGAACATATCTCACCCAACGAAACCAGCCGAGGTTCCAACTCAAGAGAGAATAACTCCCAGTTGGTAAGCTTCTTATTACGATAAGGTTTAAGAGTAGGTCGGAGGTGAGAATGTCATTAGTCACTCTCCAATTAAAGATCAAATCGATAATCGACATGGAGCACAAACTAATGTCAATCACTTCCCTCCTTACTGAATTGATAAAGGTAGACTCACAGCCTTTGTTAAGTAGACATGAACCCCTATCATTAATATTCGAGCTACCCCATAACGTGTGATGAGCATTAGCATCGCATCCTACCACTAAAGGTAAATGATTTGCCTGCTCCACGAAACAAGGTTGCTAAACTCCTCTGAGGGAGGAGGTGAGACCGAATCGTAAGGCAGATACACTGATGCTACCACCAGTGATCCGATTGACGATTCGAGAGAGACGAGCATTATCTTACGATTATACCCTCTGTAGAGGGTTCTGCCACCTACAGTATCCAAACAGGAAACCACACCGTCATGTCACATGTTTCTTAAACCTTAATTGCACGAACACGTCTTCCAAGAATACCACCACAAGTGTCCTTTCCTTGTCGTAGGAGGCGATTAAACGGTTGGATCGCTGAGCTGACGACCTGCATCCGTACAATGAAATGAAAACTGGCAATCGCCAAACCAATACTGGACCCCCGATCAAGTACGTGGGCACGAGATTTAGGGTCGGACCGTGGAACGTGCAGTTACTTAGGAAACCAGGAACGTTGGAAGGCCTAATCACTTGCATGAAGGAGTATCGGATGGAACTCGTTGCTCTTCAAGAAACTCGCTGGATTAAAAGTAGAGACCCTGTGTCTCAGGGCTATACGCTTGTTGTACAGTTGAGATGACCTCTGCAATCTTCGAGCTGGATTTTTTCTTGGGCCGCAGGTAAAGAAGGCTGTTTTGGATTTCCAAGCAGTCAATAATCGATTGTGTATAAGCTTGCACATCACATTTTAGTAGTGACCACTACACGTTTGAGGTAGTGAGGAGATTCAAATATTTTGGCTCTCTTATCACTCACGATAACAGTGTGGGTGAGTATATTAAAGTGCTGCTGGCAGCTGGCAGCCGTGCTTTGTGTCCTCTAAGACCACTGCTAAAATCTAAACACCTGTCAAGTGCGGTGAAGCTGAAGCAAAGCGTTGATCATATACAGCCAGATTGTTGACACAGTAAGGGGCCAGTAATGGCCTTTAAACACTGTTTTTTATTATTATTAGTATTAGGCGTTAGAAGGGGTTGGTATATACGCCGGTGTAGTTAATTGGTTATTCGTTATAATCTCAACTCAACATTCGTTCGAATCGAATGTGTTGTTTTATGTTCAACAATATTTTAATATTGTTTTGGTTTTTCCAATTTATAATTTTATTTAAAATTTTAATTTCTGGCCTAATTTATGTCGGGTTAAGTTTTCCGTCAGATATATTTCTCATCCCATTCTTCGATTACATTCTTAATGCTCATCTAAATCAAATCAACAAAATTCTTAACACAGACGGTAAATATCTTGAACTTATCCTTTCTAATGATCCGGGCATTTTTGATGTAACTGGTTCAATGATTCCCTTCGTAACAAATGACAACCACCACAAAGCAATGGACATTTCTTTGATCATAGTTGAAATCTAGCCATGTTTACCAATCACGGACATGGAAACTCGTTTTAACTAAGAAACTTTTAAAGAAAGTTAAAGTAGAGAACTGCTTCAATAACTTCACCTGCGGTAGGATGAATTCGATCGTTTGAAAATCATGTTAATATCTAAAGTGAATCCCTCATGGTATGACTATATACTCTTATCAACTTGAAAAATAGAACAAAGCATACAAAAAAAATGAAAACCAATTATACAGAACAATATCATTCCAAAAGATGAACGTCTTGTGTGATGAGTATTTTGAACTAAAGTAGAAACTTATATCGTAACATTACAATTACAAGATAACATCAATAAGGATCCTTAGTACTTCTGGAACTTTTTTAACACTAAATGCCTCCAATACATATGTGAAATAGATCGCATCGTATTTTAACGGCATATAGACCAATTACGAGCAGACCATGGACTTTCATCATTTTCATTAATGATATAACGAATGTTACCCAAAACATGTGCTGATATACGCTGACGACATGAAAATATTTTCAAAGTAAACAGAAGATACATCTACACTATAAGATGATTAAGACCAAGTTACTAGCTGGTGCAAATCTAATCGATTACTTCTAAATATAAACAAGTGCAAAATTATGCCATTCTTTCGAAAGAATAGGCCTTTGCAATCCGAATTTCATATCACAACAACACAAACAGTACAGTTGATTCATCACAGACTTTTCCGTCATCTATAAAAGTATACTATTGGTACAAAAACACTCCTATATATATAAAAGATCTTTTAGCCTTCTTTTTCGCCTGATTTCTCTTAGCGATTTAGTTTGAAGTCCTATTGGACGACGCTGATAATTTTTTGATAGTATGGAATTGCCGCCGTTACATAAACAAAAGTCCATCTTCGCGAATTTTTGAATATAAATAATAGGAAGAATAAATCGTATGTCAAACCTTTAGCAGGGATCGACATTTCCTTAAATCGAATGAGTTTAAGACCCACTTGGCCACCACAACTTTGCAATCTGTGTCGCCCCTGCAAACATTTCAAAGGAAGTTCCAATTAAAGAAAAATCGTATGTCTAAGTTTTTGTAGGGAAAGCTATATTCTCATACCGTTTGAGATCTGTTGGCCACTCTTATACCAGCGCTTATAATTTTTTGTGCGCCGCTATGTAAATGGCAGATGGTATACAGTACCAACTTTTGCATTCATTTTAAATTATTTTAAGTTTTTTATGCTCTATAGGAAGGAGCCTGTCAAATGCATTCGAATAGTAGAAGTAGTCCGTAACTTCAAAAATGTTGGGCATTACCTAACTCAATGGTAAAACGAATTCGAGTTCAGGAAGGCTATAAGTGCTACCGAGTTATTAAACAGCTAAATCGTTGAGATTACCAACACTTGTTCACTAAAAAATGTGCCAGACAAAATTTTGACAAAATTTAGTGGATGTGTTTTGATGAATGACGAAACGTACGTGAAATTGGTTAAAAATTAATTAGGCAAAATATTGAATCTTACCAAAAACTGAGGCAATGCTCCTGCTAAGTATAAACACTTCAAGTAAGATACATTTGCAAAAAAAATGTATGATCTGGCCAGTAATTTGCAGTTGTTGAGCTAGATTTTTGTCACATTTTTCATAACGACGTATTTTGCCGGTAATTCTTCAACACGGTCCAGCAGTAAAGTTTTGGCCATATAGCTCGTTCACACGACTCTAATTCCAACAGAAGCAATAAACTTGAACGAGATTAATCAAATCAATGTTATTTCACAGAGTCCACAGGTTTTCGACGTATCGAAAATTTTTTGGGGTATAGTGGAAAGAGTGCAAAAGTCACACCGGCAGTTATGCGAGAAATAGGCAGTATCAAACAACGCATGCGTGATTTTAGCCGTAATAACGAAATCTATAGAGGTGAATTGTGCAAAAATTAAAAAAACTCCACAAATTCAATTTAATCGAATGGAAACTCTATTATCATTCGAAAGAACACTTCTTGCTATTCATTTTGTAAAGATTACTTCTTTCAAATGATGCGTAGATTACATGGCGTAATCTACCTCGCCCATTCCTGCTATACTATAACCTATACTACTTTCAATTGTATTGTAGCCTAGCTTCGTTGAATTTTTTCGCCTGTAGCATCATAAAATTTAAATTTGAGTGGTAAATATTAAAATGGGAATAGCAATATTAAGTCGATGGTGCAAAGCCGGCTACATAATAATTATGAAACACCAATCTGAAGCGTAATGATCAGACACACTAATTTATCACATAAAAGCGCAACAAAATGAAAAAAGGTTTGATCATATCAAATTTGGCAACCTCGAGAAGAAATGATAAGTATCCTGAGAATCCTTATATATAGGATCAGCGGAGTTTAAAAAATATTATCCAAAATTGTAATAGACCATAAAGCAACATATTCAAAACTAAAATAAAAAATAAAGTGTCTGGCTTTCGTTTCGTGGAACGTGAGTTCTAGTCTTTGGTTGGGTCCACAATTTTTTCGTTCCATCTTTCAAATTGGTTAAACTCTCACCGTCTGCTCAATTTCTCAAGTTTCTCTATTCAAATGGCAAGTCAAAAAGATGGGTGGCAATCATAAAATTTTATTCAGTGGTGGTCAAATAAGCATAGTGATTGCCTTTCGTCTTGTGGAACCTGAGTTCTAGCTTCTTTGAATTCTTCTCGCCTGTTTCATAAAAATAAAATGAACGTTAAATTTTATGAAAATCATTTATTCTGATTTTATGTAACAGGCGTGAAGATTTGAATGAAGGTAAGACATATTTATAAACTTTAACATAATCGTAATGTGTTATACATATATTTATAACACTTTCTGATTAAAGTGGTAAAGTAAAACACTTTGAATAAAGAAATTAAATTAAAAATGTGTTCAATCTCTGCTTACTTGACCACCGCCGTATACAATTTCATGACTGCGCTATCCCTCTTTCGTGCTTGCCATGTGTATAGAGAAACTTGTATATTTTAACAGAAAGTGGGTCAAATCAATTTGAAATAGGTATAGACTTTAGTTCTACTTTATTTTACCCAGGAGTCTAGAGTTTAGAGAAAACGGCCTATGTGGATTCAACAACAAGCGATTATCGATGTGCTCATCATTATCCAGATCGTAATAAAGAATGAAAAATTTCTATTGCGTACCTCACCACAATATTTTGTGATTTGAACCCGGTGCCCGATCCAAACGCAATAATTGTTGTTGTCTGAAAAAACGATTATGATTCGCCACACTTGCAAAGGCAGGCAAGTTTCAACTTCAACTTGCGTATTATTTTGGCAGAAGCGATGTATGCATACCTGACTTTAACCACAAATAATTTAATAAACCAGATAAAAAAACGAGAAGGAACAATTTAAAATCCAAATCCATCTAGCGTGTGACATGGAACCACAAAACCTCTTTTAATGAATCTATAATATTATTTTTTAAATTGGTTTGTATCCCCGAAACATTTTTTGTTGCGATCTTTCGGTACTTTTATAATATTTTTTGCCGTAATAAACCAACTAAAGTTTTAAAAGTATGAAGAATAAATTAGTATTTTTTTGAGTATTTTTAGTGGCGTGAATTCAACACAGCTGTAGTGTTTCGTTGGAGGCAAATAAAACCAAAATTCAAAAGAAACTTTTCTTGATTATGATTAGACTATCGTCGTGCTTTGCATATAGCGGAACTATAGATAATATTCAAGATTCGAAAACGAGATTTTCACGATAAACTTCGACTCTTGAATTTTGTTTTGATTTAACATAGTTTTTTTCTTATTATCGTCTTTGATTTTTCTTGTAATTGCCAAATGCTATTTTTACGAATTAGCACCAAAAGGATAAACTTAAGAGCAGTTTCTTTATGTTCCTTACAGTTACCTGTGAACCAATCACAATATTTCACATTTAGTTGCAATTATACATTTTTCGTAAATGAATTGTAATATGAAGGTTCTTTTGCATATTTGTTTCGAAATATTTCGCGAAAATTCCCACATGTAGGTATGACAGTTCAAAATAATAATCGTTTGGATTTCTCAAATATAGTTCTTCTGAAGGGCTAAAGTAGTTCCTACTTTTAATTAAATACTTCGATGGTAGAGATAAACTTTCATCAGGCTTGGTCATAAATTCTTTACATGCGTCACAAAGTGACTTTTTGAGTAACTTAAACATAACATATCCAACAAAATAACGTACCGATGGATGATCAATTTGTAAGTTCTCGTTTATGAAACCAACAATATCACTGGTTTGTTGTCTTGAAGTTAAAATATATGACATCCAAATTAGTTTTACATAAGTTGTCAGTCATTTGTATAGCACCCAATATGGTTTGAAGCAGTCCATCTATACATTAAATTTTGTTGGAAGTTTTTACATGTAGGCATTTCAGATATTCCGACACATCTTTTAATATCGTATATGGTGAATTATTTTCATCCAAGGTCAATCCAGAATTAGCGTTATTTGCGGAAAATCTACACTGATAACCGAATCAAATAATTGATTCATATTTCCAAAAATATGGCTGTAGCCGATGCACTTTGAATTATTTAATCTTTCTGGAATCTGCTTAAATGTGCAAAAGTTTTGTTTCCGTTTGCACAACTATGTCTTAAAATCTGAGTAGCTTGGCTAACTCGCATTTTTTCAAACGTAGAATCAAAACTCGTGGAACTGACTATAGCTATCCAGTTGAAATAGTTCAATTAATACGTCCCAAGAAACTAAACCGTATGGATGTTGAGATGCCGTAGCTTAATAGTGTGTTCCGGATTGATTTGAATAAGTGAGGAATATCATAAAGCGCAAATATTTTGTGGTTTTCAAACATAAAAATGTCTTTGCTAGACAAACCCCTAGTTTCTTATTCGCATTGCGATTATTTGCCGCGTTGTTTATCACCTGTACGTTTTTTATTAATAATTCTTTTAGTTTGCGTCCTGGTATAGGACTTTCTGTAGTCACATAACTAATCACGAATTTCTCTGAGCTAAATAAACACCTACCCATAAATAGACATATATATTTTGCAGGGACTGGCACTCTATCGCCATCACCGAAATCAACAAGTCCTAGTTTTTCCAAATTCATTTTACACAACTCTAATGGGGTTTTCATTTACGTGTGCTAAACCATCAATGTGCTCAGATATTGACTTTTGCTTTAATATTTTGTATTTTTTTATGATTTGACTTTTCAATTTTTTTTTTAAAGTAAAACCACGAATTTTTTTTTTTAGCTCCAACGATTTACATGTTTTGTTTAATTCGGTGTTTTTCCTTCGATAAGAAAACTGTTACTGCAGTTAACTTCATTTTCATCTTGTACAAATTTTTTAGAACAAGTTGATTTGTTTAGTTCAAAACCGCTTTGTATCGTTTGCCGTTTCCCCCCTAGCGCATGGATAAGTTCGCAACAGGTTGCTTGATAAATGTAACTAGGTTTTGACAATTTTTGTTTATTAGGGCCTGAATACATCTTTAAATTATGAATTGACACAACCGATTCACTGATATGGCCTTTTAAAAATAAAGACGCATAAGCGTTTTTGGCTAAATTAGGTTTGTTAAAAAATTTTCCCTCAAAATGTATCTCGCATATACATTTTTTTTTTCACTGTAATTTGAAACGTTGAGCCTCTAAAGCGTTCAGGTTTTTTTTGCAGGGAAATTAAATAACGTGCAGTCTTCATTTACCCTCTTATTTCTCCCACAAATCACACACTTTCCATATCAAAATTGCTTTTTCCACTCATACTAATTATTAACTTAATACACTTTACTATTTTTTTTTCGATAACAAAATTCAAATAAAGGCTAATAACCGTCTATAGATACAATCCGGAACAAAATCAATACTATTAAATGGTTTTTGACTATATACATACGCGATAGTATGTGTCGTATATGTATATGCCAAAACAAATATCGTATATATAGCTTTTCCAGATTACATTGAACTTTTTCCATGTTAAACGCAACTTTCTCCAAACTAAGTTAAACTATTTCCAAACAGATTTCACTTTTTTCCAAATTCACTGAAAATTTTTCCATTTAAAATTTAATTTTTTCCAAACAGAATTAAACCATTGATGAATATAAATTAAACTTTTTAGAATTAAAATTAACAATTTTCCATTTCAAATTAACGTTTTTCCAAATGAAATTAAACTTTCATAAAATTGCATATTTTAAATCTGCTAAGGTTTGTCGATTATGCTTTTAAATAATCCGGTTTATTTTTAACGATTTTCATAGAATTCGTTTGCTCATTGATAAGATTGCGATAGAATGTTCTCGGTTTGCTCAATAGAACCGAGAAAAACTTATTTTCGCCGATGAATGTGTGTATAACCTATACCTTTACGACTGAGTCACGCGCGATGAAAGCGAGGAACAAAAGCTGTGGTAAAGGTTCCATCTATTAGAGGTCAAAATTGAACTTTTTAACAACAACATAATACAACAATTATATGAGTCATTAACGACCACGGCGTCGTACACTAAAAAATAATTTCTAATAACACTTGAAATTGCAGTAAATTTTGTATATTTTGACAGGAATTGAATGAAAAATTAGTACATGCGCCTACTAATTTAAATGCGGCCTCATTATGGATACTATCCATAAAACAACGCAAGTCAGAGAGCTGGTCGAATGATTAAATTTAAATTTAAGATTTTTGCCTCCATATTCTCCAATAGTCAATCCCATAGAGAATGGTTTTTCTAAAATGAAACTCTATGCAATGCAGGTGTAGGCTGATGTGTCAGTTCAGCTTAACCTAGTTGAGCTTATCGAACAATCCGCAAACCAAATTACAGATATCGACTGTTCTAATTATATTGTAGACATGCTAATGCAACTCCTTTCTGCTTCTTCTGATGAACCACTTCATTAGTGGTTTGTCTACTAAATATATGGTGAAAAATACGTCAACTCACAAATTCAATATATATATTTTGCCAAATGTTATGGAAATTTCTGTGCGGCACTCCTTGTCGAGCGTATAAACGTCAACAAGTACATTTTTTTATCTTGTAAGCTAAACACCCTATACGATAAAATTTTAAATTTGACGTTATTTTATGGAAAATAATAATATAATTTATCGCATATACATATATATTCGAAGAGTCAAATTGGGCGCATCTGTGATATTAGTGAATCTGTCGTGAATCGGACTTGGCATCGATATTTCGAAACAGCCAGTGTGAGTCGGCATGAAGGGTCAACCAAGGAAAACTGCATTAAGGGAAAATCGAGCTCTCGTACGTTATGTTACAAAAAACAGGACAGGCAGTGCCTGTACCACTACAAAACCAAATATCAAAACAAATGATAATAAATCGGTTGAAAGCTTATCGATTAAGATCACGTCGATCTGTTAGAGTTCCATATCTGACTGATAATCATCGTCGACAACGAAAAAATTATGCGTTGCAGTATAGCATTGTTTACACATAGGAGTGGCCCCACAGAAATTTCCATAATAACATTTTTAAGGTTCCTAAATTTTCTATAACATGGCTGATTTGGATTTTGGAATGAAATATCGAGAAAGTTCGTTTACAATATCAAACAGACAACTTTTTTTTTAGACTTATTTTGTTTTGCTCGAAAGTCATAAAAAACAAAATAAAATAAACAAATTCCAGTATCGAAAAGAAGGTTCAATTTCCTTCAATTTTTTGAAAGATAATGCCTTTCACAAGATACAAGCGGTCAAATTTGTGTATTTTTTTAAAGAAAATTTCTGTTCCGTTTTTAAATTGGCGCAGTGTATATAGTATCATTATTTTGACTTTCACTGTTTTCGCGTTTTCCTAATTTGTTTCACCGTCAGTCTAATAAAATCATTAAAAATAAACTGGATTATTTAAAATCTCAATCGACAAATCTTGGCAGATTTAAAAAACGCAATTTTATGAAAGTTTAATTTGATTTGGAAAAACGTTAATTTTAAATGGAAAATTGTTAATTTTAATTCTATAAAGTTTAATTTATATTCATCAATGGTTTAATTCTGTTTGGAAATAATTTAATTTCAAATGAAAAAGTTTAAGTGTTTTTGGAAAAAAGTGAAATCTGTTTGGAAAAAGTTTAACTTAATTTGAAGAAAGTTGCGTTCAATTTGGAAATAGTTTCGTTTATGTTGGAACAAGTTGCGTTTGACTTGGACAAAGTTCAATTTAATCTGGAAAAGCTATAAGAGAAATAATAAAGCAAACTAAATTGTATCAATTTACATGGTAACTAAACTACATTCGCGTGGTGGTATCTGTGTACGAAGCATTTTTTTCCGGCTTGTATCTATAGGCGGTTTTGCTAATAATTATCAAAAAACTGTCGTTCATTAATCATATCAAAGAAAATTGCAATTGTATTTGTTTGTTTTTATACAAAACAAAAGACAAGAGAATTTTAACATATAAACAGCCAGCGCGCACCTTTACCATTTGTGAAAATAATATACTTGATACCATTGCATAGAATATGTTGAAGCCGTGTTCACGAGATCAAATTCAAATCCTAGGAATTTAAACCCAATCAAATCAATTTAAATGTCAAAAACACGCCCCTTTTTCTCTTTTGAGTTGAAATATATTTAACTTTTAGCAAAAAACTCGCATACGACCAACTTAGTCACACAAAAATTTTAATCACAATAATTCTCTCAGAGAGAGATCGGATTTGATATCCTAGGATTTGAATCCTAGGATTTATAAAATACAATACCATTGAAAACTACGGTTATGTTATACATATACATATGTATATGTGTATGAAATCTATATTTGATAATTTCTAGTTTATTTTATATTTCACAAATGCTTTTAGGAGCGAGCCCATAATATTTTTTTTATATCTTGCATTTCTTATTATCATAATAGATGGATCTGATTGTCGAAATGGATTTTAACACAAAAACTGTTTTAACGAAGTTCAAATGCCACAGTTTTCAGTTCAAAAATTGTTTGTCAAAATAAAGTGCGGAGTATAAAGTGACCTTTGAAGGAATGACGCATGCGTCAAAACAACGCATTCAAAACTGACGCAATACATAATTTATTTCCGCATTTAATGAACAGCAATTATTCTTAAGCTTATCTACTCCGTCGAGTTGTTTTGACCGACGCGTTTTTTAAAAACGGTTCCTTTAATTCCACATCACTGATGCCTTTTCGTATATAAAGTTGTTACCTCAGAAAAGCCGTTTCTGCTTGGTTCATCAATTTTAAATCTTTCTTCTGCGAATAAAGATTGATTCCTTATCCGCATACAAACCAAAAGTATCGCACGTTTTTGGATATCGTACATTCGTACGCAAGACGTTTTTGTTCAAAAAGTTAATAAATGACAATCTGTTGCTCTCTGCGTCAACACCGTGTTTGTAACTGAGTTTCCTTGAAAAAATGACGGCCCTTTGAGAAAATTTATATTCGTTTAAATTACCGCTATACGATATGCAATACACATTTTATAACTAATGGCCCGTACCCAATCCAATTTTACAGCACACCATTATTTAAACCCTCCATTGGAAAATTGTTTACAGCATTAAAACAAAACAAGAAATTAGTATCTATAAGATAAATGGAAAGGGCCAGATGAAAATAACACAAAAAAAAAAATCAATTAAAATCTTATTTTCATTTTTTATCGTGTTGTTGTTGGATTTTTCTCTATTCTTATAACAATTCTAAATAGATTTTTAATACAATTTGTGCGACATTTTCTTTTCGTCTCGGTTTCCTTTCCATTTTTATTTTATTTTTATTATCTTAATGCAATGAAGAAAAATTAAATTTATTTTCATTTTTCCAAATAAAAATAAAAATTAAAAATCTAAACAAATTTTCTTTTTATTACTATCTATATGTACGTATTTTGTTGGCCGCATACTAAAACGCGCGCGCCAGAACGAAATGGAATGAAAGTAGGCGGAAAGAGATGGAATGTACATATATATGTATACAAAATACTTAATGGAATATAATAAATTGGGAAATTCGTTTTATTTTAATGACACCGCACGAAAAACACAATAAAAAAAAATTTGTGAAGAAAATTATTTTCCCTTTTTTTTTTTTTTATTATCCATTTTCCTGAAAATTATACATTTTGTTTCCCTGTATTCTCATGAGAAAGAGCGACTATATAGTATACATGCATTGTGCGAGTAAGTGTATACGTGTTTGGGGGCGGAGTAACATAAAAATAACGAAACAGAATATATTTATAGTAAATTGCACGAGCGTGCGTTAGACTGGGGCGACTACACAACCGATATTTGGAAAATGGTTTGTTTTATTGCATTATGTACGTATGTATTTGAAGATTTATAACATATATATATGTGTATGTATACTAATAGTATTAAATTGCGGGGCGTGTTTATTCCGTTTTGCAGCATCAATTTGAAATATGGTTGCTTTATATTTTTTGGGATAAAAATTACAACACGATTTAACGTTGTCGTTTCGTTGTGATAAGACGTCTTTTGATTTTGTTTTTTGGTTTCGTATCCAAACCAAAATCCTTTTGTGTTTTTTCAAAAGTAGAAAAGTTGTGTGTCTATCTGTGTGTGTCTGTGTTCATAATCTGTGTTTATTCATTAACTTTTCGCGGACACCATATACTTAGTGCGAGTGCGAAGTGCGTTGGTGAAGCAATTTTGAGTTTTGAAAATTTTCTCGCGTATATACATAAATACATACATTACATTACATATATAGTTTCTGTAAAATAAAATATTTTTTTCGTTTAATTGAATTAACACAGATAAAAATGATAACACTAAGCTAGCAAAAAATAACAAAATATATCGCGCGTGGTATGTGTTTTTGACGGTTATTAATAAAAATAAATATTTTTAGTGAATTTTAATTGGAATGTTTAATTAAATAATAACCACAAAATAAATATATATAAAGAGAAAATAAAATTAAAAAATTTAGAAAATTGAGTTAAAAAATTGGTTGTGATTTGTTGGATAGTTATAGCAAAAAAAAAAAAAAAAAAAAATTCATCACAAAAATCCGTCAATTTGGATTTAACATATAAATAAAAATTGTGTATATACAGCGAAGGAAATAAGTATATACATAAATACAATCTGCTGTTGTTGAGTGTTGAGTATAATTTATACAGACATACTTTTTTGTGGATAGTTTAGCGGGTTGAAAACCGCTACTCACGGCATCAAGATTTTTACAGACGGAAATAAGGTAAAATATTCTTTATAAAGATTTAATCATTTACAGTGGTATAATTCTAACTTGTCTAGAAATAAATTTCACTGTACCAGACTATAAGTACATATTTGTATTTATTGACAAAAACCGTAAAAACTGATAAAATTATCAATTTTACCATAAATCTGTTTTGAAAATTCATTTATAAATATCAAGAACTGTTCTACCCTCTGCAGAGTAGAACAAATACCAAACTTTAGCCGACCTTTCCAAGAATACTCACACAGTAAAATACACGAAATATTGCCTGAATCGGTGCACATATAGGCCGTGTGTCAATTAGTTAAAAATTTGCTAAAATTTAAAATTTTGACAGGAAAGTCAGATTTTTCGATTTATTTGTTCAATTTAGAATTAACAAACAAAAATTAATTTGAGATTTCTGTCAAAATTTATATTTTTAACTAATTGACACACGGAAATTGACAGGAAATTAATTTGGCAATATTGTTAATGAGCTATTGCTTTTAAAAGATAACATTGGAAAGATATATGTATCTGATTCTTATTATATGCTGCACAGTGATACCTATGATGGAAGAGTATTATAAAAAAATGTAATAAATATTTTATGAAAATTTGAAAATTTGTGTGGTTTAAAATTTGAACAGGCGACACACAATTCGCCATGTGGAAAACATGGATTTCCAAGATTTGTATCCGAGGAATCAAAACGTTTCCGTATACTTACATCGTTTGTACTTCCCTATCAAAATTGTGGCTTCAATTACGTTGTTCATTAATTTCTTCACCGCAAGCCGGGTGTCATCAGAAGGACGTGGCTGGCTTAAGTTCAGCAATATAATGATTACCGATCCGACTTTTAATTGCGGAGTAATCCGAGCAATTCCAGCGAATTTAAAAATTCCGGAATTTAAACGAATCAACCAGTTTTCTTTTTTGAATTAGAAAATTAATTTCGTTGACATCAACGTTTTTTGCAGCCAATATTCGTTCAACCAAACATGATTTTTGTAATTTTGAGCAATGTTACACCATCTCGATGAGTCTTTGATTCAGTAACGTAGCAAAAATTTGCTGGGAATGTAATGTATCTATGTAATGTTGAGCAATTGTCTGGAAAAAACTTATCCAGATCGCGGCCGTTCTGCAATTCGACTCACATGTTCATATTTAATTTGAGTGTTTTGACGTGTGGTCTAATACCTCCAAAGATTTTTTGTGTGCCATCGTGCCATCGCAGAGTTCCTCGAAAAGTTGGAAGTTGGAGTTTCATTAGTTTGCATGTTGAACGGCAACTTGAGTGCTGAATGAGCTGTTCGACCCCCTTCCAACAACGTAGCTGCAATACCTGATGAAGCAAGTGCAAGTGTAATTCCATTTTTCGAAAAAAAATCGCAAATCGCCAGTTCCATCGTTCACTACTTTCATGAACGTATCGTAGGCCTATTTTTGTTGCTGATTTAAAAGGGGAACGTTTTTTTGAACGGTTTATATCATCGGAGTCGTATTAGGTTTCGTGTCTCAACTCTTGATTAAATGCATCGTGCATTGGGCGTTATTATTCCTAATTGTGTTAATCCTTTGATGGTAAAGTTTGATGATGGTTCCATAAATCAATTGGTGCTTATAGGAAGCATGTTTGCTTTTCGGCAGCAACTCTGAACACAGGCATGTCACTACCTTTGTTTACGTATTAGCAAATGTATTTAATAGATTTTACGGAATTGCAAAATTACACATTTAAGTGTGCTTTAAACGGCTTGGTGAGTAACGGTGAAAACGGAAGCACCCAACGAATATCATCTTCAATGTTCTGTTGATTCACTTTGACTATTGTTGATCTTCCATTGTTATCAGTGGATCGGCGGCGATAGGGGTAAGTAAGTGGGTAACCATCATTTTTAGTAAAAGTTGGCGTTACTATAAATGTCTTGGATAGCGTTTTGGACATTTTCCGTCAGCCATACACAGAGAATTGAGATTTAATATTCCACAGGGACCAATAATCATATTTTTTGTAACAACCTGATGTAATAGAGGATCTTCTTCACTAGCGGGATTTTCCGCTGATATCATATCATCGATTTCATTCGGTATTATCCTCTCAGCCAACCAAATGAGGATATGTGCATGTGGAAATCCGCGTTTAAATCCAACAACGTGTCACGCCGAATACGCGAGACTTAATAATAAAATCCTTGACTGATTTTAATTTTTTGATCACCTTGCGGTGATGTCATGGCGATCAATGGGTGATTGGCCAGGAAATAATTCTTGTCGAATTTCTGTCCACTGTGGATCACGCACGTGAACGTGATAAACAAATCTGGGGTGCCATAATGACGTACATACGCGGACTTCCAACGTATGTTGCTGGGAGAATTGTCATTCGGTCGACATTCTGTGCAGTTCCGTCAACATTGATGGCATCCCAAAGATGAATGTATTCCTCGGAACGGAGTTTTGCCTGGTTCAATCTGATAAATCTCAATCGCTCAGTTTCAACTTTAATGTACGTATCCGTACAGCATATTTGTGAAATATAGACGTCAACATTTGAAGATGTGATTGTCCTCATTTTCCCGAACCATCAGTCTGTATGAATTATAATTCGTTAGCAATTCATAGCTACCAACGTACTTTACACTATGTCAATGGAAAGCTGCCAACGTATATTTTGCACCAGCCACATGATGATAAAAGTTTATTGTTTCCCATTATCCTTACCTTGAAAGTAGGCATAAAATTATTTCCAATAACTTTTGTTGCGCCAAATGACGTCATCATTTAGAATCTGGCCCATTTCCGGAAACCAATGAATCTAGTGGCTCTGGTGGCGGTACCAATGGCGTCAATTTGACTTTATCACTGGCGCAACACAATCCAGGGGCTTCATTTACACAACGTTCATTGTTCCGTTCATTTCGTTGCTTCGCGTTGCTCGTCAGTTTGACTGGCTCGTATATATCTTTGACTTACATCATTCCAAGTTCTGCGACCTAGTCAAAATTCAACTGAAAATATAAAATTTACTCGTATGTGTACCACGTGTTAGTATATCAAAACTTACCAAAAATCGCTGAACAAACTGAAAACCAGATAAACGTTGTTCCGATCGAATAGACTGTTCACTATAAGAAATGAATAAATGAATTGTTTGATCGATAGATGCCGACCGATGCAGATGGGCCAACTAGCGAAATTGTTTTTTTTGTTTAACATTTTCACTCAATTTACCAAATGGATTCTAAACAAATTATATTTGATAGAAATGCTTTTTTTGTTAATTATCGTTATTAAATTTTTTCACAGCCGGATTCATGTTTTTATCTGCCGGACGTGCATTAACTTATACATACCAGTAAATCCACAAATGATAAATTATCTTTTAAAACTTGAATTAAAACTATTTTTTTTCTTTTGTCTATTTACGTTAATGTAAATAGGCAAAAAAAATAATTCAAAAATCCAAATTATTTCAAAAATTTCAAAAAATTCATATTCGTTAAATTTTTAAAGAAATACTCATCGAAATTTGATTTTAAAAATTTGGCCAAAAATCCACCAATTCTGAAAAATTAGGTTGACCGAATTTTTTAAAATTGACTCGTTTAATTATTTATTCGAATTAATAAATTTCGAAATCAGATTATATTTAAATAAAATGTTGTTAAACAATGTCAAATTTTAAAATTAATTTTAAAGATCGTTAGCATTAAAATTTCGAATTCAGATCCAGAAAAAGTTCATAATTAATATACTTGGGAAAAAGGAAAAATTTTAAAAATTAATAATTCAAATTGGAATATCGAAAATTGTATAACTAAAAAATCGTTTATTATCAATTCGATCCCTGACCTAAAATTAAAATTTATATATAATTCATAAATTTAATTAAATTCAGAGTTTGTCATTTTAATTCGAATTTTGAAACTGGAATGCCAAATTTCGTCCAAAAAATATTGAATACAATTTTAAAAATCTAAATAAAATTAATTCGTAATTAATTATTATTCAATAATTACGATTGAAATTTCGAATTCAGATTTGAATGATTCAAAAACTAAAAATTTCCGTAATTCTCGAGAAAAGTTTCGTGTTTAAATTTTGAGTTATAATATTTTCAAAATATTAAAAATTTGAAACTAATATTTCTGAATTACAAATAAAATTTATGAATTTTAAAATTTTAAAATATTATTACTATTCTACTGTACACTTAAAATTTTTAAAATGCATTTATTCATATTAAGGAACAAGTTTAGATTTGCTAAATTTTAAACCTATCAAAAAGTTGAATTTCGTACATTTTTAATTCTGAAATTTCAATTTTAATTATGATACGTAAAAAAACTGTTAACTTTAAATTTTTTTAGCCGTACTCGTTTTTTTTTTATATTTATTAAACCCATATTACATATATCAAATATTTTATTAATTAAATTTATTTAATTGTTTTTGTAATGGCATAAATCAATCATCCATATTTAATTTACTAAATTATAAATAAAAATGTTAAATTTAAAAACTAATTTCTGATGATTATTATTTTTTTAAAAATGTGGTAATTTTCCTGTTGATGGGGAGGTGAAGTACGTAGTGGAAATGCGAGATTAGACGGGCCTAGAGTTTTGAGTTTTTACTTGGACATTATTTATTTTTTTGAACGGTTTCGCAAATTATGGTGGTCAATTTAGAACCCCAGATTCCCCTGAGCGCTACCCCGCTACAAGGATGTGGTCATCGCTATGAATCCGTTACAATTATCTGCCATTGAAATTGTTGGATTAAACATTAAATTTGTTGTAGGATACTTGAATTTACATTTTATAATTATGAATTCGAAAATTCAAATCGGATTAACATACTCATTTTAGGGGAAATGTTGAATTTTTAAAATCAAAATTTCAAAGTTTAATAATCAAATTTCTAATTACGAAATTCAGGTTTGATTTTACACGAAATTCCAATTGAAATTATTTATTGTTCGACTTTTTTAAATTTTATATATTTCGGTTTGAAGTTTATGTTCAGACTTGTAAAATTCTGTCTCAATTCGATACATTGAAAATTAATATTTCAGGAAAATCAGAATTTTCAAAATTCAATGATTTAATTTGTTCGAAATTCAGAATTTGTAAATTCAATTGAATTTTACAAACTGGAATTCAACTATCTTTGAATTGATTTAAATAAATATACAATTTTAACGTATAGTTATAGGAAATTTGTTGAGCCACCTCTAAAACAGTCTGCGGAGATTTGCACTGAGGAGCCATCCCATGAGGAATTCACTAAGGCCATGTAGAGAATGAAACGAAACCGCTCACCTGGAGTGGACTGCATTAATTCGGAGCTCTTGATATTCGGAGGGGATACTTTGTGGAACTGTCTTTTCGACCTTATTCGATTAGTATGGCGAACCGAAGTTATGCCTGATGAATGGAAAGTGGCCGCGATATGCCCCATCTTCAAGAAGGGAGACCGCTTGAAGTGTGAGAATTATCGCGGTATAGCTCTCCTTTGCACAGCATACAAGTTACTGTCATACATTTTATTGGATAGAATCACTCCTCTGGGGGAGGGCTTGGTTGGTGACTATCAGGGAGGATTTCGTCCGAATCGATCAGTCACTGATCAGGTCTTTTCGCTGCGGATGATTCTATCTAAATATTATGAGACATCCATCTCCGTACATCAGGTTTTCCTGGATTTCCGGCAGGCCTACGACTCGATCAATCGAGAGAGTTTGTGGTCTGCCCTGGAATACCTAGGAATGCCAACAAAATTGGTACGACTGTGTAGGATGACAGTGACGCAGTCTCAATGCTGTGTTAAAGTTGAGAACAGGCTATCGACAATTTTTGCAGTTAACTCGGGTGTTCGGCAGGGAGATGCTCTGTCCCCGATACTCTTTAATCTCATGTTGGAGTACATCTTTCGTAAAACTGAAACACCTCAGCGCAACATCTTATATCGCCAGTCCAATCAAGTGCTTGCATATGCAGATGACATATGCGTGATTGGACTGAATAGCAACGGAGTGAAAGAAATACTTGATCCGCTTGTAGAGTTTTCAGCTTCTGTTGGACTCCAGATCAATGAGTCCAAAACGAAATACCTGATCTCTGGTTTTAGAGACAATGGCACACCAGATTTTAGTAGTGGCCACCACACGTTTTAGGGAGTGAGGAGGTTCAAATATTTGGGCTCTGTTATCACTCGCGATAACAGTGTGGGTGAGGATATTAAAGTGCGGCTGGCAGCTGGCAGTCGTTCTTTATATCCTCTAAGGCCACTGCTAAAATCTAAACACTTATCAAGTGCCGTGAAGCTGAAGCTTTACAAAGCGTTGATCAGGCCCGTTGTTATGTTTGGATGTGAAAGTTGGGCGCTGACGGATGAGTACGAGAGATGGCTGCTTACATTTGAGAGAAGAATCATGCGTGTGATTTACGGCCCTAAACGCGAAATAGATGGTACATACCGAGCTCTGTACAATTTCGAGATCAGAGATCTGATGAAGATCCCCGATATTGTACATGAAGTTAGATCTCAGCGAGTACGCTGGCTCGGTCACGTTCTGCGTGCTGATCCGGAACGAATTGTGCAGCGATCTCTGAAAGGAGAGCCACCATATGGTAGGCGCAGAGGTCGTTGCAGGCGACGATGGCTCCACGATGTAGAGAACGACTTGGCCTTTTCAGATTGTCTAAGACAGTATGAAGACCAAGCTCCGGATCGAAACCGTTGGAGCCAGATTGTTGATTCAGTAAGGGGCCAGTAATGGCCTTTAACACTGTTATTATTATAGGAAATTTGAATATAAATTTTAGTTAACACAGTTTGGATTAATTTCAAAATTGAAAAGCTGATAATATTCTAAATTTTACAAATTTGAAATATTTCAGGAATTTAATAAAAATTTCTAGCATTTTTTATTTATTTCAAATTCCACTTTCTTTTTTGTCAAATTCTTAAAATTTTATTGTATAATTCTCAAATATTTTTAAATTTTTACAGAAAGTAATGTTCACATGCACAGGTATACCTAGTTTCGTTCAGTTTTATCCTCCATTTTTTCATCCAAATGTTGACTGAATTTGTCGATTTTTGCAATTTGTTAGTAGCTTCTTCTACATTGTTCCCAACTGCCAAAATCGCAGTATCATCAGCATAAGTTGCTATTGGTGGTATATTGTGGTATACAGCTGACATTTTCTTTGGGTCCGAGTATTCGTCTTCATATTTTAAACGGAAGTGTTTATCGTTTATGTATGATTTCAGAGTTTCATAGTATTGTTTGGGAAGGTCTCGCTTGAGCTTGAACTCCAATCCTCTATGCCAATTTTTCAAAAATGTTGGCTATATAGTTGGGAATACTCGTATGATCGGTCTGAAGTACTTTTTATCTTTACATTGTTTGTTACGTTTTAAGATCATGATTACCTCTGCCACCTTCCATTGCATTTGAACGTATCTTAGTCTAAACACAGCATTGATTATATGGAAAAGTTTACGTATCGCTTTATTGGGTAATTCTTTAATGATTTGTCCGGTTATTTGGTCGTACCCAGGAGATATTTTCATGTTTAAATTTTGAATTTCCTCTTTTAGCCTTGTAGAGATACACTTTGTGTTTTGAGCTCATCAGATCGTTTCAGTAGGTTAAAATTTTCATCCGCAGTTTGTTTGGGTAATGGTTGAAACGTTTCTTCTAGGTGTCTCGCAAACAAGTCAGCTTTTTGTTTAGCGCTTCGAGTCCAGCTTCCATCCTCACTTCTAATTAGTGCCGTCGAATTTGTTGGTCTCTTAAGTACTTTCGTTGCTTTCCATAAGGAATATTCGGTATCTTTTTGGTTTGTAAGTGACGACAAATATGTACTTATTGATTCATTCTTAACTGTTCTGATTAGAGATTTAAACTTGTTATACATAGGTTATTAAGGACGGTTTTATTTTCCTTGCTTCGATTTATTTGCCAAAACTTTCGAGGTTTACGTTTCTTTGCCACAAGCTCTCTTACTTCAAGTGGATAGTTTTTACAGTTGTTGTTATTTGCGTATTTGAAATATGTACTTTGTCACGCAGCTTGTTGGTTGTTTTCTATTAGCCTTTCTACTTCCTCTTCGACTTGTATATTGTTCCTTATTGGTACTTGAAGATTGATATTTTGTTCTAATAATTCTTGAAAAATTTTCCAATTGGTATTCGTACTGAACAGTCTCGCTGTGATTTATTTTTCAATTATTGTTTCACTGACCGTCATAATAACAGGAGAGTGGTCCGACGTAAGCTCTTCATTATTTTCCAAACGAATATAGTTATCTGATATACCTTTTGTCATATAAAAGTCTATATAAGATCCGGTGTTTTGTTTAAATCTGTTGGCCAGTAAGTTGGTGAGCCACCAGATTGAAAGTCACATTTTAATTTTTTTTTCCTGCTTCAAACAACTCTCTCCCTTTTGGTGTAATAACTCTGCTGGATAAAACAACCTCCCATGGTGTTAAAAAATTCTTCATAATCGTCTCTTTTCAAATTATGTCGTGGTGGACAGTATATTGCTGATATATTTATTTCTTTGTACTTTTTTTGTACTGTCTCTTGCTCTCTCTGATGGATGGATATCATGGTAAAATCTGTACCCACGTATTCTGGCATATGAGGAGCTAGTAAAATTTTCAGAGATTAGACAAATATCAATTTTTTGTTTAAATAGAAATTTTTCCAGCTCGGGGATGTGTTGGATCAGTCCATTCGCATTCATGAAAAGTTTCTCAACTGTATACAAATATGAGTTTAGTGGTCTCAGCCTGCTCATCAAGTTTTTTATTTAGAGCTCTATCTTTTGCTTTTGCCTCTTGACCTTGTGTCACCTGTGCATATGATTGTTTTCCTCGCAATTTATATAATTCCCGATTTGTCTGTCGATTGGTCGGGGCTTCACTAGCAGGGTTTCTACGGTTTAGATCAGACTTTCTAGCGCGATTTCTTATATTTTGTAATTCTTTAGGTACCTCACAGCCACGGCAATTAGCTGCATCCTGCCATACGTCCACAGTATCTCTGAGACTCAACACTGCTACCTTAATCATCTACCTTTCTCTCTTTTTTGATGATGTTTGCAGCATCCTTAATGTCGGATCCTTTATTCTGCAGCTCGGCAATTATATCTTCACTGTTGCATGTTTGATGCAGTCCTCTAGCCATAACCTTAATTGGTCTTTCCTGCTTGTCCTCATATATATTCCACTGAACTTTCTCAGCATTAAACTTCATAGAGAGATTTCTATGCCCGTAGTTGAGGTTATCAGCGCCTTAACAGCTGGATAGTCTTTAATACCAACTATGTTTATTGGTGGAAGCTGTTTTTTTTTCGCTGTGTTAGGAATTTCATCGTTGCATTGAGTAGTTGGTTAACTCGATGTTGATCTTTGCTTTCCCTGCTCAATATATTCTGGCGATGATTCTGCTTTTCGTTTCTTTCTGGGCTGTTTTCACAATTCAATCAGGTTCTTTTGCCACTTCCGGAAACTATCGGAAACTGCCATGTTGCACTTCCTGATCCTAGTATCCACTGGGAATTGGTTCCTATTTCCCTTTCGTGTTCTTCTTCGTCTGTGTAATATTCATTACAGACTGGTTTTTTTTTTTGCCTGATTCGATGATCCTTTTCAGATCTTCATTTTCTCTCTTTAATATGGTAATTTCATTACTCAGCTTTGAGACCCCCTCTTCTAGGCTTTTTAATTGGTTATGAAGTGTGCTTTTTTCGCTTTCAACATTAGCTGTTGGTGAAGACAAAGTAATATTAATATCTCCTATAGAACTGTTTTTTTTAATAGTAGGTGATCTTATGATTTGGTTACCCCTATGAAAAGGATGCTCATCATCCCTTGTTAAGCTTGTATTAATATCTGTCCCATCAGCCAAGTGCCCCACTGCTGAAACATGGTGGTCATTTGATTTCAACGACTGGGAGCCCACTTGCTCACTCCCGAAAGTCGCCGGTACTGGGTTTCCGAGTCCCTACACCGTACCTTTTCCTGTAGTCAGGCTCATCGTTGGTTTTTTGTTAAAGGTATCTTTCCTCAAGCATTTTATACCTCCTGCCAGGTAAAATCACCCGCCTCTTACATGAAAAACAGACTCTGTTTGAAGGCCGCACCTTCTGGTGACCAGACGCTTCTTGCAAGTTTCCCCCCCGGTGTTTCGGTGTGGACATCCCCCTATCCGCCACCTGTGGACGTGCTCGATAGGAGACATGAATCAAAATCTGAAAAACAATTTTTTTTTGATTACAATACTTTATGCCTATACTTCAAATTGGATTGTTTTTAGATAAAAAGTGTAGTGGGTGGTCTCCAGAGCTTGAACTGATGGCATTTTTGTTATGGGTCATATAATGCTAAGAATGAACTTGAGCCTGATATAAATTATATCGTAAGCAATATTTAAAATTAACTATTGAGTTTGAAAAAGCAAATGCTAATTATATTTTTGGTTTAATTCAGAATAGATCCACAGTTGAAAATGTAGAGGTTAAAGTTGAACCAGATATATTCAAAGCAGAGTTCAATATTACTGACAGTTTAGAAATTTCAGGCAATGAAAACGAATTGGAAAATGACGATGATATAGAAGTAATAAAAGATGATTCTGAAAGTGATGAATCAAAGCCTGTATCTGAGAGTAATGAGGAAGAAGCGTGGACTGAAGCAACTTCAGAAGAAAACCTACGAGGGGTGGTTTACATTGCCGAGCTTATATGCACATGCACGAAGGCATATTACCCTACGAATGTATAATTTGTCAGCAGCGATTTTCATTTACGATCGTTTAAAAAGACACATGGCTACACATTCCGAGGTGCGTCCGTTTAAATGTGAAACATGTCCATATTGTTTTAAAACTAAAGATCGACTACGTGAACACGTTAAAATACATATGACAATGGAGGAACGGCCTAAAAAATGTCACTTGTGTGATTAATGGTTCTTGATCAATGTTGAGCTGAATCGACACATTAGATCACATACGGGAGAGAAACAAACTGTGTGCAATGAGTGTGGAAAAGGTTTTAGAACACTTTATCAATTAAATATGCATAAACGTACTCACACTGTGTTTTACCACATGTTTGTGGTAAAACATTTTCACGAAATGCTGGTTTGATTATTTACCAGTTTGCCTGCATATCGGCGAGAGACCCTATAAATGTCGGTACTGTGATAAATCGTTTACGGATTCAGGTGGCCGTAAAATGCATGAACATGTTCATCTAAATGACCGACCTTATAAATGTATGTTGTGTATAACAAAGCTTACAATTTTGGTAGCAGCCTGAGATCACACATTAAACTAAATCATCCTAAGTAAATTGGTAGGATACATCAAGAGCAATATTAATTTTTATAAAATCATTGTTTACGTTAATTAAATTTTAATTAATAACAAAATTGAAATAAACAATATACTTATCTAAGTTTATAAATTTATGTACATCTATTAATTTGAGCGGTTTTGATATAAGGGTTAGTTACTATTCCATGAGAAAAATCGGTTGGCAGTAGTTCTTAACTGAAAAAATGAATTAAGAAAACAGAAAAGTAATCTAAAATCGTTAATATTTGAATTGACAATGTTTGTGTGTATTTACAAATCAAACGTTGGACATGTGCACACAAATTATTCGATAGCTATCAAAAATCATAGTAATAGACTCGAATCATAGTAATAGACTCGAATAATTTGGGTGTGTTCGGTATTTGCAAGTAAATGTCAAAAATTTAATTCACGATTTTATCACAGGTTTCGGAAACAGTCTAAAGAAAATTTTCAGCAGAAAAGAAAATCTGCTTTATCGACGTTGCGGGAGTGACCCGATTACACTTCCTGCCGAGAGATACACTAAACCAAATTTTTTCAGGATGAATCGAATGCTCATACTACTTTTAGAATATTTTCAGACCACCAAATTGTTCACTTTTGCTTATTCAGGTGACAATAAATGTTGTCACAGCATAAACAAATCTGATCATTCTATTCATGATGGAATAGAATGATTAGACTGGAAATGGTCTGGTAGATAAAAATCGTTAACCGTTGTTAAGTATTCTGGTCTAGAATTCCAGTTTTTTTTATTTTCAATTTGAAGTTCCGAATTTGAGCAACTAAATAAATAAACTGAATACATTAAGCATAATGTGGTTTGAGCCTATTGTATTTTTTTTACCATTTGGAAAATACATGTTTCAGTTGATCGTTTTGTCAATTTGACAATCTTGAGTTTTAATCACTCCTAGATTTTTCCGATAAACGCTTTTTTAAACACTTTAATACTACTTCAATACTATTTACCGAGCAAATAACGTAGTGGTTAAAGCTGTGACGTTTGGAGTTCGAACGCCAACAAATGCAAAAGGGGTTTTCATCTCCCGATTACGAAAATCGTTCATGCAAATATAAGTTAGCATGGACCTATGCAGTGTGCGGATGGCCAATTAAAAAACGGATCTGTAGCCATGTATGAAATAGGGATGCTCAGCTTTCAAAGGACAATAAATCCGCAAGCCGAATTAATGCATGTATGTGTTGGTATTTGTTTAATAGTATGCGGAAGAACTTATATACAAATATATAATTTTTGATTCTAAATTTCGGACTGTCTGATCTGGCGGTACTAACTCCGTTTGATTTTCTCGAGTTTTCTAAATCGAAATCGTCGAACTAAATAGTGCTATAGCAATACGATTGTGGTATATTAGTCGGATGTCCCGATTCCGTTTGGAGATCATAGGTCATATTTTGACTGTAAATTTATTTAAGCCCATTGATGTTTATTTTCTGATTCCATACTAAGCACTACTTTAGTTAAAATACTTGGATTGGTATTCACTTTTCGTTTTCTTAACGTCTTTTGGGGTCCAGAAATTTATGGTTTTCGACCTCCTCGATAAAACGTTTCGAATGTTCCTGTCTCCAGGTATTTTTGATAAATCTTGCTATAGTAATTTCATACGAGTCCGTCATTTGCTGGTATGTCTTTCCTGTTTCCCGATTTCGAATAATAAAATGCTGCTGCTCTTGCACTGATTTTCGCTTTGACACTGAATAAATATTTTGTATTATCAATCATGAATAATGATAAACTCACCAAACTACTCACCAAAACATATACAAATCTAGTTGAATATAGTTGATTTAAATTTTGCCTGAATCAATGAAATTTTTAATTTAAACTTTCATTTGCTCTCTTGTATATGCGATGCTAAATTAATTAAAATATGTATTGAATTTTAATTGATGACGAGTAAAAATTTTTTTTTTCTATACACGTCCAGTGACCATTTTAAATCCAAATTTTAGCCGACCTTTCCAAGTCCTCGCATAGTAAAACACACGGGCAATTGTCATCAGTGTTTAATAAATTTTCGTGTGTTTTGTTATGTGAGTGCTTTACAAGGTTGATTAAAATTTGATATCGAAATTTCACATTTCACAATCTTAGCTTAGGTTAGAGTGGACGTTCCAATGGACTAGCAAAGACACAGATTGGTCAGTAGCATTTGAGTTTCCTTTTCTTTAGATCTTACTAAGATCCGTTAGGTCGTCCAGATGGGGAGTGCCCATAATTTCATCCTGCTGTTCAGATAATGTAGATCACTGTTTCTACGACCTCCTCACCAACACATGGCTACTGCAGAATTCAAGAGCGGGTCCGCCTAGTCTGCTCCCATGAGAGTATACCTCTATGAGAATATGTCTCGTTATAGCTCCCAAAAATCTGGACCGGTCAACTCTAGGCCAGATTTGCCTGGTTATTACAAAGGATCTGGCGTTAGACATCTGTTATTAGTTTCTTTCATGACTTTCTCCTGAATTAGCAGTTTACAGGAAGCAAGCGGTATCTCGATATCTAGCTAAATTTGTGAGATACGGCGTACTGAGCCCTAACTGGCAAGGTCATCTACCTTTACATGACACAAATTCAGGAGTCGGTTGATTGACGCGTCCCCCTCTTTTACGGTCAACCAGCGGTTGAGGCTGACTAAAAAACTATACGGTGACAAACATCACTGTTTGCGATATTCATACTGCAAGGAAGAGCAAATGAAATATTCCGTGACATTGAGGTTACTAGCTTTAAAGAATTTTATAGCACCTTAACTCGTAAATTTCTGCCTATACCTGCACAGTCGATATATTATCAAATAGGCTCAGCAATGCCAAACAAAACAAATTTGAAAGCTGACGAGAATTTTGAAGCCGCATCCAATGCTACGTAGTAGATTACGAAGCAGGCGTTCAAATCAAATATGGAGAAGATAATTCACTTCCGCAACCCCTATTAGCCACATTTGAGCGAGAAACTTTTATTCGTGGTTTACAGTTATCTTGCCATAAAAACACACCTAACGATGTAAGCAGACAAACCTCTTAAGGAACTCATCGAAATGGCTGGTCGAATCGAACGTCAACTTGATTACAGCAAATCCCAAACAGCAGAATATTAACAATAATACAACCTGAACGAACCAGATCCTATCAATTTTACCAATCCATTAAATCCAATGGAATTACACATCAATTTAAATCCATCGAGAACCTCTTCGAACATTAATTCAAATCTATCAAGTTCCACCTCAAATAATAAAATCAATGACCCATTGAGTTCCGTCTCTAACAACAGAATAAGTAACGAGTAAGTAATCAAATTCTATCTCGAACAGTAGTTCAGTATCTCAAGGCATACGGTCAGTACAAGACCACCAAAAGGATCATTCGTCACGGTAGCACACGTCCATAATGTGGTAACCCAAGAAAATTTTGTAAACTACAATATGTTAGTTGATAGTAAGTTCTTATCACTATACCCTTCTTGCTTTGTTATGCGACATTCGTTCACCAATGTCGTTAAGAACGGTGCTCGGTTGTTAGTAGCCTGCGGGTAATAGTTATAGTTGTTATTGATATTTGTAGGTGGTCACATTTATTTTGGTATTTTTTAGAGCGGTCCGCAGTTGTTTTACAACAATATGAAAGGCCGTACCTGCCATGTAGGTAAGCGTCCACTAAAAATGCGTTTAACAAATTTATAAAATGAATATGGGGAGGAAAAACTGCATAATATATAAGAATGTATAAAACCATCACGCCATTCGCATATATTTACATATTCGTACAGATTTCAATTACATGAATTTGCAAACTATACATAGTACATATATAGCAAAGTGTATGTATCTCGTTTTAAGTTGCCTATAATAATTCATTTTTCCAATTGCAACATTATATACTTATGCACTTACTATGTACGAGTATGTAGGCTATAAAATAGTAGTTTTGTTTTTGAGATAATTTGCATTTTCATCTACAATATATATGTATGTATGAGTACTAAATATATATACTAGTAGTAACAAGGGCATTTAAAGTATGATAATTTTCAATTTGTGAATTAAATAAATTCGATTGGACGATTTATGATTATTGCTCATCCTGAGATCTACGTCCGTTTTAGTATATTTCTACTATTTTTTTTTTTTTTTTTTTTGTAGCTTACTGCAACTACAATATAATATATAATATTTATTGATTAATTTAGTTAAAACTATATAATAATTTTTAGAATTAAATTTAATGTATTATAATTTTATAATGGTTTATGGAAATAGTTTTTTGTTATATAAGATGTTGAAGAGGAAAATAGTGTTCTTATTAATTTGGTATATGACATATATGTATATGCATTTTCTTGAGGAAGACGTTGGAAGGTTGCATCCGCTTTCCTTTGATATAATATACAGCCATAAATCTACGATAATAGTTTAATTTAAATACTATTTATTGTTATTATCGCGCAAATATAATAGTTGATGATTAAAATTGTACAAATTTACACTCCCCTGGCCATGCGGCATCAAAATATAAATAATAAAACACCTCAAGAGTACTTCAACAATTCTTTTGAATTAATTTAATAAATGAATTCCACTTATCACAAATTTTGTGTTTGTGCGCGCTGATCGCCGGAATACACAACAAACCAAAAAAAAAAATTCATAATAAGATTAATAAATCGCGTATATACTCGTCTTCAACAATTTGGTTAAATTTGAATGAATGTTTTTTTTTTATATATTTTATCTCGTATCTTGAATTTAAATCGTGAGTAATTTCGCAGGATAGGAGCGAACTATAACCACTTCAAAACACTTCTTTATTTTATATTATATTCTTACATGCGCTAAGAAGGTTTCTGAACTGAAGAACTGAATTGAATGAATAAAATTGTTTTGTTTGAATAAATTAAATCAAAATAATTTAAAATTTGAAAGAATTATGTTGGTTGATGCAAAAAATTAGTATGTTGGTTTAATCGAAAGTTGTACGTAATTCGAACGTGTTATTAATCTTTATGGGTATTCAAATATTTTCACTGGCAGAAAATCATTTTGAAATTCTAAATTTCAATTTAAATTTTATTGAAACTCCTTAAACTCAAGATAATAATAATAAACATTGTTTAAAGGTCATTACTGGCCCCTTACTGTGTCCACAATATGGCTCAACCGGTTTTAAATTTTGATCCTGGGCTTGGTCTTCATATACTGTCTTAGACAACCTGATGAAGCCAATTCGTTCTTTACACCGTGGAAACATCGTCGCCTGCAATGACCTCTGCACCTCCCATATGGTGGCTCTCCTTTCAGAGATCGTTCGCGTTTTGTAAGGAGACATCGATCGGACTTATCCGTCAGCGCCCAACTTTCACATTCAAACATAACAACGGGCCTGATCAACGCTTTGTAAAGCTTCAGCTTCACGGCACTTGATAGGTCTTTAGATTTTAGCAGTGTCCTTAGAAGATACAAAGCACGGCTGCCAGCTGCCAGCTGCACTTTAATATCCTCACACTGTTATCGTGAGGGATAAGCGAGCCCAAATATTTGAACCTCCTCACTCCCTCAAACGTGTAGTGGCCACTACTAAAATTTGGTATGGTATTGTTCCTATAACCAGAGATCATGGATTTCGTTTTGAACTCATTGATCTGGAGTACAACAGAAGCTACAAACTCTACAATCGGATCAAGTATTTCCTTCACTCCATTGCTATTCAGTTCAATCACGCATATATCATCTGCATATGCCAGCACCTGATTGAAGTGGCGATATAAGGTATTGCGCTGAGCTGTTTCAGTTTTACGAAAAATCTACTCCAACATGAGAGTAAAGAGTATCGGGGACAAAGCATCTCCCTGCCGAACACCCGAGTTAACTGCAAGAATTCTCGATAGTCTGTTCCCAACTTTGATGTACGGGGATGGAAGTCTCATCTTATTTAGACGGAAACATCCGCAGCGAAAAGACCTTATCATTGACTGATCGATTCGGACGGAATCCTCATTGATCGTCACCAACCAGGCCCTTCACTAGAGGAGTGATTCTATCCAATATAATGCAGGGCAGTAACTTGTATGCTGTGCAAAGGAGAGCTATCCCGCGATAATTCTCATACTTCAAGTGGTTTCCTTTCTGGAAGATATAGGGCAGATCGCGGCCACTTTCCATTCGTTAGGCATTATTTTGATTTGCCATGCTAATCGAATAATGGCGAAAAAACAGTTCCACAAAGTATCCCCTCCGAATATCAAAAACTCCATTAATATACAGTCCACTCCATCTGAGCGGTTTCGTTTTAGTCTCTGTATGGCCCTAGTGAATTCCTCATGGGATAGATCCTCAATGCAACTCTCCGCAGTCTATATTTGAGGTAACTCAACTACAGTCTGTGACGCATAAGGAACATATAAGGCTATATTTTGTTGCTCAACTGAAAGGCGACACTCGTCATCAAACCAATCATTCTTGAGTCTTACTTTCGCTATGCGTAAAGTCTGTTGAGCATCACTGACAATCGAAGTTTTCAGTACCTCCCACACAGAGTGCACCCAGTCAGACCGGTAATTAGATTCCTCAACGTTGTCGCTGACAAGATCCTGATATCGTTTCTATTGATCTTTATTTATCAGACATTCACAGACGAAACGATCCATGTGTTTCACTGTGTTCCCAGGCCTATACATCCTGCTCGCCCTTTGGAAATTAATACGTGGTCAATTTGGAGTACGGACCTATGTTTCCACACAAGTCGGCCTGATTTCTGTCATATACATCTAGGAAAACTCCCAGATTGTACTTTTGGTCCGACTCTTTCACCATATTGGTCATTTTGATCATTGCGTCCTCTGTGGATCTATTTTTTCGAAAGCCAAACTGTTTGTCATTATAGGTGCCCACTTTTTTGGAATATGTCCGCATTAACCTGATGGCAATTAATTTTTCAAATAATTTACCTAGGACAGGCAACATCATGATAGGTCCATAAGATTTGGGATCGGTTTGCCATCTATCTCCGGTTTTCCTAATGTTAACTAATTTACCATTTTTCTATGTTTTTGGAAATACTAAAACAAGTATTCATAAAGTTCGTGATACTGGGCCCTATAATAGGCCAAGCACGTTGTATCACGTTGACCTCGATATTGTCTAGGCCTGGTTCTTCATCACTGAAGTGGCCCAAATTTGGTGTAGTTGGTACTGAGTTACGATCGGCGCGAATTTCTCTTTTCTTCTCACCACCGCTCACTATAGGGTACTAAGTACCTCATACATTTTCAATTTACCTATGCTAAACTTACAGACAAAGCCCCACCGTTCAGCATTACTTTGTTCCGTGATAAACTATTTTAAGCTCATTGGGGTTTTGTCTAATAATTCCTATTCTTCCGAATATAAGAAGTGCTTAATTCTGCAAAATTTTGTGAAGACGGTCAAACTATACAAATAAATTTTAAACGGAATGATCAACTCGCTGCCTTCAATCCTTAAAACAATTTTGACGTCTTGTTTGTTGAGGACTTTTGCATAAAATAATGTCGAGACGGTCGTACAGAAAGCATCGTTTCTATCAATTACCGAATTTTTTTTAATTCTATTAAAACTATATGTGATGAAATAAACAGAATAGCTTTTAAATTTTATCCGTTTGTCCCGTCTGTGATCCGTCTGACGCTACGCTAAGCAAACAGTCGAATATATGTTTAAGTCCAGTGTAACAAGTTATTTCAAAAAATGGTGATGTTGATTGGCCTCCACGGTCGCCTTTTTTGACTGCTCCGGACTTCTTTTTGTGGGGAAATCTGAAAAGCAAGGCTCATGCAAACAAACCAGAAACGCTTGAGAAACTCAAACAAAATATTCGTGATGAAATTAATGAAATACCGCGTGAAATGTGTGAAAATGTAATGAAAAATGAGCTCAAAAGGGCTCGCATTTGTGAGGCTAACAGAGGTGGACATTTATCTCAAAAATTGTATTCCATACATAATTGCCGTCATTAAATAAAACATTTATCAATATAAGATCCATTCTCTTTCATTTAATCAAAAATTATAAACAAACAAAGTAGTATACCTTCTCGGCGGACACCCTGTAGTTTAGTGAAGTACGTTTAATATCTTTACGATTAATTGCATTCAACCTCGCACGTTATCGTTGTTCAGTCGCACGTTATCATGATTCAAGCAACACGGATAAACTAAACAGACAATCTGAACAAGCCAAGTCGTTCTCTATACCGTGGAGCGGATCAGCACGCAGAACGTGACCAAGCCATGTACAATATCGAGAAACTTCATCAGATCTCTGATCTCGACATTAAACCGAGCTCGGTATGTACCATTTATTTCGCGTTTTGGACCGTAAATTGTAGATATTTAAAACGTCACTGTATTTGACAGATAAGGAAAAAAGTTTATTAATTGTTCTGATTTGAAATATTTTACGAAAATTTGAAATAAATGGAAAGTTTAAAAGTGCTTGCTCATTGGATCTTATACATAGGCCATACAGTTTTAGAAACCAATTATTTTAAGCAATTAACACTCTCCCTAATCCAATTAAATATTTGTTAACTAGTCGAGTTAATTTTGCCATTATGACGTTAATCTATTTCTCACAGTTTTTTTTTTGCTCACATCTCATGGCGCACACTCAAAGAATTCAACCAAGTATAAATATAAAAGATTAACTCTTGACCCAAATACAAATCTATCTGTTCACATCCGCACCATCCTAACAATAGAACATATATACACGCATCATTCGTATATATAAGAATGACCGATTTCATTTAGAAAAAAAATAAAATTTGCATTTCCGAAACCTAATTATCAAGAGTCAAGCAAACAAAAATTCTTTCGTCTATATACAAGTACATATAATGTATACTGTATGCAGTTCCAACTTAGAGATATAAGTACACACAGCGGTATATAAACTACTCGTTGTTGTTGTATTATTTAAGTAGGAAAATTTAATAATTGAAAAATATAAAATACATTACTATAATTTTTTTATATTATATTTTATTATGATATCACATTGCATTATAAATTTTTTTGCTAGTTTTTATAAAACTTAATTTTATTAAATAGATACATCATGTAAAACTGTATATGTATGTATATGTACAATGTACATTAGCAGAGTTAACCCTGAATTTCGTAAATATTTTATATCGCCCTTAGTTTAAAGAATTGGGTGAACATTTTGCAAACATATATAAAACGGATCTTGGCAAGATTCCAGATATTAAATTGAAGGTGAGTTAGTGGTTGAGGCAACTTAAAATGGTTCAATAAATAGGCACTTTACGTATATGGCCTCAAGGTCCTGGATACATCCAATATCTTCCTACGATCGTAGGAAAATAATTCCAATTGCCGCATTTAAAAATTTCGGTTTGTAATTTTTTCATTTTTTGATGCGAATTTGAATACAAAATTTAAAATTCAAATCAAATAGTAAGCTTTTGTTTCTTCTGAATTCGGCTTTTAACTTTTAAAATTATCAAATTTAAATTAAAGGCTTATTTGGAGCAAAATAATTAGTCATTTTGAAAACTGTTAAGCTCAAATCTCAAATTTACGCAAGAATTTACATTTTTAGCTTTGAATTTATAAAGTTTTAATCAAATTAACAAAATTATATGAAAATGCTGTTGAATAAGCTAAGTGTTGATGTTTAAATTTGTTCAGTTTAAAACCTTTTAAATTTGTATTAAGAAAATTTCAGCTTTAAACTTTTACATTTGAAAAATTCAAATTAAATTTTATTTTAATAATTTATTTTCTATAGCTTGAATTTAACTTTTTTTTGAATTTAAATTAAAAGCTTGTTAAAATAGCTATGCTCAATTGTAAAATTGTTAAGTTTAAAATTTTTTTTTGTTGAAAATTTAAAATTATTGGTTGAATTGAAGCTTTGGAGGTAAGATTTCGTCATACCAGCAAGGATGGGCAAGGTAGATTACGTAAAATATAACGTAGATTACTTGGCAGTGTTTTTTGTCAACGTCGAAAATTAAAATAATGTCAACCACCTATGATATTTTAGCGATTTGAAATCGAATGCGCCAGTTCGCGGGAGAATTTTGTAAAAGCGTGTTTTTATTTCTTCAGTATTGTTTGCCATTTCATCATGGAAATACTGAGCTCGGCACAGCGTCTACAAATTGTTCAGTTCATGACAAAAATCATCGTTCTGTGAGGAATGTGTTTCGTGCGCTTAAACCAAGTTACGGTTGACATAATCGGCCTGTCGAGACCACTATTTGGAATACCATCGAAAAGTTTGAATTACAGTTTATGCAGTATTGGATGATACGTCACTAAATTTATGGTTTATGGGCCTGTGAAATCATTCGTCCATATTTCTTCAAAAAAGAAGACGGCCGCGACGTACCTGTGAATAGTGATCGTTATTGCGCCATGATAACGGAATATTTGCTGCCTGAAATTGAACCACGACCTCGACGACATTTGGTTCCAAAAAGTCGGCGCTATTTGCCATATATGTACTTATTGAAAAATCATGTTGGCGAGCAATTAATTTCACGGTTCGGATCATTGAATTGGCTATTTAGATCGTGTGATCCCTATAGACTCTTTTCTTTGGGGCTACGCAAAGTCCAAAGTCTATGTGAATAAACCATCTACATTTGAGGCATTGGAAGCCAACATTACTCGGGTCATGCGCCAAATACCATTCGATATTCTCGAACGCGTCATCAAAAATTGGACTTTGAGAAAGAACCATCGCAATAGCGGCGGTCATTTGAAAAAAGTAATCTTTAGAAAATAAATGGCAAGAAATGTTCTTTCGAGTGATAATAAAGTTTCCATACGATTAAATTGAATTTTTAATTTTTATTTTTTGCACAAATCATCTCTATAGATTTCGTTATTTCAGATAAAATCACACCCATGTTGTTTGATGCTCCCTATTTCTGGCATAACTGCCAGTATGAGTTTTGCACTTCACCACTCTTTCCACTATACCCCAAGACTTTTTGATACATCGAAAACATGTGGAATCTTTGAGATAACATTGATTTGATTAATTTTGTGCAAATTTTTGGCTTCTATTGGAATTAGAGTCGTGTGAACGAGTTGAGCTATATGGCCAAAACTTTGCTGCTGAATCGCATTGAAGAATTAGCGGCAAAATACGTCGTTATGAAAAATGTGACAAAAATCTGGCTCTACTACTGCAAATTAGCTGGCCAAATCATACATGTTTTTGCAAATGTATCTAACTTGAAGTGTTTCAAAACCAATTTTATGTACGTTTCGTCATCCATCAAAATAATAATAATAATAACAGTGTTAAAGGCCATTACTGGCCCCTTACTGAATCAACAATCTGGCTCCAACGGTTTCGATCCTGAGCTTGGTCTTCATACTATCTTAGACAATCTGAAGAGGCCAAGTCGTTCTCTACATCGTGGAGCCATCGTCGCCTGCAACGACCTCTGCGCCTACCATATGGTGGCTCTCCTTTCAGAGATCGCTGCACAATTCGTTCCGGATCAGCACGCAGAACGTGACCGAGCCAGCGTACTCGCTGAGATCTAACTTTATGTACAATATCGGGGATCTTCATCAGATCTCTGATCTCGAAATTGTACAGAGCTCGGTATGTACCATCTTTTTCGCGTTTAGGGCCGTAAATCACACGCATGATTCTTCTCTCAAATGTAAGGAGCCATCTCTCGTACTCATCCGTCAGCGCCCAACTTTCACATCCAAACATAACAACGGGCCTGATCAACGCTTTGTAAAGCTTCAGCTTCACGGCACTTGATAAGTGTTTAGATTTTAGCAGTGGCCTTAGAGGATACAAAGAACGACTGCCAGCTGCCAGCCGCACTTTAATACATCCGCACTAAATTTTGTGAACATTTAGTCATCAGTCTGGCACATATTTTATCGAACAAGTGTTGGTTATCACAACGATTTGGTTTTTTAATAAATTAAATTGAAAAGATCTATTACCTTCTGTTGGAATGTAGAACTATGAGCCGACCCATCTTCAATGTCACTGTACAGGGTGACATGGAGCTATGTAATGGGTTGAATGAATGTTCGTGTGAATGTAAGGCTAGGCTATGGACCAAAAATGTGTCTATGCCACGTCCTTTTTGTAAAAAAAATGTAATAGCGGCAAATCTATATATGGAAATGGTGAGGTGGTAAACTAAGCGGTGTCAAACGGTTGGGAGTGTTTGTTGTTGCAGTATTCGAACTAAGGGTAAAAAAAATTTAGCGGGCATCCACATATTTCTCATTAAATTTAAGAAAAATCACTTTTTGATTTAAAAATGACCAATTTACAATTAAATTAAAAATATATTTTGAGGCTTGAACTATAGTCATGATTTAGAATCCAATCACACATCTTCTTTTACCACCGAGCCACCGCCATACATATAAATAGTGATATTCCTATCGTTTATAGCTATAGCTGCTATTTGAATAAAAATAATTGAAAATTTTAGCAACAGAAATGGACTCTGCTTTTTGGACCATCGCCGTACAATTTTTTTACCGCTCTATAACCATCCATACCCATCTTATATACTTGCCACTTTTACATGGAGATTATTGCAGTTTTGAACAAAAGCTGAGTTGGATTATTTTTTTTTTTACCATCACCAATTTGCCAGGAGAAATTAAATCAAAAAATGTTTGCCTCAATCGAGAATCGAACTTAGATCCATAAATCCAAAGTGACTCACTTTGCTTACTGCACCACCGCCCCATATATATTTAATGTTATACAAATCTTTTATATCTGTCATTTGAATAGAAAATATTGAAAATTTTAGCAAAGGCATTGGACTCTGCGTTTATTTCACCATCGCTATACACCCATATTGTAAACATGCCACTACTTGACAACTATGAAAATGTTTAACACAGAAGCTGTGTGTTGAACCATTTTGAATACAGAAAAAATTAAATTAAAATAATACCGTCGTTAATCGGTCCACGAATCCAAAGTCAATCACTCTACTATACCTCGCCCACCACTGTATATATATTTGATGTTATACAAATTTTTTATACTTTCCAATTGAATTGAGAAAATTTGGAAAATTTTTTAACAGAAGTTGAGTTGAACCAAAAATGTCCCAACATTAATATCGTTTGAAACTTAACTGAACTGCATAGTGCCAGATGCAACATTTAATGGCCAATAACGTCCAAATAAAAAATTTTGCTATACAAACTGCAAGTATGTATAACAAATATGTATAACTGAGCTTAAGTCTCGGTTAGAGCTAAAAAACAATTTAATTTAATTTCTTATAAATTAATTCAATTCAGATTCTGTTAAATTTTCATTTTTCTCAATTCAAATGGTGAGTATAAAAGATGGATTTATCAGTAATGAAATTATACGGCAGTGGTCACGTAAGCAAAGTAATGGGCGTTTGATTACTGGACGTGAGTTCAAGCGGCATTCGGGCTAACGTTTTTATAATTTAATTTCATCTTACAAATTAGTTCAACTCAGCTTCTATTAAACATCACAAATTTTTCCAATTAATTTCCAAGTACAAAAGATGAATGTAGCAGCAATAAAAATGTACGGAGATGCGGTCAATATAAGCAGAGTCCAGAAATTCTTTTCCTTTAGTTGTAGTTAATCTAGAACCCAGTTCTTTAGCTATCTCGCATCCTGTGTGGTTTGCGGGATGATCTCTTTTGCAGTTTACACATTCTGGGTGGTAGTTCTCCCCAGTTGGCAGGCTTGTGCTAGATGTCTTCCGGAGCATTTTACATTTTTATTTTTAAAGATATTTTCTAATAAAAGTAATCATTATTAATTTTGACCCCTTGATCAGTTTCCTGATTTTCTTTTTTAATTATGTTTACGGCGTTTTCTATCTTCAACCCCTTGCCCTTTAAATCGACTATTATGTCCTCTATTTTACAGGTAGGATGAAGACGTCTGCCATCACTTTTATCGGTTGGTCATTTTTGTCTTCATAAGTGTACCATTCTTTTCCTTCTTCTGTAATCTTCGCAGCTAATGCTCTATATGAATCAACGTCTGTTGTGTTGATTTTCCATATATTAAGGTTCAGAGACACGATTCTGTATTTTTTATAATAATTGATTTCATAAGAGACTGAATAGTGCCATATTCAGTTATTCTCATTATATTGATTGGAGGCGGAGACTTATCCTCATGGGTTTGGCTATCTCAGCCTTTTGTTGAATTTCAATCGTGTCATTTGATTTGGGGGATTGGCTTGAACCTGCAGTCTCTGTGGAAAATTCAACTTTTCTTTTTTTAGAAGGTCGCTGTGAAGAATTCTGGTGCAGCTTGAACCTGTACTTCTTTGGCTTGAAGTGCTGGTCTCAGCTTTCCATTTTCATCCTTAAATATGTTAATCTCTATGTGATCTGTTCTATTTTACTTAATTGTTTACGAAGTTCTTCGTTTTCCTTTTCATAGCTACTAACTGAGGATACGGTACTGGGGTTCCGGATCCCTGCAGCGTAAGTTTTTCTCCTGTCTCGTTTGAGCTCAGCTGAATATAAACACATTTTACTGACTATTTTTTTGGGGGCTCTTTTTCTCCTAATGCTCTGTAACTTAATCACATCTCCATCCGCTTCTATATCAAATATTGAAATGTGAATAGATAAATATTATTACATTTATTATTTTATTTTATTGGTCTACAGTTTATTTAAATCATCTTTTTTCATATTACGAAGAAAACTGTATTTTGCGATTAGATGCATTGACGGAAATTCTATAAAACTAACACCAATAACGCATTGTTCCTAAAGAAATTTGGTCACCCATTAGTTTAGAACTAATTGACAAAACCACTCTAGGAATTGTCTACATTATCGACGTTGTCTACGTTGTTGACGTTATCTACGGGTTGTCGACACGTCAATGTAGAAAATAATAGATGATGTGTAAACGCCTATCCCTGTTCTTACAACATGTTATATAAGGTATATAAATTCCTCAGAAGGAGGAGGTGTTATGGAGTCGTAAGGCACATACACTGATGCAATCATATAAAATTAGTTCCAAGAAATAAAATCATTATTAAAATAATTTCCCAAAACCGTAAATAAAATAAATTATAGTTCCCATACTGACTAATCCTAATGTGTCGTCAATCCAATTAAAAATGCATAAATTACAACAACTCGGCAATTAATAACTTTATCTTCATATTAATTAATAAAATAAAAAATTCCAAATTAAATAAAACCACACATGTACAATAAATTAATGTATATTTGTATATACTATACACACACATAATTTACCATAATTAATTATTATTTAATTAATTAACGTCGCGAAAGACATGGTCCAAAAAAATGCTGTTTTTTAAATTACATTAAGTTCACCAAAATAAAAATTCACGAGCAGTAAAAAATATAATACAAATATTATATCTAATTTAAACACTAATTTAATTTAAATTTAATTTATTTTAGTTTAGAGATTGAAAACAAAAAATTAAATAAAAATATACGTACATATGTGCGAACGTCACTTGACGTACAAATTTAGTACGTTTCGTCTAAATATATATGTAAGGTCCGCGCCAAACGGACATAACATTTTTTTTTAAATTTTTTAATTTAATGATTAATTAATTATGTGCAAATGTCTAACATCATCGCGCACCAAATTACATTATGTACGCGTACTCGTATATAAGCGCATGCAACACAAAACCCGGAGTCATTTCAAAGTCTTAAAAATAATTTTTTTTTATTTATTTATGAATATGATTAAGTTGTGTGTGCATATTGTTTATAAAAATAAAACAAAACAAAAAAATGTTAATAAAATAAAATACATCCGCCATAATTTAGACAATTATTTATATTGCTAGTAGTGTCTTCAGTATAGTATATACGAGTCGAGTATGTAAATTTTTGGTAAATTTGATAGTTGACAATTTAAATCGCACATGGATATAAGTGTATCACATATAAGCGCATATTATTTATAATATATGTGTATAGACCGTTAAAAAGATAGTTTTGTCTCTAAATCGCTATATATGTACAACGAGCTAATTGAATTAAGTACAATTTAAGAGGTTTTTTTTTTTTTGTATATTTCGATGGTAAAACTCGCGCGTAATCATATTGTTTTGGTACAGTTCTAATTTCAATTTCAAATTTGTATATATGTACATATAATGACTATATGAGTGTTATACTGGGTTAGGTCACGTTTTTATTTTATTTTTGGTGAGGGGTTATTTGAAATTTGTATAGTCTGTATATATAGAATATATTCAATGATATAGTCTGACAGTTTTATACAGTTCTGGAAGGATGTGTTTTCTCATTTAATCAACATAGGAAATTTAATTTTGCGAAAAATTATGCATGCAAAGTTTTAATCTTATTTAAAAAGAATAAAAAATAAAAATAGTTTTTATATATTATTTTATTAACCCTTTACATACGACAGATACAAATCGTCATTCGATATAGGCAGGCATCTGTGGTGGTAAAATTTTTTTTTAAGTTAATACGATGGGCGGTACAGTTTTAGAATCTTAGAAGCCCGCCACAACGAAACCTAGCCCATAATTTATTACACTTTTATTACAATTTATTACACCAAGTCCCGATTTTATTACACTTGCCGTTCGCGAGAAAATCGTGGGTGGAGTAACATCAAATTGAACCTACACCGCCACTTTGTAACTTTTGATATAATTGTGATATCGAGATAAAAATTGGGCTAGAATTTATTTCAAATTAATTACAGTTCACTGGTAAGTCGACGAAACTTAAAATGTAATTATTTTGTGTAAAAATCATCTTATTTTAATAAAAACCTACTGAAATTCAAAGAAAAATACCAATGTCGATAAAAATAACCTGTAATAATTTATTACACCAAACCGCCACCATATTTTGGATAGAACTGGATATTGTTTACACTATACGGTACATATATACCTTGTAAAGTAGTGATTTATAATTATTTTGGGTAAATTCTATTTCAAGTCAACGAAAAATATCAAAAAAGTCGATTTTATCACCTTTAATAATTTATTACACCAGACCGCCACTATATTTTGGATAGAACTGGATGTTGTTTACACTTAGTTGACCACAACATTCTTAGTAAAAATATTACCTTATTACAAATGGTTTCAATGTGATAATTCCAACAAAGTAGTATTCACGGAATCCGAGAAGTCAATTTCAATACTGTTGAGCTCTATTCTGTTGTTTAGTGACCACTTTGAAATCAGGTCAATGTCGGAATTAATAAAGGGTGGTTAAATTTTAAGGGCCAATGTTGATTTTGAATAAAACACAAATTATTTAGGAAATTATTGTCAATTCTTTTTATTATGATAATATGGTATGGTTCAATTATGTATGGAACAAAATAATCCATCCGATGGTCCAATTTGTCGATGATGCTTAGGCATAATTGCGGTTCTATGCCGTTAATGTGCCGAATTATCTCATCCTTTAGCTCTTGAATTGTTGCTGGCTTATCGACGTACACCTTTTCTTTCAAATAACCCCAAAGAAAGAAGTCCAACGGTGTTAAATCACAAGATCTTGGCGGCCAATTGACATCGCCACCACGTAAGATAACACGGCCATTGAATTTGTGGCATCGTCCTGTTGAAACCAGATATCGTCCACATCCATATCTTCCAATTCGGGCCATAAAAAGTTCGTTATCATCTCACGATAGCGAACACCATTCACAGTAGCTGCCTGACCGACCTCATTTTGGTTGGAAAAAATACCGCCCGATGATGCCGCCAGCCCATAAACCGCACCAAACAGTCACTCTTTGTGGGTGCATTGGTTTTTCGACAATCATTCGAGATGAAAATTTGGACGATTAAATTGACCGAAAAAATCACGAAGTGCCGATTTGTAAGCCAATTTTCATAATAAGCCTGAATAACTTTAACGCGTTGCTCGATTGTGTACCTTTCCATGGTTCAAATTGAGTTAGTCTGAAATTGAGAAATGTCAAATGAAATGAAGAAAAAATCCTGACGTTTAGGTGTGTTAGGTGTGTTAACCACCGTTTAGTTTCGATACTGTTGGAAATCTCCTTAAGTCATCCACAAAAAGATGATATTTACAATTAGTGATAACTGTGGGTAGGCCATTTATATACATCGTAAACAGGAAAGGACTGATCCTTGTGGAACACCACGTTGAGTACTGCAAAAAATGGATACTTCTAAATTTATTTTAACTGATTGTGAACGACCTGACAGAAAGGACAGGATTAAGAGACAAGATACTGAGAATATGAAATTGTGGTGAAGTTTACTAACCAAAATTGCTGGTAATATAACTGCGTCTATAGGCAGATTGGTACTTTGATAGAAGATTTTCTGATTCAACATAAGACAATATTTGTGACTGAAGTATTCTTTCGAATACTTTAGACAAAGCCATAAGTAGGCTGATAGGTCGAAAATCGGATAAAGATGTTGGAGTTTTCTTCTTGGGAATGGACACTATCATAGAGTGCTTCCATATCGATGGGAAAATAGAAAACGAAATTAAACTATTAAACACATGCAATAAATAACAATCAATGCGGGGTAAAATTAGCTTTACAAACTTAAGAGGTATTTCGTCAAAACCAATAGCATTGGACTTAATTGAGTCGAAAGCATCCATAAGATACAAATGTTAGTCGGCCTTTCGAAGCACTCACATAGTAAAACTCATAAAAAGATATACCTTTCGACCCAAGATTGTAAAACCCAGCTTAACCCGTTTTTCGTTATTACGTGAACAAATTTGAACGAAAAACCTGGCTTATGCTGGGATTGCCATTTCCAAACTGCCGTTTTTAATAATTATTAGGTAGACTAATAAATCTTGCTCAAAATTTGTTATTTATTCGTATATTTAAAAAATTAATTTTAATGTTTATTTAATTTATCCCCCCAAAAAAAAAAAAAATGTATGTTGGCGTATATTAGCTTGTTAGTTAAATGGTATGTAAAGCAAAAATCTAAAAAATTTCAATTTTTAGAATAAATAAAATAAATTTCATTATCAAATAAAATTATACTAAAATCTGATTTAATTCTATCTAAATATATTTATAAAATAAAATTTATATTTATTTATAAATAAATAAAAGTATTTTAGAATTTGTTAAATAAATTAAATTTTTTTATTCCAGCATACACCGTATAAATACACATACATACTCGTATGTATGTATATAGGTACTATGTATATAAATTTATTTATGTATTTTAATTAAATAAACATATAATTTTTATGTTTCAAACAAAAATATAAAAAAACTATTTTTTTTTAATTGGCGAATAAAATTTAATTTAATTTTCGGGTGTGTGTGTGTGTTTGTACTATTATGAAAATAAATTGAATATCAGTGATAAAATAATTATGTATATGGCAGCATATTTATGTACATACATATAAAATTCCAACACTCAAAAATACATACCAGCATAATTCGTTTTTTATTTTATTATTTTATTAATAATTTATGATGGATATTTTTTAATTTTTTGGTGCGGTTGTATTTGTTTGTGATATCACATCGCACATGAAATTTTATTATGTGTATAATTTTTATTTTTATTTAATTTAATATTTAGAAATAAAAAAAAAATATATGATAATTTGACTTTATTATTAATTTGATGTTTGATCAAAAAGAATATAAATTATTAATTAAAAATAATTTTATTAATTTTAATAAGGGTTAGTGTAATTGGAATTATGTATATACGCATTTCGATCAAAATGACTTAAATTGTTTGTGATGGTTGACATAATACATCATTCGAAATTTGGTTTGCAATATAGAGTAATCGAAATTCACTTATAAGAACATGCGCAGGACCAGCACTTCTAACATTTTCAATTACAGCAACAGAGAGATGTTTTGAAACTCTGTTACAATTTTGATGGGCCAGATAATTTGAACGGAAATTCAGAAACTCATAACTTGCACAAATGATCGAAATTTTTAAGAGTTCTCAAACTTCAAACGAGGGCAGTCTGAAAAGTAAGTCTAACATATTTCTTGGAAAAAACTGAAATTTGTATCTAAAAAATTAGTATTATCGTGGTAAATCTAAGTTTCATCCTTATACATTTTATAGCGTTGTCAGAAACCAAACAATTTGGGTCAATGTAGAGTAAAAATCGATGGTTCCATCTAAATAATTTGTTTATAGTAACAAAAATATTGGGTTTTTGCCTAATTTTGGAATAATAAATTTTTAAACTGCGTACATAATTGTAAATCTCTAAAACCGTATAATTTAGTGAAATATGTAATTGGAAAAAAAATTGCTGGACCTAAGGACGATATGCAACAAATTTCAATAAACAGAAAAATTAAAAAAAGTCCCTAGAATTATAATAAATAATAATAATAATAAAACAGTGTTTAAAGGCCATTACTGGAACATACTGCATCAATAATCTGGCTCGAATGGTTTCGACTTGGTATTCATACTGTCTTAGACAACCTGAAGAAGCCTAGTCATTTTCTACAACGTGGAGCCATCGTCGCCTGCAACGACCTCTGCGCCTACCATATGGTGGCTCTCCTTTCAGAGATCAGCACGCGAACGTGACCGAGCCAGCGTACTCGCTGAGACGTATTTCATGCACAATATCGAGGATCTTCATCAGATCTCTGATCTCGATATTGTACAGAGCTCGGTATGTGCCATCTACGCTTTGTAAAGTTTCAGCTTCACGGCACTTGATAGGTGTTTCGATTTTGGCAGTGGCCTTAGAGGATCCAAACCAAGGCTGCCAGCCGCACTTTAATATCCTCACCCACACTGATATAATGAGTGATAAGAGAAGAGAGCCCAAATATTTGAACCTCCTCACTCCTTCAAACGAGTAGTGGCTACTACTAAAATCTGGTGTGCCATTGTCCCTGTGCCCAGAGATCATTTATTTCGTATTGGACTCATTGATCTGGAGTCCAACAGAAGCTGAAAACTCCACAAGCAGATCAAGTATTTCCTTCACTCCGTTGCTATTCAGTCCAATCACGCATATGTCATCTGCATATGCAGCCACCTGATTAGACTAGCGATATAAGATGTTGATGGTTTTACGAAAGATGTACTCCAACATGAGATTGAAGAGTATCGGGGACAGAGCATCTCCCTGCCGAACATTCGAGTTAACTGCAAAATTTTTTGATAGCCTGTTCTCAACTTTAACACAGCATTGAGACTGTGTCACTGTCTTTCTACACAATCGTACCAATTTTGTTGGCATCCCTAGGTGTTCCAGCGCCGACCACAAACTCCCTCGATTGATCGAGTCATAAGCCTGCCGGAAATCCAGAAACACCTGATGTACGGGGATGGAAGTCTCATAATATTTAGATAGAATCATCCGCAGCAAAAAGATCTGATCAGTGGCTGATCGATTCGGACGAAATTTTCCTTGATAGTCACTAACCAGGCCTTTCGCTAGAGGGGTGATTGTATCCAATACTCGTATAATGTAGGACAGTAACTTGTATGCTGTGCAAAGAAGAGCTATGCCTCGATAATTCTCACACTTCAAGTGGTCTTTCTTCTTGAAGATTGGGCACATCGCGGCCACTCATCATTCGTCAAGCATAATTTCGCATCGCCATACTAATCAAATATGGTCGAAAAGAAAGTTTCACAAAGTATCCACTCCGAATATCAAGAGCTCCGAATTCGTTTTAGTCTCTGCATAGCTCTAGTAGTTGGAGGTGACTATAATGCAAAAAATACATATTGGGGATCTCGGTTAACGAGCAATATATTCGCAGCAGGCAAACAATTAAAATGCGAGTTTGACTCAGGCGGTACACCAACCTATTGGCCTACGGATACCAGTAAGATTCCAGACCTTATAGATACTTATACTTCTTTATTTCAAATGGGATTTCAGATAATTACATCCATATAGAGAACAGTGAAAGTCTATCATCAGATCATTCACCAGTTATTATGATACTTAGCCAAACAATTATTTTGAAAGAGAGCAACCCGAAGTTAACGAGCTTCAAACCCAATTTGGATCTCTTCCAAACACAGTTAACAGAAAGAATTAGTCTGCATAATCCAATTCAGGGACCAGTCCAAATAGAAGACGAATTAGATAAGCTCATCCATAATATCCAATATGCTGCGTGGGAAAGCACTCCAAATAATAGGCAGGAAATGAAGCGCAATGCAGCTAGCATTCCAGAGGAAGTGAGGGAACTTCTTAAAAATAAAAGAAAAGCACGGAAGAATTGGCAAAAACATCGAAATCCTGAAAATAAAAGAGTATTTAACCATTTGTGTAACAAATTAAAATACCTTATAAAAGACATTAAAAATCAATCAGTTAATAAATACCTCAGCACTCTAACTGGGCAAAAAGATACTGATTATTCATTATGGAAAGCAACTAAGAATATTAAAAGACCTAAACTTCAGATTCCTCCAATTAAAAATAATGAAAATTGGGCTCGAAATGCTAAACAAAAAGCAGATTTGTTTGCAAATGACCTTGAAGAAACATTTCAACCTTATCCAAAACAAACGGAAGAGGAAAATATTACACCAATAAATAAGCAGGATGAAGTAAATATTACACCTGTAACATTGAAAGAACTAAAATGGGAAATCAAGAATAATCTGAATGCGTATAAGGCTCCAGGATATGATCTTATAACGGGTCAGATAATAAAACTGTTACCGGAGAAAGCGTTGAGGAAACTAGTGCATATAATTAATGCAGCATTTCGACTAAGATATGTACCAAGGCAATGGAAAGTTGCAGGAGTAATTATGATACTTAAACCGAACAAACCTCCGCATGATAAAGCTTCATATAGGCCAATTTCTCTGCTACCAACATTATCGAAACTATTTGAAAAAGTTCTTCTTAAAAGACTAAAACCAATTATCGAAGAAAGGAATCTTATCCCTTGACATCAGTTTGGATTTAGGGAAAAACATTCTACGATAGAACAAGTACATCGAATTACTGATGTAATCGAGAAATCACTAGAAAGCAAACAAATCTGCTCAACTATATTCCTTGATGTAGCGCAAGCATTTGATAAAGTATGGCACCAGGGGCTAGAATTAAAACTTTATCGAGATCTTCCGGAGCAATTTTTTCAAATTTTAAAATCATACATATCAGAGAGGCACTTCCGAGTAAAGTATGAGAATGAGTACTCCCAACTAAAAAGAATAACAGCCGGAGAACCACAAGGGAGTGTTCTTGGGCCAATCCTATATCTCCTATATACTAGAGATATACCAACTACAGAAGAAACAATGGCGACTTTTGCCGATGACACGGCAATACTTGCAACAGCAAAGAACATCAATGACTCCGCTAGTAAATTACAGAGGGCTACTAACCTGATATGTAATTGGACAAAGAAATGGCGAATTAAATTAAATGAAGCAAAATCAACCCAAGCGAACTTTACAAATCAAAAAGTTAACCATATACCAATAATGATAAACTCAATAGTAGTACTCCATGCAAACACTGCCAAACATCTTGGTATGACTTTAGATGCTAAGCTTAGATGGAAGGAACACATAAAAAAGAAGAGAGAAGAACTAAACATAAAATTTAGAAAAATGCATTGGCTCCTAGGGAGACAATCTGAACTAGCGATCCATAACAAACTGCTGTTATACAAACAAATTCTGAAGCCTGTATGGACATATGGTAGCCAACTCTGGGGATGTGCCAAGAAGACAAATATCAAAATCATACAAACAGTTCAAAATAAAATCCTACGATGTATTGTTAATGCACCATGGTACATTCGAAACGACAACATCCATCGAGATCTCAAGATTGAGCTTGTCGCGGATGAAATTAAGCATCATGCAACAAAACACCTACAACGTCTGCATCAGCATCAAAATCTGGACATTCGCTGTTTGCTGACTACATATCCAACAAGAAGACTGCAATGAACTAAACCACTGGACTTATCGCGACTATAGAAGGTCAGTAGACTTACTGTGGCGAAAAATCTGAGGGAGGAGTTACACTAAACTGAGGATAAATAATTCAAAATACTGTATTATGCAATGTAAATTACTAAATGGGTACAAGACTCAGTCGTAATATAAATAAAAAATAAAAAAAAATAAAAAATTAAAAAACTTCAAGTGGTCTTTCTCCTTGAAGATTGGGCACATCGCGGCCACTCATCATTCGTCAAGCATAATTTCGAATCGCCATACTAATCAAATATGGTCGAAAAGAAAGTTCCACAAAGTATCAACTCCGAATGTCAAGAGCTCCGAATTCGTTTTAGTCTCTGCATGGCTCTAGTAAATTCCTCATGGGATGGATCCTCAATGCAAAGGTGCAATCCAGTAATTCCCTTAAAGAAATTACGCGAACTGCGCTTATTAGTGAGTTTTTGTACTTTCAGAACCTCGGCCTTCCACCACTCTCGCTTATTCCGTCTTTAAATCCGCTTAGCTACCCTCCTAGTAATAGTAGCCTTGTTTTTCCTCGCGATTGTGAGATTTTGTTGCACTTCACTATGGGCTATATTTTGTTGCTCCACTGCAAGACGGCACTCATCATCAAACCGATCATTCTTGGGTCTGACTTTCAATATACCTAAATTCTGTTGAGCTGCACTGGCACCCGAAGTTTTCAGTACCTCCCAGTCAGGGTTCCCGCAGCTAGACTGATTATTAGCTTCCTCAATATTGTCGCTGACAAGATCATGATATCGTTTCTTTTGATCTTCATTTATCAGACCTTCACAGTCGAAAGGATCCATGCGTTTCGCTGTGTTCTCAAACTTGTACGAAACTTCCATCGTAGTTTTGCTTAAATAAATACGTAAGCAGCGATCATCATTTGGCCGCTGTCCGATAAGTTCTCACATCCTGCACAACTTGAGCCCGCCCTTTAGAGCTAACATGTGTCTGTTTGTGACAGAACAACTTGCTTGCTTTGCTAAGATGCACAAATTATCGACAAGTTGGCTGACTTCATGCGCAAACAAAGCTTGCGAATCGATTATTGAATGCTTGGAAATCCAAAATAGCCTTCTTTACCTGCGGCCCAAGAAGAAATCCAGCTCCAAGATTCCCAAGATACTCCTTCATGCACATGATTAGGCTCTACCGATTCGTGTCCTAGTACTTGAGCTGTTTATTTGGCGGTATATATTTTTCTTCTTGTTGACCTTTACCTGTTTAGGTTTTTTTTATACGAAAGCCCAGCGATCCAACCGTTTAGTCGCTTCTTACGACAAGGAAAGGATACTGTGGTGGTATTCTTGGAAAACCTGTTCGTGCAATTTAGATTTACGAGATATGTGAGTGCCCTCGACCACAGGGCCAAGAATTATAAACACTTTCAAAATTTGTTAGATAAATGTGTACATATATCTAATTCGAATATTCACTCGGCTTACGAAATTTGACAACTATGTGAGTAACTGAAATCCAACATTCAAACATATTAAAATTCTGAATGATCAAAATCGCTGAACTTTATATTGAAACTCGAGTTTTCCAACGTTCCAAGATTAACATTTTCAATCCAGATTAAGAATTATCAAACTACAACAAAGTCGAAATTTAGTTAAAATTTAATTTTTAGAATTGAAAAAATTAAGATTACAAAATTTAAAATGTATTGGCAGAATTTCGGAAATTTGAATTCCAAAGTAACTTCGAAATTTAATAAATTGTAAGATAAGATAAATATTTTTGAAAATCCGCACAAATTCTGTTGAATTCTACATTAAATTCTGTATAATAAATTATGTACTGTATAATATAATAAATAAATAAATACTCAAATTTCGCGAAATAGAAGATTAAAAATTGAAGTTAAAACTAATCCTATAAGAGTTATAAGGTTAACCGATAAAAAATGTATCAAACATTATCGAAAAAATAAATTGATTTTCGCACAGCCACAGTTAAATTGACAAATTGCCTTCGAATTATAGTATATTACCTGGGCCCCAAGCCAATTTCCTCTATACTACAAAACATTATATATATCACAAGACCAATTCACCAACCTTAATTAAATTAGAAAATAAAATAAAATTCAGATATCTATACAATATATATCTGTAGCGTATAATTTAAACACAATTTTTTTGTTTATATGAGGACAAGTCAAACAATTTCATATATAAATTAGCCTAAATTGAATTTTATGCCATCCCAAGTATATATTAGCCGTAAATAAATGATGTCATCAATCTAATTTAGTTTCATCTAACTTACATTAATTTAACTCAATAAAAATTAAAAAATGTTGTATGTAGATTGTGTATTGTGCTCGTCTGTGTATGCACATATTATATGTATATATATATATATAGTTAGACGATCAATTGATCTGAGTATTTTGAATATATATCCCAACAATGTTATTGAGTTATTTTCATCTCGAATATATTGTATATCAGACGAATCACCCGGTTCTTATGTACACATAATTTTCTTTGGATTTATTTGTATACCGAAATAAATAAAAATGAATAAAAACAATTTAATTTAAACGAATTAAATTTGGATATTAATAGAATAAATTATTGTAATTGAATGAATATATATATAAATAGAATGTTTGTTGTAATTTAATTATTATTAATAAAAAAAAAAATGAGTCTGTGCGATCATCGTGCGATGGGAATATGTGCATATGTATGTATATCGTATTCATCATATATGTACGCATAATAATTATTATGATTGAAAGTTAATTGATAAATTTATTGTTAATTTGTATATATACATAAAATAAAAATATTAATTATATTTGAATTATGTATTATCTTTTTAATTACAGATTGGACCCGCCGCTGCGGGACGGGGTATGTTTTGTTACCATTGCCCGCCTGCATTACATCCGGCTGGGCCACATCCCCCTCGGTTGCCCACGTTGGAATACCCGTTTACGCCGACACATCCGTGTAAGTAATATTTATACGTAAAAATATCAATATGATACGCCAGCATATATTTTGTTGAACTTTGCACATATGTATACGCGAATTTATGTGTTATTAAAACTCAATCAAATTAAATCCCATATCATTTGCCAACATCAATCCACTAATAATACACAAAATAAAAAAATAAATATATATATTTATATTTAAATGAATCACAAATAAATAAATTACATAAATACATATATACATACATAAACAATTTTATTTATTTATTTATTTTTAATTTTTTGTTTCATTCCAAAAATTAATTACATAAAAATAAATTCACAAAACAGAAAGAAAAAAACGTAAAAATTTCCCAAATCAAATTAATTTTAATGAAAAACCAAAATAAAAACAGGATAAAATAAAAAACACAATCAACATTATAACATCAACATTATGTATATGTATGTACATATATACTATGGTTGCTAATTTTATCATATACATATATATTACTAATTTTATATTTAATTATTTATACACGCGTGTAATTTTCGAAAAATATATTTTTTTTTTTGGAAAATTATGTATGCACAAAAAAAAAATAAAAATTTAATAAATAAAAACAACCAAAAATGATAAAAATAAAATTAATTTTAATTGAATATTTTATTATTATTTAAATTAACCCATTTTTAATTGAATGGAATGATAATTTTGTTGTTGTTGTCAATATATTTTTCATGGTTTTGTTCAATATTAAATATACCATCGTACAGTCAAAAGTAATTTATTGAATTGATGCAATGGGGTAGTAATTTTGTGATAAAATATGGCGACGAAGGGTGTAATGTGGGTTTGTGGTATGATGTTTTTTTGTTTATTTGATTATAAATGCAATATTGAAATTGTTTTGGGTTTTTTAAAATGATTGTGGAAATAATTATATGCCGTATAGCAAAAGTCATGCGTCTGAAGGGATAGGGACCAAACAAACTTTTAATTAAATCGACCGGGCATTTCTAGAAATTCAAATTTCTCAATGTACTGATTTACGATAGTAAAACCTTATACATTACGATACAAATTTCTTGGTGTTATTTATGTTAATGACATAAGATTAAAAAGATATAGCCTGTTGAGTGACACAGTTAATCTAAAAACTAAAGAATACTGCATGTGAGAAATATAAAATAATCAGTCAACATTATGGCTCCGTTAACAGTATTTTTTTTCAGAAATTTCCTCAAGCGTTTCTTATCTTTCATTTTTAATCTAAGTCTGGAAACTGGGTTGTATATTCCGTGTATCACAAAAAAGAATATCGCCCAATTTCACTACTTTCTGTGCTGGGATGTTCTATCATCACTTCGATTCGCTTCGATAGACATTTGTGTCTCTTTTTTTTACGAACAAAATTGTATTCTATTTCGCAATTTATATTGTGAGCATAGCCTACTCGATTCTATTTCTATAAATTCTTGCGATAAAATATCACCAATATTTTTATTTTCGATGGCAAATGAAAATAGGAAAAAGAGATAGTTTGCAAATTTAGTCTAATAGGCTGAGATCGCAATAGACAAGACGTAATTCAAAAAACGCAATGGAGCACAATTTTGTTCGTAAAAAAAGAGACACAAATGTCTATCGAAGCGAATCGAAGTGATGATAGAACATCCCAGCACTGTTTTTTCAAAAAATTTTGAAAAAGCCATAAAAGGTAGTTGGTTCCTTTGGTATTAGTTCCCTTTTGAACAAAATGAAGGATTGACACTCTTTATAGATCTGACAAAGGCCTTTGACCGAGTGAAACATGATACGTTTTAAAAAAAAACTGTACTGTTGTGGCTTCAGAGGTGCAACCCATATGTGGTTGTACTCGTATACTTGAATGAACGAGCCCAAGTAGTACGAGTAAATCATCAATTAAGCATTGAAGTACCAATTAATGTAGGAGACCTCTGTTGACTTACCAATGACTTACATATCTTGTCTGTATGACTAAAAGCTCATAATTTTGTATTAAGCCAGAAAACGAAATTATTACAATTTAAAGAGACGCGTACCAGACAAAATATCATTCTTTTGAATGCAACGGTTACATACAATGCTCCCCAAATGATTGCTTTATAGTTAATCCAGTCAATGAATTTCGATATCGTGGTATTTTAATAGATAGAGATTTAAATTGGAAAACGCATATTCAAGGGCTAAAAACTAAACCATTATTGGTCTGATCTAAAACTACGTTACAGCCTATATTCGTCCGATAAAAACAGTTACTGAGGATTATCTGTTTCAATCCATCATATTTGCCCTCGTGGCAAATATTCCGAGATCTTAGCATACTCCCCCTTCGTCATTCTTACGTCCTCAAAGTGTTGAGAATGTTCTACATCAAAACTGGAAATAATTTTGGAACTATCAATTTAAAAAACACGTTCCAAACTTCAGGATAGACCTACGGAAAATTTTTTAAAATATTGTTTCACCAATAATTTTTAACAATTACCCGATAATCGATATTCGAATGTGCAGTAGCTTTTCTACATTTTTCAAAACCCTTGGCTTCACCAAACTAAAGAAAAACATGGATTTTCAAGATTGATGCCACAAACACTTAACGACTACCCTTACGATTTTTTTTATCGATATTGCAAATGCAAGCCGCACTGGAAATTGTAACCGTTTAAAATCGAATGGCATGTCAATTGCAATTCATTGGTATTACTGTTTGTCATAAAGAAGAAAATTTAAGGCATGCGTTTATTTCATCAGCATATGTTGATCTTGGCATAACGAGTAGTGTTTGTCTGCAAACACCAGAAAGTAAAATTATGGTTCCATCAAAAATATTTGTGTTGCTCTTGAAATCTTTTAATGTTCGATCCAATGCCTCCAATGAATGTATGAATATTTCATGGCAATTTAAATGCTCAATACGCTGTTCTCCGTCCACCTGTTACCTTGGGAACCAATTTCTGCTAATAAAAGTGGAATCATGAAAGTTTTTCCAGTTCCGCCTGGAGCATCCAAAAAAAAAGAAACCCCCAGTTTGGGCTTGAACTGCATGTAAAATTCTGCCATAAATAATGTTTTGTTCATCTATCAATTATGGCTTATTAATTTGAACAAATTCAAGTAAATCAAGCTTCTCGTGAAAGATCATAATTAATTAGATCATTTGCTAATCTTGAAGGTGATGGCAATCCTAAAGTTTCAAGATTTTGATTTGAAATAGTCATGTAGATCTCCTCAAGTCGAATTAAACAGTCATTGAATATGATTGGTAATAAATCAATTGTGTTGTCATTGTGAATACTGCGATAGTAAGGATTTCAAATTGTAATGATAATGGCGAATAATTGGCGTATTTGGTTTGAAGATGAAGTAATGACAAACATGCTGCGTGAAATGTTTAATTTTGGTGTCCATTAACTGTTTTTAAATTATTAAACGATGCAGGTCCTCGAACATTAATTAATAATAAACGTAAATAGAAACATTCTCTTTGATTTGTATGAAAGGTAGATACATTGATCTAATGTGGTGATAAACCTTGACCTTGGTCTTGAATTTTAAAAGTTGATGGAAAATTACGACCAAGAGAATCAATATTGGTAAAATTGTTTTTCGCCAAAAGAAGTCATTTGGAAACATTGATTAAATTTACTTATTTCCTTATTAATAAAAATTACTACGTAATAACGTTTTTTTACGATTACGATTTTCCTTCATGTTCAAAAGGTTTAAAGACAAAATCGAATTACGATTCTGAGGAACACAAGCATCTATCCAAATAATAAATTTTTCAGTTTACGGAAAATCAGTTATCTGTCACTTTCCTTGAGATGTTTCATTCCAGATAGAGCAATAGATGCTCCTGTTATCCTTAAAATACTCTGTTAGGTTAAAACACAAATATTTACGCTTGTTATAGAATGAGTTAATTTTTGAAGATCACCATAACAATTTGGTTCAATATTTGTCTTGTCAGAATCTTGTTCCGCTTTCGCTACCAATTTGTTTTGAATGTTGGTCGTGTAATCGTTCTGCTCTCGCACTTGTTAGTTTGGTACACAAATCATTCTTTGGGATAAAGAAACCCAAGTTAAACTGTGTTTCAAATATATGTTTATACGACCAAAATTTTACAGGGTCGTCCGTTTCATTTCAATACATTATATACATTTTCTTTAAATTAAGCTGTGGTTTCAGAAACTTTTTATTGGTTGAAGAGCGACAATAATGAGACTCCAATTTATTTTGTGATAATTTGTTTTTCTAATGTTTACCTTTAGCTGGGGATTTTGATGTTCTGGTGTTGGTATCAATTAAATGATTAAAATAATAATATATTCTTGTTTTGTTAATATCCAAGGTATGGGTAAAAAATACTTGACAGACCCGATGCAGCATACCGGCTTTTAGAAAATGGTATGATATGTATTTTTTCTACGAGAGTTTGCATTATTAGTTCTTTTTCTCTCTACTGCCATTCTGAATATCCTTTTTTCAAAAAATTCGCCTTTCGGTTTGGAGTTTAACTGCCAAAACTTATTGCATACATATTGACTCTCTCTGATAAATCAAAATAGTATTATCAAATTACCCAATTTATCAATGAATTCCTCTCCGCGTTGACATTTAAATTTTATTTTTAGGGTTGCTCCAATTTTCAGGGTGTCTAATCCGTTTGCTTGTCAAAGTTTTTGAGCCATGGAACAACTATGTAAAATAAAATCACTAAAATTAATACAAGTGCCCATATAAGTTAATAAATTATTCAAAGTGTTTACCTTCGCGCAACAAATCGATCATTCTCTCATCATGAGCAGGTGATACATATTCGGGGTCGGCATCTGAATCATAACAGAGTGCATCTAAAATAAAGTAATTTTAGTATAATTTGCACAGTAAATTAAGAATTGAAAATACTTTCAGAAACGAAACCTTCATTTGACATTAAATTTTCGAAAGGTTTTTTCGGAAAGGATGTCTTCATTTCTCTCATTAGTTAAATGAATGTTTCCTTGCTTAATATTATGACTGTACACTGGGCTCAAAATATTATTTTCATTTAATGGGGTGGGTGGAATTATGGTACATAGGCTATCATCCGTCGTTTCCAATAAATCTTCCAAAGAATGGTATGCTCTATAAGTGAAAATTTTGTTTATTAAATATATAGGAACATCAGTTTCTGAAACTTACTTGAGTTCTTCTTCATCAAATTCAGGTACAGGTGAACGATCTATGATCACTTTCTATTATTTATTGTTGAGTCATTCATTTTACTTTTTTAAACCTTAACGTTAATAAACTTTATTTTAAGTTCTTCCCATAGGCTAATTTATGTAAGTGAAAATAGAAATTTGGTGGGTAGCGTACTATAGCCCTGAGACGACGAAATGTCTAACGTCCACAAAGGTAGATTTTGTGAAGAGAATTTAAAAATGTAAAATGGTGTTGTTGCATGTTGGCTAATTTTTAATGATTCAAATCCTTTTCAAACTGATCGGATTATATTGTTAACGTCTAGCAGATTTAACATTTTGAAATGGGCAAGTTTTGTGGGATGGCGTTCACTGTACAAACTATTATGCATGCGCCCAACTCAAAATTCTTTATTTAAACTCGGCACAAATAAATTTATTTAATTTAATTTGGCGCCATACATAAATAAATTAAATTTGTTGTATAGAACACACGAAAAGAATGTATGTAAATTCATAAAAATTAAATTATTTCATAAAAATGTAATCAATTTTTTTTTTTTTTGTTTGTTTGGATTGCCAATTATAATCTAATTGATTGTTAAAAATCAATTTATTTCATACAATTTAAATTCTAAGAAATTTTTATTCGGAATTTATAACTTTCATTGTTTCATATATTTTAACACTATATATGTGTGTACAGTTGAAGATTATGATTTATGTAAATATATCATCTCATTATTTTTTATAATCGGCTAATTAAATAATTATAAAATATTTTATTGGATATATATCTACATACCCCGACCTTCCTCTCCTTCCACACGATATACATATACTCGTATAATCGTATTAATTTATGTTCAAATATTTCAATTTGAATGTAATAAGGTATCATCGTCATGCACATATGTACATATGTATGTACATAATACAAAAATATTTCCAATAAATAATTGAATTTTTGATTATCGAATTATATAGTATTATATGCAAATTTAGGAATTGATTTCATTTAACAAGAATAATGTGTGTATACATACAATAAAATGTATGCGGTTTTGCAAAAGGTGTGACCGATAATGATATAAAACTAAAACTAATTAGATGAAGGTTACACAGGTGTGTGGAATAAATATTTATAAGGAACGTATAGACATTTATTATAGGTATATACATATATACATATATGTAATTGTGTTAACCTTAAAAAAATATTTGCGAAAGTCTGGTACAAGGAAATTCCGTGCCTTACGTACATAACACACATCATCCTCACGTCTGGTATATCGAAAACCTTAATTGAATTTCTGTCGAAACGAAATAACCGTTTCGCTTATATAAAAAAAAAAGAAAAATCGATTTTATTTTACTTCGGTATTCCATTTTCATTTCATTTTCCAATATGATTTCCATCACCACACACACACACATACATATTAGAATTTACAACACACAGACTAAAAGTTGTTAATTCCATTTTCATTTGATTGGATTAATTCATTTTTGGTTGACTTTATTGAGATAATTCACTTGATTTTATTTTATTTTCCTCCCCCCGTTCCATCCAAATGTTGTGCAGAATATTTTTTTATATGTATGTATGTTTACAACAACAACAACAAAAATGTAAAAACTAAAAGTTATAATTGAATTTTCTAAGCATTTTTATGTGGATTTTCGTTATCGAATCGATATGAAAATGTGTTTTTTTTTCGTCTATCCTAGAAATCCGAAACGAAGCCAAAATAAATGTTTGTGTATGCGAGTGTATGTATGTATATCTTAAGCATAAATAGAATTAGTGATGTTTAAGATGCTAAAATCGAATAATAAAATAAATTCAATATCTAAATTAGTTAGATACAGTCAGCGAAATAAATATACGTGTATGTACATTTTATTCTAATGTGGACGCCGATTTACACGAGACCGAACATTATATACCAAAAGTTTATTTGATTTGAAATTAAATTATCCCATTATAGGTCCTTATAATGTGATGAAATAGAAATTGAAATTTGTCTAAATTAAATAAAATATTATGTTTTGATTATTAATTAAAATTGAGTTTTAGAAAAAATTTCTATTTGCTATAATTGAATAAATATATAATTTTTTCGTAGAAAATGTAATTATGTCTAATTAAATGAGGATGATATATGTATTTCGTATATGTGTATGGCGATGTGTTTTGATGATGACTGATGAATATAAAATTATGTAATTAGATAATTTGTATGGATATATGATTGTGAGTTGTATAAAAGATTTGAAATAAATAATGGACTGCGTTGAAATTTTGTAGACATTTTTTCGTACTGTCTTAGACAATCTGAAGTGACCAAGTCGGCTCTACACCGTGGAGCCATCGTCGCCTGCAGCGACATCTGTGCGTACCATTCAGAGATCGCTGCACAATTTGTTCTGGATCAGCACGCATAACGTGACCAAGCTATATCGTACTCGCTGAGTTCTTATTTCATATATAATATCGGATATCTTCATCAAATTTCTGATCTCAATATTGTACAAAGCTCGGTATGTACCATCTACTTCGTTTTGGGCCGTAAATCACACGCTTCTCTCAATTGTAAAAAGCTAGATTTTAGAGGATCCAAAGCACGACTGCCAGCTACCACCCGCACTTTAATATCCTCATCCCACATTGTTATCGTAAGTGATAAGAGAGCCCAAAAATTTGAACATCCTCATTCCCTTAAACGTGTATAGGCGAACATTAAAATATTTTTATATTACTATTTATTGGATTTTTTAAACTATGTAAAAATTAGATATTCAAATAGTTGTAAGTGTTCAACCATTTATAAAACTAATAGTAATAATTTTTTGATAGGCCTGAACTAACTCCACGATCATGCCGAACCGTTTGAAAAGCTAATGGTGTTCACATGGTCTAATAGTGTTAGTTCTAGCATATCAAAATGTCATAATGAGATTTGTGATAAATATTGAAAATCTTAAGATACACACTTTCTTAAGAAAGTGCTAAATGTAAATTTACTGAAACCGCAATTTGATCATGTGAAAGCCATTACCTTTTCAAACGGTTCGGCGTGATTGTAGTGTTAGTTCAGGCATATGAAAAAATCATAGTGAGGTTTGTGATACATATTGAAAATTGAAAATTAGTGATTGATATTATTTTGTGCTCTATGATCATCGTTGACTTGATCCTAAATTAGAGGATGACGGATGATATTCTCACCTCTAATCATAGGTGCATCTCTTTTAATATTAACTTTAAAAGACCACCGGTTAAACCATATCGTAATAGGACTCTTACGAATTGGAATTCATTCTCCTCTGAACTCGTTTCACTACCAGATTTGCGTAACCAAATCTATCACAGATCTTGATTTAGAGGCAACTGTACTAACGAAAGCAATCGACTGGCTTAAAAAAAATTTTTATAACAACCAGAAAAAGCATATAACAAACCCTTCTGGTGTTCTGAACTTAAAAAGTTAAGGGAGAGTGTGCGTAAAATTAAAAATAAAATCTGCGTGGAATAACTTTTGTGAGGAAATTGATAGCTTATCTGTTCTCGCTAGACTTAACTCTATGGCTAAGAATGATACTTCTAGACTCGATAGTCTTCCCCTATACCTTCCGGCAAACTCAACTCTTGAAGTTGGTGAACTACTGTTGTTTGTCCACTTTCCTTGGTGTGACATTATTGATTCGGGTGTGGTTGCCTCCGAGTCTCTTGACATTTTTGCCGGTACTCCGGATTGGAACTTAGCCCGTAGACTGATCACTACTGATGTTCTACGCTGGATTGTTTTCTCGTTTGCACCTTTCAAATCGAGTGGTCCTGATGGCGTTTCCCATCAGTATACACACCTGCTCAATCTGTCCCAGACATACGTTGCTTTTAGTATTGTATCACGATCCTGGAGCAGGAGTAGAGGAGTTTTCGTAGCTAAGCTAGCAAGTTGGCCCATTAGTCTGACCTCTACTATTCTTAAAGCTTTAGAGAGGATCATCAACAGATTAATTAGGGATAACTATTAAACTACCTCCCCTCTCAGTAACATTTAACATGGTTACAGTGCTGGCGAGTCCTATTAAACTGCTCTACATGAACCCGTAATTGGATTCGAAAGATCACTTAATTACAAAGAGTTTCTCTTTCCGGGACATTGCGGGAGCTTTATATAACACTTCGTTTTCTACGATCACGAGTGCGTGTGTCAATTTTAATATGAATCAAACCATTATTAGATTCATCGATTCTAAGCTCCAGTCTCGCATAATTCAGACTGAGCTGGACGGCTCATCAGTGTCCGCCAAAATAGCCACACGCTGCCCGCAAGGAGAAGTACTCTTACCCTTGTATTGCTCATGGTTATCGATGAATTACTTGTTAAATTGCAGAGATCTAGTTTTATTGTGGGAGGACCTCTTCTGTACCAAGGCTGGAAGGCCTGCAAATGGCAGCCTGTAGGGCTATAACTAGGGGTCAGTCGTCTACTCCTCTTCTTGCTATATGGATACTAATCTATGCTTGCCTGAATTGCAGTGTTACATTCTTGATATTGCGTACTCTACTGCGTTTTGACTGAGATGCATTAGGGCATGGAATGCGATCGGGCCTTGAACGGGGCGTAGACAGATTCTTAATATAAGTTTTAGTCACATATTCCGGAGGTTGAAATGGTGAATGACAGGCTATTGCCCGAATTAAAGCTCTCTTAGGATTTCTATAGACAGTCCGAGTCGATAGTTTTTTTGCGGATGGCTCGCGCTTATAAGTCAGTACATGTTTTGGATTATACTGTCCAAAGTATGGACTCAGATTCTAGGGTAATCTGGGTAAACAGTGCACGGTTTACTGAATTAATTGCACTTACCCGCATAGTGCGATTGAGGCGTTTAAGTTTAGTAATTTATGGAAGGATATTATTATCTGCACGGATGGTAAAGCCGCGCGTGCTTAGTTCCCTTAAGAATCCTTTGACTACGTTTAAACTGGCCCAAACACAAAAATTTATCTCCTTTGCTTTAATACGAGACTAAGGATCATGTGGGTGCCTGTTCATTGCGGCGTTGTGGGTAATAAGGTTGCTAAGTTTTTAGCGAAAGCAGGATCGCGTATATGGTCCCGAGCCAGCAATTCCTCTATTCTTCAATGGTGGTAAGGTCGCTATTAAGAATTTCGCTTTATTTGAACTGGGACTGAAGAGGCGTTCTACTTCAAGCTGAAAGGCGAAACGGTTCATCATTGAACCCAAAGTGAGGTTCACTAAGTATGTGTTATCCTTAAAAAAAGAGCCAACTAAGAATTCTGGTTGCACTCATTACTAGCCATGAACGTTTCAAGGTTCTTCTCCAACGCATGGGACTTGCACAGGGTGGTCTTTGTCTCTGTCTGGACAAAGTGGACAACTGCCTACACTACCTTTGCAGCTATCCGGCCTTTGAAGATATAATGCTATCATAATTGTTCTCTTATACGGATATTTGAACGTGGATCAGTTATTATCCATTTCTGCGTTCAAACATTTACAGTTCGCTAAGTTTGAAGTGCGCTCCTGCGAGTTAGGATAGATCTAGGTTTGCATCATGGGCCCATTGTGATATTGAGTGCGGCACGTCTGTAGGTTTTAACTGAAAATTCAAAGAAATCTAAAGTGACGCCAAAGCTGTAGACTGTAACGCATAAAAATATGTGTATAATATGTATAGTTATAATCCTATCATAAAAGATGACAAAATCACATTTCAAAATATAATTTTAATAAATTCGATTAGAATTTAAAAATAACGTACTACCATTCTAATACTTTTTTCAATGGGCTCACACAATTTAATTTACAATACCAAAGTTACCAACTTAATTATACGTAATACAATCTTATAAAGTCTCCTGGTTTTGAATCAAATAAAAACGTCTAATAACAATCAATTTAATGTTTTGGCATCATTTTGCAAGATACTTGGCAGGCAAGACGCGTTTGTCAAAACTGGTACAGCTCGAGTTTGCTAATTGACTATCAATCTTTTCGATTGACAAGAATTTTATACTGTTTCTGTCCGGGTTTTCAATTTATGTGCCCTTCAGGTGAAACTGCGCTCAATAATATTCTATCGAACAGGAACATGGATACATAATTTTATAAAATTAAGGTTTAAATAGAAATCTTCATTTCTTTAGACTATTCCGTATTTACGTTGTTTACTGAGCAACATTCATAAAAATTTCTAACAACATTTAAATAGGGGGTGTAGATTTATTGCATAATATTAATATAACAACATTAAAACTTGAACAAAAAAAATTGAGTTAACGTATTTATTTTTAATTTCAGTGTCCAAACATTATTATCAATCTATGTATAAGGATCTTTGCAACAAACAGATAGGTTAGTTTTTCAAAATTCAATAATTTTTTTTTTTTTTTGTATATTTAAAATCATTGCATATGCTTGTGTTGTGCCACCGTATTGTATATACACTCTTTGATTCACCTGGACTTAAGTAGATTATATAATTCAAATAATATATTCGTGCATATGTACATATATATCTATATATGCATAGAGATAAATAAAATCCTTCCATATAATATAATTAATAATACAATTTAAAATCGAATTTGCTCGTATATATATAAATCAAATTACAAAAACAAAACCATATCCAAAAAATGAAAAAAATTAAAAATTAATTCACCTTTCGGAAAACTAAAATTTCGTAATTCGAAACAAGATAATCTATAATAATAAAATTATCATTTTGACTGACCAATGGTGAAAACCCTAGAATTTTATCTAATTTTTCATGATGACTATATATACTATATGTACAGATAAATCATCATCATATGGAGATGATCAAAAATTATAAATAAATTATTCAAAAGCACTTTATACTTGTGCTTTGCCATCAACATTAGAGAGTATATAGTTGTTATATCCATATACATATATACAAAAAACACAGAAGAATAACATACACACATACAAATTAATCAAATATACATTTTAAATATACGTATAAACATTTTTTTTATTGTTGTTGTTATATACTGGAATATATGTATATAGGATGATAACACAATCATAATCAATTTTTTATATCCTCAGAAATGATCAGAAAATTTTTATAAAATAAATAAATCTCATCCCAATAAATTTCCGCCTGATTTTTATGCAAAAATTGCTACTCGTTTACCCATTTTGCACCCAAGAGATACTTTATATATACATATACATATACATAAAATTTTCCTGATTTTAAAGGATAAAATTGATATCCCCAAATCATAAAAATTTTTGAAAGATAAAAAAATAAAATAAAATTATATATTTCTGATGATGAAAATGTATGTACATATTCAAACATAATAATAAAATTTTCAGAGAAAGGTAAAAGCTCAAAAGCTTCATAGAATTTATTTTTTGTATACAGGGGAAAAAATTCTGTACTAATTGAATTTTCGAATTTATAGTAATTAATAAAATATACAACAATTTTTTTTTTTTGTTGTGTGTAAGGATTACCAATTAAAAATATACATGCAATCATAATGATGATGAAAGGTGTTATAGATTTGGTTTTCATTAGAGGATGTCGAGTGGTTGGTTTTGTTGCTATTTTATACATAATACAGACATTTAATGTATGTGTTGGACGAATAGCAACCGTACCACGTATATATACATGCAAATAGGATTTTAAGATTAGTGATACATTTAAAATAGGGAATGTGTTTGTTGTTACGATGCAATTTGTATTTTAACAGTACAGTATTGGTTATATATACAATATACATGCATACAACCTCCTTTAATATTTTATAACAGCTTATTTTCATAAATCCAGATAGTGTTGAAAACTGAAAATTATTCCAGATAGAAACATTTGATTGAAAAAACCTTTACAACTTAAAAGTTGAAAATTTATGATTCAAAAAATTTTAAATTTTTAATATTTAATTCTAATTCTTAAAAATTAAAATTCATTTATCAAAATCTCAAATTTTCATTTTGATTTCATTTTCTCAAAAATTATATTTTGTATTTTTAAAATTCAAAATTGTTAATTAAAAATTAAAAATCTCAAATTTTCATTAACTAAATTACAACATATGTACACTAAATGCTTAGTTTAGTAATATGGAAACTAAAAGTTTGACTCTGAAATTAAGAAATTTTTAGAATTCAAAAATTAAAAGAGGATCTAGATTTAAAATGTTAAATTAGAAATTAGATGCTAGAATTTGAATTTTACATATTTTTTTTTTAATTAATAATTTAATATTTCATATTTCGTATTGTTAGAAATTTGAAATAGAAAAATGTATATTAAGTTTCTAGTTATCTGAACCTTTAGGATTATTAAATAATGCTGAAAGTTATTTAAAAAATTAAAATTTAAAATTTGGGATCGATCAAATTTTAAAATCTTAATTAAATTTATATATGGATATTCTTTACTAAACTAGTAATAATTATAAATTTTGAATAACGAATTTAAATTTAAATACTTTAAAACGATTTACAATTTTAAAAAATCAAAAATTTAAATATTTAGAGTTAACAGTTAAACTTTTACTACTTTTAAACGTCGAAGGTAGTTTATTAAAATCGTAGAATTTGGACATACTCCGGAATTAAAAATTAATTGAGTGAGTTTCATCTAAATTTTTCGTTAATAATTAAATAAACAAATTAAATTAAATAAAAAAATTAAAAATCAAAATACCAAAATGTTACTAAAATTGGAGAAAAGTTTAATGCTCTAACATTTTATTTTGTAATAAATGTTAAAGTTAAGAATTGTGTACGAACATTTGTATATGAGTTTTCTGAAATTAAAATTTCAAAATGTTATTTAATTTAATTTAAGAATTTAGAAATGTTCACAAAAGTTTTACGATATTCAACAATTTTTTAGAAATTTTAAAAAATTTAGAAGTTCACGTTATGTGAACCTAAATATTTAAAAATATTTAGAATTATTGTTTTCTCGAAATTTTATTAATTTTAGAATTCCATGTTCTAGTCTGTCTTTTCCAATTATACAAATTTAGTAAATTTACGATTTTAGAGTTTAAGTAATCAGCAATTAATTTGTGCTATATGCCAAAGTTTAACAAAATGCAAATTTATTTCCATGTTGCATAGAGTGCAGAACTTTTGTGAGTTCCATCCAATTTTCTTATAGAATACGGCTAGAAAATCAGTTTTAAGATGACGGTTCAGAACTGCAATTCAAAAATACGTTTTGTCGGGCTTATTATTTTAATACCTGTGTTTTTTGAAAAAAAAGTTCTTTAATTTGTAATCTACTCTCATTTCTTTATAATAACCATTGGTTTTTGAATTGGAAAAGGGTGTAAATCCAGGATTGATTCAATTTCAAATTTTGTTTTTATAAATATTTTGGGAATCGCAGTTCTAGTTGATATCTACATCAAACCTCGAGGAACATATTGATAGCGTGACCAGATATACTCTTTTCGAGAGTATTAGTAATCTTTCTGTTTCATTTTACTCTTTACTCTTTTGTTAGGCAAAAATTATCAAAACCGACTCTCTTTGAGTTAATTTATTCTTTTTTTTTAAATTTACATAGGATTTCTTCTACAGTTTGCTCGAAATTATGAATATGGATGAATTTAAAGAATTTTTAAATATAACGTACACAATTTATAATGATTTTAATTTACACAGATTTCTTAATTTTTTAATTAAATTTCAGAATTTTAATATGAAATACAAAATTGAATTTTAACAAATTTAAATTTTTTTAAGAATTTAACCATTTTAAGAATATGACAAAAAAATATTACGTAATTTGAATACTAACTAATATTTAAATTCAAATTTCAAATTTGCAAAATTTGATTAAAAATTGTGTTCTTTATTAAACTCCGAATTATAATTCGAATTGAATTTACAAATTCTGAATTGTGTACAAATTAAATCATTGGATTTTGAAAATTTTGATTTTAGGTCTCAATTTTGAGACTTAATTTTACAAGTCTATCGTACCAATCTGAATTCGAAATTTCTGTTTTAATTATTAAATTTTGGTATATCAAAATAACAAATTTCGATCTAGTTAAACGAAATCCCAAGTTAAGTACAACAAATTTAACGTTTAATTCAATAATTTCAAAGGCAGATAATTTATTCGAAATTAAAAATCCAATTCCAATTCTGAATACAAGTTTTAATTTTAGATATTTTTAAAATTTAGCAAATCTTAACTACTGCATTTTTACATTTTTAAGTGTATACCACGAAAATAACAATATTCGAAATTTCTAGAGTCGTAATATGTATTTAAAATTTTAAAAATTCACAAATTTCTTAAAAATTTCAATCGTAATTATCGAACAATGTAATATTTAAAAATTTGAATTTTTAAAATTTATAAAAAGTTTAATTACTAATTACTAAAAATTTCGAATGATCGCCAGGAATTTTGAATTCAAAATTATAAAATTTAATGTTTAACTACATTGTTCGATGTAGAAATTAATTTTCATATTTATATTTGTAAAATGACACATTCTCTGGATTTAATTTATGAATTTTATAAATTTTAATACTACAGGTACTTGAATTGACCGAATTAATAATGAAATTCTTTTTTCCAATTTTCCCTATATCGAACTTAGGCTGAATTTTATAATTCGAAGCTCTTAAACTTCCATTTTAACTACAGCATTTCAATATTTGAGAAAATTTCGAAAAAATTAATTTTTCTTGATCTGAATTCGAAATTTTTTAATTGGGACAAATATTTAATCGAGTCAACATTTGAAAAATTTTGGTATTTTTGAAAATTTGTTGAACCTTTCTGAATCAGGAAATTAGTGTTTAATCCAACAATTTCATAGAACGATAATTAGAATGAAATTTTCGGATTTACATTTAAAAATATTTTTGTTTCAAAATTCGTTTGTTTTAACAATTAAAAGAAATATTAGCCTAAGGTTCCAATTTGTACTGGATAGCATTGGTAGTTAATCTAGAAACTCAGTGTACTTGTGCTGAGCTGTACTAAAATTACGGTCACATGGTTTATGGATTTTATGGTCTCCGCGGTATGCCAGTCACTAAAAAAGCCGATGCAATTTTGCAACTGGTGGAGCAAGACCGGGGCGCAAGCTGTGAGAAAATAGCGGAGACTTTAAACATCAACCACATGACAGTTTGGAATCATTTGAAAAGAGCAGGAACCGAATTAACATCAGTAAAATGTTGCTGAAACGCAACGAAATCGAACGACTTCAAAGCCTGGATTGACGGCAAACAAAGTTATGTTGAATGTTTGGTGTGATTGGAAGGGAATTGCCTATTATGAGCTGCTACAACGTGGTGAAACCATCAATTTGGTCCTGTACTGACCAGGATTGGCCAACAGAAAGAGAGTTGTATTCCATCATAACAATGCGCGGTCACACAAATCTTTGATGACTCGGAACAAATTGACGGAACTTGGTTGGGAAGTTTTGATGCATCCACCGTATAGCCCGGACCTTGCACCGTCTGACTACCATTTGTTTCGATCTCTACAAAACTCTCTTGAAGGTAAAATATTAGCAGACCAAAGCGCCGCTGAAAATCACTTGGCCAAGTTTTTTGACCACAGCAGTTCTACACTGATGGAATTATGAAGCTACCCGAAAAATGGCAAAAGGTTATAGATAATAATGATCAATTGGTAGGTACTTATTTAAACCGCGGAGACTTTTTATATGACCTATTATTTGTAGCGAATCGCGTTCAAATGAATTTAGAATGACGAATCGAAAAGTAAAATCTATAAAACTATATGGAACACACATGTATAAGCGTAAGGACGCGCGTTAAGAGCGTGTAGTTTGTTTAGGTCAACATTCTAAAACGGTAACCAAAATTTAAGGGACTTATTTTATAACGAATGAAATAATTAAACTGCGAAAACTCTTTATTGCTTATTTAAACGTCTTCAAATATTTAAATGTTGTAAACATACTCTTTATTTAAACGTGTGTATATACGAGAGCAAATTATGTTAAACTCAAAACAATTTACCTTTACCTTCAAAATGCAAATTTATCGCTGCTTGAAGTGCTTAATCGATGCCCAAAATGTTTATCGACGAATTTTGTGCAATAAACCTCTACCCATCAAACTTCAAATTCAATCTATTATAAATCGTTTTATTTCAATTTCGGGTTAATCGCATCAAACGAATGAGAAATAGGGAGCACTAACTAATAGCTTGTCATTAAAATTTACCAGACTGGTAAAATTCAATATTATTGGGGCATGCCTATATATTAAATTTTTAAATTTGATCTGCCCTAGCCCTTATTGGTACTATTGGCGACAACCAAAGAGTGAGAATATTTTTTACTCACGGAATTTGTGAAAACTCTGAATTTTAAATTCATCGTATAGATATTATTTAGTATATATTTATAGAAAGAACACTGCACCAACATTATATCGTTATGTATGTAGATTTATAAACTACAATATTCATGTAAATCAAATATACAGGAGAGGTACATAAAGCCATCACTAAAATTTCATCTGTTTCACATGCTCATCCTATATTTATACCCCCACAAAAAAAAACTTACATTTTTTGTATCCGTCCGTATACATACATATATACGGATAAAACCATGACATATGTACCTAAATATATAGATGGACTGGATGATGTTGGTTGATGATGATGATGATGATGATAGTAATTTTAGATTAAAAACAAAAAATGTATATACTCGTATGTGCAAAAGATAGACAAACTAGAGACGAAAATAATATAATTCTGTAATACGATAATCTCTATCTACTAACTACATTATGTAGGATAATTTAATATTTCTATTGAATTATGTGTTATCTACTTTACTTATATCCAGTCTGTGTTGTTGAGTTTCAGTTTTAGTTATATAGCAAAGTTTAGGTAAAAATCTAATTATATAGTTTGGGGAAAAACTCTAAACTATACTACTTATCTATGAATGTACGAGAATACAGTACCGAGCTTTAATATATTGCAATCAATCAAAAATTATTCCCTAATCGCCCATAATTACCATACTGTGTATAAAATTAAATTAGTCGATCTAAATGTAGAGCAATAATTATTAGTATGTAAAATCTAATTAACCAAAAATTATCTAAAACCCTTTATGTGACATAAACCAACATTTTCAGGATTATACTACATAAGCCATCACTCTTTTATCATTTTAATAAAATAGAATAATACTTCGTCGTGTAATTATTTATAGATCAATTCAGCTAATCTTATTTTCAGAACAACAACATGATTTACAATCAAAAATCTATCTTATCAACCCCTATTAGAAATTGCATGACACTAGTATTAAATAATATATTAATTTAGGGATGATGACAGTTTTTTTTTTTTTTTTTCTATTTTGACCAGCAACAATTTTATTTTTATATGAATATGCATGTGTTGATCCGATTTTCGACATCAGTCTATTAGGGGTTGGCTAATTGTTTTATTAAGAATAAGTAATCAGATGTATGATAATTATTGTATGGCATTTTTAGAATGGGTATTGTGTCTACATATGTATCTACATGTACATAGAACATGACTAAGTGATTTTGATTGTTGTTATTTTGAACGCGGGGGTTTTAATTTTGAAAGAATTTTACAATTTGGGGGTTGCATATTTGGGAATAGTTTTAAAATTTCTTTCTTTAAAAAAATTTAAAAAATTATACGGAACCTAAACTGAACAGTGATATATAGAGTACGAAATTTGAAAAATTGCGATTTATTTTTACTGTGTTGTGGAGATTTAAGACACACAATTTTAGACCACAACGTTTACAAATTTAAAATATAATTTTTGTGACGGCATTTTTAAAATACAATAGCATACTTGAATTTTAAATAAATGTTAATTAAATTGAATTTAAATTTAAATTATGTAATGAATGCGAATATACACAATTTGTAAAAGTTGCTTAATTAATTTAGAATAAAATATATTTAAAATTTAAAAATTTGAGTAATTAAAATTTTAATTGTTTTTGAATTTAGCAGTATCAACGATTTTGGTTTAGACAATATTGGTTTGAAAGTTTGAAAATTTTGAACATAGGGAATTAAGACCAGGGATGGCATTTTACGTGCCATCCATTATTTTTTACCTCGGGGTGTTGACAACTCGTAAACAACGTAAACAATGTAAATACCGTAGAGAACGTCGATAATGTAGACAATTGATATGGTGATTTAGTGAACTAGTTTTAAACTACAGTGGCCTGATTTCTTAAGGTTTATTGTATTTTATCTCATTCAATGCATTTTAATCTGTTTTCAAAATAGGTTAGGTTAGAAAAGTTGCCATTATTTCAAATCTTGGGAAACAAAATTAAAACTAAACCAGTAAAATTATTTCATTAAAATTTTGTCCTAAATCTGCCCTAAAAATAAAAAATTTATGATTTTTTTTAGCACATAATTTACAATTCTATATAGATGGTTGAATTTTGTCCTAAATCCTAACTCTTTTTACATAAGTTAGTGAGAATATCAAGTTTTATAAATCCAATAATTTTACCGATTATGTGACTATTTCTTCACAAGCTATTTTTTTTGGCATTGACACTTTAATGACGTATAAACTAAAATGTGACCGAGCAAATAGTACAGTGGTTAAAGCTGAACACATCTATGATCCTCTGTTGAGAGTGCATCCATAGAAGAGAATCCATGGACGGATCATTCGTTCATGTCAGTGCAGGCTGGCATCGAGCTATACAAGATGTAAATATTGTGGCCATTTATATCGATTTGGCTGGCAAAAGGCGTAAGGAAAGGGCGCAAATAAACTGTATAACTGCGAAATACTCGGAAGAACATTGAGCCCCATAACAAGTAGAGATTGAAAATAAAAATAAAAAATAAAAAAAAGATGCAATTGGAGGTTTAAGCTATCCGCAAAATATTTCAATTTTGGAAAAAGTAGGGGATTAGGAGGTTAAGGACAAACAAATTTTATTTATTTCATATATATGGTTTTTCCGGAATTTCTTGGAAAATCCTAGGAAACTAACTCAATACAATAATGGCGTATATACCAAGACGTCTTTAAATGTAAGCTATAGTATCCGAAAAATATTTTTGTTTAGGAAACAGTAGAGGATTAGTTGGTTTACTACAACAAGTTTGGTATGATATCATAATATGTGTGCTTAGATGATTTTTCTATATTATCTTGGATAATTCTAGGAACTAGCACCATAATGCCGAATATTCCAAGATGTCAATAAGCTATTTGAAAAATATTTCATTTCCAAATTGTTGATCGACATCTCCTAATTTTCTACTTTTTTAAAAACTGAAATAATTTTCGGAGAACTAATACTATGTGACTGACACCGATTTGTTCAACTAAATTATTCACTAAACTAAATTGATGGTTAGTTGATTGCAGTCATTAATATATGGCAACAGTATTTATAATTCCAGCTGTGCATGGTTAAATTGTTGACTTTTCGAACGTGAAATTATGAAAAATAAAAATCCAATCGGTTAAATAAATCACAAATATCGCCATACCAACTTAATCAAGTAACTCGTATACTTTGAGTTTTTTGAAATATCACCTGGTGGTGAGTAGTATAATAATTTGAAATGAAAAGTTTGTAATTTAGTGGAACATTTTGGTAGCAGGCACACTATGCATAAGACACAATGACATTGCAGTATGATGTTATTTATGGTGTTAGTTTCCTAGGATTTTCTCAAGATAATTCGAAAAATCATATAATATGTACACGAAGTTATTATATGAGGTCATTACGAACAGGGTTGTCCTAAACGTTCTACTCCCCTACACTCAAAAAAATATTGAGGGTAAAAGATACAATTTCCTTTTGTTAAACTGCTTACAAACAAAATTTATTAACTTTACATAAATTTGATATTTTAACAGAAACAATTGTTGCTTTAACCTTTTCTCTTTTTAATTAACAAAATTCTTGTTAAATTATCAATTTTTGTTGTAGATTTAATTAAAATTTGCAAATAATTGCGTGGTAGATTTGACAAAATATTTTATCAAATAAATGTAATTTTGGTAAGAGTTACCTAGTTAAACTATTATATTGAACAAATGTATAGGTAAAATATAAAAAATATCGAATCATTACTACAAAAGTCTTGTTAATAACACAAGATGTTGAAATTACATTTTTTTTTTAAATAAAATAATGTACCAAAAGTTTTTGGAAATTTACAAAGAAAATTCATGGTATTCTGTATAATTGATAAATAACTTGCTAAAAATATTATAAAATTTACAAAAGTTAGCATAATAGTAACAAAATATGCTTTATAAAAAATTAGAATAACCATTTCTACAAATTAGTATTATTTTTGTACATTATCTTTTAAGAAATTAACTATTACAATTATTTTAATAATAAATACCAATTCAAAAAATTAGATTACATCTTTCCTGATGATTTCTCAGAATGAACCAAGAAACCCTGAATGGAATAGTATCTCAACTCTGAGCGTGTTCAGTATATATTTAAATCCTGAAACTATATATAAATATACACTGAAATTTTAGTATATTGTTAAGAATTACGAATAAAACACCAAATATATGTTTCATAAATTCGACCATTCGTACATTACTTTTCCAAATGTAAAATACTTGTATTTATATAGTTCTTTGTTGCATTATAGGTTAACCTGTGAGACTATTGTAAAATGCAATGGCGTAAAGTTTCCAATTATTCTGTTGTATAACGTCAAGCAACATGCACTAAATACAGTTTTCTTAATCATGAGAATTTTATAGTATGTATGTATGTATAGTTATCATTATAAGGCAAATTTTAAACTAACAGAATGTATATGGCAGAATACAAGTAGGATTTGACATAATTAAGTCATATAAGTGAACAACAAATAAAAATAATAATACCAGTAACCATCAGAAGGCATTAAGGGAACTCTTCTTAAAACTCAAGTCACTCAATCTTCATTTAATTTATTGTTTTATTATATATATATATATATATATATATATATATATATATATATATATATATATATATATATATATATATATATATATATATATATATATATATTGTTCTTTTAACGGTGGAGTTGTACGTAATACACTTCAAATATCTTTAAAATACACAATTTTCTTTGTAACGAATACAATTATTTTGTATTATTTAAGTACATTTTTGAATTTTCCAAAAACTTTTGTAACATTTACAATTAACAAACGGGTATTTTGTGTTTCTTAGAATAATTTGTAGAGATCTCACGTACCTTTGTAAACTTTACAAATGATTTGTTTTCTTTACAACAAAATGCTCACAAATTATTTGTGTTGTGATAAATCTGAAAAACTAAAGTCATTTAAATTGTGATCTAGCTACCATAAAGTTGATTTAAGAGCTAAAAGTTGAAATTAATTAAAAATAGTGGAAAAAAGTTTTTTATAAAAGTTAACCTTGAATAAGTTTACTAATTAAATAGTGAGTGTGGTAAAACTGACGAAGTAGAGCTTTATAAAAATATTGAAATATTGGTAAATATTAACGATAACTCAAAAGTTATAATATTAGTTAATCAAATTTTAGTTGATGGTGTAAATTCTCATTTTCAAGCGTTTAAAATAAATAACATCGAAGCATATAGGCAATATGGGTGACGAAGGAAATGATGAAGTCCTTCAACATTTTAATTCAACATTTTAATTTAACCATTTATGATTATGAGGATCAACCAACAACCTATCATACTTTGGAACCCGCAAAGCAAATTACAACGAAAGAATTAAGTATCACCGATGAGGAAAATGCGGTAAATCACAATAACTCAATTACAAGTGGATTTAACGATTCTTTTCTAATAATGGGAATTGTAAAATATGCTGACAGTATGTCAAGGTAGGCAATAAACAATAAATTCAGTTTTTATTATTTTGGTTAAAAATGTTTAAATTTTTTTCATAGCACTGATTGGATGGTTCATTTAAAGCTGAGTTTTTATCAGAATTTTGTCTAGGAACACAAATAAAGTTCAACCACAAATATAACGAGTGGAAAAGCAAACTTCCAACAGCATAAACCACATCGACTGTTGATCAAGAGTGTAATTTAGTCTGCTTAACTCCAGTTTCAACTACTCCACCAAACGAAACGTATGTTGATATTTTAAAAATATTGGAGTGCTCGACTGATGGGAAACATCTATTAAAATATTACGAACATAATACAAGTTTTAGCGATGGTTTGCGATCCATATTACTTGATCTTAATTTTAATTAATTTATTAATTTAATTTCATTAATTAATTTTTTAATTTCCCGCAACATGTAAATGTCAACAACATTGGCTGATGAGCTGTCAACAAAAATTGTTGGGGTATTTCCCTTTGAATGTCAGGTCTGTATAATTGAATTTATTAAAATTTTTTTTATATACATATTTAAAGGCAAGGCTGTTCACTATTTGGCAAACAAAGGAAAATCTATCAACTATATCATCAAAAACAAATTATTGATAGTAAGTAAAATTATTAATCTTATCTTTAATTAATTATAATAATTCATAATATTGACAATATATAAACTTGATCTATTTTTACGTTTCTGCAGATGGTTATAAAGGAATAATTCTCTTTTTGTTGCATCACATAACACCACCAACAGCTAAGGAGATAAACAAGATCAATAATAAAAAGATGATTATGAAATACAGCATACAGGACTTTCAAAGAAGCTTCATGCTAATTGGAGCAACTGCCGAGGAATTGTAGGAGAATACATTACATAATGCATATGTATATATATATATATATATATATATATATATATATATATATATATATATATATATATATATATACATATATATATATATATATATATATATATATATATATATATATATATATATATATACATATATATATATATATATATATATATATATATATATATATATATATATATATATATATATATATATGTATTTCATCAATTTAACAAATATTTGGTAAATTTCACAAAAAGTGTTTACAAACGTTTGGTCTAAAATTCAAAATTCGCTGAATATTTAATGGAATTTTTGTTAAAATAAACAAAACAATTTATTAAATTAACAAATACTTTATTAATTACAAATAATTTTTATCTATTTAAAAAAAAATTGTTTTATTCACAAACCCTTTTTTTATATATACAATGTTTTTCGATTCACACAAATATTTAATTGGTTTTACACAAACTTTGTAGAAATAACAAACATTCCTTGTAGAAATCACATATTTTTTGTAAGGCATCCAAATTTTTTTTATTTTTCTGAGAATTTTACAAATTATTTTGTAAATAATTGTTCAGATTTACGAAACATTTGTCAAATTCGCAACAATTTGTTTAGTTCAAACAAAAGTTTTTGTTCATTTAATTTATTTATTTGTAACAATACCAAAATATAATTCAAATTTACCAAGCATATTGTGTTCAATTAACCAATATTGAAAATGTTATTTGTGTCTTTCTCAAATCTATTTTTGTGAATTATTTTGCTATATTTGTTAGTTTTACTTCTGTGTTTCGTAATTTTGTACATTTAACCGGTAATCGTGGTTGGACGTATAGGAACAAAAAAATTGTCAGTAAAGCTAAGAAATTGTTAAAATTACTAGGTTTTTTCTTTGAGTGTATATTTTCCAATATTGAACAATACGTTACATCGAAGCATTCTGCTTTTACCAGGGATGGGCGAGGTAGACTACACCAAGTTACCTACGGAGTCGTCGACACGTAAAATATGATGCAGATTTCCTGCGGGAATATTTATCGTCATGTAGACAATGTTAGCGTAATGTAGCCTATATCAATAACCTAGAATAATTTTAGCATATTCAAATCCAACGTCTTAGTTTTTGCGTTTAAAAAAAAGGTGGCTTGAATTAAACTGTATGAAAAAATTCTGATGTGTGACCTCATCACAAACCTGTCTACAAGAAGATTCATTTTTCGTTGCTCACCAAATATGACAGGATTAGCAGGAGACAATTCCCTCTGTCAATTGCGAATTTATTTGAGCAATCAAAACTAGCAATAGAGATTAATTTAAATTTCTGAAAATCCGACAAAATTTAGAAAAAGCTCTCCCATATTATCTCGTTAAAATCTTAATTTTAATTTAATTTTTAGGTAAAACATCACCTATGGGCCAGGAACATTTTTAATTTTGGTTATGTCATGTGACACATCAAATGAAACGTATTTTTATAAGCAATTACATAGCGTTTTTATATTTAACAATTTATATTTGTATTTATAATTTAATAAAGATTAAGATTTTAACGAGATAATATAAAAGGGCTTTTTCGAAATTATGTCGGATTTTCAGAAATTTAAAATATTCTCAATTGCTAGTTCCTTCCTTCCAACCTTCGTCTAGACACGTTTGTATGATAAAGTCAACATTTTTAACATGTCGTCGTATTTTTCGAGATGCTAGGCATATCTATCGACAACCAAAAATCAGCTGCGTAAGTTATGTTTCCTCAGCAGTCGTGTTTATAAAAAAATTAATTTTATTGAACTTTTTTATTATTGAAGAATTAGAATTTTTACATAACAATTATTATTTTTTTTTACTTCTGTGTTTCAGAGTTACAATCAATGTAAATTTTTATTTTTATTTTATGTTATTGGATTAATTATAAAAAATGTAATTTGTTGATTTTGCGAATTTATACACACGATTTATAATTGTGAAATTTTGATGAGTTTACTTTAATATTTTATTTATTCCGGATGTTCTCATGCACGTTTTGCATGTTTGCATTTTAGGTGAGTTATGCCGGACGTTGTCATATTTCTATGTGGGTTGCACTTTTAGGTGTTAAGCCGGACGTTGTCACATTTCTATGTTGGCACGTGTTGTAGATCGTGTAACTCTACGCCGCTTTGGTGCTGTGGTGTGGAGGCCACCGGACGTAACTCCTCCCCCCTAAGAGATGGCCAAACCGTGGAACCGTTTTGGTCATCGGAAGATCTAGTGATGATTCTCCTTAGGTAAACTGCATAAACTGTTAAAATAATAAATATTAGTAATATTATGCTCCATTTTGAGATGTGATTAACTGTTTGATGTTTTTGTGCCGTTTGTAGTTCATTGATGTATTTCTGATGTTTCATCGTCCAATTGTGAAGTGTTGGTAGATCTAAGTGGTTAGATATGTTATGAATGATTATGTCGTTGTATGGCAGTATCAATTTTGTATTATCGTTGATGATTGCTAATTTTGATAGGTAATTTTCAGGAGTGTTATTTCACATTCGTTAAATTTGATTAGGTTGATGCCTTTGCTGGTTTTTTGTTGCTGGTTACAAGTTGACTCGATCTGAATTGGTACTTTTGTGTTGACATACAAATAGTTAGGTAGTATTTGGGAAATTTGCTCCTTGAGTGTCCCATTTATCAATGAACATGTTGCTTCCAGATTGTATAGTATTTGTGTTATGCAGTAGTTTTTACTTGGTGACAGTTGCATTTTCGGGCAGTAACATATGCTTTCAATTTCGATACATGGTGAGTCGATGTATTGGTAAAGTTGATTATTGGCAATAATATCGGGATTTGGAATGTTTAGGAAATAGGTTTGATTTATTGTAGTGGGCTGTAGGATATATTTCGAGAATTTCTGGCTATGGAAATCGGGTATCTGAACTGATAGAATTATACTGGATTGATTATAATATGCTTGTAATTCTAATAATTTATATAATTCGTTTTCGGAATGAATATAGACGTTTTGTTCGGAAAAGTGTTCGTGAATAATTTTTAATTCTTTTGGATTCAAAATATGGTGGGAAATAACTCGAGTTTTTGCTAGCGTGATTGTTTCACTTCTTTCGTTCAGATGCCTTTGTAAATATTCTATATTATAGGATGAGTGATAAAGATATTGATCTATTATGGCTGCAGTTAATAAGTTATTGGTATAATTTCTTTGGATATTTAGATCGTTAGTCAATGTTAGTGTACTATTAATTAATTCGTATCTAATTTCTGCGAACCGTTCGAACATTTGTTCATTGATATCAATCTGTTCGTTGATTTTTGTTCGTATTTGTCCTTCGTTGTCGTATATTTTATCTATGTTTTCGCTAATTTCCTTATAGTCCTCGTTGTCCATATTTCCTGTTATACTCTTAAAGATTGATCCTAACCCATTTATTAAACCGCGTTTCTTTTTATATATAGGTTTGAGGGAATTCAGTGTGTCTTCTACTTTATCTAGTTTTCGTATTAAGATGTCGATTTTTATGTTAAATAGATTGGTCAGTCCACTATTATTTTTAGTTATTTGGTCTAATTTAAAAAGGTTGTCGTCTATGGTTAAAATGTGTTCGTCATACTGAGTTAAGTTGATTACATGTAAGAGACGTTTGTACCCTACTATAATTCTGGCGTTGTTGGTGAAGATCGGTATAAATCCTTTGTTGTCGTCATAATTCATTACGTTAATAGATGATGAATGTGCTTTATGAATCCTGTAATAAGTTTTTAACTTTAGTTTTATGTATTCTTTTCTTGTCAGTGGTGGTAACTGTAATTTTATTATTTCTTGCAATTATGTGTTTGGTATAAGGATTGTGTAGTTTGTTTCTCCGATTATTCTTACTATATATTATTTCATCTGGTTTTAGCTCGGGAGGTTTTATTCGTTTTTCGTTTAGTTTATTGATTAAATTTTGTTTTTCTCTATGATTTCTTTGGTATATTAAATTACATAATTTTTCATAATCTTTATTGTTTTGTTGTATATATTCGTTTAAGTTTTCATGGTTTGTTTTCGGGAAGATTTCTTCTGGATGATAATGACCATTTTTAAGTTCCATAGGTGTTAACTTTGTAACTGAATGGATAGAATGATTATATACTATTAGTGCATCTATCATTAATTCATTGGGATCCTTGTTGCTGTCTTTTGCAATAAGTACTCGGTGGATTTCGATTATTGTCGAGTGGAACCTTTCCACCGGTGAGTTGCCTGTTGAATTTTTCGGTGTTGTTAAATGTAAATTTATATTGTGGCTTGAGCAAAAATCTTTAAATAATGATGAGATGAATTCATTTCCGTGATCGGTTATAAGTTTAAGGGGTTTACCATGTGAAGCTATATAGATTTTTAATAGTTTTACAATTCTTATGGGATCAGATCCTTCTATAGGAAATGCGGCTCCAAATTTGGAAAATTTATCTAGAACTGTGAGAAATTTCTTATTGTTGATATGAAATATATCCACATGAATTATTTCTAATGGTTTTTTCGGACTCTCCGTTAATTCTAATTTTAAAGGTTTCTCTTGTCGGTTATACTTTGTAATTTGACAAATTTCACATTTATTGATGTATCTATGGATGAGATTTTTCATCTTCGGAAAATAACAGATCCGTTTGAGTTGTTCTAAATTTTCTTTGATTCCTCTATGTCCTGTTTCGTGTATATTTTTGACTTTATGGAGTTGGGCTACAGCATCTTCGATGTCTTCTCTGATGTATTTAGCTCTGATTATTTTTAATTGATTTGTTTTGAAATGGTTATGAACGACTGAATTTATTGTCTTAAACGTATCTTGATCACATGCTATAGCTGTCAGTTGTTTGGGTGGAATAAACTCTTTGATGATGCGTATGAGGTTTTCATTATCAAATCTTTGGCTTAGAATAGTAAATCTTCGCCTGTCGCAAAAAATTATTTTGGATGATACTTCTATATCTTTTGCGTTACTATCGGTTTGTAGTATGATTTGCTTTTTAAACTCATTTATAGGAGTTTCTGTGGTCGGAATGATATCATTTCGGCTATTCCTAAGAGATGCGTTAATGTTGTTCTCGTTGGATGACTCAGAAGATTGTGATTCGATGTCTGAGTGAATGTTTAATTCCATTTGTTCAGGTTGTATTCTAGAAAGGGCATCTGCATTTGTGTTTTTGGCTCCTTTTTTATACACAATTTGGTAATCGTACTCTTCTAGTTTTAATCTCCATCTTACAAGTTTGGAATTTGGTTCTTTTAACGAGAAGAGCCATGTTAACGGTTTATGGTCCGTTACGATGGTAAATTTTCGGCCGAATAGATAAGGCCTGAAATATTTTGCTGCCCAAACGATGGCCAGGAGTTCCTTTTCTATAGTTGAATAATTTTGCTCGGTCTGTGTGAGCGTTCTTGATGCGTAGCAAATTGGTTTGTCTTGCCCAATGATGCCTTGAGATAATATCGCGCCAAGAGCTACGTTACTAGCATCAGTTGTTAGTATGAACTCTTTTTCTAGGTCGGGGTATTGTAATATGGGATCATTACATAATAATGTTTTGCACTGTTCAAAACATTGGAGATATTGTTGGTCTAGAATGATCTTTTTGTCTTTTCGCAGACATTGTGTTAGAGGTTTTGTTAACTCGGCAAAATTCTTGATAAATTTCCTATAATACCCAACGAGTCCTAAAAACGATTTGATTTGTTTTTCGGTTCGAGGTATGGGGAATTCTTGTATTGCTCGGATTTTATCTAGGTTTGGTCTTACACCCTGATTGGTAACTATATGTCCCAAGAATGCGATTTCTTTATGTAAAAACTCTGACTTGTCCAATTGAACTTTCAAGTTTGCGTCATGCAATCGCTTAAAGACTTTGGTGAGACTCTCGATATGTTCCGTTAAGGATGTACTGAATATGATTATATCGTCCATATAACATAGACAGATATTACCTTGTAAATCTTTCAGCACATTGTCCATCACTCTTTGGAAGGTTGATGGGGCATTTTTCAGACCAAATGGCATTCTGACATATTCAAAATGTCCATAGTCTACTGTGAATGCGGTTTTGGGAATGTCATTGGGATGAACTTCGATCTGGTGGAAGCCTGAAGCTAGATCCAGAGTTGTGAAGTACATGCAACGTTCAAGTTTGTCGAGAATTTCAGTAATGTTTGGTAACGGGTACCTGTCATCAATAGTTTGTTCATTGAGCTTCCTATAGTCAATGACGAGTCGCCATTTCACTTTCCCACTGGCATCTGCTTTTTTAGGTACGATCCATATTGGGGACGACCATGGAGAGTAACTGGGTCGGATAATGCCTTCACTCAACATTTTGTCTATTTGTCTTTTAACCTCATCTTTGTGTACATACGGATAACGGTAGCTCTTCGTGAATATGGGTTTTTCATTCTTGAGCTCAATTTGATGTTTTACTTGGTTTGTGAAAGACAAGGGTTGATTTTCTCTTTGAAATATGTCTTTATACTGAATACATAACGTTTCAATCGCTTTTTTTTCTTCCGGATTGAGATGGTTAGTCCGTATTAGATTACATGTGTCTGAAGCATTTGAAGGTATTGAAATGCTAGAATGGTTCAGTTCAGTTATATAATTTTGTAAAGGTTCTACTGGGATGGGTTGTTCAAACACACAATTTTGTGGTTTGGACGAAAAATTTACAATTTCTATGTGGGCATACCAGTTTTTTGAAGTATATAGTCCTTCCGGTATAATTAATTGGGGTGACACTTCAATGGGTTTTATGTAAATGTCGCCTTCCTTTATATCGACTGGGACTTGAATAACAGTTTTTGATCTGGGCGGAATTTGGAAATTCTTTGAAGAATAATTCGGTTTGAATAGTAGAGGGATTTTTACTTTGTTAGTTTCTAAAATCGAGTTTTTAAAATCTAATTTAATTCTTAATTGTTGAATGGTTTCTAGGCCTAGGAGTCCGTTAAAATACTCATGAAATTTGAAACTGTAAAATGTGAGAGGGATATCGACTTTGAATTCTTGTAATCCGTTGAGGATAATTTTTTCTGTGACGTCATGGGTTTTAAATAATGTTCTTACTTTAAGAGGCTGGATTGGGATTAATTTTTTATTTGTTAAGAATAGCGGATCTATAAATGATTTATTTGCACCTGTGTCTATTAACATTTTAAGTTTAGTATGAGGATCCAACTGAATGTGGATGTATGGTAATAGACTGGTTTGATGTGTGTTAAGGCTCAGGTATCCGATGGGGGTACCGAGGCTTGATGGTGAAAAACCATTTCGTCCGTTTCATTTTCTGGCTCATAATTTTGATATTCATCTAAATCTTGAATTGGTAGTGAATATTCTTGTTCGCCGTTGTATGTTAATTCTGGTGGTTCTTCTTCTTCATATAGACCTTCTAAATTGCGTAATTCTTCGACTTTGACTCTTGGTGATCCATTTGGCTTGAATTGGTATTGAGGTCTTTGTTGTTGCCAATTTGGTTGCTGAGCGAATTTTGTTGGTTGTCGGTATTTGTCGGCGTTTGATGTTGTGTCCATTGGTTCTGCTTTTGGATAAAATTTCGGTTTTGGAGCTTGTGGATAACTTGGTTGAAATTGTTGTGGCTTAGAGAATGGTCGATGATTATAATATGTATTATGTGCATTTGGTATAGGTGGATTGTAATGTGGTCGTTGTAATTTATTATAATCGTAACTCAAATATGAATTTTGTCTGATTGGCAATGGCGGTAATTTATTTCTAATTAGGTGATTATTATTTGGAACGTGTTTATTTCGGATATAATGTATGTTTTGTTCGCTGAGGCAAAGCGAGAAAGCTTCAGCTAAACTGTCGGGGTTTCTTGCACGAATCATTGAACCCATTGGTTCTTTAATGCCGGCGAGAAACGCAGCTAAACACATTTTTTTATAAAGTGATTCTTTTAACTTTATAACGTCTTGGTTTCGCTCTTGGATCTTAACGTGATTTACCAATGTCGATTGGATATCTATAATTCTCGAAAAGAACTTTTCTATAGTATCCGAACCTTGATAAAGTGTATGCAAATCTCTGATTAGGCTAGTTTCATCTCTCTTATCCGCATAATGTGTACTGAGATTTTCTTTTATTTGATTCCAATCTAGAGGAGTGCCATACATAATGAGAACTTCGTCAGCGTTATCTACGATCTTATTGCGTATTGCTCTTAAGAACGTTTTAGGTAGGGTATTACCACATATTGTAATGATTTCTTGGACATTTTCAAGAAACTCATGTAATGTGTGTTTGTTCCCACTGAATTTGGGTAAATCTTTAATACAATCGGGTAACTTTAACGAGTTAACCATCAAATCGAGGCGTTCGGCAGTTATTTGCGTCATCGTTATAGATTACCAATTTATTTTTACTATACACACAAAGATAGATCAATATTTTTATTTTTTTTATTTTTGTAAAAATTATTCTATATTTTTATTTATACTATTCGTCCATATACCGTGAACGTAAATGATTTTTTGATTTTTATCTGTTTATCGGGTTATTTTTCACTTTATATTTTATAAAATAATTTACTCTAGAAAAATTTTTTTTTTTCATGCAAAATAAGAGATAAAAAATGTTCCGTAAACCGCGGAATCTTAACTAATCTTTCAGATATTCCCTAAATACCATATACTTTGATTTTTTGGGATCGTGAGAATGATCTACACTTAGGGTAGTGGTGAGGATTTTCGGGAAATTATTATTGCTCAAAATCACTTACCATGTAACTCCAAACATAAGGTATATGTAGGTGTGAATAAACATAATCTCGATAATCCGTCGGGATGTGATGGTCTCAATGCTTCTGTTAACTTGCCACTACTTTGGATAAACCGTCCAAATTGTTAAATTACACTTTAAAACTTTACACTTTAACTTTTGTGTTACACACTATTTTTTATTTTATTTTTTATTTGTATGCACTAAATTATCACTATTTGTAATAATTTGTTTATTTATATATTATTTAGATTATTTTGGTGCACTTAACACAACAAGTCAATACTTTCACAATTGAGTAATAATCACTTTAGTCTATTCACTTGGATAATTAAAATTATCCACTACCGGGCTGCGCCAGTTATGTTTCCTCAGCAGTCGTGTTTATAAAAAAATTAATTTTATTGAACTTTTTTATTATTGAAGAATTAGAATTTTTACATAACAATTATTATTTTTTTTTACTTCTCTGTTTCAGAGTTACAATCAATCTAAATTTTTATTTTTATTTTATGTTATTGGATTAATTATAAAAAATGTAATTTGTTGATTTTGCGAATTTATACACACGATTTATAATTGTGAAATTTTGATGAGTTTACTTTAATATTTTATTTATTCCGGATGTTCTCATGCACGTTTTGCATGTTTGCATTTTAGGTGAGTTATGCCGGACGTTGTCATATTTCTATGTGGGTTGCACTTTTAGGTGTTAAGCCGGACGTTGTCACATTTCTATGTTGGCACGTGTTGTAGATCGTGTAACTCTACGCCGCTTTGGTGCTGTGGTGTGGAGGCCACCGGACGTAACTGCGTATGGAATGAACGCGTTACGTTGATTAACAGATCACGATTAATCCATAGAGTTCTCATTTATAAATGTTTCGGCAAAAATTAACTTTACTGTACTCGACATAACTTTTTTGAATGACTTATTGGCTTCCACGTGTTTTTTTGTTGTTGTTAATACATACGTTAAAGCATTCCCAATAAATTCAGAAATGCATCAGACTGGTTACCCATTTTTTACAGTGACATTTTGAAAATCACCATACTGTCTCAATCAAATTCAAGTTGTGTGCGATTACAATCATAAGTTGGCATTTTCAGATATACGACTGGGAAAGTTGAAGATTTTTTTAATTTCCCAGCAAAGCCTATTGATTCTTTTATTGTTATCTAATATCAAACAGCTTGTCAATATTTCCGGATATTACTCAGAAATTCGAAACATTTATGAAAGCTTTCTACATATAATTTTTAAAGCCCCATCACAGTATCCAATTCACTCTACAAAAATTGGATCACAGCAGTTCTTAACTATAGTTGAATAAATCACCATTCTAGAAGTTGTCTACATTATTGACGTTGTCTACATTGTTAACATTGTCTGTGAGTTGTCGATACGTCGATGTAGAAATTAATATAGGTGACGCGTAAATACCCATCACTGGATTTTACACTTATGCATATCAGGTTTATGACAAATTTTACATATGTCTCAAACTATTATTTGTCAAGCTTAATTGAATCGCTAGTCGCTAACAGCTTCGCACCCCTTCACATGTAAATAACGAAACTTATAGAATCTTCTTGCAATAACTTTTAAGCCAGCACCCGTTATTTTATAGCATTTGGTGACCGATAAATTTGTTGAAGTAGCATCTAATTTAGCTAATTCATGCTCAAGTCCAAAAACAGAAAAGCTTGGCAAGTATTTTAGGCCAATAGCTGTGAATTGAGTTAAGTAAACGGAAACCAATTGCGGAAATTTTAATCAGTCAAATTTAAATATTAAAGCTTCAATTTGTTATTTCAATATGCAAAAATATCGTAGGTTGTTGACGTTGTGTAAATTGTGTCGACGCGTAGATTACATGTGGTAGTCTACCTCATATTGGATTAAAATTTGAATTTTTTTATTCGATGATTACATCAAAATTTAGAAATTAAAAACCTTAAAATAATTTCTCGTTAAATTTTTTAGAACTTTGGTGTTCTGTTCGTATTTTGATATGGGGCGTCCCAATTAAGTAAATTAATTAACAATTTTATTCCAATAAAATTCACAATTATTTATTATTTAGTTTGGTTAACAATTCTTATTTACATTAATTTACAATTATTATTTAATTATAATTACAATTATTACTCAATTTAATTTTATTTAATTTATTTTTACCACCACAATACACTACTTTATTTATTTATAACTTTACCACCACAATACACTATGAAAATGGCTGACTTGTTGTCGGGAAAAATAATCACAATTTTTTTATCAACGTGTTGTCTTCTTGTTGAAGCTTTGGAGATGAGTGTTGTTTTTGTGGTGTGACGTCGCCTTCGTGTCCAAAATACATGTCGTATTTTGGAGAGGGAACACATGCGCCGGCGACGGTCAATACTGCACTTATGTGTTAGTATTGCATCACCGAACATTGTTGTTCGTGGTGATGTTGTTAGATGGCGACATTTTTTACTATAAATGTTTTATAGTAATGGTTCGGTTATTAGATAGTGGTGATTGGATAGATGGATATGTGATGGGGTTAGTGAACGTTTAATTCAAATAAGTTGGTTTATATTTGAATTTCACTAATTGTTTTGTTTGTGGCAGAATCGAATATCGGTGAGTCGAATATTCGAGCTGCTACAGAACAATTCGAAAACTCGAGAATGATTTTAGAAATTCCCATGTCATTTCAAAACACCTTCTAAAAATATTCAATTCGATAAATAAAAATATAGAAATGTAAGTTAAATTAAAAGATTGTGGGAAATGATTTAAATTACTTCCTGAATTTTGTAAAATTATAGATTCTAATGAAATATAATAGTTATTAGTGCAGTATAATTGTTGTTAACGAAACGATTTTAATTAACGCTTTCCAATTTCCTTGAAATAATCATTATTATTATTAAAATTGGCCGGAACCCACGAGGATTCCGCACTCAATGCCACAAAGGCCCATGATGCAAACAAATAATCATACATTTATCAGTTTGAGCCGTTTGCTAAAGAAAACTCTTTTTGAATTCATTTAACATAAAGTTTCTAATTAATTTCGGGATTCCGCATGGAATACGTTACGTTATACAATTGACCCAATTTTTCAGAAATTAAATTCGCACCATAAACCACATTTTGTTTAACTAAAAAAGGATATGATATTCCAAATAAATCCAATTATATTTTAAGTAATATCTTTTTTAAATTATAATATAACTTTTCTACATTCCAGGCGAGGTTAAAACCACATTTCCCATGTATACACAAAAGTATCCTTGATTATAACCCTATTAGCCGTGTATTAACCAAACAAAAAAAAAAATAAATTTAAACTTTCACCTAAACAATTTTTAAAAGTGTATCATCGCGTTATTCAACCACAAAATAATATTCATGAAAAGATTAAATTTAAGAAGGTCATGTAGCAAATATGTACGTATATATGTATATACATATATACTCGTGTACGTACTCGTATATGGTGGAAATGACTTTCGCCAAATTAAAAAAAATAATTTCCAACAAACTGGTTAAAGTCCCTTTTTTTATAAATTGTTATTTTTTTTTTTAATACAAAACGGTTCTTCCTCTACTCAATATAGTTTCGCGAATTTTCATTAAATATAAATGACTTTCACCAGCAAATATGTTGAGCGCCCACCAAAAAACCGTATTTATGTACAAAAATTATTAAAAGCGGATTTATAAAAGTTTATATATGTACATACGTATACATATATTTTGTAAACAAAAAATAAAAATTAATTTCCTATTTTTAATGAATATTTAATTATTGATTTATAAAATAATAATCATTATTATTATTATTATACAAATTAATTAATTTATTTTCTCAATTAGAAATTATCGTGGTATTAAAAAAATTAATTAAAAATGTTATATTTTGTTACAGATACCAGTTATTCGTATCATCCGGCGATACACGATGAAAGTTTTGTGCGGCGGAAGCAGCGAAGAAATAGAACAACATTTACATTACAACAGGTAATTAGGAATATTGGAGTAGAGTAAAAACGGTTATTTTTAAATAGTTCCGGTGTTTAGAGGATAAAAAGTGGGGAAATTATTCGTTAATTTATTGTTTTTTTTTTTTTTTGGTTTGTTTGTTTGTTTACAGTTGGAAGAATTAGAAACCGCCTTTGCCCAAACACATTATCCTGATGTATTTACAAGGGAGGATTTAGCAATGAAAATTAATTTAACGGAAGCCCGAGTACAGGTAATTAAAATTGATAATATACTTTTGTGTGTACAAACTCCGGATGTTCATCTAAATCCCGAATTTTAGGCAAATTTTCGAAATATTGTAAATCCTACGAGTTTTCACATATATATATATACGTATACAAATCTTATTGGAATATTGAAAACCCGATTGAATTCGTTAGTGTTATTATGGGTAGTGTACACTGGGTCATAATCGAAAAAATTGATTATGAATGAAATATAACTGTAATGCATTTGAAAAAGTATTAAATTTTATATTCAAATTTTTCAAGAAAATGTGTAAGTATAGCATAAAAAGAAATGCTTTAAAATTTAGATTTCATTATTTTAATGTATTAAACGATTAAGCTATAGGTAGCAAGGACTTGCATAAAATAATTAATCATTTAATTGAAAATAATAATTTTCATGCATGGTATCCGACAAACCAGGCTATATACCGGGTGTTTCTTTTAAACTGAGACGATCAAGTATCTCGAAAAATAGCCACTCTACGGAAAAAATGTTCGTAATCAAAATTTAATCATACCGCGGGGGAAATACATTAGTGCAAAAAAAATAGTCCCCACCCCCGATTTGTAGGTGGGGCGGGGGTAACTTTTAAACTAAGATAGGAAGCCATATTTTTTATTGCAGATACGAATTCTACGACTAAAAGTACGTATGATTTGAATGAAATATTTTGTTCGGTTCATGATAGATGGCGTTGTAATCGACGAAATTCAATTTTTCAATTCCTCCTTCTTAGAACACACGCATTCGATTCTGCAATACGTTTGAAATAAAAAAACATCACGTTTTCATTGGAAATACTCGAAATTCGTCATCAAAACAATTTATTGAGTTTTGTAAATCACATTTAACGTTTGTGTTATTTCTTATCTTCATGTTTTTCGTAATTGCAAAATAAACGACAAAATACTTTAGAATGGAGCGTTTAACTGTGCCAGAGAAAATTGAAATGGTTCTGGTTTATGGAGAAGCTGGCAGAAATCTTGAAAATGCTGTTGCTATTTACGCTCAACGTTTTCCGGATAGGATTCGTTCACGTGCTTCATTTGGCCGTACTATCAAACAATTTATTGCTGATGGAAATGTTCAACCGAAAAATAGGACCCGTAGAGCAACAGTCACTGGAGAAAATAATGAAATTGCTGTATTGGCAGCAGTGGCTCATAATCATCATATTAGTACACGAGAAATAGTTCGCGATTCTGGGTTGCGCCTCACCAGTGTTTGGAGAATTTTAAAACGGCACAAGTATCATCCATATCATGTGCCTTTACACCAAGATCTTCATGGCGTTGATTTTCAAAATCGGGTAACTTTTTGTCAATGGCCACGTGAACAAATACAACAAAATCCCAATTTTTTTCGTTGCGTAATGTTCTCCGACGAATCATCTTTTACAAACCATGGAATGGTTAATCGACACAACATGCATTATTGGAGTGTTACAAATCCGCACTGGCTTCGTCAAGTTGAACATCAGCGTCCTTGGACCGTCAACGTGTGGTGTGGAATAATTGGCAACAAACTCATAGGCCCCCACATTATTGAAGGCAACTTGAATGGTCAAATGTACCGAAACATTTAGGAAAATGAACTGCCAATATTACTTGAAAATTTGAGCTTACAGAAGTGAGACGGAACATGTGGTTTCAACATGATGGTTGTCCTGCACACTATTCGTTGATGGCACGTGAAATACTTGATCGTGATTTCAATGGTCGCTGGATCGGTAGAGCTGGTCCGATAAATTGGCCCGCCAGATCACCAGATCTTACTACGCCAGATTTTTTTTTGTGGGGCTACCTCAAAAACAAAGTTTACACACAAAAACCAACAACACGTGAGAACATGATTGAGCGAATCAGAAATGCGTGTGCTGAAATTCAACCAGACACACTTCTCAGTTGTGTACAATCATTTGAAATGCGGATTAATAAGTGCATTAAAGTCGCAGGCCATCATTTTGAACACTTATTTTAGATTTACAAAACTGAATAAATTGTTTTGATGACGAATTTCGAGTATTTCCAATGAAAACGTGATGTTTTTTATTTCAAACGTATTGCAGAATCGAATGCGTGTGTTCTAACAAGGAAAAATTGAAAAAATTGAATTTCGTCGATTACAACGCCATGACATTTTTTCCGTAGAGTGGCTATTTTTCGAGATATTTGATCGTCTCAGTTTAAAAGAAACACCCGGTATAACCCTGTACAAACTAAATCAATTTATGAAGTTATATTTTTTTATGGTAACAAATGACACATCACAACTAAAAGTCATAGTTCTAAACTCCCAAACCACTTAAGTAAAAACACCAACTATTTTAGTACTAATTCAATTTTAATCCAATTATTGTAGAATTTAAGCTTTTCACGTTGCAAAAACGAATTTATTTCATTAAAAACTCTTCTTTTCAGAAGAAAATTTGAGTCCAAATCTCTGGTAAGAGGTGTTAATGGCTATTTATCATTTTCGGAACTTGATTATTACAGTAAACATATCGGGGACAATTTATTTCTTTAGATAATAGATCACTTTTAGGTTTGTTGAACGACGAATTTAATGAAATATTTCACGTGCTATCGGAACTTGAGTTCAAATGTCTGGCAATGGACGTGTTATTGGCCATTTATAATTTCGGCCAAAACTCGAACTTTTCAGAAAAAAATTGGCCAATTTATATCTCGGGATAATGGATTAGTCGGTTTATTGGATTAGTAATTTAATGAGCTATTTCAGGTTTTATCGGAACCTGAGCCCAAATCTCTGGCAAAGGTGTAATGGCCAATTATTAATAAATTATTAAATTAAGCTTTACTTCAGATAAAAAATTGGGACCAATTTGTTTCTCGGGATAATGGACGAGAAACTTAATGAGCTATTACATGAACTCTCAGGAGCTGAGTCCAAATCTCTAGCAAATGGTGTTAACGGCCATTTATCATATTCGACGTAAATAATTATCTAATTCATTTCTCGGCATAATTGAGTTGAGCTTATTGGACGAAGAATTTAATCAGCTATTTCTTGTACTATCATAACCTGAATCCAAATCTCAGGAAAGTGGCGTTAATTGGCTTTTAACGCTTTACGATTTTGCTTAAGTTGGATCTGATTAGAATTCAATTATTAAACATCATCACTTTCTTATTAGAATAACATATTGTCAAATACACAAACCGATTGAAACTTAAATTCGTACCTAGCAAATTTATAATTTATTTTATCTGTTTTTACAGCGCCATCTAACATTCACTTGTTACGATTAATGAGATATTTGAAAATAATTCTGTACAGAAACTTTGGACTCAAGTTCCTATAATACATGGAATAGCTCATTAAATTCCTCGTTCAACAAGCTTAAAAGGAATCCATCCAAAAATAAAAAGTGCCATTAACACCCATTACCAGAGATTTGAACTCAGGTTCGGATAGTACATGAAATTGAATAATTCTGTACAGAAGCTTTGGACTCAAGTTCCGATAATACATGAAATAGCTCATTAAATTTCTCGTTCAACAAGCCTTTTTTCTGGAAAGTGCGATGATGGAGCCAAAAATAAAAATTGCCATTAACTCCCATTACCAGAGATTTGCACTCAGGTTCGGATAGTACATGAAATAGCTCAATAAAATCATCGGGCAACAAGTTAAAGAGGATTCTATTATCTAGAGAAATAAACTGGCACCGAATTTTTTTCCGAAAAGTTCGAGTTTGGCCAAAAACGATTAATAGCCATTAACACCTCTTACCAGAGACTTGTACTCAGATTCAGATAGTACATGAAATAGCTCATTAAATTCCTCGCCCAACAAGGCTAAATTAATCCAGTATCCACGAGAAATAACTTTGCCACGAATTTTTTTCTGGAAAATTCGAGTTTGGTCGAAGAGGATAAATGGTAAGAGATTTGGACTCAGTTTTTGATAGCACATGAAACAGCTCCAATTAGCCCAAAAGTGAGCCATTATCCACAGAAATAAATTGGCTAGAACTATTTCCTGAAAAATTTACATTTGGCTGAAAATGATAAATGGCCATTAACAACTATTTCCAAAAATTTGGACTCAAGTTCCGATAATACATAAAATAGCTTATAAAATTTCGCGTCCAACAAGGCAAAAATGAATTCATTATTCCGAGAAATTAATTGGCCATGCATTTTTTTCTAGAAAGTTCGAGTTTGGCTGAAAATGATAAATAGCCAATAACACCCTTTACCAGAGATTTGAACTCAGGTTCCGTTAGCACATGAAATAGCTTCATAAAATCCTCGTTCAACATGCTCAAAAGGAATCCACTTGCCAGAGAAATAAATTGGCCCTGCACTTTTTCTAAAAAAACGAGTATGGCCAAAAATGCAAAATAGCCATTTACGCCCCTTGCCAGAGATTTGGACTTACGTTCCACTAATACATGAAATAGCTCATTAAATTTCTCGCCCAACTAGCCTTATAGAAATTCATTATCATGAGAAACAAATTGGCCCCGAATTATTTTCTGGAAAGTATGAGTTTGGCCGAAAATGATAAATTTATATTAAAACCGGAGGTTTAGACTCAGGTTTCGATAGTACATGAAACCTCATTTAATTTCTCGTTCAACTTGCTTAAAAGGTATAAATTATCCTGTGAAACAAATTTTTAACGAATTTTTTTCTGTGAGTTTTGACTTTGGTTGAGGTAAATGGCCATTAACACATCTGTTCAGTTACGTTTACTCTTAGTAGTACTCTATTAACGGCCATTAACACACCTGTTCAGTTATGTTTACTCCTAGTAGTACATGAAACAGTTCATTTGATTCCTTGTCTAACAAGCTCATTAGATATCTTTTACCCGAAAATAATTTTATATTTTAGTACTAAAAATATCAATAGGAATCATATTTTTTTCTTATTGGAATCAATTTAACAGTCTGATACTAACACGTTTATAAAATTTGTGAACAACTTCACAAGCATCCTACACAACAGAACATTGTAACTCTATACTGTCATTTTATGATATAAGAGTCACAGTGTTGCATCGCAAGTTGATCCATTAATACTTCGTTTAGCTTCTAGTGTTATGATTTTTTTAATTTTACACAGGCAACAAGTTTTGTGAATTGATATGTTCTCTGGTTTGTCGAAAATTATCCCTCTGGTGACCAGATAGTGATCTTTGCCTATACGAGTTTGTTTGCCCGAAAATCGATCGTATCTTTTAGATAAACTCTAGTTTTAAAGTTACTGTTTCAATACCCCAAAGAAAGGCGGGAATACGGTTCGATGTTTCTGAATATTTACTTATCTTCAAGCAACATCATTAATTAGTGGATTTGATTTGAACTATTTCAACTAAACTATCTGGTTGCCGGAAGCAAAAAATAAAATTTAAAAATACCACTGTTATTATAATTTATGCAGATAATGTCGCTCATTAAAATTGTAGAGTAGCAAAATTAATTTCATACGATAATCTCTGACACATTAACTGATTATACAAATGTTATTCATTTAAATACTATAACTAATTCATTACTCAACCGTGGTTAATAAATAAAAATCAAAAAAAATTATCAACAATTTCGATTTTTTTTAGCACATTCAGGTTATCAGAATGCAAATATTCTGTTTATACATTTTATGCCTATGCTCGCGTATATATAAACTCCGCAAAATTTTAGTTAATCATTAGTTATTCAGCCGACATGAAGTTTTACATTATTTTGAGTATTTTATTCGCCATGTTGATAGCAGTGTGCCGCGCGCAAGATAATCCATGTGATGAAGAACCTGGAGTGACAGGACCTTGTCGAGCATCAGGTCAATTATATACCTATTATACAAGTACAAACGACTGCCGAGTATTCGTGTATGGCGGGTGTGGAGGAAGTGCAAATCGTTTCAACACCAAAGAGCAATGTGAAACAAGATGTGTTAAGTAGACGATGTAGAAGTTTGTACTAAAAGTGTCCTAACTTTTAATTTATGGTTTTAATATCAAATAAATTGTATAAATTCGGGCGAAAATATTTTAGTTCATGGTTTAACTTAGTATTATTTTTAATGAAATTGATATTTTTTTAAATTGGCCGTGGCCGTACATGGGCTGTTATTTGTTTGTTAGGCTATTGTGTTCTCCATTTTTTGGCCTCACAACAGATTTTAAACTTGGATATTTCATATCCAAATATGTAAAGAAGTCCGAAAAAGTACGAGTTTCGTAATAAGTGGCCAGTTTATGGAATAATTCTTAATCAAATCGTCCGTGACCGCACTTGGGCTGATATTTTTTGTTAGGCTATTGGGTTCTTTATGTTCTGGCCGCACAACAGATTTTTTTCTTGGATCTTCCATATCCAAATATGTAAAAAAGTACGAATTTTGCAAGAAGTTGAATGCCAGTTTGTGGAATATTTTTTAATAAATTTGGCCGTGACCGCACTTGGGCTGATATATTTTGTTAGGCTATTGGGTTCTTTATATTCTGGCCGCACAACAGATTTTTTTCTTGGATCTTCCATATCCAAATATGCAAAAAAGTACGAATTTTGCAAGAAGTTGAATCCCAGTTTGTGGAATATTTTTTAATAAATTTGGCCGTGACCGCACTTGGGCTGATATATTTTTGTTAGGCCATAGTGTTTTCCATTTTCTGGCCGCACAACATTATAATTTGTCTTACACCAATAATAATAACTTTTTGATGCAAGATTAGTAATTTTTTAATGTAAGGTTAAACATTAGCTTTTGAATATAAAATAGCCAAGCTGGTTTGTGAGATCCAAACCAAATTTTAATTAAATGGCCATGTGATTTATTTAATTAGTTTAATATAAATATTATTTCTATTTATGTAATAATTATTTACTAATTGGATGGACATAAGTATTAAATGCTTAAAATATATGATAAAATTTGTTTGTCCGAATGTACGCTATTTATTTATTTATTATCAACACTAAAACTTCCTTCTTCTATATAGACGAGTGAAGTTTTTACTAAAAGTGTCCTAACTTTAAATGACCTAATTTCGGGCAAATTGAGTAAAAATTTCATCCGCACATAAATAGACCTGTTACTACCAGAAAATAGAATACTAATATAGTATATAACATGTATTACTTGTATCTATATATATAGATAGTAAATAAATTTGATAACAGACAAATTTAAATCCGCTTAAACAATATTTTTATTTAGAGAATGTCACAATCACGATATTTTAAATCGATATAATTAACTTGATTTATTTGGTTTTGTTTACTAATCAATTCAATAAATTAATCGTGCAGTGCGCGTTTGATAATTCTAACGTTCTCTTATCTCTAACAAAATTTGTTTCGATATAAAGAATTAAATTTAGTTCATGTTAAATAGCAAAGTGAAAGCATTATATTAATAAAAATGAAATTCTTATCGATTTATTGTGTAATTTTTGTGATTTTCGTGCAGGCATATGCAGTGGCTGATGGTAATTAATTAGATATATTTAATTAATTAATTTAGTAAGCATCTTTACTATTTATATTACACAAAATAGAATCAAATTCATGTGATCAACCAGCCGAGCAAATAGGAATATGCCGAGCTTCTGTACCATCGTATACGTACAAAAAAATTTCGAACGAGTGCACATATTTCGAGTACGGTGGATGCAAAGGAAATACCAACCGATTCGATACGAAGGAAGAATGTGTTGCACAGTGTGTTAATTAAGTCTGTAAAGCACAAAATTATTTTTGATTTGAGCTTGCAATAAATTGTGTGTTTACTGTTTATACAGATTCATATGTTGTATATACATATTTGGGTTAAATGTGGTTTTTTAATTACTCATAAATGCATTTTACTCATTAGGTTTTTCTAAACCTGTACCACAATGATCTCATATAATTAAATTAAAGATGAGGCTCTAAGGTAATGATGGACACTAGTAGGAAATTCACAATGTTAGTTAATCAAATAAAATTATGGTAGTTGACTGCAATTTTAATATAAAATTAAATTAAATTAAATTAAATGTAAATTATGAACAAATCACTCAGATTATTATCAAAGATAACACTATAGTATCAACCAAATAAATTATGGTTCTATTTATGATTGTTATTTTCAAAATATGTAAACATCCTAATTTTTGTTGTCCAACCAAAACAAAATATTGCAGTAATATTTAGTCAGTAAACAAATATTGTTGTCACAATGTTGTAAGTATTGTCACAATGAAGTGTATGACAAATGCATCGACGAGCAACAAAACATTTTAATGCGGCAATGAATGTATCAGTCCACAGGTTTCTCACCAACTCCAGGAACACTGCCTTCGTTGCGAAGAGCGAAAAGTAACTTAAAGAGCGAAAAATAAATGGTATAAAATTTGGTAATTACGTAGGATGTGTTACATTATATGATAAGCCTGCTTAGTTCAATCATCCCCCTACACGAATAATGCCCTCCTTATCAATAAACGGGCTGAATTTCTTCAAGCGACTACTATTGGCGACTGGTTTATCGTTTCGAATTTGGCTATATTCTTCGGAGAAAGCATCTCGTTGTATTGAACGAACAATGAACTTTTGTACCCCCGATAATTCACTTGGAGTGAAACAGCCATCTGTCCTCTCCATCTCCTTTTCAATACATGAAGATCGACGAAACGAAGTAGGTACGCAAAACCTCTAACTACTCTTTCGTATGAGTTAACAGCCAGGACAATCCTCTTCTTTCTTCTATATCTGGTGCATTACCGAGGTCTAATGATTTGCGTTGAACAGGCCAAATATCGAACTCGAGAGAGAGGTAGTGTGGCCCATCAAACCACATAGTGTTTTGGCTTCATTTTTCTGGCGTAATTTTCGGTTAAACGCTGAATTGTTGATACACTAAACAATTTAAAATGATCTCCGAGGCCGTCCAACAAAAAACTCTGTCGAAGGTACATTCTAGCTCCGAAACAACACGATGAAATAGATTTGCTAAAAGTTCAGCTGCACATAAGTCAAGGCGTGGTAGTCTAGTTGTTCCCGGAATTTTCTCCATTGTAAAGTTTAAATTCAATTTCATCCACCCCAAATGTTGCCGATACGATCACTGGATTAAGCAGCCTTAGACGGTCAAACAAGGTTGCAATATCTGCCAATATTTGACGTTTACAGATTTCAGGATTGATCATTATTGACGAATACTCGTTACGAAATGCATCCATTGTTGGGTGCCACGAGAACCCAATGTCTTTACACAAACGTTCGAGTCGGCTCGAATTCCTTGTCCACGAAATGCATCTGGAATTCCCTTTAGTATTCGATGATCATTGGATGGCCACTTTATCAGCTCAAAACCGCCAGTTTTTAATATTTCTTCTACTTCGCGTCGAAGTTGCATTGCTTGATCTAAGTTGTTTGCTCCGCAAAGAGTATATCATCCACATAAAAATCCTACAAATATCCTACATCACCTTTGCACCCATCGGATGAGTTCTGGCGTTTTCTTGAGCAAGATAATGTAAACACCGAATAACGAGAAATGACGCGGCTGCGGTACCATACGTTACCGTTTTCAGCCGGACCACTTGGATTGGAACGGATGTCGTCTAAGCGACTAAGGCGAAGCGACGAGATCAGAATCGCAAAATGATCGAAAACAGATCTTTTTGAATCATAGGACCAATCTTCATTAATTGAATTTAGAGATCTCCCAAGGTCGTTTTGCACGAAGCGTCGGGTTTTAGTACACAGTGATAAGGCACAAAATACCTATATTTATCGCGGTTATCGGCTTCTACTTTTTGCATGTGGTTTAATGATTTGTACTCATTCATAAATTCCTGGTACTGCTGCAGGACTTCAGGATTACGCCGAAATCTTCTCCCAAGGTTCAGGAATCTGGTTTTGGCTATCCAAAAACTATCACCGAGAGCCGCAACATCGGCCTTGAATGGTAACTTAACCACGAACCGTCTATCCTCATCACGTGTGACGTTTTGTGTAAAATGCTCCTCCCATTCCTGCTCTTCCTTGTTAAACGCTTTGCCATCTGCCTCGAATCTTTCGATCGTCCAAAATCTCTCCAAAACTTGATTACGCCCTTTGAAACGATCCTCCTCTGCTGGCGGTTGATCAACGCGGTGTTATAAAAAACATTTTTTCGATCGTTAACAGGAATCTTACCCGTAACGATCCATCCGAGCTTAGTATCGTGAAATGTTGTAATGAAATATTCCAAAATATGAACGTGCTTTGCATTCATTAGGTCATAAACAACTTAAACTCCAATCAGGAAATATACCCGCTGCGGTCAATGAAAATCAGAATCGGCCAATGATATGTCAGCTGGAATTTGACAATCCGCGATCTGGCACCACCATCATCTCCAAACCCTTTGTAAGACTGGTCACTCGAGATTGAATGCATATACAAAAACCTTATGGTTAACGCGCGGTTTTATGTCATTTAGACCGTTAATTAAGACGTCTGCCTTCATTTTTTGTAAATTTGACGCTTGGGCTAAACGATCGGCTATAAAATTCAATTGCAACGCGGAATGGATTAGTGCGTGATATTGCACTATTCCACCATAATGATCTCGAACGTTGACGGCGGCAGTGGCTAAAATAACTGATCCGGGCAGATTAGCCGAAACATGGCTATCTATAAACTGCATGACGAATGAAGAGTGGTTTTTATTTTGCTCTTCTCCGGCTGATTACCATTATTCAAAGTTTCGGTCACTATGGTATAGGCAGCGTTTGAAATGATGATTGTTTCTCATTGTTTACATTTAAAGCAACTATACCAGCTCGAGAAAACCGTACTCTGTGACCCTTATGGAAGTTCTAATTTCTTCGCATCGGTAGTCATCAAGTTGAACTTCTGAACTACTATCACATATAACACACTGCCATTGACGTGCGCCATGGACCGTTGCAAAGTGGTGCGACGAATCGCAAATCGATTAAAAGATGGCTTGGTTGTAGGTGGAGGTACTCTAGTTGATGATGTTCCCGCATTGTACTCCTTGTTCTCCAAGGCATGACATCGTTTTATGAGACAATCTTCCAAGTCTTTCCAGATAGGCAATTTTATTTTGAGAATGAGGCGTCATCGAGCTTACCGGCGACTACGAATAACAAAAACTGAGGGATGTTAATGCACATGCAAAATACAATTTACGATATCAATGATGTTACGAAGCGATTCTGCAGATTTCAGAAAAGGTTTAATATCGTTGAGTGCGCGAACGTGTGATTGGCGTTTTGGCCTCTATGTGATTGTCATCGGTCATCTCCATCGCCTTGATTGTGTCTCAGACAATTTCGTAAGTGCGTAAATTGTTCGATTGGCGCGAGATGCTCATCCTCATGAACTAGAGTGATAAAAAATATATATACAAATCATTCCATTCAGTATATTTACCTGAAAAATAGGGCAATTCCAACTTCGGTAGACGACGAGACGGAACATGTGATTGGTTGACATTCACGAACGATTGCTGAACATCAGCACTGTGCATTGACAGTTTTTGCTTGTATACCCACAATAATGTAGCCTTAACTCTGCATTAAGTGTCTTCAATGTTTTCACGATCATCTTTAGACGCTCAATATTTGCTTGAACTGATTCAAATTGAATGAAAAAGTTCTTCAACAAACCTAGCCGTGTGGTAGCCATACTATGGCGATTTAATTCGATGTAATTTTTAATTTTGGTTTGGGAACCCTTTGTGGATGAACGGGCTGTTGTTGAACTCGGTCATCATTACAGCTGCTTCACCAGTCGGCATGTCACAATCACTAATCACTTATGAATACCTTTTATTATCTGCCGAGCGAAATGAAATAAGCAGATGGTTATCAAGGTGCTTGTCGATGGATTTAACGTGCTCGTGACATCCGGCTCGAAGGACCAATATTTTCCCCACGACCAGGGAAACGAGTTAAAAAACAAATTAAATTATTGTGTATTGACAACGGGAACAATAAATAAAATTGTTTAATAAATATTTTGGCAATATACAACTTAATCGTGGTAATGGGACGATACAACAATGATACCAATGATACCTAGCAATGATACGAGACAACCGGACAGGCATTTTTATATTTTTATACAATAAAACATTATATAGCGGGTGGCGATGACATTTCAAACATTTGTAAATTTAGATATTAGTATGCTCCAAATTATTTTATTATGCCCGTATGCAACCACAAATAAAATGAAGCATACCGCCTCAACATAATGGTTATTTATCATTTCTAATAAAAAATATTTATGAATGATTTTTTTTTTTAAAGAACCAACAATTATCTGATCATTTTATTGCTGCCAGAAACTCTAAACAAATATTAGAATTTGGGTACTCTCCCTTGTATTATCGGTTAATTTTTGAATTTGAAAATTATTATCAGTTGAAAATTTCTCCTGCCAAATACTTTATTTTAATATATAAGTACTGCGATTAAAAAGTGTATTAAAAATGCATGACCATCCGGGCTCTATAGCGATCAGGTGGTAAGGACTGCTGCACGTTTTATGGCATATCAAATTACTACTGCAATAAAAGAAGTCTATATATCTTTACTAAAAAAAAACGGGAGAACAACGCCCTTATATTATATTTATAATCTAATATTATTCAATATCAACTAAAATTTCATTCTTTGTATTTGCATGAACCACGTATCATGGGTATACATTATATATACTGTATACGATTTGTATTGATTTCATTTTAAAATACAGAATTTATTCTAAAAGTAGAAACAGTATATACAGTATAAAGTTCCCAAAGGATTTCTGTATCCTTATTTAATTTAAAAAAAAATATATATTTTTTATTATTTAAATGTGATTAGAATACAAAGAGATATATAGAACACAAATTTTAGAAAAATGTCAAAATTAATTATGTCAGATTTTATTCAAAATCTAAATTAAATCACATATTTTATCTTTGATTTAGATGCTGTCTTCTATATTTCTATACATATGTACATAAGAATTTGTGAATTTTTTTAATTTTAATTACATCTCATTATAATCCATGGTATGGTGCGAACTTTTATAAAAAAAAGAAACTTTTCACATCTTAGAATGTTTTATCAAAAACAATAAACTCCAATTAAACTTTTATTAAATGTATAAAAAGCTTGTAATCCAATCCACATTTTCATCATCATATAATTATTATCACAATATAGAGTTGATGATGATGTGGTTGTTGATAAAAATAAAATAAAAATTACATTACATTACACATTTTTGTGGTGCTTTGTTTTCATCATTTTATCGCTTTAGGCATGTCACGTAATAGCAATTCGCTTCGCTAAGTTAGTTCTCAACTCAACCAAACAATAATATATATAACACAAATAAAACACACAAAAATGGAAAATAATAATTTTCATTTGAAGTTTTTTATATACACAAAAGTATAATAACATCAAAATCAAGTTTTCACTTATCTCCCTATATATATATATATATATATATATATATATATATATATATATATATATATATATATATATATATATATATATATATATATATATATATATATATATATATATATATATATATATATATATATATATATATATATATATATATATATATATATATATATATATATATATATATATATATATATATATATATATATATATATATATATATATATATATATATATCTACAAATATACTTGTACATAATATGTAATATCTTACAATCAGTAACACATAAAGCTATCATAATAGAAAAAATTGGTATCATATTTCAAATTGTGATGATAAGTTTTCCACGGTATACGCTTATAAGTGGAAAAAACTAAATTCGATCTAATTTACTATACTAAATTGAAACAATTCTTAAATTACAAGTAAATAATAGTTTATTTCTTTGAAAAATAATATAATTTACGTGTACAATTTCAGGTTTCGGGGTAATACAAAAAGTTTCTAACTTGTATATCAAATCTCAGGTTAATGGTAAATTGTGAATTTGTCCTCCTCATCTAGCTTCGAAAATGTGATTGTCGTGTTGATTTAAGATTAATTGCTCTTTGTAGTAACAGACTGGATGTACACAAAAGTATTGCAAGTTGACATTTTCCAAATTTATTTGGCCACGCAATGTTTTCTGAACATAATTATATAGTATACTAATCTGTGCCTATATAACTTGGACCTGTCCAAAATAATCTGGTATAATAACAATGGAACTATGGTTCCTAGAATTGATGTGAATAAAATCACCTGCTGAACTGAAATTTCACTTTAAAGTTCGTAGATTTTGATCAAACTCTGCAAATCTGCAATCCACACTAATATTCAATAATTCGCTAAATTTAAAATGTCAAATTATAAAATTTAGCTTCTCAGAACTCAATTCGGGTAGAATAAACCAAAAATCTGGGCAAATATAAGACTTGGTTAAAAATTAACCAAATAAATTGGTAAAAAATATTTTTTTACAAATATATCATGGTTACCAAAAAAATTATTTGGTTAATTTAACCAAAACCAGCTGAAAAAGAAAATAATTTTAACCACAATATTTAATAAAGTTAAAATAAATTTTGTTTACATTGAACAAATAATTTTCAAATAATAAATAAAAATTTGAAAATCTGAAGTTTCCGTAAAAAACTCACAAAATTTAAAGTTTTAAATTGCAGAGATATTATAGATAGATGTTTCTCTAGCGTAAACCCAATGTTGCAATGGCGTTATTTACATCAAAAGAAAAAAAATGGTTTAAAAAATGAGCTTGAGGCCTTGAATTTGTCAATTCAATTATTTCGAAAAATTTGACATATGACATCAAAACTATAGAGTTTAATATCGGTCGCTACAGGACTCCTCTGCAAGTGAAGACCTCCCCTAAGCCAAAATAGTTGTAGTGCTAGAAGATAGTCCAGATTTCCGAAAGCTGGCTTCATTCGATCAATAGAAATGTTATGATTTTTTTTCTTTGTTCGAGATAATAAAATGTTTGCGAAGGCGTGTAATGACTTTATATGGACCTTCGTGGGGTGGTGATAATCCAGTGCGAACCTTGTGCTTACGAACAAAAACAAAATCACATGTGTCCAATGTTTTAGGGACAAAAATTGTGTTCTGATTAGTTGTCGGAACAAGATTTTGCAAGATGTTAACAACATGTGAATGCCCTTAATTGAATTGGGAGCTGGGATATTCCTATTGGCATTAATCGTTTTTTCAGCAAGTAGAATACTGGTGTAACTTTATGACTGGGGAAGTGAAGTGGGCTGGCGCCAAATACGCATTTTGCACTATTAATGTGTTATTAAGCTCCAGTAAGTTTTGGAATAATTGATCCAAATGAAGTTTGTGCTGTTCCTCAGATTGTGAAGCAATTAAAATGTCGTCAATATAGACGAATACGAAATCTAAACCATGAGTGACTTTGTTCATTTATCGCGAAAACGTTTGAGCGGCATTGCGTAATTCAAATGGCATTCGGGTATATTCGAAAAGGCCAAATAGGTCTTCAGGTGCTACGAGAATATACAACCTCTGATTAAATCAATTTTGGAGAAGATTTTGCATCTATGAAAGTGCATGAAGAAATTTTGTATGTGGGGTATAGGATAACGATCCGGCGTAGTAACTATGTTAAGTCGCCGGTAATCCCCACATGGTCTCCAATCATTGTCTTTTTTCCTGACCATATGTAATGGACATGAAACGGAAGATGCCGATGACCGGCAAATTCCTAATTCCACCATATGCTGGAATTCGGTTAATGCAGCTGTATGGTGAACCGAATCTAGCCTTCTTGGTCTTGACACTGGTAAATGACCTTCAGAGACTATGTCACTAGGCGTTGTAGCGGATGATTAAATGGATCGGTGAAGGTATGTCAGAGCGATCCATTGAGGCAAGGGTTGGCAGTCTTGTTGCCGAATCAGCTATCCGTTTATTTTAAACATCGACCAAAGCGACAAATTTACTCAGAAAATCGGCAACAATTATTGGACGATTCACAGCACCTATTAGAAATGCATGCGTGAAAGTTCGTCTAAGACGATATCAACCTAGAGCAATTTAGTTCCACAAGTTAAAATGGTTGAACCATTGGCTGCCGGAAGTATTAAATCAGAGTTCTTATTTTTGATAAACTTTTAATTTAAAAATTGTTTGACAGTAATTACTAATTAGTCAGCTCTAGAGTCAATTAAAATTGTGTTAATTAGTGTTCAGAGTGTTATGATTCGATGAATCACGCGCCCTTGTACCAAATTTATGGTGGTACCAGCACTTATTTCCGTATCTCTGGTTAATTGACGAAGAACGCGACTGTGACCTTGATCGAGATTGCGATCTATCTCGAGATCTGCTGTTATGACCGCTTAAAACTCGGTCAAACTTAGCTCGCGTTGTAATTGTGGTCGAAATTGTTTAGGACACAAATGTATCGGTCGATATACCGATTCATCTAGATTTTCACATAAAATTTGATTTCACAATTCAAATCACAGTCGAATTTATCGTAGAATTGGGTTTAAATTTTAACGATTTTGAATACGGATTAAGCGTATAGAACTGAAAATTTTGATTTAGAAAAAATTGATAACGAATTTGACAAAAACTTATCTGGCATTTTCACAACAAATTTGTCAATTTGCGCAATTGTATAACGTAACTAACTTTAGAATTAAAATAAAGTTGAGGTTGAAACCGATTTTTACCTAACTTATAAATTGAGTACGAATTGACATTTTACTTAATCGTAAAAATTGAACAATAAATTGTTATCCATAGATTTTTGCGGCGAACAACATTTAACTTTAACGGGTAATTCATATAACATAATATTTGCTTTCGAATTTTAAGTACGTAGACATTATTTAAAACTTCACATAGAATTCAGTAAAAAATCAACTTTTAAACTTGGAGTTTGAATTTATACAAGTTCAAACCTAGCTAACAATTTAGAATATGAAAAAACACTCCAAATTACATTAAACTAAAAATATTAAATCTTAATTTTAAAAGCGAGATTTTAAAACTGAGTTTTTGACACCAAGTTTTTGAAAGCCAGTATTATATAACCAACAGTAAAATCACCAGCAGAGCTCAGTGTGCTTAAATTCTCAATTTTCAAATGGTTTTGAACTTTAAATTTAATTAAATTCTCAGAAATTCTTTATATATTTAAAATACTATATATATAGCTATTTAAATATAATATGTACGTTAAAATGCATACATCGATTTTCTTAATTTGGATCGAAATTCGAAACAAAATAAAAATTATATTTCTAAAGTCCATTACTGGTCCCTTACTGAGTCACCAATCCGGCTCCAACGGTTTCGATCCTAAGCATGGTCTTCATATACTGTCTTAGACAACCTGAAGAAGCTAAGTCGTTCTCTACACAGTGCAGCCATCGTCTTCTGCAACTACCTCTGCGCCTACCATATGGGGCTCTCCTTTCAAAGATCTTGCACAATTCGTTCCGGATCAGCAAGTAGGCTCGCTGAGTTCTTACTTCATGTATAATGAAGAGGATCTTCATAAGAATTCTGATACGTTAATCTTGAATACGTTATGAAGAGGATCTTCATAAGAATTCTCGGTACGTACCATTAACACCGCGTTTTGGGCCGTAAATCACCATGATTCTTTTCTCAAATGCAAGAAGGCATCTCCCGTACTAATCCATCAGCGCCCAACTTTCACATCCATACATAACAACGGCCCTGATCAATACTTTGTAAAGCGTCAGCTTCACGGCACTTATAGAGGATACAAAGCACGGCCGCCAGCTACCAGGCGCACTTTAATATCCTCATATAAAAGAATCCAAATATTTGATCCTCCTTATTCCCTCAAACGTGTAGTGGCCACTACTAAAATCAGTTGTGTCATTGTCCCCATAACCAGAGATAGTTTTTTTTGTTTTGGACTCATTGATCTGGAGTCCAACATAAACTGGAAACTCTACAAGCGGATCAAGTATTTCCTTCACTCCGTTGCTATTCAATCCAATCACGCATATGTCATCTGTATGTGCCGTCACCTGATTGTATTGGCGATATAAGATGTTGTGTTGAGGTGTTTCAGTTTTACGAAAGATGTACTCCAAAATGAAATTGAAGAGTATCGGGGACAGAGCATCTCCCTGTCGAACAACCGAGTTTACTGCAAAAATTCCTGATAGACTGTTCTCAACTTTAACACATTATCGAGACTGGGTCAGAGTCGTTCTATTTTGTTGGCGTACCTAGGTGTTCCAGCGCAGCACACAAACTCTCTCGGTTGATCGAGTCACAGGCCTGCGGAAAACGCGATTTATATAATGGAAATTTGTTTTCAAACAGAATTGTTCATACAAAAATACCATTGTTCTAAATGTAAGCTTAAATTTAATCTTAATTCGTGTAGCAATAATTTATATTGTGAAATCGAATTTTTCTTGCCATTATACTGGTTATGCCTATAGCTTTTTAATTTCTCTAGATGGAATTATGGTGTGAAGTTGAGCAAATTAAAAAATTATTAGATAAATAGTTTAGAGACATTTTTTATAATCTATTTGAGGATATTATCGCAAATGAGAATATGTAATTGAATTTCATTCAAATCCGAAATGAGGAAAATAATAAGAAGTCTGCAAAAATTTCATTAAACTTTTCAACGAATCAAAATCAGGTACATACCTCACAGAGAATGAATGCCACACACAAAAAAGTTTATTTTAAATAAAATAAAAAATTCAAATGAAATAAATTATTATATTAGAATGAAAAAAAAAAACCAATTAAAAATTTTTACAACAATCAAAAAATTTCAACCCCCAATTTTCCACTCAAAACCAAAATAAAAAGTTTCACGTTTCCTCCTACTGAGTGCTAAATTATATATACATGTACATATATAATAGAAACATAACAATAGGTTTAATACACAATTAGCCACCCAAAAATCATAACATATTTTCACATAAAATTGGTTTACATTTTACTTGCTTCTCTCTCGCATATCTCAGTGTGTACACAACATTGCTGTGTATTTTACCATCATCATCATCATCGTCGTAATAATCTCATCTAATTTTCCATTTTATTTTATTTTTTGTTGTTAACCAATTTTATTGCCTTAAGGAGAATAGAAAATTATGTCTTTATTTAAATTTGACTATAACAATAAAAAAAATTGTGTATAACTTGAAAATAACACCCTTAAATAATAATCATAATAAAAACGTAATAAATGTATATATACATAAATATTATGTTGGGGATTTTGTATATATGTACGTCTTGTTTTAATATAATATTTTAGACTTCATGAACGAATTTTTGATACTACTAGTGAATTCAGATAAAATCATCCCTTTTGTGTGTGTGTGTGTGTGTATATATAATATGTCAAAAATCTATATAAACGATCACAACTAATTTCAAACCTTTTTTTTTTTCGTTTCATTGGAAATATGATATTTTGATATGATCCTTGGTGTTCGACATAACTAAATTATAAAATTTAAAGTCACGTGTCATATTATTTATACTGCCAATTTTCTCGTATTTTTATTTTTATTTTCAAATCTCACAAAAGAATATTATGTTTTTTTCTAGCTGAAGGATAGATTGAAAATAAACCAAATTCAATTATAAAATGTACAAAAAGAAAATGAAAATGTAATTCTCTAACCATCAATTTGTAATTTAAAACCGAAAATCAATTAAGTCTATTGTTAACGTAATTTAATTTTCCAGGGAAAATGGAATTTATATTTTCGGTGTGCCGGGTTTGAACGGGTGATAGCATGCGTACGAATTGATTCCTATATTTTTCCACCTCGCTCTGCCATAATTAAATCACCTAATCTGATAAATATTGACAAGATAAAAATAACATAAGTCGAAAATATATGACTTGTATCCATGTAAGTAGTATAGTATAGAAGAAGAAGGTTAACCTATAAAATGGAAATTTATTGGCGAATTGGTATTATTGATTTTGGATATATACGTCTACATATACATAGTAATGGGAGAATTTACAGCTCCACTATAAGCCAATAAATATTGGATATATTTTAATGGAAAAACAATCGTAATAAAATTAAAGGATATATACAGAAGATAAAATTGGAATTGGAAAACATTCAATTGTTTCAATTGCTCTCTCTTAAAGTTCCAATTATATATATATTTACATAACAAAACAAATCGTTTATGAATGTACATATATACAATTAATTTTATTGTATTTACTTCAACGATCATCGCAGTCGCATACAAAACAATCAAAAACATTTTGTTTTGTGAACAGCCAAGTACTTTAAAAATAATAGAACAAGTCCCTATGTACCTACATATTATACAAAATCCATTCTAAATTAATTGGAATTAATAATTGTGTAATGAAAACAAAAACATAATAAAATATGTTTGCAAAAAACATCAACAAAATAAGTATAAGAGGTTTTTCGTCACTTAAATTTTATGAGCGCCGTACGTATCGTATATACATATATAAAACAATAATAATGGGATTTCGCTCAAGTGGACCTACCCAGACATTCATCATGTGAAATTCATTTATTTTCAAGCCCTTTCATTGAAAAATATAATAAATAAATAATCCAAATTAAGGTAATTTGAAGAGATGGGATTTTTTTTCGTTATATGTACATATACATACAAACATATGCAGCGGCAAGGTGACCCATACAAGACAAATCCATAAATAAAATTTTCCCATTTTCCACATTTTGAGAAATGTCAAATTATATAGTTGGATTTATTATAAAATGTCCATTTTTATTTTTAAATTGAGTTTATTAGGTTTGTCCCTTTAAATTGACAGATTACTGCGGTCATATGTGAAATTTCAATTAATATATTGAAAATTGACAGTTTGACATAGACTTATCAAATTTAATGTTGTTACTTTTGTTGGTGAGATTAATAAAATGATTATTTTTATATAAAATACAAGTGCCTAAAAGTGGGGAACTCACATTTCTCGTAAACCCCAATTGCACGAACATGTTTTCCAAGAATACCACCACAGTAACCATAGCTTATTGTATAGGAGGCGACCAAACGGTTGGATCGCTGGACTGACGACCCGCATCCGTAAAAAAACTCAACTGTATGCAATATCAACAAACGAAAACTGGATACCGCCAAAACAACACCGCCAAAGAAACTCGCTGGCTTAAAAGTGGAAACCATGTGTCCCAGGGCTATACGTTGCTCAACAGTGAAGATGACCTCGGGAATCTTGGAGCTGCATTTTTTCTTGGGCCGCAGGTAACGAAGCTTGTTTTGGGTTAGCAGTCAATAACCGATTGAGTAAGCTTCGCCTGCGTATGAAGATAGCCAACCTGTCGATAGTTTGTGTATATACGCGTCCAAAGAAGTTACCCAGCGTCAAAATAAAAACTCATTTTACAATGACTTGGACGATCTGATGGGATCTATACCCGAACACGATGTTAGAATGGTACTTGCGCACCTAAGTGCTAGAGCTGGCACAAATCAGGCCGAATTGTGTGAAAACATAGGTCCGTACTCCCGACACGAAACTGCGACCGATAATGGTGAGAGAATGGTGTACATTGTTCACGACCTTAGTAGCAAGTACATTCTTCCCACACAAATACATTTAGTAACATGGATTCATCCTCGCAAAACCTCCCGCAGCCAAATTGATGTGTTAATTTCATAAGGGCGAGCTCGGGTTATCCAGGATGTGAGAGCTTATCGGTCAGCAACCAAATATTGTTTTGACTGTGCAGGTCTGATAAATGAAGGTCATAAGAAACGGTATCATGATTTTGTCAGCGTTAACATTCAGGAAGCGAATTGCCAGTCTGATTGTGTGAACTCTGTTTGACAGGTACTGAAAACTTTGGTTGTCAATGCTACTCAACAGACTTAAGGTATAGTGAAAATCAGACCCAAGAATGATTGGTTTGATGATAAGTGCCGTCTTGCAGTCGAGCAACAAAATATAGCCTATAGTGAAATACTATACGTACAATCACGTGGAAAAACCAGGCGGGTATTGCTCGGAGAGCAGGTAAGCGGATTTGTAGACAGAAGAAGTGTGAATGATGGAAGGCCAAGTTTCTTAAAGTACAACAACTCGCAGCAATGAGCGCAGTTCGCGTAATTTTGTTAAGGGAAATACTAGACTGCACCATACTTTCAGGCCTGCGTCAACCGCTATTCGGAACCGGGATGGAAACCTCTATGTCAAAATCGATGCAGTACTCGATGCATGGACTGGACATTTTACCGACCTATTAATTCGGAACTCTTGATATTCGGAAGAAATACTTTATTGAACTGCCTTTTCGTCTTTATTCGAATAGTATGGCGAAGTTATGCCTGATGAATGGTGAGTGGCCGCGATATGTACCATATTCAAGAAGAAAAACCGCTCGAAAATTGAGAACTATCGCAGTATAGTTCTCCTTTGCACATTATATATACAAGTTATTATTAGTACAAGTCCTACATTATATTGGATAGAATCAACCCGCTAGCGGAGAGCTTGGTTGATGACTATCAAGAAGGATTTCGTCCGAATCGATCGGTCACTGATCAGGTCTTTTTGCTGCGGGCTGATGATTCTGTCTAAATATTATGAGACTTCCATCCCCGTACATCAAATGTTCCTGGATTTCCGGCAGGCCTATGACTCGATTAATCGAGAGAGTTTGTGGTCTGCTCTGTAATATCTAGGAATGCCAACAAAATTGGTACGACTGTGTAGAATGACAGTGATGCAGTCTCAATGATCTGTTAAAGTTGAGAACAGGCGAACGGAGTGAAGGAAAAACTTGATTCGCTTGTAGAGTTTTCGGCTTCTGAACTCCAGATCAATGAGTCCAAAACACAATACATGATCTCTAGTTATAGGTACAATAGCCCACCAGATTTTAATAGTTGTAATCATTATAAATTATTGTGACAGAGAAATCCTATATGGATTATTAATTACGAAAAGCTATAAGTAGTGAGTAAAAAATGATGGCATTTCGTGACGAGGTGATTAAAAATGTTATTTTATAAATAGTTTTGTGAACCGCATGTTACATTTACTTAAAATAATGAATAAAATTGATTAATTGTTTTGAAATTTAAGTTTAATCAATCTGAAATATTAAATTAGTCTATTTGTCAATTCCCACTTGTGAATTTAAATTAATTACTAGATAAATAAAATTGATTAGATTTTTTTTCGATTTAAAATAATAAATACCTAATGGCTGGAAGTGATGATTTAGAATGTCTTTTACAAATATCTGAATTGGATTAATCCGAACTGAATGTAGGGAATGCTCGGCAAATAAATGAGCTTGTTGATTGTTTTGCGTTAACCGATAAACATTTCGTAAAGCTCTTTCGTGTCAATAAGGAAATTGTGGAAGAGCTTGTATAAATTTTGTATCCGTTTATGACAGTACCAATTCGAATATCTGCTTTAACATGTCTAAACTAAGGTAATTACAGAAGCGTACTGCGAATGTCAAAAGATTTGAATACTCATTATAATATTTCATTATTTTAGATAATTGGTGCTCTAAGAAAAGACATAGGTGACAATAATACCACCAATAATGTATCACTATCTATAACAATCTCACTCTTATACTCACGAAAAATAAAAAACCCAAAAATTTTTTAGTAATAGTTCAAGAATAGGGCCCCAGGACTGTTGTTATATATGGATGTGAAAGTTGGACGAATGAGTACGAGAGATGGCTTCTTACATTTGAGAAAATATTCATGCGAGTGATTTATGGTCTAGAACGCGAAGTAGATGGTACATACCGAGCTCTGTACAATGTCGAGATCAGAGATCTGATAAAGATCCACGAAATAAGTACATGAAGTAAGATCTCAGCGAAACTGTTTAAAAACTGAAATTATTATATTTAGTATTTATATGGCCAAAAAACATTACCATTCATCCACCGCGCCAATAAAAATTCATCGAACCGTATAATTTATAATTTAAAAACTTATTTAGTTGTAAAAAATCAATTACCTAAACATATTTACAAAACAAATAAAACAAAAACAAAAAATGTTAACAAGTGCAATACTGGAAAGTACCCTAAATGTACATTATACTGTATTTACTTTAACAAACCTAATTCAATATTTATTACCTATTAAACCACAATAACTACTTGATCCTCTTGAACATTAACAATAGCAACAAACCAACTATATACGAGTATATTATTCTTTTTAAATTATGTTCAGTTGAGTAACAACAATACCGAATTGTAAATACATAAATTGGAAAAACAAAACTCACCCCTTTTGTGCCGCATAATATGTAATATCGCCACTGTGTGTAATTTTTAATGTACCCCTTTTCTTTGCGTTTACTTGTAATCGCTTCATTATGTTTAATTTGTTACTTTTTTTCGTATATGTATACATATACGTACATAATATAGAGTATCTGGGGTGGTTAAGAAATATAATTTCAATTCAAATCGATCGCTTCCACAGTAAATACATATACATATGTATATACACATAATGCAGGAGAAAATTTTTGTGCGATAACGAGATGAAAAATACATAAAATAAAATAATCTAAATACATAAGTATATATCTAGATTAGGGAGATTGGTAATAGAATTATCCTGTTGGTAGTGTTTTTAAAGACACATCTGTTCGGTGGATTAACAAACATCTACAACAACAATAAATTGTATATTTATGGTTTTTTACAATTCGATGTTTGGTTATTAGGTCGCGATGTATATACTCTCGTCTATTATGTTACTTCACGCAAACACATTTTATACCATCTAACTTCATGTCAATCATTGTGGTTTGATTTTAATCGGATATGATTTATAAATATACCGAAAGGAAACCAAAAAAAACCACACAAAATATATAGTTCATGTTACCTGTCAACATAACTTATTTAAGGATTTGTAACGTTAATCTTGTATATAAAGATGTTCCAAAACCTCTATTTTTTTGTATAATTTATTGAAATTCCGTTAGTGTATATATATATGTGCAAATAAACTCTCTCATTTGATATCGGAAAAATGATAAATCGTATTTCAATTTTCCTTCTTTTTCCAAATAAACCATGATAAGGATTGAACGGCGCCACATAAACAAACGTAAAATAAAAAACAGAAAAATCAGTCAATGAAAAGTGAATAATTCTCGGGAGAGATAAAGATTTTATTTAGATTCTAGATTTTAGGATATAATTTTTTTTTATTATTAATTTTATAGAACGAAATTGAAATATAAATTAAATAATATTTTATTCTGTTATATAGAAGACAATAAGAATATAGGAAAGATGAGTTTCATGTATACGCATGTATAGGATCAAGTTAAATTAAATGTGAAAGGCCCTTTGATCATTTATTACCATTTTATCTAAAATAATAAACAGGATAGAAATAGATATATTTTCTATAATTGATAAAGTAGCTATTATAACCTTTTTAGAAAATTTCGAGTCACTTATAATCTATAGGTTTGTATCATGACTGCAATTTACAATCTGGAATTACTCTCGTAAGCGTTGAGTTGACGGGATTGGTATCTATCAGTTTTATTTTTATTTTCACCTATATACTGGGTTCAAGGTTCTCCTAACTCTTTCGAAGTTGGCTTATTTCCGTTATTAATCCAATTTAATTTACCATTTGCACATCGAACAGTTTCATACCGGCCTGTGTTACTGACATGAACTATATAATTCTTAGTATTTCAATGAAAATGTTGCTCTTCATAGGTAACGTAAGAAAAAGTGATCGAATGCCGAATAAACTTGCCATCTTTGAGGCCATTTGATGTCCAGTTTTTGAAGTTGAGGTGACCTGGATATACAATTCACAACATAGGTTTGAAAGTATATATATATACATATACAGTGGTACCTCTTTTATCCCGAATTTTATCTCTAATATCCGGAAAATCATTTTCTTTTGGATTCCTTCATTCGCTTGTTTAAAATTGACTTTACATAATTTGTATTCTAAATTCAGGTAAATCACCAAACTGATTGGACGTTAATTAGCTTTACAATTTTGTTAATAAGTTTGGTTTTTATTTGTGTACAATATTTATGTACAATTTCTTATAAGTTACATACATATTTTCTTTGATACATTTTTTTAAATAAAATTAAAATTTCTAAAACTCAACAAGTACATAAAAGTTTCTTTTCTGATATTCTAACGAACAATTTAATTAGATTTTTGATTTTCTAATCAGCTAATAATGGCACGTTCAAAAAACAAAACTGTAAAAAAACAACTAAAAGTACATATTAAGTATTAAAGATAAAGATTATTAAAGATGTGGAGAGCGGTAGAAGCGTAAATATAATTAAGGAAATATACGGCGTACCATTTTTAAGTTTTTCGCGGAAAGTATGGTATGACGGAGAAAAAAACGCTTCGGACACGGACAGCCGAAAATCCTACATTGGACACAGCATTATACATGTGGTTTAAACAGTATCGCGCTGATGAAATCCCAAGTTCCGGCCCATTACTAACCGAAAAGCAAAATACTTTCATAACGAGCTGAAAATTACATCGGACTGTAATTACTCGTCAGGGTGGCTACAAAAAACTAAAAAAGGCATGGAATTCGGCACCTCAATATTGTTGGAGAATAATGGGGATGCTGCTACTTTATTCATAGAAACATGTTCAAAATTTGTAATAGACGAAAATTTAACGGTGGAACAAATTTATAACGACAATGAAACAGGCATTTTTTGGAAATGCCTTCCGCGTAATACAATTACAAATGTTAATTTTGTAATATTTAATATAATTATATATAATAATTTTTTAATATTACAATTTAAATGCATTTACAAATATAAAATGAGCACGAAACAATTTATCCCATACATTTTAAAGACGTGCGCTGTCATCATGAATCACAGCAGCACGAAACAATCAAATTTTAAGAACCAGTATCAAAAATTTTCTTTGCCAAAACCACAACAAAATATTGCATATTAAAATATAAATTACCTATCCTCTTAAAACTATAAATTTGATAATTAAAGACATTTTCTATATATTGTTAACACAAAATCACGTTTCAACCGTATGGCCAAACGAAACAATAACAAATGAAATTAATTGGATTTTGCGTCAAAATATATTTCAAAATCACACTTCAACAATTCTAGTATTCGTTTTATTTTGAATTCAAATTAACGAACGCAGTGGTAATCGTTTGAAATATTTGAATCCATCTATTTCGATTGATATATTTTTATTTTTCCATTACTTAATATAGATGGTGTTAGTGATTATACGTAAGTTTTTTGTATATTTCTCAATTACAGTACTAATTCAAAATATTTTTACCGCATCATTATAATCGATAATCATAATCAATAGCTCCTTAATTTATAATTAACACTATACATAATATATATTGTATGTATACGTATATATAAATATATATATTTTTTGATATTTTATTCAATTTTGCAATTTCGAAACGTAATTTTCGCAAAACAATCTAAATAACGAAATAACGCATAAGTAAATACACCCCTCACTCCTATATCTATTATCTTATTTATTTATATATTAGCTGTGTATATATATATATATATATATATATAAATAAAATTGTATTCTACATTATATTATTTTAATTTACAGCAAATAAGATAATGCCTTAAAATAAACAAGAAAAATCCACCCTCATCAAAAACAAACTCGCAGGATGAACACATATACAGAACGAACAAAAATCTTTCTTTTTTCTGTATAACAATAAAATAATTGGTTGGCAAATTAAACGAAAACAATTAAATACATTGTTTACAATAAAATTTTTCTTTTTGTTGTAACAATTATATTATACAAAATTGTTAATATATAAGAACAGAAAATAAACAAGAAAATTCATTTCACCATCATTTAATTGCCTTGAGGTAATTTAACTAGGAGATGAATTTTTTTCCGAGAAAATATAAAATTACGTAGAACTGCTATGTATTATACGGAGACTAGTATTGTACATAGAGAATGTTGTTATATACACAATGATTATTAAATAAAGAATTTTTTTTGTTTTTCCATTTTCTAGGTTTGGTTTCAAAATCGACGTGCAAAATGGAGAAAATCAGAACGCCTAAAAGAAGAACAAAGGAAACGGGATAATAATGGGGATGCGCAAATCTTACCAGATAAAGTAATTTTTTTAAATATATACACATACATATACATACATTGTACGTGGAAAATTCAATTTGTGTAAATTTCTAATGAATTTTTATTGTGTATTATATAGCATGAAACAAGTAGAAGTTCATCACCTGATATAACCGGCGATCCAGATGATGATCATCGTAGTTCATCGAGTATACCACCGTTAAGCCCTCGTGTCGATTCCGAACCTGATCGACCGTTATCGTCTTCCAATCAAATGAATTTATCATTATCGCGATCCGGATCGAATAGTGCCGGTTCACCATCGCCCGGTTTAAGTCGAACATCACAACAATCTGTTGCTAGTCCTACCGTATCTAATGCTACCGATTCACCAATTGAAGTGGGTGGCCCTGTATCGTTAACCACAAGAACACCCACTAGTATAGCATCGACCAATTTTTCTAATCAAATTTTTGGTAATTTTAGTGAAAGGTAAGAAATTATTATTTTATAATTGTTATTTCTGTTATTTTGAAAAAGTACTAACATTTTAAAACGAAAAAACAATAGAACGTACATTCAACGCTGTTACAGAAGAAAAATTTAATAAATTTAAAACTGCACGCGACCAAATTAATAAATTTCTGACATACGACGTTTGTTGCGTTTTTTTTTCATTTGGATTTTGGATCACAATTCAAAATGTTTGTGGCGCAGTTGGTGCAATTCGATTAATTTAAAATTTTATTAATTAATTAATTGTGTCTAATGAACATAATATAATTCTTTTGCATTTAATTAATGTTGGTGCGGTGTATAGTATAATAATTATTGTTGCAATTTTAAAATGAATTTGCGTAAGTTCAATATTTTTATAATATTTATCAAAGATATCTGTTTATACATATACGTGATACTATAATAATAATAATAACAGTGTTAAAGGCCATTACTGGCCCCTTACTGAATCAACAATCTGGCTCCAACGGTTTCGATCCTGAGCTTGGTCTTCATACTGTCTTAGACAATCTGAAGAGGCCAAGTCGTTCTCTACATCGTGGAGCCATCGTCGCCTGCAACGACCTCTGCGCCTACCATATGGTGGCTCTCCTTTCAGAGATCGCTGCACAATTCGTTCCGGATCAGCACGCAGAACGTGACCGAGCCAGCGTACTCGCTGAGATCTAACTTCATGTACAATATCGGGGATCTTCATCAGATCTCTGATCTCGAAATTGTACAGAGCTCGGTATGTACCATCTATTTCGCGTTTAGGGCCGTAAATCACACGCATGATTCTTCTCTCAAATGTAAGGAGCCATCTCTCAAATGTAAGGAGCCATCACGTGATACTATACCTTACCAAAAATAAAATCACTCGAATGATTCATTACGCAAAGGCTTAACAGAATATCAAAGATGTTCGTACAAAAACTTTCCGATCATGCCTGTTGATGGTTAGTTGCTTTAAGAGAAATACATTATTTCGTGATTTTCTATAGTAGGGTGACCGCTTTGACGAAGCAGAAATTTATGTCGTTTTCGATTCACTTTTTACCCCTCTTTCAAAAATCAATCTGGATTCGAAGGAGAATCGAACAAGAAAATCTGTAATCCATTTTATATATGTTTTATATATGTATGTGTGTGTTTTGACGTTTGAAAAATATTACAATATTTGTTTACGTTTTGAAAACACATAATAATAATAATAATAATAATTTACATAATTTACACATATTTTAAATTAAAACACATAATATTTCTGTATCAATATGGCCGTGTCAATAGATTTAATTAATTTCCGGGTATTAATTGATTCCAGTGGATGTGTGACGATGAATGAGGGGCTGGTTGTGTTACAAAATTTGCAAAGTATGAATACTTTTTAATTTATTAATAGTTTTTAATTTAAATTTATTTTATTTAAAATGACAGCAAAATACTAATTGTTGGTATACAGGAAAATGACAAAACGAAATGACAACAACTTGACAGTACTAGTTGTTGGTATTAGTAAAAGAGGGGTAAATCTGTTAAAAAATCTAGATTTGTGACCGAGCAAAAATTTTGCTCGATCGGAGATTTTTTTAGGTGAATCGAACAGTTTGACAGCAGAAAAATCAATCTATGACGTCATAGATTGATTTTTTGGAGTGAATCGAAAACGACATTAGTGGAATGTGCCGGTTGCTTAAATACCTAATGGGCAAACAAATTTGACATCTAGGACGTGCGCATTTCGTGTTCAAAAGTATAGGATAGGTATGGTTAGCGTAGCCGTCCTAATAAGGACACAACTTAAGTTCAAAAGTATACTATAGATATACAAAAATGTATACGCGCGTTGTTAACATAAAGTTTGGATTATAAAAGCGTACCAGAAAAACTATTTTTGTAAAAAGCCATAGATTTACTCTAATATTGTGAATGATTTCATTGGGTAACATTAGTGAATGATTCAGTTACAACCTTAAAATCAATCAAAAATAGCCCATATCGTAAAACACAAATTTCTTGGGCACTAAATGAATGATGACACATATTTTGCGATACATTTAATCACATAATTATCACGTAATTTGATGAATTTTGCCTAGTCGTGAATTAGCAGTCATATTATCGTAGAATTATAAAGCTTCAATAAAATTGCATGATACCAAGTTATCCAGGGATGAGCGAAGTAGATTACGCCATGTAATCTACGCGGTTGTCGACACGTAAAAAATTACGTAGATTACTTGGCAATGTTTTGTGTCAACGTCGACAATTATAACAATGTCAACAACCTATGATATTTCTGCCTTTCGATCTCGAATGAACCAGAAACAGTTGTATTTGTAAAAAATCTTTTTGTAAAACAAACGAAGAAACTATGTCATTAAAATTGGTTTATTAAAATATGTGGCATATTTTTTAAATGTATCCATCCTTGCAAAATGTTAGAAACAACGCGTGAAATTGACAAATAATAATTTGATAGTTTTAGTTTTAATTTTACCTCCTCTAGTTATGGAATAATATCAGAGCTACGAAAAGCAGTATATATCTATGTAACAGATAATAAAACAGACCATTCAGATTACATTAAATTATTCAAATTCTAGATGATAGTGATAAAGATGGAAATTTAATAATTTAAAACTATTCTAACCCAACTTAATTTTCTACAGAGCGGTTAGATTAAGTAGTTTAAGTTAGATTAAAATGCATTGATATTTTAAAATTATATCGAATTAATATCCTAAAGATTTCTGTAATATATAGAAATAAACCAATCTCACTGGTTTCAACCCCACGGTATTGACCAATAGCTCTGCCTCGGATAATATAAGAACACTTTACACTTGCATATTCTTACATGTAACATCTCGAAAGTTGAAAGCATTATTATGAACTTACTTTGGTTGCCATGATGGTTGTCAGCAGATCATCGAGGAGAAGCCACTTTGATGCGGTAACTGTTCGAAATTTTATATAGAATAATTATGCAGATTTGGGTCACGTTACATCCCAAACTGTTATTTCCTATATTATAAGCATTATAGATATTAGTTACAATTTTACTTAAGAAAATCCACTCAACATAGTTCAAAGTTATTCAAATACGATTAGACATAATTTAAAATGCACTCAATTTATGTTCAAATTCAATTGAAATATTGATTTATATTTATGATTAAAAAATTTTCAACTCAATGTTTTATTTTTAACTCAATTTAAAATGCGCTCAAATTTTGTTCAAGTCAAAATAAAATATACCTTTATTTTCACAAATCATCTAAAAACCATTAAAATTTTTGGTTCAAATTGACACTAGAATTCTATTCTAGAATTTCACTTAGCAAATCCACTCAAAAAATATATATAGTACTTTGAAGTCTATGCAAACTCAAATATGGTAAATATTTATAATTTAAATTGCACTCAAATAATCTATACTCAACTTCATAGTACAAATTGTATCCTGAATTTAACTTAAACAGTTCCACTCTAAATATATAATCCCCAAAGTTTACTCAATCACAATCAAATATAACAAAAAAATATTTTCTAATGAATGTTTGAGTTCAAACACAATTAATATTTAAAATATACTAAAGCGAATTGCACTTAACCTACCTCGAATTGCACTTAATTAAATTCACTCAAAATATAAAATTCAAAGTCTTTGCTAAATCAAATATGAGTAAATATTTATAATTTAAATTACTCTCAAATTTTGTTGAAATCTGTACGTTAAAAGTGTGGTAAACGCGTTTAAAATTTAACTCAACCTCATAGTACAATTCTACCTTGAATTTCACTTAAAAAAATCACTCAAAATATATAATTTAACATTTACTACAATTTTGAAAAGCGGGCATTTTTTTCGGTTTTCCATCTAGCCCTTGACATGATACCTAACGCCGTTGCTTAGTAGATGCCCACTGATTTCTCAATAAATTTTAATATTTAAAGCAAATTTAATAGCTCAGCACTATTGGTATAACATTAAGCTTTATTCAAGATCTGCCGAATTGGCTTGTAAAATTAATTGTTTTAAATTCTTTTGATTTTATTTAAGTTTAGGTCATTAACGCTAGTTCATAAAATTATTATTTGACGATTTGAGCTTTCCAATCCATTAAAGTTCCAATACGATTTTAAATTAGTTTATTTCTAACTCTAATTTCAAATTTAGTTAAGGAACTCGTCAAAATTTGTATGCTTAATAATGAGAGGAGAAAAAAAGGAAGAATGAATGAAGTTATATGTGTAGTTTTTTTTACTTGGGCTTTGATAGTTTGTAAGATTATGTTTAGAGTTGGTATAAGATTTTACAATGAATCTTGTTTTTAGTTTGAACTGATGTTACTTACCTTTAAAATTGACTAGTCTAGCCAAAGTAGGGCGGAGCACTCTGAGCAAACATATAGATAATACGTAAAAGGCTGACTTCGCAAACAATTTACGATATTTTGGCATGTTGAAATTGAATTGTTCACAGTTGTATTAATTTAAAAAATAAATTAAGTTAAATTCAGTTAAGCCGTATGACATCGTCTACATTATCGACGTTTTTTACGAATTGTGTACGTTGACTACGATATCTATACGTTGTCTATGGGTTAGCGACACGGCGATGTAGAAAATAATAGATGACGCGTAAATGCTCATCACTGGTTATCACTTTGAAGAATTTTGAATTGATAAACTAGATTGCGATAACGTATCGCGATACATATACTTATACGTATGTATATGTATATACAAGGAAATTTTCAAATATGAAATATTATAAAACCAATTCTCAATTAAGAATTTTGTATAAAAGTTTTAGTTCATCAAAATACACATATTTCAAAAATGGTTTTATATAAACTATAAATCGAGAATTGCACTACATAATATTATCTTTATAGATCGGCAAAAAACACTAACACTATAACATGAAAAACCATTTTACTTATATCGTGTATTTTGCAACGAAATTTATTATTTTATTTATTTACATTTTGAAAAATAAAATATATTTTCGTTTGCAAATAGCAAAAAGTTCAGAGAAATAAATTGAATAATAAAATAAATATACAATTTTATTTTTTATAATTTATTTAAGTAGAATCAATTTTGTAATGTTATTATATTTAGTAGATGTTTTTCATCTTATTTCGTGTACATATACTCGTACGCTCTCTATATATTTAGATATTTTCATCTATATGTATATGTATAGAAATAAGACATAAAAAAAATAATAACATTTTTCTTCCACCCTCAACATCATAAAAATCTTAATTGCTGTTGCATTTAGATCAAAATATTATTTTCTAAGTATATATGTACGTTTGTATATACACAATTTTATGTTATTATGTACATAAATATGAAGTGAATATTTAATTAATTTTAATTTTATTTTTTAATAAATTAAATATTATTGATATTATAAAATGAGAAAAAAGCTCAACTTGATGCTTGTGTATATGTGTATATACATAAATAAATGTAAAGCATATTAACCATTCCATCAATGTTGTTTTTAAATTGTTAGGAGGAGGAACCCCAAATAAAATATATATGTACAGTATTTTTGTAAAAGAACAAACCACTAAAATAAATTGTTGTTATGCTCCTTTTTATGCAAAGAGCATAAAATTTAAATTTTTTTTTTTAATTCATTTTGGGGATCATACATATTATGTATAAAGATAATTTCTTGTTATTCATTTTGTTTTGTGAGTACCTACCGTATTCAGCAGTGCGAAGGGAATGTGTATTTACTGCAAACACAATTTTAGAATGCAATATAAGGCCCAAAACATGGTCGTAAAACCATTTATGCAGTTTTAATTTTCCAACGCTTATCATTAAACAATTAGATCTTAGAAAAGTATATTTGGGCGTGTCGTCATGGTAATACTATCTCAATTAGGACTTGCTACAATTGGAATAATTCCCAGTTATGAGTTTTTGATTTTGTTACTATATATCCTGTTTAAATGTTGTGGCCTGCTACATACAATTATTTCTTCAAACAATGTTTTTGTTTAATTCACTAACGCAGCTAAATGCATTGGGAAATTACACTCGATCCCGTAGATAAATAGAGAATCCCTAAAATTATTGACATATGGTGTTGTAGTAATATAATTAATATTTTTATTCTTAATCTCTAAATTTCTAATTTCTATTGGTCCCTGTGGTCGGGCACTCACATGCCTCGTAAATCTGAATTGCACGAACATGTTTCCTAAAAATACTACATAGTACTTTTTGCTTGTCGTAGGAGGCGAACAACTATGTTTGTAATGTTAACAAGTAGGAAACGTGGATACCGCCAAACTGGTCCCCCACTTAAGTACCCGGACATGAGATTTAGGATCGGTGCGATGAACGTGCAGTTACTTAGGAGCGTTGGAGCGTCGGCTGGAACTCGTTGACCGAAACTGGCTGGCATAAAATTGGAGACTAGTCCTGGGACACAATACGTTATCCTTCAGTGAATATGGCCTTGGAACTTTTGGAACTGGATTTCATCTTGAGCCGCAGGTAAAGAAAACTGTTCTGGATTCCTAAGCAATAAATAACCGATTGCGCATGCATTTAGATAGTCTTTTGAAAATTTGTGTACACGCGTCCACTGAAGTCTGCCAGCTCCTGTTTCTTCCCTCATTTGAAAACATGGACACATCTCGCAAAAACTCCCGCAGCCAAATTGGCTACGTCTTAATTTCGGTCAGCAACCAAATACATAAGCAGCAATCATCATTTGGTCGCTGCAAAGCTACGATGGAAGTTTTCGTACAAATTTGGAAACACAGTGAAACGCATGGAACGTTTCGATTGTGAAAGGTTTGATAAGTTGGATATATTGAGGATCTATTCCATGAGGAATTCACTAGGGCCAAGCAGGGATTAAAACGGAACCGTTCATCTGTGGTGGACTGCATTAATTCGAAGCTCTTGATATTTGGTGGGGATTCTCTGTGGAACTGTCTTTCCAACCTTATTCGATTAGTACGGCGGGCCGAAGTTATGCGTGACGAATGAAAAGTGGTTGCGATATGCTCCATCT